>OY992879.1:41722228-42367228 GCA_963921405.1 Cepaea hortensis
CTAGACAATTTTAAGTTCAGTAGATTGCTATTGCCGACTCCCTGGCGAAGAGGTTAACGACTTTCTCCGTAATCCCGTTTATCCACGTAGGGAACACAGCTGCGCGAGATTTGATAGCGGTTCACTTCGCGTTGGTTACTTACGGGGGTATGTGAGCCGGTCGCTCAGAAAGCAATGACAAACTACTGAGCGTGGTCTTGACAAGACATAAACAACAGCGGTAAAATGCTGGTGCTGACAGCGATGTCCTGTAAAATAGGATATGCGGGGGGGGGGGGGAGAGATTACAGTTGCATTTTTAAAGACTGATCGAAATCAACGCAAGGCGGTCAGCTTCCAAATTTCCCATGGCTCAATGCAAACCCTGGAATCTGTATGTCGGGGAATTGTAAAAGTGCGTTTCTCTTACCCCGAAACAACAAATTCAGATTCATAACCCTAATAACAGGAGATTTATAACAAGAATTTTTTTGTTTCATCTTAAGGACAGCCATTTATAAAAAAAAAAAAAAAGAACAGTTTGAAATCCTAAGAACAGCTATTTTATAGAAAGAACAGTTTTAAATCCCAAGGGCGGCCAATGAGAAAAAATATCAGTTTTAAATCCTAAGAGAAGACAATTTATTAAAAAGAGAACAGTTTTAAACCCTAAGAACAGCCAATTTATAAAATGAACAGCTTTAAATCCTAAGAACAACGAGTTTATAAATAAACAGAAGTTTATTTGGACGCAGACATGTACGTAAAATGTCAGCACAAAGTACTCACGATTTCCATGACGTTGCTTCACATGAAGATATGAACACCGAGACAGAAACGTGTAGGGTGAAGGCCACAGAGGCGAAATGAAATGAATGGAACTACCATACAAGAGTTTATCTGTCTCACACTTTGGGGAGGGATTAAGACTTTGCAGTTGATTGGCCTACCCTTGCTACCTCTAAGTAAAGAGAACTTGTTGAACAAGTTGAGACGGAGATTACCCAGGTGCTTCAGGTTTTGGCAAGCTATTATGACAGTAATCGAATCGAATCCATATATATATAATGTTTCTTCATCTCACACTATCATCAGAGTCGTGGATCAGCTCTGTATTCTTGTCTCGACCATACCACGTGGTGTTTTCCCACCTACCCTGGGTGGGTACCGTCCAAAAAGAGAAACCTGGACCAATGCAGCAGTCTTTGCCCATGATGTCTATGAAGGTTTCCACTCAGGCACTGAAACCGTTGCTGCAGCGATTGATCTTGAGGACGCATACAACAGAATACCACTGAACTTTTTAATGTTTCAGCTTCTTGAACTAAACGTAAGTCCATTCCTCCTTAGTTGGATCGCTGCAGCCCTCTTCCAACGGAAAGTAGTTTTTAGATGTGACAGTTGGACTTCGGAACCAACAACAATATATCCTGGCCTACCACAGGGATCACCATTATCTCCGGTACTGTTCAACGCCTACACAGAGAGAATCACCAGTGAGCAGATCACTGGACCTGGCAGATCATTGTCATATGCCGATGATGTTTTAGTGTATCGTCAGGGTAAGGATAGAGAGGAGGTTGCTGTGGAACTACAAACCGAACTCAATCGCATAAGTACTTGGTGTGATGAAGCTGGGGCAATGGTCAACCCAACAAAGTCAACAGTGACTTGGTTCTCGTTGAATAATCATATTGTCAACACTCCAACACCAACTGTAATGCTGTGTTCAGAGACGGTGGAAAGAACGCAGGCAATGAATTACCTGGGGATACGGTTTGATCGAAGCCTTGCTTATAATGTGCACATAGACCAGGTGATAACAAAGGCCAAGCGGGGTTTGGCAGCGATGCGGGTGATGGCGGCAGCAAATTGTGAGCAGCGCCATCTATGTCTTCTGTACGAGGGGCTGGTCATGACTGTTTTGGAGTATGCAATGGCAATCCTGACTCTCAGCCATAAGCAGATAGAAAGGATGGAAAGGATACAGAATGAAGCTATGCGCATTATTCTTGGATGTACAAGAGATACAGCATGCAGGGCCATGCGCTACCTTCTTGATTTTCCAACCATTGAAGAGAGAATACAAGGTTGCAGGGCACGCGCCTACCTCAGAATTAACGAAAACACACAACATCCACTGCATAATGAAATTAGGAAGATGAAGGGCAGCAGGTTAAAAAGAGGACGGTCGTGGATGGGTCAAGCCGAAGACATTCTTCAACAGGTGTGTTCACTTGAGGACTTAGAACCTGGCGAGGAGTGGGTGCAAGTGCCAACAGACTTCTGCACATCCTTTTTAGTTTGCATCCAACTAGATAGAAAATGCAGACAAAGAAAATCCGGCTGCTGTTGAGGCTGAAGTACAAGCGTTGATTTTCGAGAATTCGCTAGACGGTGACGCGGTCATCTACACAGATGGGTCGGTCGTCCGACATGTGAGAAGCTCATGGGACTTTACAGCTCGGGCCGGAGGGAGAATTGTGAAGGAGGACTCTGGTGCTTTCACTTAAACCACAAGTAGCCTGACCATGGAAGTCATGGCAGTAAGTAAAGCAATAACATGGCTCGAGACACAGACATTCACTAGGGCTTGTTTCCTTAGCGACTCAATGAACATGATCAAGAGGATAGAGGAGGGGTCGATCCGAAGAGAATGGTTGCTGCCTCTGGAGCGGTCTCGGCTGGCAAAGATTAGTTTCATCTTCATGCCAGGGCATGCGGGAGTAGAAGGAAATGAGCGGGCTGACAAGCTCGCAGGTGAGGCTACTGTGGAGGGCGGACGCGCCATGGACCAGGCTGACATTCTGAATGCTCTACGAGAAGTAAGACTTTTGCGAGAACCAAGTGATGACTGTGAATCTACAACAATGGCCAGACTGCGAGAGCAGCAAATTAAAAGAGGGGTGGCCAAACAAGAACACTACGCAGGAAGCCAAAGAAGATTGATAAACCAACACAAAACTGGCGTCGTTAGCCGCTACACGTTGCGGGATTTGCTGAGGAGGGGATCCGAGCACTTATGGACTGAATGGTTCGATGTGCAATGAGGATGATCTGTCGACTAACTAACTAACTAACATACCACGTGGCCAAGCCATCCAGGCATTTACTTCCCTTTGTTCTTTTCCTCACAATCTTCCCAATTTCCCAATCGTCACCAAGTTCTCCAATTTATTTCTTCACATAACGTGTCCAAATAAATTATGACTGTCTACGGCTAATTTACCTAATAACGTTACGGTTTGCATTTGTTTCTTGTAGGACTTAGTCATTGGTTGTTCTGTTTGTCAATTCTATTCTTTGCGTTTTCCTCAGAAACCACATCTCCACAGCCTCCATATGTTTCTCAGCCTGTCTGCTCATTGTCCACGCTTCACGTCCATTCTAAAGTACAGGTTCTATGTGGCACTTCAACACCCTTTTTCTCCTTGAAATTTACATCTTTTTATTGCTCAGCATATTTTCCATCCTGCAAAGGGCTACCTTTGCCATGGCGATTCTTGTTCTAATCTCTTCAAGGCACCTCACATCAGATATTATTGTTTCAAGATAGATGTACCGATTCACTTGATTACGGATATTCCCATTTACCTGTATATTACATTGTGGCATTTCTTTCTTCCTAGTGTCGACCATAATTTGTCTTCTTAACCATAGTTATGGCAGCAACCGCATCTACTAAATGTTGCAGATCCTGCTAATTGTCTCCAATCAGTACAACATGGTCCGCATGTCTAATATTACTGATGTTACGTCCCCCGCCAAGCTGTGGTGATTCCTCTATCTTCTAAATTTCCAAGAAAACAAACTTCACTGTATAGGGAAACATGACCTCGAGACATTACACATCTCTGTCGCACACCTTTCTTGATAGGCTGATTCTGACCTACTTCATTTTCAATCTTTAACAGCTTGTTTTTCCAATATATGTTGTTTTTTTTTACAAATCTAAAGTCTTACTTTTGGCTTTTGAACGAGGGGATGGGGCGCGTATGGTAATGTCCCAAGTGCAATGATGTGGGTTCTTAACTCAACTCCCATAAATGCGTAGATCTGCAAGCATCTTCACCATGTTGACATAACTTACTTTATCCAACGCCTTTTTGTAGTCAATAAAGCAATTATGTATGCCTTTATTTACTACTTGAGAACGCTCAATTAATGTTCTCAACATATACACAGCATTTACCCTTGCATTCTACGATCCCACATTGTTCGTCTCCCATCTCGGGCTGTATTTTCTCTTCCTAACTCTTTGCATGATGATTCTTAGCAAAATCTTCGTGATGTGGCTTATTATACTAATTGTTCCATGCTGATTACATTCCAAGGCTCCTGTTTTCCTAGGGATTGCAATAAATATAGAATTACATAATCCGGGAGGTATATCTTCAGTATCATATATTGTGTTCAGCAGTCTGGTGGCCTGGTCTATTCCATATTCTTCTAAGGCATTGATTATTTCTGTTGAGATGTTGACTGGACCGGGGGTCTTGCCAGCTTCCATATGGTGAATAGCATTCTGAACTTCCATCTTCAAAATTGCCGGTCCTTCAATATTATACCGAACATTATACTGTCCCTCTCTTGTATCATAATAAAAGTCTTTCATATAATCTAACCACACATATAAAATCTGATATTTTTATATTATATTTTCGCCATCTTTGGTTTTCAGGCCACCCTTTGATGTGTGTCTTCTTTTGTTAGTGATGTCATTAATTCTTTTGTTAGTGATGTCATGAATTATTTTGTTAGTGATGTAATTAATTCCTTTGTTAGTGATGTCATTAATTTGTTTGTTAGTGATGTCATTAAGTCCTTTGTTAGTGATGTCATTAATTATTTTGCTAGTGATGTCATTAATTCCTTTATTTGTGATATCATTAATTCTTTTGTTAGTGATGTCATTAAGTACTTTGTTAGTGATGTCATTAATTCTTTCGTATATTAACTGATTAAGTGTCGTGGAATGATTAATCGTCTTACTCGACTTCCCGTATCTGCCATATGCTTATATATCAACTAAATGATGTGATTGTGTAACGTTATCTCAAATAAAATATCAATACAGAAGTTTTCCCTAAGCAATCTGTTCTAATTTAATTTATATACATGTCTGCTACCATATTAACAACTGTTGAGTCATAACCATGACTGGTCGGTTCCAAGGTTGTACACGTATTACACATAAATATCAATTGGGGGAATCTTTTGAAGCCATTACGAGCTCCGTGGCGAAGGGTTTACGGTAGCAGTTCGTAATCCCGCATACCCGCGTTCGAAACACAGCCGTGTTGGTTTATTTTTATGAAATAGTGTGTGTGCCGGTCGTTCAGAAAGCAATGGCAATCTACTGAACGTAAACTTGCCCAGGAATCACGAACAGTCAAAACATTATGGGATTGACTTCTACGTCCTGTAAAGGACAAGCAACTAACAAGACAGTTAATAAATACACACACACGTATTTCTTACGCCCACTTCTATGAGTGCCAAACAATACATGTGTATTTATTAATTAATTGTCTTAGTGGCCTCAATAGGTTCCCCAATTTATATGTATGTGTAATATGTGTACAGCTTTGCAACCGACCATTATTTTCTCCTCTTCAAATGGTCTTTACTATACTGCACGCTGTATTACGGTCTGATGTGTTTGCATGTTTGTTATTAACAATTGTTAGGTCATAACTGTAACACACCCTTACTTTCCATTTTCCGCCATCCATGTTTGTTAGATCCAAACCTACGTTTTGTTTGGCACAGTGTCTGTTAATGTTACCTATGCCACTGGTATGGCCTTGCGTCCGTTCCCCTTTCCTTCTGTTACCCGGTGGTTTCCCCATCTATGCCTGGTTACTCTGTTCCACCGCTTCTGATGGCATGCCCTGAAATTTTCATATGTCGTATTCTTTCCTTTATTTGCATAATTAGGCACACTATGTTGGTTTTTGTTTTCTTTTTTAATCACCATGACTTCTGTCTTTCTCTTTGTTTGTTCTCTTCTCCGCCTATAACATTATCACCTACGCCACTGGTGAGGCATTGCATCCGTGAACTGAGGCTGGGTAGCCGTTGAAGACCATTAACTGTACATCAAATTTGAGAGAAAACGTCCAACATGACGGGCCCAAATTGGCCTACATGTTCGATTGGGTTTCCCATTCTCGACAGTCACATGAATGAGCGGCACATTATCTTTCTACAGCGCCGCAGGTGACTTCCATGTGTGGCGGTCGACCGAAAACCCGACTTGCGGTTATCCAAATAGACAAGATGGCGTTAACTAGGTAGATGCAGCGGAAACTAGATTGCCCGGGTCACCATAGCAACACAGAGCAAACTTCCTGTTGTGAGCAAGGTTCCGTGTGTCTTTTTTCGGTTAGAGAAGTAATCGATAAAGCCCCTACATCAGTGTTATGTAATCGCTCAATATCGAGCAAGTTGTTAGTTGTCCCTTGTTAGTAGTCATAAAATATTGGTTGTTAGTTTTGCTGACTCCTGTTTGGTAACGTGAAATAGTGTTTGCTAGTTGTCTCTTGTTAGATAAAGTGAAATAACGGTTGTTTGTTGTTTCTTGTTAGTTGTCTCTTGTTGCAACAGCCAGCGAAGAGTCCCAATGCTAATGTTTCTAGTAGTAGTCTGAGTATGAGTCCGTTTGGCCTTTCCTCTGAATCCTGGATGTCGGCCAGATCTCAGATCCCTGTCCATGCTTCTTCCCTTTGTATTGGGGCATTGTTTGCCAGCTGGTCCACCCATTCATTACATTTAATTCCAACATGTCCGGGTACGTACATCCAGGTGAGTGATGTGAAGCGTGACTTCTGGGTGTTGTTATGTGTTGTTTATCCATATATTCGTAAATCCGCATGCCGCGTCCGAAACACAGCTGCGGGCGATTTGGAAGCAGGCCGTCTTGCATTGGTTTCCATACAATGGTATGAGTGCCGGTCGCTCAGAAAACAATGGCAAATTACTGAACGTAAACTTGGCCAAGAATCACAAACAACCAAAAAATGCTGGGGTTGACTGCTACGTCCTGTAACGGATAAGCAGCTAGTTCCGGATTTCCAATACACGGCGTGGTGTCTTCGCTTTTTCTAATGTCGTCATGTCTAGGTCTGTCTGGTCTAAACAAGTCGACATCTTTACTCAAAAATGTCATCATCATCATCAAGTGCCGTGCCGGCTGGCGTAGGCGTTCATGGCTCTCCATAGATCTCGGTCTTTGGTTTTCTGGATCAACTCTGCTGCTGATATTCCTCCATGCCACCGTCTCAATCCATCCAGCATCACTTCTCTTGGTCTACCTCTGCCTCTCTTCCCCTCGATCTTTCCAGTTGTTACGATGTTCTCCAATGCCTCTCTTCTCATCACATGACCGAGGAAAGCTGTTTGTCTCTGTCTTATTGTTGTATATAATGTTCTAGTTTCGTTAGCCTGTTTCAGGCAGTCGTCGTTAGTTACTCTGGCAGTCCAAGGAATTCGCAGCATTCGTCTCAGGAACCACATCTCTGTTGCTTCTAATTTCTTCTTAATTTGTTCATTTACATTCCAAGATTCACTGCCATACAGCAAAACTGGTTCTACATAGCATTTCAGCACTCTCTTTCTTACATTCAGTGATAGTGACTTATTGCATAAGATATTCTTCATTTTCTGAAATGCGGCTTTTGCCTGCCCTATTCTGCTCCTAATCTCTGTTGTACATCTTCCATCTGATGTTATAAATGCCCCTAGGTATCTAAAATTATCCACTTGGTTAAGGATTTTCCCTTCTATTTCTATGTCACATTTTGGTGTCACCATTTTGTTTGATATTACCATTGTTACTGTTTTCTTGATATTCAAGGAGAGTCCTTTCCTTGCACTCTCTGTTACTACAACGTCTAATAATTGTTGTAGGTCTGTTGAATTATCCGCCACCAATACTGTGTCATCTGCATAGCGTATATTATTTATATTATAACCTCCAACTAGTATTCCTGGCATCTCTTTGATCTCTCTCATTATTACTTCGCTATACAGGGAGAAAAGATCTGGTGACAAGACACACCCTTGTCGTACTCCTAGCTTTATCTGTTCGTAACTACCCTCTTTATTTCCCATTTTAATTGCTGCTAATTGGTTCCAGTAAATACTCTTTATTATTCTTAAATCTTTTCCATCAGTGTTGATATCTTCCAACATTTTAATCAGTTCATCATGTTTTACTTTATCAAATGCCTTAGTATAATCTATGAAGCACAAATATATGTCTCTCTGTTTCTCTATTGACCTTTCTATTAGTGTCCGTAATGTATAAATTGCATTGTTTGTGCCCTTTCCTTCCACAAATCCATACTGTTCTTCACTAATTTCCATTTTTATTTTATTTTTGGTTCTTCTCATTATGATTCTGAGTAGAAGCTTAGTGATATGGTTTATAAGGTTAATTGTACGAAAATCTTCACAATCAATTGCTCCTGGTCTTTTTGGTATAGCTATAAATACAGATTTCAGCATATCACTGGGTAAATATCCACTGCTGTAAATATCATTCAACATTTTGGTTAATATATCTACTCCAAATTCTCCCAATACTTCTAATTCTTCTATTGTGATTTCATCTGGCCCAGCTGTTTTTCCTTTCTTCATACGTTTCATAGCGTCAGCGACTTCTTCTTTCAGAATAGGTGGACCTTCTAAGTTACTATCTTCTGTTAATTCTTCCCTTTCTCCTTCATATAATTCTCTTATATACTCATTCCACCTCTTCATTATAGCATCTTCCTCTAATATTATCTTTCCTGTTTTTGATTTCAAACACCCTGTATTTATTCTTATTTTTCTTCCTGTAAGCTCACTGATTTGTCTGTGCATATTTTTTGTATCTTTAATGGAATTTAATTCAATTTTTTTGCATTGCTCGTTTAACCAACTTTCTTTAGCCTTCCCACATTTATCTTTTATTTCTTTATTTATCTTAGCGTATTCTTGTTTGTCATTTTTACTCTGTTTTCTTTTGTCCATCAGTTTTAAGATATCTTCATTCATCCATTTTTTCTTAGCTATTTTGCCTCTCAAAATGTACGATCTGAAATCAAATAGTGATTCTAAAAATACTTTGAAAATATGATTTCGCCCTTTTCTTCTAGCCGCCACAACACATCACCTATATATTGACCGCTAATGTGGTTTAAAATGCCCCTCTCCTCCTCCACTATACAATCCTAATTAATATTATACAGTGATTGTAAATTCGATTTGAAATAGATCTCCCCTACTCTATTTACCATCCCAAATGAAATCCCCATTGATTGCAAATTAGACCCAAGAGTATTATTAATGGGTAAGGCAGGAGAGTGCCGTCCTATTGTGGCTCCGGCCTGGGCTTCTTGTGTCAAGTTCACACTGCCTGGCATAATTTATTAAGTAGGTTACAAGTGTGAAATCCAAGTAGAGATGGGTCAACGATCAATCGCTGCTGCTTATTTCATTCTGTCTGGCAATCTAATCATCATCATCATTATCATCATCATCATCATCATCATCATCACCATCAAGTACCCTGCCAGCTGGCGTAGGTGTCCATGTCTCTCTACAGATTTTTATCTTTGGTGTTCTGGATCAACTCTGCTGACGATATTTCGCCATGCCACCGTCTCAGTCCATCCATCATTTCTCTTGGTCGGCCTCTGCCTCTCTTCTCATTGATCTTTCCAGTTGTCACGATGTTCTCCAATGCCTCTCTTCTCATTACAAGACCAAAAAAAAAACGATCTCTTTCTTACTGTTGAATATAATGTTTGTTAGCAAGAATGCAGGCAGTAATGCCATTGCTGTTGTCTTTATACGTTAGCAGGGTATGTAGACAGTCGTGCCATAGACTACAGTGATGTTGTCTTTATACGTTAGCAGGGTATGTAGACATCCATGCCATAGACTACAGTGATGTTGTCTTTATACGTTAGCAGGGTATGTAGACATCCATGCCATAGACTACAGTGATGTTGTCTTTATACGTTAGCAGAGTATGTAGACAGCCGTGCCATAGACTACAGTGATGTTGTCTTTATACGTTAGCAGGGTATGTAGACAGCCGTGCCATAGACTACAGTGATGTTGTCTTTATACGTTAGCAGGGTATGTAGACATCCATGCCATAGACTACAGTGATGTTGTCTTTATACGTTAGCAGGGAATGTAGACAGCCGTGCCATAGACTACAGTGATGTTGTCTTTATACGTTAGCAGAGTATGTAGACATCCATGCCATAGACTACAGTGATGTTGTCTTTATACGTTAGCAGGGAATGTAGACAGCCGTGCCATAGACTACAGTGATGTTGTCTTTATACGTTAGCAGGGAATGTAGACAGCCATGCCATAGACTGCAGTGATGTTGTCTTTATACGTTAGCAGGGAGTGTAGACAGTCGTGCCATAGACTACAGTGATGTTGTCTTTATACGTTAGCAGGGAGTGTAGACAGCCATACGATGGACTACAGTGATGTTGTCTTTATACGTTAGCAGGGTATATAGACAGTCGTGCCATAGACTACAGTGATGTTGTCTTTATACGTTAGCAGGGTGTGTAGACAGCCATACGATGGACTACAGTGATGTTGTCTTTATACGTTAGCAGAGTATGTAGACAGTCGTGCCATAGACTACAGTGATGTTGTCTTTATACGTTAGCAGAGTATGTAGACAGTCGTGCCATGGACTACAGTGATGTTGTCTTTATACGTTAGCAGGGTATGTAGACAGTCGTGCCATAGACTACAGTGATGTTGTCTTTATACGTTAGCAGGGTGTGTAGACAGCCATACGATGGACTACAGTGATGTTGTCTTTATACGTTAGCAGAGTATGTAGACAGTCGTGCCATAGACTACAGTGATGTTGTCTTTATACGTTAGCAGGGTGTGTAGACAGCCATACGATGGTCTACAGTGATGTTGTCTTTATACGTTAGCAGGGAGTGTAGACAGTCGTGCCATAGACTACAGTGATGTTGTCTTTATACGTTAGCAGAGTATGTAGACAGTCGTGCCATAGACTACAGTGATGTTGTCTTTATACGTTAGCAGGGTATGTAGACAGTCGTGCCAAGGACTACAGTGATGTTGTCTTTATACGTTAGCAGGGAGTGTAGACAGCCGTGCCATAGACTACAGTGATGTTGTCTTTATACGTTATCAGGTAATGTAGACATCCATGCCATAGACTACAGTGATGTTGTCTTTATACGTTAGCAGGGTATGTAGACAGCCGTGCCATAGACTACAGTGATGTTGTCTTTATACGTTAGCAGGGTATGTAGACAGCCATGCCATAGACTACAGTGATGTTGTCTTTATACGTTAGCAGGGAGTGTAGACAGCCGTGCCATAGACTACAGTGATGTTGTCTTTATACGTTAGCAGGGTATGTAGACAGCCGTGCCATAGACTACAGTGATGTTGTCTTTATACGTTAGCAGGGAGTGTAGACAGCCGTGCCATAGACTACAGTGATGTTGTCTTTATACGTTAGCAGGGAGTGTAGACATCCATGCCATAGACTACAGTGATGTTGTCTTTATACGTTAGCAGGGAGTGTAGACAGCCATGCCATAGACTACAGTGATGTTGTCTTTATATGTTAGCAGGGAATGTAGACAGCCATGCCATAGACTACAGTGATGTTTTCTTTATACATTAGCAGGTAATGTAGACATCCATGCCATAGACTACAGTGATGTTGTCTTTATACGTTAACAGGGAGTGTAGACAGCCGTGCCATAGACTACAGTGATGTTGTCTTTATACGTTAGCAGGTAATGTAGACATCCATGCCATAGACTACAGTGATGTTGTCTTTATACGTTAGCAGGGAATGTAGACAGCCGTGCCATAGACTACAGTGATGTTGTCTTTATACGTTAGCAGGGAATGTAGACATCCATGCCATAGACTACAGTGCTGTTGTCTTTATACGTTAGCAGGTAATGTAGACAGCCGTGCCATAGACTACAGTGATGTTGTCTTTATACGTTAGCAGGTAATGTAGACATCCATGCCATAGACTACAGTGCTGTTGTCTTTATACGTTAGCAGGGAGTGTAGACAGCCGTGCCATAGACTACAGTGATGTTTTCTTTATACGTTAGCAGGTAATGTAGACATCCATGCCATAGACTACAGTGATGTTGTCTTTATACGTTAGCAGGGAATGTAGACATCCATGCCATAGACTACAGTGATGTTGTCTTTATACGTTAGCAGGGAATGCACACAGTCGTACCCTGGACGAAGAGAGATAGAAGTACGAACATTGACAGACATCTCTGGAGAGAACGCAGTGAGTATATATACACACCTGTGGCGCAGTCATTCACGGCGAAAGGTTAGGGTTGGCGTTCTCTGTTAGATACAGAAGGAAACTGCAGCACTGAGTGGTTTATATGTAACAACAACATCCGTTATCAGGACCGAGGTGAAGGTAGTTTTTGTAGCTCTAAATAGTTTTATGAGACTTCACCATTCATTCATTCATTCATTCAGTAGCATGTCCTTTGCAGAACCTCGCTCTCATAACAACCTTCCGGAAAACCTCTCGATCATAAGCAAGATGTCCCGCGTCTGATACACCCATCTGGAGATCATCCGCCACATCCTGCACCCATCTTCTCTTTGGCCTTCCTCTTCCTCTCTTCCCAGGCATATACCCCTCCATTATTGTTCTCTCCAAACTTTCGTGACGTTTCAAGTGACCAAAATATTTCAATTTTCTTTGTTTTATCGTCTTTAATAGGCAACCTTCTTCAATATTCAACTCTTGAAGTATGGATGCATTTGTTCTTTTCTTTACCCAAGATATTCTTAGAACTCGTCTATAACATTTATATTCAAAGGCGTTTATGTGCTGTTCAGCTTGTTTAGTAAGTGTCCATGTCTCACAGGCGTATGTTGCAATGGGAAAGATGCATGCTCTTAAAAATCTAATTTTTGTAGTTCTGTCTGTCCCACTCCATAATTTATTCAGCTGTGTTAGTCTTTTCATTAGGAAGAAGAATGCCAGACATGTATGGTTAAATGACATCAATAACATCCAAAAGGAAGAGCATTATAGAAATGAATGTAAAGAGACTACAAAAATAGTCAGACAGCAGAAGCGAGAATATATGAGTAACATAATCAAAGATATGGAAACTAATCACCAGAAAAATGAATCCAGAAAATTTTTTAAAGAACTGAAGTCAATGAAACGAGGGCACCAACAAAACACATATGGTTTAAAAGACAAAAATTGGAATATGATAAATACCAATGAGGAAATGTGCACCACATTGAAAGAATATTTTATTGAATTACTAAATTGTGAAGCTCCAAGTAACATTTTCCCACAGGAAGAGGTTCTAACATGCGAACCACAAATTGAAGAACCTACATTTGAAGAAATCCTACATGTAATCACACGACTTAAAAACAATAAGGCAACTGGGACTGATGGAATTGCTGCTGAATTTATAAAGGCAGGTGGCCATGCATTACATCTAAAGCTATACGAACTAATAATAAAAATCTGGAGGACAGAAGAATTACCCCATGACTGGAAAGAGTCATTATTGCTACCTATCTTTAAGAAAGGAGACTAGTTCCAATGTGGAAATTATAGAGGAATATCACTACTGTCCACAAGCTATAAGATACTATCCGCAGTATTACTAAATAGACTAAAACCATATTCAGAAGACATATTAGGTGACTACCAGGCGGGTTTTAGACAAAACAGATCAACAATAGATCAGATATTTATCTTACGACAAATAGCCGAGAAACATTGGGAATATAAAAGAGATCTCCATAACATTTTTGTGGATTTTAAAAAGGCTTATGATAGTGTCCATAGGAATAGTCTATGGAATGCTATGCAGGAATTTGGAATACCAAGGAAGTTAATCAACATGACCAGACTATGCATGGAAGATACTTATAATATAGTAACATATAAAGGCAGGAAATCAGACCCCTTCCAAATAACATCTGGCTTGAAACAGGGTGATGCACTATCCCCCCTACTCTTCAATCTGGCTCTAGAGAAAGTTGTAAGGAAGATAAAGGAGGAATGTGATATTGGAGGAACATCCAAGCTGCTTGGTTATGCAGATGATATAGATATTATAGGGCAAAGTGAACAAAAGACATTGGAAATATTGACTCACTTAAAGGAAAAAGCCCAACAGATGGGGCTGGTTATCAACCAAGATAAGACAGAATATATGGTAATTTCAAGAGACAGAATGGCTAAAAACTCTGGCCACATACAAATAGATAATATGACCATTAAAAGAACGGAAACATACAAATACCTGGGTACAATCTTCAACTGCTCCAACATCATAAGGGAAGAAATACAAACTAGAATCAACTCTGGAAATAAGATATACTATGCACTACAACATCTACTAAAATCAAAGGCGCTATCTCGTAACACCAAAATCACAATATACAAAACACTGATCAGACCAGTTGTGCTGTATGGCTCTGAAACCTGGAGTACAACGAAAGGAGACGAAGCCTTGTTACAAACCTTTGAGAACAAAATTTTAAGACGCATCTTTGGACCCATTAGGGATACACAAAGTGGAGAGTGGAAAAGAAGAAGTAACAAAGACATTTATGATCTGTTTAAGTCCCCGCTAATCACTGGTATCATGAAGGCTAATAGACTACAATGGCTGGGGCATATAGAAAGAATGGAAGATAATAGGGAAACAAAACTCGCTTACACTCAGGAAATAAATGACCGTAGACCCCGAGGTAGACCAAGAAGACGGTGGAGAGATAATATATATACAGACCTACAAGCACTTGGAATCAACGACTAGCAAGAGAAGGTCCACCAGAGAGACGAATGGAGACGGATTGTATTTGCAGCAAAGAACCTAAATGGCTCGGAAAGCTGAAGAAGAAGAAGAAGAAGAAGAAGAAGAAGAAGAAGAAGAAGAAGAAGAAGAAGAAGAAGAAGAAGAAGAAGAAGAAGAAGAAGAAGAAGAAGAAGAAGAAGAAGAAGAAGAAGAAGAAGAAGAAGAAGAAGAAGAAGAAGAAGAAGAAGAAGAAGAAGAAGAAGAAGAAGAAGAAGAAGAAGAAGAAGAAGAAGAAGAAGAAGAAGAAGAAGAAGAAGAAGAAGAAGAAGAAGTTTTAGTCTTTGAAGAGCAATTGATAGTCGCCGTTTAATTTCTTTCATTGTGTCACCGTTGTTGGTAATGAATGAACCAAGATATTCAAAATTTTCCACTACCGCCAATTTTTCCCCATTAATGTATATTTCTTTCTCCATAGTAGTTTTATCTGTATGCATTATCCACCATACATAGGATAAACATTCTGTCTGAGACTCCACCATATACAGGAGTTACTTTATGTCTGAGATTCCGCCGTATACAGGAGTTACTTTATGTCTGAGACCACCATATAGAGGAGTGAACCATAGTGTCTGAGATTCCACCATATACATGAGTTAACATTCTGTCTAAGACTCCACCATATACAGGACTTAACATTCTGTCTGATACTCCACCATATACAGGTGTTAAACTTTATGCCTGAGACTTCACTATATACAGGACTTAACAAAGTGACTGAGACTCCACCATATACAGGAGTCACCTGTATGTCTGAGACTCCACCATATACAGGACTTAACCATAGTGTCTGAGACTCCACCATTTACAGTAGTTACTTTATGTCTGAGACTTCATCATATGCAGAAGTTAACATTCTGTCTGAGACTCCACCATTTAAAGGAGTTACATTTATGTCTGAGACTCCACCATATACAGGAGTCACCTTTATGTCTGAGACTCCACCATATACAGGAGTCACTTTTATGTCTGAGACTCCACCATATACAGGAGTTACCTTCATGTCAGAGACCACTGTTATGCCGGGGTCTGAGTTAAGGAGCCAGTTGGTTCGTGAAGCACTGATTATAATCTCAGCCTAAAATGCTCATCATATATGAGAGGCTGATACAGGCTGATACAGAATGATTTGGACCAGGACTGTTGTCATTGACACCATTTGTGTCAGGAGCAGGCGTGATCACAAACAGGCACGGTGCAGGTGAATCATAACTGTGCCCTGTGCAAACAGCCAGCATGTCTACACGCCGACATGTGCAGAGAAACATAATACATATGGCTGTATCATGAGGAGAATGATGTCCAGGTTAGCTAACTGACCAATCGATCAATCCGCTTATAATGTTAATGGCAAGTGAATTTAGATATCTACATAGCTTTCCTGTGCCAGCTTTTGTGCTATATGTGATCTGATTATGAAGTTAATTAAATATTACAGGAAACTACATGACGTATCATGGTTGAAACAGAAGAAATATACTGACAATCCGTACGATTTGGAGATCGAAGTAAGTCGTGTGATAAACGATATCATGTCTCATAAATGATATCATGTCTCATCAACGATATCACATTTTGGTCATATTATACTTTACGTTAGCTTGGACAGATCAACGATGGACGTAATGACTCTTGTAAAACATGACAGGGGTCGACTAGCACCAAGATGGACACAGGACATTGCAGACACCTTGGGCATGAAGATAGACACAGGACATTGCAGACACATTAGGCATGAAGATGGACACAGGACATTTGAGTCACCTTGCGCGTGAGGAAGGACACAGGACATTGTAGTCACCTTGGGCATGAAGTTTGGAACAGGGCATTGCAGACACCTTGGGTATGAAGATGGACACAGGACATTTGAGTCACCTTGCGCGTGAGGAAGGGCACAGGACATTGTAGTCACCTTGGGTATGAAGATAAACAAATGATATTGCAGACATCTTGGGCATAAAAATGGACACAGGGAATTTTGCAGACACGTTGGGCATGCATTGTAGACACCTTCAGCATGAAGATGTAATGTACACATGGCATTGTAGACACCTTCGACATGAAGATGGACACAGGGCATTGTAGACACCTTCGACATGAAGATGGACACAGGACATTGCAGACACCTTGGGCATGAAGATGACACAGGACATTATAGACATCTTGGCAATGAAGATGGGCACAGGACATGGCAGACACATTGGGCATGAAAATACATGAGGCAGCGGAACCCACAAAAGATGGAAACATTTCGTCACAGACAGTGATGAGAGCGCAGATTTGCAACATTTCTGCTACACGATGACAATATTTGACCATCTATTATGTTATCCTCATGTTCCCATGGCTAATGTTTAGCTTATCGATGTCCGTTGTTTAACTCTGAATGTGCTATTGTTACCTAACTGGTACTGTTACTGTTGTGTGCGGGATATAAACACATCTTTTATCATCACCAATGTGACATGTGCATTAGCGCTAATTTCGTGTTTACAAATCCTTCACACAGAACATGTGCTAATGCATCTCAAACCTGGAAGGTCCAGAAGTGAGTTGCCACATACTGCAATCAATGACATGTAAGTGTCGTGGACAATAAATGACAGGTGAATGTCGTGGACAATCAATTTAAAATGTAAATGATTCATTTACAAGCCTTTGGCGTGTGGTGTTAGAGACTTATTTTTACAGACCAATCGGAATTCAGTGGGTGTTTTTTTTTCATCATTATGTCGACCCCCTTAACCTCGTTTACTTTCCAAAACATTTAATGGTATGGATTTCAGGCAGGACCGACCTGGACATCGATATTTATTTTATAAAATCTACCCAAATGAGGGCTCGAACTCATGACCGCTGGACCGGCAGGCGAACGTTTATCCACTGCGCCACCGCCCTCTCCCGGACAACGAATGAGCGGCTGGCTACTTCTGCCAGAAAATCAGTTTCACTAATTGGATCGGGCTGTCATTATACACGTTCTTAGTAAGTAGTTCCGAACCGAGGAGTTTCAACTAAATAAACCAACACCGAGAGCCAGAATGAAGCACTTCGGGCTGACGGTTGAAGGTGGCAGGAAGAAGGCACGTACAGGCTTATTAAACAACGCCAAACTGACAGTCAGTTGTTCTAACTTGATGGAGATACTATAGGGAATACCGTAGCACCTATGTCTGAAGTGCTATGACGATTGTCCAAACTGAAATGAATGAATTATGAATAGTATAAGTGTGAATGAATTATGAATAGTATAAGTGTGACACAATCGCACATTGTACAGTAAAAGACAATTAAGAGCATCAATATACATATACGCACGATCAAGTTAGTAATATGGTAGATAATGTAGAAAGAACATATATTTTGAGGAAAGAAACATCTGAAGGCATTCTGAAAATTTAATGTGGTCAGTTCAGATCGTGAGACAGGTTAGTTTTACCCTACTGATGACTACCATTTGTTTGTAAGAGTCACTATATTACATAGTTTCCGGCTTGGGTCAAGAAGGCGGGACGTGTTTTCTTCTAGCTTGACTAAAGACGGTTGATCGGCGGCTTGACAATCCGCCATCATAAAACTCCCAGCTGTTATAGAATCAGATTTCTGGCTCCAAATGTTTGACGCTTTGCACAAATATAGAGAGCCACGACTTCTGCCCTATGCGTCACCTTAGGCACGAGAGGAAAGACAAACAAGCAAGTTCAGATAAGTCATCGACCATGCTGCCCGAAACAGATTTGTTCCGAACATTTACCAGCTACTTGCTTAGTATGTTGATTGATTGCTTGGTTGATTCGTTGCTGGTAGGTAGGGTTGGTTACTAGGTTGGTTCTTGCTGGGAGGTATGTAGGTAGGTTGGTTGGTTGCTCGGTTTATTCGTTGCTGGCAGGTAGGTTGGTAGGTTGGTTGGTTGCTAGGTTGGTTCGTTGCTGGTAAGTAGGTAGGTTGGTTAGTTGCTTGGTTTGTTCATTGCTGGTAGGTAGTTATGTGGTTTGGTAGCTTGGTTGCTTTGTTGATTCGTTGCTGGAAGGTAGGTAGGTGGTGGGTGGTTGGTTGGTTGTTGGCAGGTTGGTAGGTTGGTTGGTTGTTTGGTTCTTTGCTGGGAGATAGGTAGGTTGGTTGGTTAGTTGGTTGGTTGGCTCGTTGCTGGGAGGTGGTAGGTTGGTTGGTTGTTTGGTTGGTACGTTGGTGGGAGGTAAGTAGGTATGTTGGTTGGTTGCTTGGTTGGTTCGTTGGTGGGATGTAGGCAGGTAGGTTAGTTGGTTGTTTGCTTGGTTGGTTCCTTGCTAGGAGGTAGGTTGGTAGGTTGGTTAGTTGGTTGATTGGTTCGTTGCTGGGAGGTAGGTAAGTAGGTAGATTGGTTGGTTGGTTACTTTATTGGTTCGTTGCTGGGAGGTAGATAGGTAGGTAGGTTGGTTGCTTGGTTTGTTCGTTGCTGGTAGGTAGTTACGTGATTTGGTAGCTTGGTTGCTTCTTTGGTTTGTTGCTTGGAGGTAGGTAGGTAGGTTGGCTGGTTGGTTCGTTGGTGATAGATAATTAGGTGGTTTGGTAGCTTGCTTGCTTGGTTGTTTTGTTGCTGGAAGGTAGTTAGGTTTTGGTTAGTTGGTTGATTGTTGGCAGGTTGGTTGCTTGGTTGGTTAATTGGTTGGTTAATTGGTTGGTTGGTTGGTATGTTCGTTCGTTGTTGGTAGGTAGCTTGGTTGGTTAGTTGGTTGGTTGTTTCGTTGTTGGTAGGTAGGTAGGTTGCTTGGTTGGATTATTGGTTGGTTGATTTGTTGTTGGTAGGTAGGTAGGTAGGTAGGTTGGCAGGTTGGTTGCTTGGTTGGTTACTTGGTTGGTTGGTTGGTATGTTCGTTCGTTGTTGGTAGTAGCTTGGTTGGTTAGTTGGTTGGTTGTTTCGTTGTTGGTAGGTAGGTTGCTTGGTTGGTTTATTGGTTGGTTGATTCGTTGTTGGTAGGTAAGTAGGTAGGTAGATAGATAGGTAGGTATGTTGGTAGGTTCGTTCGTTGTTGGTAGGTAGTTTGGTTGGTTAGATGGTTGGTTGTTTCGTTGTTAGTAGGTAGGTAGTTAGGTAGGATGCTTGCCTGGTTGATTGGTTGGTTGGTTGATTCGTTGTTGGTATGTAGGTAGGTAGGTAGGTAGGTAAGCTGGCTGGCTGGTTTGTTGGTTGGCTGGTTAGATGTTGATAGGTTAAATGGTTCGTTCGTTCGTACATTTGTACGTTGCTAGTAAGTAGGTTAGTTGGTTTGTTTGTTCGTTGGTTGGATGGTTCAATGTTGATAAATTTAATGTTTTGTGGGTTAGCTCTTTGGTTGCTTTAGTTAGTTAGTTAGTCGACAGATCATCCTCATTGCACATTTGTCCATAAGTGCACAGATCCCCTTCTCCGTAAATCTCACAGCGTGTAGCGACTGATGACACCAATTCTGTGTTGGTTTATTAATCATCTTTGTCTTCCCGCGTGGTGTTCTTGTTTAACCACACCTCTTTTAATTTTCTGTTCTTGCAGCTTAACCATGGTTGTAGGTTCACAGTCATCACTTGGTTCTCGCGAACGACTTATTTCTCGTAGAGCATTCAGAATGTCAGCCTGGTCTATGGCTCGTCCGCCTTCCACAGTACCTGCAAGCTTGTCAGCCCGCTCATTCCCTCGTACACCCGCATGCCCTGGCACGAAAATGAAATTAATCTTTGCCAGCGAGACCGCTCCAGAGACAGCAACCACTCTCTTCGGATCCACCCATCTCTATCTTCTTGAGCATACTCATTGAGTCACTAAGGAAACATGCGCTAGTGAATGTTTGTGTCTCGAGCCATGTTATTGCTTTACTTACTGCCATGACTTCCATAGTCAGGCTACTTGTGGTCCAAGTAAAAGCACCAGAATCTTCCTTCACAATTCTCCCTCCGGCCTGAACCGTAAAATCCCATGACCTTCTCACCCATAGAACGATCAACCCATCTGTATAAATGACAGCATCACCCTCCAACGAATTCTCGAAAATCAAAGCCTGTACCTCCGCCTCCACAGCAGCCTAATTTTCTTGTCTGTTGGCATTCGTACCCACTCCTAGCCAGATTCTAAGGCCTCAAGTGAACACTCCTGTTGATGAATGTTTTTGGCTTGACCCATCCACGACTTTCCTCTTTTTAACCTGCTGCCCTTTACCTTCTAAATTTTACTGTGTAGTGGATGTTGTGTGATTGCGTTGACTCAGAGTTAGGCACGTGATCTGCATATTTAATCTTTGGTTGGTTTGTTCGCTGTTAGTGGGCTGGTTGATCCGATGATTGGTTGGGTGGTGCGTGCTTGGTTTGTTCATTCGGTGGTTGTCCATTGTCAGTTGTTAGTCCCAGAGTGAGTTCTTCGGTGGCCTATCATACCAATATAATCCCTGGTACGTTTGCTACGGAAAGAATAGACATCTGCCAGCTGTTGCTGTCAATGATGGGGTGGGGGTGGGGGAGAGAGAGAGAAAGGGGGTACCAGGAGTTGATGATGTGACTTCCACGTGGTGAATTAAATTTAAATGAAGGAGGAATTTCGAACAAACGTTTTCAGAAACCATGATAGTTGGCTTGTTTCAACTGAGAAAAGTGTTACAGAAATCACGATCGTTGGCTTGTTTTAGTTAACAAATGTTAATGTTCAGAATGTCTTCAGACCTCAATCTTCCTCGTTTCTATATATAATTCAGTGGGGGAAAATGGGAGCGAGGTGGCTGAAATAGATAGAAGATACAGTGGATGACATAGATGTCTTATACTGAATTTTGGAAAGACTTTGCTTGTAGTGGCTTTGCACTGACCATCTTGTAGTTCTTCTGTAGTTCCAAATGCATGCTCGTGTATGGAATGTGACATTACGCACTTCTATAGCACAATAGGTTTAAAAAATTGTCTGAGGAAGAGAGACAGAGACAGAGACAGACGGAGAGAGAGAGCTGGGGATTGAGAGAGATAGTCAGAGAGAGGGAGAGGCGGAAATAGTTGCTATGGTGTTTCCCGAAAGACCCACCCTAGCACAGTTGTCACGATATTTGCAAACAAAGACAGTAATCCGGGTTCAAATTCATTCAGGTGCAGTACTACTTTTAGTCAATCTGTATGTCCTGAATCGGTGTTAATTTAACCCCTGCGATATACAGTGATGGATTACATTTACCTAGTTTTACATCTTTTCACGTGTTAGTCTTCTTCTTCTTCTTCTTCTTCTTCTCCTACTCCTCCTCCTCCTCCTCCTCCTCCTCCTCCTTCTTCTTCTTCTTCTTCTTCTTCTTCTTCTTCTTCTTCTTCTTCTTCTTCTTCTTCTTCTTCTTCTTCTTCTTCTTCTTCTTCTTCTTCTTCTTCTTCTTCTTCCTCTTCTTCTTTCGTTCGTTTGAAATATGTCTATTACTGCAATGTTGTCTCTTGTATGAATCTAACAGTCTTTTTTAGTTCACTCAGCGGTCCATAGAGTTTATCTTCCACTGTTGTCTCTCTAGGCCAGAAGGTTTGCCTGGATATGTTGTAGTTTGGCAGTCCTGGAGTATGTGCTCTGCTGTCTGCGACGCCAAACCACATGTGCACATGACTGAGTCACCAATCTTGAATTTTGTATACATGTGGTTGAGTAATCTATTGTGTCCTGTTCTGAGGCGCAGAATAATGACTTGTTAGTCTAAGTCCTTGATAAATACAATTACGGATTACTTTTACCTATCTTTCTATATTGAACAGATGTTCGTTTAATCCCTGCAATTCACAATCTCCTTTCACCTATGTTTGTATCCCAAACAGTTGACTTCCACAAACATTCACGTCCACAACCATCCACGTCCACAAACACTCACGTCCATAACCATTCACGTCCACAAAAATCCACGTCCACAACCATCCACGCCCTCAGCCATCTACCTCCAAAGCTACCCACGCTCACAGCCACACACGCCCACAGCCTCTCACGACCACAGCCACCCAGGGTGCCTACCTACCTTGTTACTCTTGGCTTGTTCCCCATTGTTGGCTTGCTTCTTCCTGCTCTTTCTTTTCTTGATGGTGTTTTCATTGGCCTCCATCTCCACAGTCACGCTATTCTGATTCCGCCGCTCGCTGGAGTATTCTCGTGGAGGGTCGGGCAGTGGTCTCATGTCCCGCGGATCATCATTATTATGTTGTGTGCTGTATCGCCGGGAATGGGAGTTCGGATCCACAACCAAGAAGTTATATGCCACGGTCGCCGCCATTGCTCAATTTTGAATGGCGGCAATTTGCAATATTTTAAATGTATCAAGAACAGGTGGCGAATATGTCTGAAGACATCCTTAAAACAGAATTATGCACACAATTTCTGTTTGTGGTTGAGTGTTTATCTAGAATTATACTGTTAACAAGTTTCTGTTAAATGCTTTCAGAGATGATGAATTTTTCGATGATGATGCATGTAACAAGTCGGCCAAGAGCCAATGGTGAACACACTGGGCCTTAGACGTGTTTAAATACACATGTACGCGTTACAAATGTCACCTGAAGAGAATAATATCGTATTTGTACACACACACAACCATACATTGAATCAACCCATAACTCATCTGTGGTTGAAGTTGTGCTTTAACAAAAGTATGATCACTCAGTATAAGCTAACCATTATAGTATCTGGTATTTTCCGGGGACAAGAGATCGTAGGGATATCATGGTGGATCTATAAACATTCACTGTCAAGAGACCAACCATCATACTATCTCGGTGTTTACAGGCAAGAAGAGGTCATGTTTGTATAATGACAGAAGTATGCACATGCAGTGTCATCTAACCAGTATTTACATAGAACAAGAGATTGTGTGAATATCATGACGTAAGTGTCAGGTAACCGTCATATTGTTTCACGGGAGACAAGAGATAGCAAGGTTATCATGACCGAGGTATGAACATTCAGTATCAGATTACCTCTAGTCGTTGCCTGCCGCACCATTATTTCGGGACAATGATGATGAATCTAATCTTCCACAATATACACACCATGCCAAAGGGCCTTGACACATAAATCGAATCCTCGTATTATTCATTATGGTATCGATAACAGTGGTCTGCTGTCGAGCTTATACCGGAGTACGAACAGATCGTACAGACAACACAACACAGCTACACCGATGAAACAAACAATACCAAACACAGGCCACCCTTTATCAGCAATCCTTATTTTTAACTTTTATTTTTCATCTCTTTATTCTTCAATTACAACCCGAAATAGGAGAACAATGTGGGTTTGTAGAAGGCAAAGGCACAGTAAATCCTGTGTATATACTGAGAACAGTAATTGAACGTTCTATAGAAGTAAACAAGGATCTATATTTTTGCTTTATTGACTACACAAAAGGCTTTCGATAAAGTGAGACATATTGACATGATAAGGATGCTTGAAGATCTACACATTGATGGAAAATACCTTAGACTTGTAAAAAACATATATTGGAAACAACAAGCTGCCATCCGAATTTATAACAATGTAAGTCAATATCAGCCTATTAAAAGAGATGTGAGACAGGGATGTGTAATATCTCCAGATCTTTTTTCCCTGTACAGTGAAAATATTTTCAGAAATATAGAAGATATGGAAGGAATTAACATTGGGGGACGTTCCATCAATAACATTAGATATGCAGATGATACAGTCTTGATTGCAGACAATGAACAGTACCTGCAAAATTTAGTATATGCGGTTGTTGCAATCAGTGAACAACTAGGGTTAGAACTGAATATTAAGAAGACACAGATTACGGTCGTCACTGGGAAGAAGGAAATACCACAATGTGATATACGAGTAGATGGGCATATTCTTAAACAAGTGAATCGATACAGTTATCTCGGAACAGTCATAACATCTGATGGGAGATACCTTGAAGAGATTAGAACAAGAATTGCCATTGCGAAGGTAGCCTTTTGCAAGATGAAATCAGCTCCGTGTTCCTGTCTCGACCGTGTCATGCGGCCAATCCATCCAGGTATTTAATTCTCGGTCTTCCCCTTGGTCTCTTCCCTTCGATTTTGCCAGTTGTCACCAAGTTCTCCAAGTCATTTCTTCTTATAACATGTCCAAAATATTTTGACTGTTTACGTCTAATGATTCTAATCAGTTTACGATCTTCGTTTGTTTCTTGAAGGACTTGTTCATTGGTTTTTCTGTCTGTCCTTGGTATTCTTTGCTTTTTCCTTTTTCCTCAGAAACCACATTTCCACAGCCATCAGATGTTTTTAAGCTTGGCTGCTCATTGTCCACGCTTCACATCCATACAAAAGTATAGGTTACATGTAGCACTTCAACACTCTTTTTCTCATTTCATTTGATATCGTTTTATTGGTCAGTATGTGAGCGACTAAGGAGAAACTCGCTCGTGTGTTGCCGCAGCCTGCTAGTGCAGCAAAGAATGAGGTGTATGCAGGGCTTTGGGTCGCCCGTGTGTTACCGGAGCCCACAAGAGAAGCGAAGATGAGTAACACTGCTCCTAGTATGCATGACGTAAGAGGCGACTATGGAAGCTGTGTGCATGGGGCAGACTATTCCATCATGTAGAAAAATGCAACGACAAAACCCAGCCACCCATGAACAAGTCACATAAAGACAGAAGAGTTACTCAATCACCAGGAAAGAAAGCTCTTCATGGGAAAAAAAAAAAAAGTATAATGTGTTGAAGGAGAAAGTCGGACGGAGTCCTGGGAGTTGATTAAATATCTTTTACCTAGGAAAATCTCCAGAATTGGCGCCTAGAATGTCAAAACTACGAATGAATTAGGAATGGCAGCACAGGTGGTAGAAGTAATCGTATATGATAAGATTAACATTTTGGGATTGTGTAAAACAAGGTGTAACGGAAAAGTACATAGCATCTAAGCGCAGGTGAAAGAGTGCTGTTCTCGCCCATAAAGAGGAAAATTCCGCCCCCCCCCCCCCCAACAAACAAACAAAAACACCACCCTACTTTACAGTGAAGCAATGACCCTAATGGTATCCATAGATGCTAATGAAGCATTAATATAATGTGAAGCAGTGAGCTCTAGAATAATAATAATAACAGGATTTAGAGTTATTTTTTTTTTAGCTGCATGTCCTTCACATGACGTAGCAGCCAAACCCAGCATTTTGGCTGTTCGTGATTCCTTGGTAAGTTTTACGTTCAGTAGTTTGCCATTGAAGGAACATCCAAGCTGCTTGGTTATGCAGATGATATAGATATTATAGGGGAAAATGAACAAAAAACATTGGAAATATTGACTCACTTAAAGGAAAAAGCTCAACAGATGGGGCTGGTTATCAACCAAGATAAGACAGAATATATGGTAATTTCAAGAGAAGGAACGGCTAAAAACTCTGGCCACATACAAAGCTTGCTTGCTGGTGTTCGTTGGCTTGAGCTCCAACGCGAAGTCCTGTATGTCGGATGAAGGCATCCTGTTGTCCAACATCAGTGTGATGTCATACAGGACCTGAGGTTTGCGTGAGTATCCGTTGTCCCATGTCTGGCTTATTTGTGTGCAGACTGGTGGTTCCTCGACGTACAGGCAGACGCTCTCCGACTTCGGAGGAATCGGCGATCCTATTGACTTTAGCCAGGACCCCGAAGAGACATGTTGCCCAGGACGCTCGACGAGGACGCGTCAATAGGTCTTGGCCAGTATATAACCCGGCCCTGGTGCCTTGGAAACACCTCTGCGTCCCTACAAATAGATAATATGACAATTAAAAGAACGGAAACATACAAATACCTGGGTACAATCTTCAACTGCTCCAACATAATAAGGGAAGAAATACAAACTAGAATCAATTCTGGACATAATATATACTATGCACTACAACATCTGCTAAAATCAATTGCGCTATCTCCTAACACTAAGATCACAATATACAAAACACTGATTAGGCCAGTTGTGCTGTATGGCTCTGAAACCTGGAGTACAACTAAAGGAGACGAAGCCTTGTTACAAACCTTTGAGAACAAAGTCTTAACACGCATCTTTGTGCCCATTAGGGATACACAAAGTGGAGAGTGGAAAAGAAAAAGCAACAAAGACATTCATTATCTGTTTAAGTCCCCACTAATCACTGGTATCGTGAAGGCTAATAAACTGCAATGGCTGGGGCATATAGAAAGAATGGAAGATAATAGGGAAACAAAACTCGCTTACACTCAGGAAATAAATGACCTCAGACCCCGAGGTAGACCAAGAAGACGCTGGAGAGATAATATATATACAGACCTACACGCACTTGGAATCAATGACTGGCAAGAGAAGGTCAACCAGAGAGACGAATGGAGACGGATTGTATCTGCAGCAAAGAACCTCAATGGCTCGGAATGCTGAAGAAGAAGAAGAAGAAGAAGAAGAAGAAGAAGAAGAAGAAGAAGAAGAAGAAGAAGAAGAAGAAGAAGAAGTAGTAGTTTGCCATTGCTTTCTGAACGACCGGCACCTATACCGTTTTCGAAAAAAAACCAGCACCGCTGTGTTTCAAACCCGGATATACGGGGTTACGAATTGCGTCCGCAACCCCTTAGACACAGAGATCGGTGTTTAAAAAGAAAAAAGAAAATAAACATGAATGTGATGCAGTGTTATGCACCAACAAATGACAAAGAGGAATCAGTTAAGGAGGAATTTTACATGCAACTTCAAAACATAATTGTCAGTCTAAGAAATCGCAATACCAAAACTTTTGTTGGATGATCTAAATGTCAAAATAGGATCGGATAACACCGGTTACAAAGAGGTCATGGGGAAACATGTTTTGTTTTTTCGTTCGCTCAATTTTGAGGTCGAATACACTCCACACTAGATTGATGTTTGCCTATTGGCTAGCTTTCCATATCACTAGTGCCCCTCGTCATCAGGAGAACACACGTCGACTTCTGAGGTACTTGTAATGTACGTCCCTAAGTCAAGGACGAGAAGTCAACATTTTGTCCAACTGTCAGGTATAAGAGTTGGGGGTAATGAAATAAAATGGAAAATTATTCACAAAGGTTTGCGCAGTGAATCTATATGTCATTGACGACTGCGTTGTTTCCTCGCAAAACCTCCATAAAGCCACGTGGTTATCACCTGACGGAAAACCAAATGTGCCATATATGTATTCATAAGACATTTAGATTATCTCTACATGATGTAACGGTCTTTAGAGGCGCAGATTTAATTACACACCACCACTTGTTGATGAATAAAATTAAGTTAACATTCAAGATATGTATAACATTTTATAAACATAGATCTCAATATCATACAGAATTTCTCAGAAACGAAGAAACAAAAGAACTGTTTATAACCACCATATCTTACTAGTACCAGGTCTTGCAACACTAAGTAGACGCGGAGCTGACGGTAAAAAAGACAGCAACAGATTAAAAGCATTTGGAGCGACTTAAATTAAGTCTCCCCCCCCCCCCCCCCCACCCAAGAATATAGAAGAAAGAAAACGTAAAAGGACAGAATAATTAATAGAAAAACCGGAGTACTAAATTAGAAAGCCAAAACAAAATGCACAGAAGATAACAAAAAGGTCGAGCACATAAGGCGGATAAAAGGAGTTTCAATGGCCTAACAAGAGAGGCATAGGGCGCAGCAGCGAAGGGAAACCTCTGAGACCTTTACAGCACCACTGGGAAATGTGTTTGAAAATATAATCAACAAAGTGGACTTATCAAAAATAGTAAAAGGAAAGTTCCTACCAACATTGAAGATCAAATGAACAGATGGGTTGAATACTTTATGGGTCTTTTGAATAGAGCAGTTCCAAATGACCTCCTGATATCCAGCCAGTAGAAGTGTGAAAATGATAGATGAATAATGCCATTGTCAGTGTCTGGAGAAATATTAAGCAGAGAGGTTAAGAAATGTCATTGACAAACAACTAAATGATGAACTGGCAGGCTTCTAACCAAACAGATCCTGCAACGACCAGATTGTCACATTACGCATAATAATATACCAAAGTATTGAACTGCATTCGCCACTATATTGGATTTGTGGATTAATAAAAGGCCTTCGACAGTATTTACATGGCATTCCTTTGGAGGTTAATGCAGCGCTATGGGATCCCACAGGAAATCATTAACTTAATAAAGGCAATGTATGAAGATATGAAATGCAAAATTCTTCGTGAGGGAAACGGACAGATACATTAAAATAAAAAGATGAGTATGACAATGTTCCCTTTTATCACCCTTATTATTCTTACTGACTATTGACTTGATTATGAAGACAACAATAACTGCAGTGAGAAATGGAATTCAATGGACTCTAGCAAAGCAACATGAAGAACTACTAATAAACCACAAAGATTCACTAATTGGTGCCTGCGCAGATTAGCGGAACTAATATGGTATGACAGAAACATCAATGTAGTCTCATGGAGAGAACTAAACAAATGCCAGTGAACCAAGAGGTGAAGAAATGATGTTGGTGTTGGATAGGACAATCACTGAGAAAACCTGAGGAAATATAACTAGACACTCTCTTGTCTAGAACCTACAAGATAGGACATACACTGAGAAAACCTGAGGACAATGTAACTAGACACTCTCTTGTCTAGAACCTACAAGATAGGAATTACACTGAGAAAACCTGAGGACAATGTAACTAGACACTCTCTTGTCTAGAACCTACAAGATAGGACATACACTGAGAAAACCTGAGGATAATATAACTAGACACTGTCTTGTTTGGAACCTACAAGATAGAACATACACTGAGAAAACCTGAGGATAATATAACTAGACACTGTCTTGTCTGGAACCTACAAGATAGAACATACACTGAGAAAACCTGAGGACAATGCAACTAGACACTCTCTTGTCTGGAACCGACAAGATAGGACATACACTGAGAAAACCTGAGGACAATATAACTAGACACTCTCTTGTCTAGAACCTACAAGATAGGACATACACTGAGAAAACCTGAGGACAATATAACTAGACACTCTCTTGTCTAGAACCTACAAGATAGGACAAACACTGAGAAAACCTGAGGACAATATAACTAGACACTCTCTTGTCTGGAACCTACAAGGCAAACGAGACAGCGGGAAATTTAACAACACGTGAACACGAGAATTACAGAGTTGGTTAATATTGAGAGGACATAGAGGGACCTACAGGAGATAGCAAAGGATAAGACAGCTTGGCTGAGAACCTATGCCTCAGTGGCGGAATAAAGGACAGAAGAAGAGGACCACCAGACTGTAAAGCAAGGGTTCAACTCAATGCCCTCCGGCTGCTCCTACAGCATCTTGTGGAGATACACAATTGACAACAATAAAATGTGTGTAACGTGCAATAACCTTTATAATTTGCCTTACACACACCTGCTATCATGTGTGAGTGTGTAGTGTGTTTATTTTTGTCTGCCCCAATATAAAATTCCATATCTCATTAACCAACTGAAGGAAAATGATGATATTTGTCTACCCAACAAAACAATTTTTGTTCTGGAGATTTTACAGCAGATTTCAAAGTTTGTTTATATGCCGTATATAATTTACGGGTCAGAGATGAAATTCATAATTTTAAATGTATTACAATGTAGCCAGACAATCAGCGTTCAATGTTGAATATTTTACGTTTTTCACGGGATTGGTCTTATGCCAAGAACCCCGCGCAGTTTAAACTGGAACTGGTCAGAGGTGTCGTCAAACTGTGGGTTATTTCATGAAACCTGATTATTATTATTATTTTTTTTTAAATCTTACCACTTATCACTAACATTGAAATGTGTGAATATTTTTCAATGGGATTGAATGCGAAATTGTGTATACACTTCAAAGCATCGCTATGAAGTTGTACACATATTTTTGCATAGAAGATGATCACAGGAAACTGTTTTATACTATTACAAATTCCGAAAAAAGAACAGTGCAGGCATTGGGTTTGAGTAAACGGTCATTTCGTCGATGGGTGCAAGAATCTAGAATTAAACCACCACGCAATAACCAAACGGTAAGTAGAAAGGTTATTGTAGACAGCTTTGACAAAGATGTCATAAAGCGAGTTATTATAAAAATGCTTTAAAAAGTCGCTTAAAAGTCAACACGGTCGACTTCATTGCACCGGGTTCTGTCCCATATGGCTCAGTCTCTTTCCGCAGCGTGGAAAGCATCGCACAAAACACGAACTCCGCAGCTCTAGCGACGACCCACAGAAGTCCCCGAAATATTTAACTCGTGAACCGAAGGATGCGGCCCGGAATCTAACCCACAACCTTTGGAGCCCGAGTCAAAAGGCTTGATCACTTCGCCATGGAGACTCCTAAAATTATAAAAATGTTGGATTTATATCCAGGATTATCCAGCATTATAAAAATACACTGTAAGAAAACTCAGGGTTTGGTTGAGAAAGAACAAGAACATAGAGATATCCAAAACAACTTTGTGGCAAATTATAAGGACATTATCTTCACTTTTAGAAAGTACAAGGGAGGTAGAAATATTCTTTGCGAGCAACCGCATTTAGGAGCCATGAGAAGCAGAAACCTACGTGAAATAAGGGAAATACGCAAAGACAATTATGGCATAGTGTAATTGGATGAAATGTGGATCAATGCGCACCACACAAGTGATAAGGATTGGCAATCAGTTGATGTACAGTTAAAGCGATATGTGCCCAGTAGTATAGGATAGCTTTTGGTCATGACCCATGCTGGTAATATGCATAATGGCTTACAACAGAATGCTGGGCTCGTGTTCGTATCAAAGCATACAGACAATAGAGATTATCATAATAAGATGAATGGTAATGTATTTAGAGATTGGCTCGAGAATACTGTGCTTCCTTCCCTAGATAGACCGTCGTTTCCAATTATGGACAATGCATATCAATGTTGTTGCCTGTAACAAAACGCCAGTGGCCCATGTCCTCATGCCTTCTTTGGGTTTGGGTAAACAGTGGGAAACAGCTTTCGGGAACCCTCAGTTCTCTTATTCGCTCAATCCCCATGGAAGATAGTTCTCTTGGTTACTTTTACAACCCGATCTTCTGAAGAGAACTATTGGAAGTCTTACTTTTCTTCGGGAAAACCCGATAGGGCGCCTTGCACCAAATACGCACTAGTGCAACTTCTTGGGCAATCCATGTCCGTTTCAACACCTACCGTTTAGTATCTGCATCATGTCAATTAAACAATTTAAAGATTGGGATTAAGTGCAGCATCCTGCTGGTGGATTGAAAGGTAAAACTGGGTTTTAATTAGTCCTGCCAGACCTTGGCCTATAAATCTCTGTTGTCTCGACTGGTGAGACGAATTGGCGAAAAGCCAGTCATGCCATATTGTGAGTGGGTTGACCGTTGGCCAATCTAGCTAAGCGTCGTGTTCTTGGCATGGCATGGGAACGAATCTGAGCAATATATTTCCCCAGAGGATGTCGCTTGTTCTTGGCAGCAGATGGGCGGGTGCTATCTTTCTTCCTACGGCCTGAATGCTGCCTAGTGTTGTCTTTAATTTGAATATAAACACGACATATATACCGTATGCCGGAAGGAGGGGAGGGCTTCGTGGGGGGTTCCACCCATATATGTTCTGTCTTCTTGATGCGGAAGAGGGTTTACAATGTGCTATCTCTTTCGTCTTTTGGCAGATAGGGTAGCCAAGTGGACCGAATAGTTACGGGTCGTTAAGATGATGCCAGAGATATAAATAGATCTATCTCACTGAGAGAACCTGAACTCATCTAAATCTACGTGTTATGTGAGGCACTGCCGGTGCATTGCGGCCACAGCTCAGACGAGAGCAGCGGCGGGAAGGGGCAGTTTCTTCTTTCCTATTCTTGCTAGGGATAGGGAACTACACTTCGTTCCATACAGACCCACTACTATAATATTAGTTACGGGGGAAACACACATAATTACGCACACAACCCCACAAGAGCTTTGTCGTGAGAAAGAGAGGGTTTGCAAGTGAGAGGGAAGCCGGGAAACGAATGTGCCCAGTAATAATAAAGGCATGGTATGAGAGTGGAGAGTGAATCTTGTATGCAAAGAGTTCCTAGGGTAACTAACAGGACCTATACAAGCTGGAGGTCTAGTCAAGCAGGGACCTAGCCAATTCAGGACCTCTTGACAGGTCAGCCCAATTCACTCAGGTCTCCTGTATAGTACTATTATGTATATTTTTTGTTTATGCCAACTGATATGCTGAGACCATTAGGAGTCTCCATGTGAGCTGTACCTGAAGTTTAAGCTAGAGGCTTTCACAAATGTTTGTCATCTCCAGGGTCCTTCTTTTGGAAGTGAATAGAGCTGAAAGTATCGACAAGGCCTGTACGCGGAAAGTTATGTTTAAGACGAGTCCATGTCAAGTTTTGGGTCATACCAGGCCCAAGGGTATGATCTCTACGAGATAGAGCCACCGCTGGCCCCGGAAGAATGACCATCAGCCTTTCTAACACATCGCCAGTCATCTCGATACGCTAGGATCGAGTCCTTTTGTATTCTTGGCTGGACCCCGCCTAATTCTCAGACACACCCATTCCTATTTACGAACTGTTCTCCAGTATATTATTTCCTACCCAACATTGTGCCAAGTGATCCCATGGCGCTTTCCAAGAACATTTAATTGACTATAGAGTGTGGTCCACGGAAACCTGGAAGCCTGGTTCCACAGCGGCCTGTTGTTCGAACAACCTACGGGGGAAGGAAAGAACTGAAGACTTATCCGTTGAGGTGGATGTGAACTGACGGGACATTATTGAGATCTGTGGTCTATGATGTTCATAGTTGTGTTGCTCTATGTCTGGACTAGATTTATCTCCCCAGTTTGTTTATAGATGTTTATAGGTTTAACTGTCTTGATATTTTCCTGTGCTTTCCTGTATTAAGTTATTAAATTGAAATCATAGTTTACTATGACGATCGCAATGTTATATGTTGTCAGCCAGAAATACACCTCAGGGAATAGGCCCCGAGGTCAAAAGTGAGAGTGACAGTGAGTCCGGGGCACGGAGGAGGGTTGGCAAGCAAAGACCTATCCCAGCCAGGGCTAAAGAATAATATTGAAGCATTGTGACAGGGGTATTTGGGACCCTCCACATAACTTGTTACATTGCCCAAGAAGACAAAATACCTACAGCATCGAGCACAAAGGGAGCAATAAAGATATGGCTCCGAATGGAAAACATACCATTTCCAGAAAGGTATTTCTAGCTAGAATTGTTGTCCCTTGCAAAACAGACGCCAAAGAAGCAAGAAATATCAAATCGACAAGTTGATAGAAGAGCATCGTCATGGTTGCTTGAGACTTCCGCCGTACCACTCTCATTTTTAACCTTATAGAACTTGTGTGGGCTAAAATTAAAGGACAGATGGCAGCTGACAATACTATATTCAAATTGTCTGACGTCAAGATACTAATCCAGTCCGCGCTATTAAATATTGATAAAAGTTACTGGGAAAATGTGAGGACCATGTGTTGAAAGAGGTAGAGGACTATTGGAGAAATTATGTATTGAATTTTATGCAACCGAGAGCAGTCATCAACCTACTGGAATCGTTCGACACAGATTAAGGTCTGAGCAGATCGCAGAACTTAATCCGCATGCACGCTTACTGTGATATTTTGCTCCAACCATTCAGACGAATTGAAGGCCCTAAACATTACAGCATCAGCCCAATGTAAAGACAATGCCTGGTGCTAACTGTAATAGTGATCATGTACCACTATGTGGACAAATAAAAGTAAGATTAAAGAGAGGGAAAAAAATGGTTAAGAACATGAGACTTAATAAAGAGGTTCTGAAAATAGATAAAGAAATGCAAGAACAATACAGAGTGACTGTGAAAAATAGGTACAATGCAATAACTAAAATACAGAGTATAGATGAACAATGGGAAATGTTAAGGGACTCCATTCACCAAACTAGCAAAGAAGTATTACCGGAGAGAGGCAAAATAGCTAAGAAAAAGTGGATGAATGAAGATATCTTAAAATTGATGGACAAAAGAAAACAGAGTTAGTTAGTTAGTTAGTTAGTCGACAGATCATCCTCGTTGCACATCGAACCATTCAGTCCATAAGTGCTCGGATCCCCTCCTCAGCAAATCCCGCAGCGTGTAGCGGCTAACGACGCCAGTTCTGTGTTGGTTTATCAATCTTCTTTGGCTTCCTGCGTAGTGTTCTTGTTTGGCCACCCCTCTTTTAATTTGCTGCTCTCGCAGTCTGGCCATTGTTGTAGATTCACAGTCATCACTTGGTTCTTGCAAAAGTCTCACTTCTCGTAGAGCATTCAGAATGTCAGCCTGGTCCATGGCGCGTCCGCCCTCAACAGTAGCCTCACCTGCGAGCTTGTCAGCCCGCTCATTTCCTTGTACTCCCGCATGCCCTGGCACGAAGATGAAACTAATCTTTGCCAGCCGAGACCGCTTCAGAGGCAGCAACCATTCTCTTCGGATCGACCCCTCCTCTATCCTCTTGATCATGTTCATTGAGTCGCTAAGGAAACAAGCCCTAGTGAATGTCTGTGTCTCGAGCCATGTTATTGCTTTACTTACTGCCATGACTTCCATGGTCAGGCTACTTGTGGTTTCAGTGAAAGCACCAGAGTCCTCTTCACAATTCTCCCTCCGGCCCGAGCTGTAAAGGCCCATGAGCTTCTCACATGTCGGATGACCGACCCATCTGTGTAGATGACCGCGTCACTGTCTAGCGAATTCTCGAAAATCAACGCTTGTACTTCAGCCTCAACAGCAGCCGGATTTTCTTGTCTGCATTTTCTATCTAGTTGGATGCAAACTGAAAAGGATGTGCAGAAGTCTGTTGGCACTTGCACCCACTCCTCGCCAGGTTCTAAGTCCTCAAGTGAACACACCTGTTGAAGAATGTCCTCGGCTTGACCCATCCACGACCGTCCTCTTTTTAACCTGCTGCCCTTCACCTTCCTAATTTCACTATGCAGTGGATGCTGTGTGTTTGCGTTAATTCTGAGGTAGGCGCGTGCCCTGCAAACTTGCATTCTCTCTTCAATGGTTGGAAAATCAAGAAGGTAGCGCATCGCCCTGCATGCTGTATCTCTTGTACATCCAAGAATAATGCGCATAGCTTCATTCTGTATCCTTTCCATCCTTTCTATCTGCTTATGGCTGACAGTCAGGATTGCCATTGCATACTCCAAAACAGACATGACCAGCCCCTCGTACAGAAGACATAGATGGCGCTGCTCACAGTTTGCTGCCGCCATCACCCGCATCGCTGCCAAACCCCGCTTGGCCTTTGTTATCACCTGGTCTATGTGCACATTATAAGCAAGGCTTCGATCAAACCGTATCCTCAGGTAATTCATTGCCTGCGTTCTTTCCACCGTCTCTGAACACAGCATTACAGTTGGTGTTGGATTGTTGACAATATGATTATTCAACGAGAACCAAGTCACTGTTGCCTTTGTTGGGTTGACCATTGCCCCAGCTTCATCACACCAAGTACTTATGCGATTGAGTTCGGTTTGTAGCTCCACAGCAACCTCCTCTCTATCCTTACCCTGACGATACACTAAAACATCATCGGCATATGACAATGTCCTGCCAGGTCCAGTGATCTGCTCACTGGTGATTCTCACTGTGTAGGCGTTGAACAGTACCGGAGATAATGGTGATCCCTGTGGTAGGCCAGGATATATTGTTGTTGGTTCCGAAGTCCAACTGCCACATCTAAAAACTACTTTCCGTTGGAAGAGAGCTGCAGCGATCCAACTAAGGAGGAATGGACTTACGTTTAGTTCAAGAAGCTGAAACATTAAAAAATCCAGTGGTACTCTGTTGTATGCGTCCTCAAGATCAATCGCTGCAGCAACGGTTTCAGTGCCTGAGTGGAAACCTTCATAGACATCATGGGCAAAGACTGCTGCATTGGTCCAGGTTTCTCTTTTTGGACGGTACCCACCCAGGGTAGGTGGGAAAACACCTTGCCTCTCTAGTTGGCTTGATATTTTCCTGGCAATTACCTTCTCCAGCAGCTTGCCTATTGTATTCTGCATGGTTATAATTCGATATCCCTGAATTTTCTTGTGGTCTTTGTCAGGCTTCGGCAAGGGAATCAGATAGCTGTGTAACCATTCCTCCTTGATGCTAGCACTCCCTATACTGTTGTTGTACATGTCTGCTAGTTTCTCTAGCTCATTGTCGGTACACCTATTTATGTCGTCGTATCTTATGCCATCAGGACCTGGAGCACTGTTTTTTGATCGTCGAAGCACAGCCTTGATTTCTTGCACTGTCACTGTGTCTTCATCCGAAGTGTTCTGGGCCTTGCATCTGTCTGAGGTGACCTCCTTGGCCAGATTCCGGCCTCCCATGTCTGTCTGGTTGCTCTGCTCAAGGTAGCGTTCAAAGAGGGCTTTGCCCTTGTCCTCGTCAGTCCTCTGCCAGATGAGGTCAGCACCTTGGAAGTCAGAAATGCTCTTATTCTTGACTACACCACTCATGCTTTTATGTAGTCGCCAGAACAATTTCAGTGACTTGTCTGTGCTTACTCTTTGACACACCTCTGCCCATTTTTCGCTTTTAACCACCGTGACCAGTTTTTTGAAATAGCTTACTTTTGTGTGCATCTCTCTTTCTAAGTGCAAGCAGGGACTAGGATGACCAGCTCTGTTCTTCTTGGCATTTTGCCATCTCCTTACAGCACTACGCTTATCCACCCAAGCCTTCTCCACCTCGAAACTCCACCACGGTGGCTGCTCCCAGCTTTTTTTCCTTTTCTTCCTGCCCTGAAACGTTTCAGGGCAGAAAACAGAGTAAAAATGACAAACAAGAATACGCTAAGATAAATAAAGAAATAAAAGATAAATGTGGGAAGGCTAAAGAAAGTTGGTTAAACGAGCAATGCAAAAAAATTGAATTAAATTCCATTAAAGAGACAAAAAATATGCACAGACAAATCAGTGAGCTTACAGGAAGAAAAATAAGAATAAATACGGGGTGTTTGAAATCAAAAACAGGAAAGATAATATTAGAGGAAGATGCTATAATGAAGAGGTGGAATGAGTATATAAGAGAATTATATGTAGGAGAAAGGGAAGAATTAACAGAAGATAGTAACTTAGAAGGTCCACCTATTCTGAAAGAAGAAGTCGCTGGCGCTATGAAACGTATGAAGAAAGGAAAAACAGCTGGGCCAGATGAAATCACAATAGAAGAATTAGAAGTATTGGGAGAATTTGGAGTAGATATATTAACCAACATAGAGCCTGTTCTTTTGTATGGATGTGAAACTTGGACAATGTGCAGTCAAGCTGAAAAACATCTAATGGCTGCAGAAATGTGGTTTCTGAGGAAAATGCAAAGAATACCATGGACAGATAGAAAAACCAATGACCAAGTACTACAAGAGACAAATGAAAATCGTAGATTGATTAGAGAAATTAGACGTAGACAGTCAAAATTTTTTGGACATGTTATGAGAAGAAATGGACTGGAGAACTTGGTGACAGCTGGCAAGATCGAGGGGAACAGACCAAGAGGAAGACCGAGAGGAAAATACCTGGATGGCTTGGCCACATGGCATGGACGAGACAGGAACACTGAGCTGATCCACGACTCTGGTGATCGAGTGAAATGGCGAATCATGACCGCCCACGCTTTCCGGCATGGCACATGATTGATTGATATTAACCAAAATGTTGAATGATATTTACAGCAGTGGATATTTACCCAGTGATATGCTGAAATCTGTATTTATAGCTATACCAAAAAGACCAGGAGCAATTGATTGTGAAGATTTTCGTACAATTAACCTTATAAACCATATCACTAAGCTTCTACTCAGAATCATAATGAGAAGAACCAAAAATAAAATAAAAATGGAAATTAGTGAAGAAAAGTATGGATTTGTGGAAGGAAAGGGCACAAACAATGCAATTTATACATTACGGACACTAATAGAAAGGTCAATAGAGAAACAGAGAGACATATATTTGTGCTTCATAGATTATACTAAGGCATTTGATAAAGTAAAACATGATGAACTGATTAAAATGTTGGAAGATATCAACATTGATGAAAAAGATTTAAGAATAATAAAGAATGTTTACTGGAACCAAGTAGCAGCAATTAAAATGGGAAATAAAGAGGGTAGTTACGAACAGATAAAGCTAGGAGTACGACAAGGGTGTGTCTTGTCACCAGATCTTTTCTCCCTGTATAGCGAAGTAATAATGAGAGAGATCAAAGAGATGCCAGGAATACTAGTTGGAGGTTATAATATAAATAATATACGCTATGCAGATGACACAGTATTGGTGGCGGATAATTCAACAGACCTACAACAATTATTAGACGTTGTAGTAACAGAGAGTGCAAGGAAAGGACTCTCCTTGAATATCAAGAAAACAGTAACAATGGTAATATCAAAGAAAATGGTGACACCAAAATGTGACATAGAAATAGAAGGGAAAATCCTTAACCAAGTTGATAATTTTAGATACCTAGGGGCATTTATAACATCAGATGGAAGATGTACAACAGAGATTAGGAGCAGAATAGGGCAGGCAAAAGCCGCATTTCAGAAAATGAAGAGTATCTTATGCAATAAGTCACTATCACTGAATGTAAGAAAGAGAGTGCTGAAATGCTATGTAGAACCAGTTTTGCTGTATGGCAGTGAATCTTGGAATGTAAATGAACAAATTAAGAAGAAATTAGAAGCAACAGAGATGTGGTTCCTGAGACGAATGTTGCGAATTCCTTGGACTGTCAGAGTAACTAACGACGACTGCCTGAAACAGGCTAATGAAACTAGAACATTATATACAACAATAAGACAGAGACAAACAGCTTTCTTCGGTCATGTGATGAGACGAGAGGCATTGGAGAACATCGTAACAACTGGAAAGATCGAGGGGAAGAGAGGCAGAGGTAGACCAAGAGAAGTGATGCTGGATGGATTCAGACGGTGGCATGGAGGAATATCAGCAGCAGAGTTGATCCAGAAAACCAAAGACCGAGATCTGTGGAGAGCCATGAACGCCTACGCCAGCCGGCATGGCACTTGATGATGATGATGATCAGCACAATGTCAATGACAACAGTTTGTATTCCACAGTGATGAATTTTCAATTCCGCAAGCCCTCAGCGGTGATAAACAACTAGTATTGAAGAACACACACACACACACACACACACACACACACGCACACATTAAGCGCATTGAATACCAACAGAAGAGTAATATTGCAGTGGAAACTGACATATTGTGGCATAACAAGAAACGTGAGAGCAAACACGTTGTCAAATTAGGGGACAACACACGTGCATACGAATCAATCTATAAGCTACAATGAAAAGAGGACCAACATCTTGGTCGTAAGAAGAAAGCCCACTACAGAGATACTGACAACTATTTTCATAGTGCAAAACAGGTAATCATGTTCCGTCGCTGAGCAGTAAACAGCAGAGTAGACAATCTTTCACGAAGACTCAAAGCGGGTCTGTCACCCATGTGTTCGTGTGAACAAACTACACAGACAGCTGAACAGATCCTTAAAAATGGACACATGATGACTAAATTGCGGTATCATTTCTGGTCACTCCATACGCACATAAACGCGCAGCTATTTGGAAGCTTTCACGAACTCAATATAAAAAGCTAAATGCATCCTAGTAACATGAATACTTGTGTATAATTATTAACCAGCAGCTGAAGAAACAAAAAGAAAAAGGAAAAATAAGGTAAAAAACATATTCCTTCTACTTTCCTGTCAATTTACACATTATTTACCCCATGCCTCTGTAAATTTTCTGTCTTTACTAATATTACACATTGCACCCCTCTCGGGAGTCTCCGGGGTGAAGTGGTCAAGCCGCCTGACTCGGGCTCCGAAGGTTGTATGTTCGATTCCTTCATTTCACGAGTGCACTTTTCGGAGTCTTCCAAGGGTCGTCGCTGGAGCTACGGAGTTCGTGCTTTGTGCGACGCTTTCCGTCCTGCGGAAAGAGACTGAGCCATATGGGATAAAAACCCGGTGCAATGCAGTCGACCCTGTCGACTTTTAAGCTACTTTTTTATTGCACCCACTCCCATACGAATCTGGCTACGCCTTGTACTTGTGTCCTTACCAGAAATAACGTGGTTTAGTGTAAGACTAGTTTGTTAGCGTGAATTCACTACATTTTCCCCAAAACATCAAAGAAATGTCGCCGCTTTCGATGATTTAAGTTGCTTTTGGGCCTATCAAAGACATATTCCTTGGGTGGGGGTAAATATAAGACGGCAGGAAAAATTTCATAACGATGCAACAGACAGTTCTCAAAATAATTTATCGTGAATGACGGCATTCATTTCTGGACATACTATAGTAGTGAATGCACGAAGCTGATTTTGCTTGTTTGTTCTTTAACTGTTATCAGTGTCCCACTCCATCAAACGAACCGTTTCTCCGACTTCACAGGTACTTCACGCTCCCAAGTTTCGGACGTTAGGTCAACATTTTAGTCCAACCGTTCAAACTGTACAGTTGGATCTGTACAGTTCCAACTGTACAGATCCAACTGTACAGATCCAACTGTATAGATCTAACTGTACAGATCCAACAGTGGAACGACCCCACTCCGCCGAGGTCAGAATAGAAAGCTTAAGGGCATTTAGCGTCTCAGCCACGCCGAACTCCGGGTATAAATACATGCTTCTGTACTCATTGCTTCTCCGCTCGATCTTTATATAACCTTAATTGGTCTCAATTTTCTCAAAATATAACATCTAATTAGTTTCCTCTCTTGCAGTTCAGACATCGTGGATGAAAGCAACATTTTGATAAAAAGTGGTTCCATTAATTACGTGCCGCTTGACTTCTGTACTGTAATGCGGATATTTGAAATAACGAACAATAGACGCACATTAATAGGGTAGGAAATCTACAATCCATATGTGACAGAGCAGATTACAGTGTATTACAACCATCATGCCACGTTGAAGAGCCCAATAAATGAGTTCCGTTAAAGGGTATTGTCGGGCTTACGTGCATCATATGTGCAGAAAAAGCTCAAAAGCCTAATTGTATTGTGCCGGACGAGAATAGAACTGATAATTATAAGCAGCGCACTCACACAAAGACGGAAGCCGGGTTCCCAGAGATAAATGACAATACACACGAAGCTCTTAAGTGGTTACATCGTAGAGCCTGACACATTGTAATACAGCAATGCATCACATTACAAACGATGACCAGCCAAAAACTGCGGGGACATTGATCGATCCCGGTGTTGCCTCCATAGTGAAGGTTGGCTGCAATGGATCTCCAACACTGTCTGTCTCTAGTCTCGATTGTACATTCTGTCAGACTGTCCTTCGTCCATATCTTGATGTTATCTTCCCACTTGTATCGTTATGTACTTCTTCCTCGCTTGCCTTTATCCTTACCCTCCAGTATGGTTTTTATAAGACTGTTTTGTTTTTCGATAAAGTAAGACATATCAACATGATAAAGATGCTTGAAGATCTAAAAATTGATGTGAAAGACCTTAGATTTTTTTTTTTTTTTTTATGTATATATATATATATAAGTGTGTGTATTGGAAACAACAAGCTGCCATAAGGACTGATAATAAAGTAGGTTAGTATCAGCCTATTAAGAGTGATGTGAGACTGGGATGTCTCCAGATTTTTTTTCACTATACTGTGAAAATATTTACAGAAATTTAGAAGATATGAAAGGAATCATCATTGGGGGACGAAACATCAATACCATTCGATATGAGGATGATACAGTATTGACTGCAGACAATGAGTAGGATCTGCAACAATTAGTAGATGCGGTTGTCGCACGCTGGGGTTAGAATTAGATTGTAAAACGACACAGATAATGGTCGTCACAAGGAAGAAGGAAATACCACAATGTAATATACAAATAAATGGGAATATTCTTAAACAAATGAATCGGTACAATTATCTCGGAACAGTCATAACATCTGATGGTAGAAGAAGAGAAGAAGAGATTAGAACAAGAATCGATACGGCGAAGGTAGCCTTTTGCAAGATATAAAACATACTGACCAACAAAAAGGTTTCATTTGCATCGAGAAAAAGATTGGATATGTGTAACAAAGAACCTGTGCTTTTGTATCGATGTGAAGCGAGGACAATGAGCAAACAGGCTGTAAGACATATTATATATTATGGCTGTGGAAATGTGGTTTCTGAGGAAAATGCAAAGAATACCATGGACAGTCAGAAAAACTAATGACCAATTCCTACAAGAAACAAATGAAAATCGTAAACTGATTGGAGAAATTATACGTAGACAATCTACATTTTTCGGTCACATTATGAGAAAAAATACATTGGAGAACTTTGTGACAACTGGCAAGATTAAGGAGAAGAGAACAAGGGGAAGGCAGAAAGTAAATACAAGGATGGCGTGGCCACGTGGCAAGAACACGGAGCTGATCCACGACTCTGGTGATCGAGTGAGATGACGAAACATGGCCGTCCACGCTTATCGGTATAGTACATTATGATGATGATGTCTTCTAGGGTGGTCGAAATATTTTACTTGTTTCTACTTTATTTCTTTCGTCAGCTCTCTTTTCATTCCCAGGTTTTCTAAAACCTCAGTATTTGATTGCTTTTGTTTCCATGTAATACGACATATTCCTCTATATATCCACAACTCAAGTGCCTCTATTCGATTCTCTAATTGATTGTTCAGTGTCCAGCTTCTGCGCCATGCAGTAGCGTTGAAAATACCTAGCATTTGACAATCGCTCATATTTAATACGTTGTTAATCTTTCTAGATGTTAATACTGATTTCATGTTGTTGAAAAACGTTTTGGCCATTCCTATTTAGTTTTTGAATTCTGTTTCACTTTTGCCTTCATCTATTACTATATATCCAAGATAGGAGAAACGTGTTACTTGTTCTAGTATCTCCGCGTTTACTGTGATGTTCATTGATGGCCTCTCCTTTCCATTGCTAATTATCATAGTTTTCGTAGTTTTTAGGAAAAGTCGCTTAACAGTCGACAGGGTAGACTTCATTGCACCTGGTTTTATCCCATATGGAAAGCGTTGCACAAGGAACGAACTCCGTAGCTCCAGCGACGACCATCAAGAGTCTCCGAATAAATGCACTCGTGAACCAAAGGACGCGGCCCGGAATCGAACCTACAACCTTCGGAGTCCGAGTCAGAAGGCTTGACCACTTCGCCATGGAAATTCCCTTTTTTAGGAAATTAATATCTAAGCCACATTCTGCACTATGCCTGTTTACTTGTTCTCCTAGGTTTTGTAATAAATGTAACGATTTCTGCAAGTAACACGGTATCGTCAACAGACCTAAGATTGTGAATGATTCTTCTATTAACCAGTCAGTTCTCCAACTTGTTTAACAACGTCTATGTATAGGTTGAAGAGGCTTGGAAACAACACGCATTCCTGTTGTACTCCTCTTTCTATCTCAGTGGGCGATGAGTAATTATTTCTGTATCTACTTGTCGCCACTTGTTCACAGTACAGGTTACTAATAAGTCTGGTGGTCTTTCCATATACTCCTATATCTTGAAGGTTTGTGATTAATCGTTCATGGTGTACTCGGTCAAAAGTGCACTTGTAGTCTATTAAACATACATATTTATGTGTATGTGCTTCTATAAATTTTTCAGTCAACGTCCTCAAACAGATTATTGCGGAATTATACCTCTAGAGACAGACAGACAGACAGACAGACAGACAGACAGACAGACAGACAGACAGACAGACAGACAGGCAGACAGACAGACAGACAGACGGACAGATGGACAAACGGACGGACGGGCGGGCGGGCGGGCGGACGGACGTGCGGTCGAGCGGGCGGGCAGGCAGGCTGGCAGGCAGGTAGGCAGGCAGGCAGATGGACAGGGAGGGGTTTGAGTGAGAGACGCCGTGGCTGAAAGGTAGCAATGTCCACCCGTAACTCAAAAGGTACCGTGTTCGATCAGCATAGGGCTGAGAATGTTTCCAAAGAACCACTGGTGTCCAATAATACCAAACGTCTCTTAATTTTCATCAGTAATGTCTCTTGGGTAGTAAAACAGGATCTCTAGCCCTCTCGTATAAGGGTGAAATGCAGGAACACTATGTGCAAGTTGTGCACGATACAAACTAACAGCCGTTGAATATCGCAAAGAGCAGACAATAAGGTTAAAAAAAATGTCGATTAAAAGTCGGCAGGGTCGACTTTATTGCACCGAGTTTTATCCCATATGGCTCGGTTTCTTTCCGCAGCACGGAAAGCATCGCACAAAGCACGAACTCCGTAGCTCTAGGGACGACCCACAGGAGTCTCCGAAAAATTTCACTCTCGAACCGAAGGACGCGGCCCGGAATCGAAACCCACAGCCTTCTAGAGCCCGAGTCACACGGCTTGACGACTCCGCCCTGGCTAAATGCCCTGGCTAAATGTCTCTGCCTCTCTCTCTCTCTCTCTCTCTCTCTCTCTCTCTCTCTCTCTCTCTCTCTCTCTCTCTCTCTCTCTCTCTCTCTCTCTCTCTTATGGAGACTCCATGAGTTCGCTGCCCTGGCTAAATTGCTAGGAAAGAAAACCTAACCATGGGTAGATAGGGTTCGTTACCTTGGGGGGGGGGGGGGGGTGGCGGGGGGGCGGTGTGGAATCTGTCTGGCAGAAGCAGACGTGATACAAATTCACGCCGAAGTCACATTGAAGGTGCATGCCTGCAAGTAATTCACTCCACACCACAGAGAAACGAAGAAGAGGAAGACAAAGAAACAGAGTATCGTGGTGGAGATAGGGGAGATTGGAAATAGAGACTGGGGAAAAAATGTGGCAGTTGAGTATGTATTGAATTATAGAAAGAGCAGGCAATCATTCATAAATATTATGATGACAATTCTGAAATGAATTGAAAACCACGACAGGAGTGCCGGTAAAAGCATACATTAAAATTATGGGAAAAGAATAGATGTGTTTGAGTTGTACCAATTGTCATCATCGATTGTCCATTCAAGAATCACAGCCTTAAGACACTGAACATAATGAAACAATGAACCTGCCAGATGCACTAAAAGACACCGGGTGCACTTTCACAGTTGCAAAGCTGGAATCCCTTGTAATTATACACGTACCGTTAGTGGGGTCCTCTAAAAGTACTCGAGATGATGGGAGCTGCCATGATTGTCTCATGCTTGACGACGGGAAACTCCCAACTGCATTTCTAAGTGGTGGAGGACAAGCAACTCACAGCTGGGTGGCAAAGGCAGCTACGGGACAACCCTGCCACTAAGCAGGACAGGACATTCATGTGTGCTGACAGCTGGACATCGCTACAAAAATCAGAGGTAAGAAACCTCCGGATGAATATGGAAGTCAAGGGGAAATCACCACAGTATCTTCTTAAGCTTTTATGAAACAAGACAGATCAAGATAAGAGAACGACATTAGTTTCTGTTTAAGGACAGTCTTGGCCAGTAGAGACGAAATTACTAACCACAGATGCTGCCAGACGTGATCAGATCACTGGTGGCGATATCAACATCATGCATTTTGAGTTGGCACTTTGAGTGCCAGGAAATTATAAGAAATATGACTGTTAAATAGTGAAGTAATTGACATGGGGGAGTGGGGATGGTGGTCATCATTTATTTCCTAGAAATGTGAGAGATGTTGTGAATAGATAGGGTATAATAATAACTACAAACACAAAATAATAATAACATACAAACACACAATAAAATAATGAGGAAGTGACAAAGACAAAAACAGAGTAGGACTACTATTTGACGAGAAAAGAACTAAATCAAGTAGTTGTTAAATTGAAGTTAACAAAACATGTAAAGAGTTAACATGAGTTTTAAACAACAACAAAACGTGCTTAAATGTTTTTATTTAATGTATAGGAAGATAATCCAAAACCCACCGAAAAAGACACAGCAGGGCCATCTAACTCATAAAGAAAGAAAGCTCCTTAAAGAAGATCCAGAGACAAACTTCAGACTAAGAAACTCTCGTTGCAACCTTAATTAATACAGTAAACATTAGACAGGACCAGGTATTTCCACGTGGACAGGACAAGCAAATAATGGAAGGTGTATTCAAATACTACATGGCCCATAACGTTTGTCATATGTCATGTGTCTGCTGTCATGTGTCAGCTGTCATGTGTCAACTGTCATATGTCATGTGGCCGTCGCCTGTTTCAACACTAGACTGAGGTCACCAATAGAAATGAGAAGATGTTTTGAAAGATATTTCTGAATTGTTGCATGACGATGTCCACCCTTCTGCCATGTATTCTTCTTTGTGGAATAACAGTTCTTTATTTCGCACACTGATTCGCTGCTAAAACAATGGGTGACTACTTCTCCATTTTCATTCATTTCCCAAATTCTAAGGTCAGCATGGCCGAATGGATAAGAACGCGTGTTTTTGAACATCCGGTGTGCTGATGCCGAGGTAAGGGGTTCAACCCCTACACCAGATAGTTGAACTAAAATGTTGGCATATCGTCCTTGACTTGGAGACGTAAATTACAAGTACCTCTGAAGTCGGAGTGGGTTCGCCTGATGGCTAGAGACACTGTTAATAGAGAATGCTAATTCACACGCAAAATTCAGTTCAGCACTACTAGAAGCAGTATGTGTGGACTATGGTTGAGCTGACAGCCAGCTAGTGCAACAACACGACACATTTCCCCACTTCGTGTTTCCACATATCATCATAATCTGTGTTATTCGATTCTATCTAGGCATTCATATCCTTATACAAATTGTGGTACTACCATTTCTGTAATACCTATAATGCTTTGAACATTCACGTAAAAAACTTCCATAATTGATTCATCCTTATTGCTTATTGGTGCGTACCACTGGATTACATTCTTGTTTATTATTATGTATTTTATCTTTATGGTTCCAAATAGGGTTCTTATTCTTGGACAACTTACCGTATGCCACTCTGTTTATGCTTTCATCGCTTCTCAGGATACTGGGACCATTCCTTCCTGACAAGAGCTATTTATATCTGCATGACATGAGCACAACGCTATTTCACCTATATTTAGAAACTGCCTGCTGCTCTCCATTTTGCGTCGCACAATATATACATGCTAGTTTTAAAATATTTGATTTCTTCTACCACTTGCACCAATTTTCATATTTCACACATAGTTCGAATAATACGGTTATGAAGATTTTCCTCGGTAAAAGCATTGAAATCGGCGGTCCAGAATCCAAAAGGTTTTCTCCACATGCCCTCAAAGTTCTTCGAAAGGAAAAATGGGTTGCTGTGTTTTCTTCTTTCATTTCGTTATATTTCATGGTTGGTTGGATTGTGTTGTTAAAGATTTATATAGGATGAGGACGGAAGGTCCATGCCAATCTTCCTTAGTCGTGTCACACGATATGCAAGGCGGGTTATTGTGGTACTAATCTTTGCTTCCCATATGGGAACTCGGTAAGCATACGACAATTCATCTGGCAGCACTAAATTATTCTTGCCCCGACATATGACAGACAGCACAACCCCTTGTATATGGCAGTTGAATAACCAAAAAGAATGCATTGCAAAATCGAAAATAAACGAATTAAGTCAGGTCACATTCAAGAACATTAAGGAACATAGGAAGGGGAAGAGAGAGAGAGAGAGAGAGAGAGAGAGAGAGAGAGAGAGAGAGAGAGAGAGAGAGAGAGAGAGGAGAGAGAGAGTTTTGTTAACCACACAAAGATTACAGCATCAATTAAATCGTCATGTATTAGCACGAGTGAACGAGACAAAATATGCAAATATAAAACAATCACGACAGAAATTCGCTACTGAACACAATAACTCGGTGGCACACGGCGCCACACAATAGCATTGTCTCAATGCCAGACGTCAGACACTTGTACTCCTCTTGACCTCAACAATGGATGCCATTGGATGTAAAGTTCTACTCTAGAAGTCAAGAGGTAGGAAGTGTCCAGACATTGAACGTCACTTAACGGGAAATATTTGCAGTATATTGGCAGGAGGAAGATTATTTAATAAAAAGTAAATATTGCCAGCTAGTTAACGGGAAATGTAAGTCATATAATGGCAGGTGAAAGAACATTTAATGAAAGGCAAATATTTCATGCTAATTAACGAGACAATGAACCGTAATAATATTTGAATAACGAAGACGCAAACAATAGATTGCACAATTTACTGACTGGCAATTTCGCGGCACTCTTTCAGGTACATACTGCAGAAATCGCACAACATAAACTAAAGTAATTAGTTGAATCCGTCAAGCTGAAATATATAAAAGACATATTCACACAGTAATTTCAATTATCTGCAGTGCGTACCCGATGATATTCAGCCAAATATGCAGGACAATAAATCGTGACATCTATTATTTGTGTCTTCTTTATTCAAATTCACTGCGAGAAAAATTGTTTTGAACCGTAATAATAGTTAGAAAAGAAAGGAGATGATTAATTTGAGCAATAAATCACAGTAGATAATGGGATGAATATGGAGAAATCCTAAATAATAACTACAAGGAGGCAACTAGAAACTGCTACAAAAAGATCAGTGCAATGAGAATCAGAGGAGAACCCTTTGACCCAACTGAAATAATTAACAGCGAAAAAGGAGAACCAATAATTGAATAAAAAGAAATTCTAAAACGGTGTAGGTAGTACTTCGAACAACTTCTCAATATTCTATCAGATGCCTCAGGAAATCAGGAAACCGACACAGATGCCATGAAGAACTAGAACCAGACGAAATAAGAAATCGGAGAAGCCGTCAGATTGGCCCCATCGAACAAATCACCAGGACAAGACGAAATACCAAATGAACTAATTAAAGCTGCAAGAGAAGTAGGAACAGCATTTCTACATAAACTATTTAACCATGTTTGGGTAGAACATTAGACACCAAGAGACTAGGGAAACGCCATAATTATTTTAGTTTTTAAAAACAAAGGCAGTAAAAGAGACTTCACACAATACAGAGACATTTCCCTTTTGATTCATACTTGGGAAAGTATTTTGCAAACTTCTTGAGAAAAGTTTACAAACTACAACAGAACCCTAGCTAAGCGAAACATAACTTTGATTTAGGAAAAACAAGGGATGCACAGATGCCAATTTTGCTCTTAGACTACTTATCGAAAAATCAATTGAATTTAATGAAACATACTATTTAGTTCTTGTCGACCAAGAAAATGCATTTGATAGAATAGATAGAAACAAGTCGTGGGAAATCCTTAAATGATAGGGAGCGAATACACATCTAACACACTTATTTAGAAGCTTATACAACAACAGTGAATGTATACTGAGTGGAGGACACTCAGAACCCTTCACCATAATATCCGGAGTACGACAGAGTTGTGTCCTGTCCCTTCTCTTGTTCATAACCTATATAGACAACATATGTTAAGAAACCAGCCAAACAGAGACCGCAAAAACACCGCAGAACAGAACTAAGAAAAAGAACCAACGGCAAATACATCATTAAAGAACTCGTTTTCGAGGATGGTCAAGCATCAATAGCAAAATCAGAAGCAGAATTACAATACCATGTGAATAGTCTAAACGAAGTGTGTAATGAACATAACATGACAATTAGCACAAGTAAAACAGAGGTAATGACTATAACCAAAGAAGAGAAAAACAACAAACATTTATCTAAATGAACGCCCCCTGAAACAAGTAAAGAGCATCAAATACTTAGGAAGTATGATATCATCAAATGGCAAATCAGAAGACAAGATCGAAAATAGATATAAGAAGGCAAATCAACTCATTGGACAAAGGGCACCAATGATAAAGAACAGACATGTATCAATAACTACTAAGAAAGCACTATACAACACAATCGTCCTACCAACTCTACGCCACCAAAACCAAACCTGGACAATGACAGAAAAAGAGAAAAGTCACAACAGAAATGAGAATCCTGAGAAAAATACTCAATGTATCAAGAAGAGAGAAACTCAGAAATGACGAAATCAGGTCTAAAGTTGGGGCTATAGCAGCGCTATATTTTATTAGAAGGCAGCAAGTCAAATTGTTTGGCCATGTAACTAAGTTATCAACTAACAGTATACCACAACAAGCAATGATGTACAGACCAGACGGTTCAACATACACAGATGAATCAATATGGCAACATAACATACATAGATGAAACAAGCTATCAATATAACATACACAGATGAAACAATCTGGCAACGTAATATACACAGATGCAACAATATGACAACATATCATACACAGATGAAACAATCCGACAACATAACATACACAGATGAAACAAGCTATCAACATAACATACACAGATGAAACAATCTGCCAACATAACATATACAGATGAAACAAGCTATCAACATAACATACACAGATGAAACAAGATATCAATATAACATACACAGATGAAACAATCTGGCAACGTAACATACACAGATGCAACAATATGACAACATATCATACACAGATGAAACAATCCGACAACATAACATACACAGATGAAACAAGCTATCAACATAACATATACAGATGAAACGATCTGCCAACATAACATATACAGATGAAACGATCTGCCAACATAACATATACAGATGAAACAATCTGCCAACATAACATATACAGATGAAACAAGCTATCAACATAACATACACAGATGAAACAAGATATCAATATAACATACACAGATGAAACAATCTGGCAACGTAACATACACAGATGCAACAATATGACAACATATCATACACAGATGAAACAATCCGACAACATAACATACACAGATGAAACAAGCTATCAACATAACATACACAGAAGAAACAATCTGCCAACATAACATATACAGATGAAACAATCTACCAACATAACATACACAGATGAAACGATCTGACAACATAACATACACAGATGAAACGATCTGACAACATATAATCCAAAGATGAAACAATCAGACAACGTAACATGAATAGATGAAACAATCTGACAACTTATCACACATAGATTAAACAACAAAGCAACATAACATAAACAGATGAAACAATCTGACAACATAACATACACAGATGAAACAATCTGACAACATAACATTCACAGATGAAACAATCTGACAACATAACATACACAGATGAAACAATCTGACTACATAAATACACAGATGAAAAAAATTGACAACGATTTAATTGAGACAGCATGCGATTCAAGACATAGTCATAGCATTGTTACTATCCCTGGATATGTCACAGAACTTAGGTAATTTAGTGTTACAAAACTGAAACTAGTAGTGTTTCAGAATCTAGACATAGTAATCATACAGAAACTGGATATAGCAGTATTACAAAACTCGACTTCGTAATGTGGTACAGTTTTGTTGCATAAATTGGACATGGTAGTCTGAATAAATGTGGACATGGTAGTCATACACAACTTGGGCTTTGCAGTGTTACATAAACTGAACATGGTAATCTGACTAAATGTGGACATGGAGGTTGTACACTACCTGGGTTTGCAGTGTTACATAAACTGAACATGGTAGTCTGACTAAATGTGGACATGGAGGTTGTACACAACCTGGGTTTTGCAGTGTTACAGAATCTAAACATGGTTTGAAAAGGCTCTAAAAGGCAAGAAGATTGACTTCATTGCACCAAGTTTGATCTCATATGACTCGATCTCTGTTAGCAGGGTATCCTGCCGAAAGCGTATCACAGAGCACGAACTCCGTAGCTCCAATGACGACCAACCAGAGATATCCGAAGTTCTTCTTCTTCTTCTTCTTCTTCTTCTTTTTCTTATTCTCCGGAACCGAACGATGTGACCCAGAATCGAACCCACAACCTTCGGGGCGCCATGCAGAAGGCGTAACACCTTAACCACGGAAACTCCTCTTGAAGATAATTGTGCTACAGAACGGAGACATGGTTGTGTTACAGAACCTGAACACGGTTGTGTTATAGAATAAAATGTTTTGCGTATCCTTTTACAGGACTTAGCTGTCAACAGCAGCATCTTTCAGCTGTCTGTTGATCTCTTGGCAAGATTACGCTCAGTAGTTTGCCATTGCTTTCTGAGCGGCCGGCTCAGTATCCGCAAGTCACGAGCGGGGGTCGAACCACCTCAGTTCTCGCTCCGCTGCGAGACTCTGCGTGATAAACGGGATTACAGAGAGAAAGTGTTGTAACCCCACAGCCAGAGAGACCGGCTGTGTTATAGAACCTGAAAATAATTGTGTCACAAAACCTGAACATGGCTTTGTTACAGAACCTGAACATAATTGTCCTACAGAACCTGGACATGGCTATGTTATAGAACCTGAACGTGGCTGTATTACAGAACCTGAACATATTGTGTTATAGAACCTGAACATTGCTGCGTTATAGAACCTGGACGTAGCTGTATTACAGAACCTGAACATACTTGTGTTACAGAACCTGAACGCGGCTGTGTTATAGAACCTGAACATAATTGTGTTACAGAACATGAACGTGGCTGTATTACAGAACCTGAACATAATTGTGTTACAGAATATGAACGCGGCTGTGTTATAGAACCTGAACATAATTGTGTTATAGAACCTGAACATGGCTCTATTACAGAAACTGAACATAATTGTGTAATAGAACCTGAACGTGGCTGCATTACAGAAACTGAACATAATTGTGTTATAGAACCTGAACGTGGCTGCATTACAGAAACTGAACATAATTGTGTTATAGAACCTGAACGTGGCTGCATTACAGAAACTGAACATAATTGTGTTATAGAACCTGAACGCGGCTGTGTTATAGAACCTGAACGTGGCTGTAGTACAGAAACTGAACGTGGCTATATTACAGAACCTGAACATAAATGTGTTATAGACCTGAACAAGGCTGTGTTATAGAACCTGAAAATAATTGTGTTATAGAACCTGAACATGGCTGTGTTACAGAACCTAAACATAATTGTGTTACAGAACCTGAACGTGGCTCTGTTACTGAACCTGAACATCATTGTGTTACAGAATCTGAACGTGGCTGTATTACAGAATATGAACGTGGCTGTATTACAGAACCTGAACATGGCTGTGTTAGAGAACCTGAACATGGCTTTTACAGAACCTGAACATAACTGTGTTTCAGAACCAGAACGTGGCTGTATTAGAGAACCTGAACATAATTGTGTTACAGAACCTGAACATGGTTGTGTTACAGAACCTGAACATAATTGTGTTACAGAACCTGAACGTGGCTCTGTTACTGAACCTGAACATCATTGTGTTACAGAATCTAAACGTGGCTGTATTACAGAATATGAACGTGGCTGTATTACAGAACCTGAACATGGCTGTGTTAGAGAACCTGAACAGGGCTGTGTTACAGAACCTGAACATGCTGTGTTACATAACCTGAACATAATTGTATTACAGAACCTGAACATGGCTGTGTAACAGAACCTCAACGTGGCTGTATTACAGAACCTGAACATAATTATGTTAAAGAACCTACACATGTCTGTGTTACAGAACCTGAACGTGGCTATTTTACAGAACCTGACCATGACTGTATTACAGAACCTGAACATGGTTGTGTTATAGAAACTGAACGTGGCTGTATTACAGAACGTGAACATAAGTGTATTACAGAACCTGAACATAATTATGTTATAGAACTTGAACATATTTGTGCTACAGAACCTGAACATGTCTGTGTTACAGAACCTGAACATAATTGTGTTATAGAACCTGAACATATCTGTGTTAGAGAACATGAACATGGCTGTGCTATAGAACCTGAACATAATTGTGTAACAGAACCTGGACGTGGCTGTGTTACAGTACCTGAACATCATTGTGTTACAGACCCTGAACGTAACTGTGTTATAGAACCTGAACATAATTGTGTTATAGAACCTGAACATGGCTGCGTTACAGAACCTGAACGTGGCTGTGTTACAGAACCTGAACGTGGCTGTATTACAGAACCTGAACATAATTGTGTTACAGAACCTGAACATGGCTGTGTTATAGAACCTGAACATAATTGTGTTACAGAACCTGAACATGGCTGTGTTATAGAACCTGAACAAAATTTTGTCACAGAACCTGAACATGGCTGTGTTATAGAACCTGAACATAATTGTGTTACAGATCATGAATATTGCTGTATTAGTGAGAATAGGCATGGGTGTATTACAGAACATGAACATGGTTGTGTCACAGAACCTGAACTTAGCTTAGGTGGAAAAAGGAATGTTTCTGTGGAATGGCTCTCGTCGCTCCAGAGGACACAAATTGTGAGAATTGTATGGATATTTTGCCCTGGCCATGCGGGAGTGCGGGGGAATGAACAGGCTGATAGGCTAGCAGGGAATGCACCTCTTGGTGGTAGATTACCTATGGACAAGTGGGAGGTGGTTGCGCGCTTGTGGGACTAGGTAAAGAAGGCGGAGGAACAGACTTAGAGCCCATATGTGGAAAGAATGAGATTGCTGGAGATCGGCAGGGGTTTCGGAAGAAACTCAAAACGGAGAGAGAAGACCAGGAGAACTTTTAATCAGATAGCGGTGGGAACAATTAGTAGTAAGACACTTCGCTTGCTGTTGAACGAGAGGACGGAGAACGTATGGGAATGTCCTGAGTGCAGTTATGTCGGTTCGTAACTCAACTCAACCTAATCATGGTTGTGTTAGAGAACCTGATTATGCTTGTATTACAGGCAATGGACATAATTGTGTTACAGGCAATGGACATGATTGTGTTTCGGTACCTGAACATGGCTGTGTTACAGGCAATGGACGTGATTGTGTTATACCGTATGAACGCCGCTGTGTTACATAACCTAGAGATAGAGGCTTGACGAAACCTGGAATCAGTTGTGTAGCAGAATATGGGCTTAGTGGTTGGGAAATAAACACAATGTAAACGAACGAACGAACGAACGGACTTTATTTTCAAAGGGTAACAAATTGGGCACGCAGGCCCGTCTTACATTTGCCCTTCCAATAACTCATCTTTCGTTCATCAATAGTGCATAGGAAAAACTTTGTCAAATGAATTTTGTAAACATAAACAATGCATATTACCATTTTATAAGACACAAGCACTACCCACCCATACATCCCCCATTCACCCACACACCCCCACCCAACCACACACACACACACACACCCCAGGCACACATACATGTCCCCCGCCTTCCACCACATCCCCACACCTACACATCTCCCCACCCACACACACTCCCACCAACCACACATCCCATCCACCCACACCCCAAGCATACATATATTTCCCAACCCACACATCCCCCACCCACACACATCTCCACGCCCACTCACATATCCTCCACCCGTCCCATTACCCACCAACAATCACCCACCCACATATCCTCCTCCACCAACACACATCCAACCACCAAGTCAAACACACATCCCTCAACCACACATCCCCCACGCACACACACATCTCCCCGCCATCTCACGGGTAAACCAAAAATAAAGGACCCTATTACACGTTGTGCGATGCACTGGGTGTCCTATGATGGACCCATAGTGCCATTTAGCATTCTAGAGGTGATATGGTCAATATCAAGCCGGTCATCATTACTTATGAGGACATTTTCTAGTGTCCAGTTCAGTATGGTCCACCTAGATGACGAGGTCACTTTAAGACATTATTCGTCATTATGGGGATTCAAACAAGTGACCCATGGGCATGTGTGCGAGTAGCTGGATTAGCTCAGCTACCAGTGGTGCAGAAGCTAGACAATTTAGTGCCACAGACAGACCATGGACAATGTCGTGTTGCAGAACCTAGGTATGGTAGTGTTACAGGTCTTGGATATAATATTGTTACAGAACCTATATATAATAGAGATAGAGCTTTGGAAATGGGAATGTTACGGAGCTGATATAACATAGTATTACAAAACATGGATATGTCAGTGTTACAGAACAGGGACACATTATAGTGTCACCTTACCTGAAGTTAGTAGTGTCACAGAACTTGGACTTAGCAGTGTTACAGAACCTGCATATAATAGTCTTACAGAACCTCGACATCCGAGTGTTACAGAACAAGATACTGTTGTTATATGGAAATTGTAGGAGTGTTAAAAGAGGAGGTCTACAAGGTGTGGACTGCGCCTGGCCCTGCAGGATCGGCTAGCCTCTCCCAGGAGGGGTGACAAGTGAAAATTAGTAGCCTGCCGATGACCTGCAGACTACACAAGTCAACGTGGTGCAGACTGGGAAACCATGACCGTGATGTCATGGGTTAACCGGGCTATGGCTCACCATAGGGTATGGACTCCCTATGGTCAGATCTTTGTCCTAAATCTGCGACTGGCCTAGCTAGCCGGCAGGGGATCTTCATACTGCTCGTAGAAAAACTAAGAAGTATAAACGGACTGATCCAAATGGATATAGACCTGGCAATGTTAATGGACTACGAGATAGATCAACGATTCAAAAAATAGGCACAATGAACGTCTGAGGTTTTAATAGTAAAGAAGAAGAACTTATAGAAATAAGGGAAGAGAGGAAAATTTGACTGATGGGAATGGCGGACACCAGAATAAAGGAGGAAGGATGCAAGGAGATCCACCACAGTTACACATTTGTCTATTCTGGAGTGGAACAGCAAGAAAGGGCAAAACACGTTGTGGGAATAGTCATTGAACCACGGCTAGCAAGAGGAATACTAGAAATAAAATATATTAGAAAGAATCATAACAGTGAGAATAAAAGAACAAACAATTACAACATATGTGCAAATATACGCACCATGTAATAAAAACAATAATAAGCAAGAATGCGAGGAATTCTACGAAGACATCCATGACATGCTAAATAAAATAGATAAACAGGACAACATCATTGTTATGGGAGACTTCAATGCAAGACGAGGACACAACAGAGCGGGTATAGAAAAACATCTTGGAGCATTTAGAGACCAACATAATGAAAGGAATGATAACGGAAGTAGACTGATAGAGCTATGCAGCCAACACGACCTCTATATAACAAACACATTCTATAAACACAAAGACTCAGAAATATACACCTGGTATAAATGGAACCGATCTAGATACTAAAAGCCAAATTGATTTTATATTAACAAGAAATAACAGAAAGAGAAATATATTAGATGCAAGGGTAGTGCCCAACTTAAGTATAAACACAGACCACAAAGCAGTCGTTGCCACAATAAGAACCATTGTAGAAGAAAGCAAAGACCAGAAAAATACATGCCCTGCGAATAAGTAAACTTAAAAAGCCTCAAATACGAGGAAGTGAGGGAAAATTATGAGAAAGAACTAACTGAAATGTTTGTAAAATTACCCATAGAAAGAAAGACAGTGGAAGAAGAATAGGAGATGTTCAAATCAAGTATTTTAAAAACTGCAAAATTAACGTGGAACCACGAAAAACGAAAAACACGGATCAAGAAAATAACAATTTGGTGGAAAGCAGAAGTAAAGAAAGCTGTAAAAGACAAAAGGGTAAATTATAAAAAGTGGTCGAAGAGCAAACAGGAATACGATTACATAGAATATAGAATAGCGAGAAGACATGTGAATAGAATAGTAAAGAGAAAAAAACAAAAAGACTGGGAGGAGTATGGAGAAACCCTAAATAAAAACTACAAGGAGGCAACTAGAAAAAAAAAAGATAAGTGCAATGAGAACCAGAGGAGAATCTTTTGACACAACCGAAATCATTAATAACGAAAATGGAGAACCAATAAGTGGGGGTGGGGGGGGGGGGAATCCTAATAAGATGGAAACAGTACTTCGAACACCTTCATAACATCCCATCAGATGTCACAGGAATTCAAAAACCCGACACAGATGCCACCAAAGAACTAGAACCAGACATACTGAAAGAAGAAATTATAGAAGCCATCAGATTAGCCCCATTAAACAAATCATCGACACAAGATGAAATACCAAATGAACTAATTAAAGCACCAAGAGAAGTAGGAACAGCATGGCTACATAGACTATTCAACCATCTTTGGGTAGAACAACAGACACCACGAGACTGTAATTATCCCAATTTGGAAAAACAAAAGCAGCAAAAGAGACTGCACATAATAAAGAGGCATTTCACTGTTGAGTCATACTGGGAAAATATTTTGTAAAGTTCTTGAGAAAAGATTACGGACTACTTTAGAACCCCAGCTTAGCGAAACACAACTTTGATTTAGGAAAAATAAAGGATGCACAGATGCCATTTTTTCTCTTAGACAACTTACAGAAAAATGAATCGAATTCAATGAAACACTCTATTTAGCCTTTGTCGACCAAGAATAGGCATTTGATAGAGTAGATAGAAACAAGCTGTGGGAAATCCTTAAACAATATGGAGTGAGTACACATCTAACAAACTTATGTAGAAGCTTATACAACAACAGTGAATGAATAGTGAGAGCAACTGGAAGACACTCAGAACCCTTCATCATAAGATCCGGAGAACGACAAGGTTGTGTCCTGTCCCCTCTCTTGTTCATAACATATATAGACAACATATGTAAAGAAACCAGCCAAACAGAGACCACAAGAACACCGCATGACGAGAACACAGAAGAAGAACCATCTGCAAATGTAACCATTAGAGAACTACTGTTTGCGGACGACCAAGCACTAATATAGCAAAATCAGAAGCTAAAGTACAAGACCACATGAATAGTCTAAATGAAATGTGTAGGGAACATAACATGAAAATTAGCACAAGTAAAACAGAGGTAATGACTGTAACTAAAGAAGAAAAAGCAACAACGATTCACCTAAACAAACATCCCTTGAAACAAGTAAAGAGTTTCAAGTACCTAAGAAGTATAATATCATCAAATAGCAGATCAGAAGACGAGATCGAAAATAGATGCAATAAGGCAAACCAATTCATTGGACAAATGTCACCAATACTAAAGAACAAACATGTATCAATAACTACTAAGAAAGCACTTTACAACACAATCTCCCTACCAACCCTATGTTACCAATGCCAAACCTGGACAATGAAAGAAACAGAGAAAAGAAAAATCACAACAACAGAAATGAGATTCCTGAGAAGAATACACATTGTATCAAGAAGAGATAAGATCAGAAATGAAGAAATCAGGACTAAAGTGGGGGTTGTATCTGCACTAGATTTTATTAGAAGGCAGCAAGTCAACTGGTTTGGCCATGCAAGTAGGTTACCAACTAACAGTATACCACAACAAGCAATGATGTACAGACCAGAAGGAAGTAGTGGAGGAGGCCGACCACGTAAACGATGGACGCAGGGAATAACAGAGTCCATAGGAATATCAATACATGAAGCCTATAATCGGGCACTCTCCCGCTGTTTATACTTCACCTCGACACCGCAAGGTACAAGAGGAACATGATGAGATGAGATGAGTTATAAAGGAATAGTGTTATGGTCAGTTGGTGTCAATATTAAGAAGGATAATCTTGGAGAGAATAAGTAATGTCTTTGACAAGCAAGGAAGGAATGAATAGGCAGGCTTGCCACTAAATAATCCATGAGCTGACCAGACATCCATATTACGCATAATATTTAAACAGCAGTGAACTGAATTCGCCAACTATGATTTCGTGATCTATGCAAAAGGCGTTTGGCTGCACTGATAAGCAATCTCTTTGGAAATCGATTAAGCAATATCGAATATAAAGATATGAAATGCAGAGTTCTTAATGATGAAAACAAACAGATACTTTTGAAATAAGAAATAGAGTGCAATTAAGATGCCTATTTGTCACCATTTGTTAATGTTATTGACTATACACAAGATTATAAAGACAATGATCAATCAATCAAGCAGCTGCTGTCTCTACAATGAAGTTTGGCTGCAGTGGATCTCCAACACTGTCTGTCTCTCGCGTTGATTATACATTCTGTCAGACTGCTGTCAGACAATGACTATTACATAAATGGAAAGCATTGGACTCAACAGCTTGTTGATTGGGATTTTGCTTACGGGATTGTCGTCCTGTCCACACATGAAATCAGATTTAAGATAACCTAAATATACTCAGTGGGAGGTCATAACAATTAGGTCTAAATATCCGTAGGCGAAACATAAAGATAATGAGAATAAATCAAGCAATTGATAACCATATCTCTTTTAGTGGAAATTCACTCACCGGGTGGAATAATCAATCAATCAGGTGCCGTTTCCTCAATGAAGGTTGGCTGTAGTGGATTTCCAACACTGCCTCACGCCCTAACTACATATTTTGTCGGATTGCTGTTTGTCCATTTCTTGCTATTATCTTTCCACTTGTATCGTGTAGTTCTTCCTCGTTTGCCTTGAAACTTACCCCCCAGTTTGGTTTGTATTTTTTTATTCGCATATCCTTTACAGGACATCGCAGCCAACATCAGCACCAATCTCACCATTTTCCATCAGTTGGTAACTGAGATATGGAATTTTATATTGAGGCAGACAAAAGTAAACAGACTATAAAAGTAGTGCGTATGGACTATGCGTGAGTTCAAAGTGAGCGCAAAAAAAAAGTGATACTATCACCAAACGGAATACTTAGCTCTAACGTTAAATAAAATCTGCAATGCGAATTAGAAACAGAAAACGACGGAAACAAGGACACATAAACTACAAGCATTCATTAACTAGTTCCTGCGGAGAATGGAAAGACTAAAGTGGCATGCGAGGACCACTAAACTGGGGCTTGGGGAGAGAACTAGACAGATGCTGGGGAATCAGGAGGTGAGAGAAATACGCTAGTGCTGGTTCGGACACATTGAGACAACATGAGAATAGGATAACTAGAAAGACCTTTATCTAGAATCCGCAGAACAAACGAAATAACGGGGATATATACACACACGCGCAGAGTAGAAACAGAAACAGATGAATATGAGGAGAACATGGTGTGAGCTGCAGGAGAAAGAAAATAACGGACAACTTGGCTTAAGCTAGTTGAAACCTATACCCCAAAGGGGAATATAGGGGAGGAAGACTGAGAAGGTTACAAGACAACGATATGTTGTGATTCTGCGTATAGAGTGTAATGATATCACAAAAATATTGCAACCTAACACCATTTTAACATTCCCAAGTGTTAACTTTTACAGACTCCCGTTTTCTCACTACTCTATTCTGTAGATATAAATATATGTATGAATAACGTTACACAAGATAAACTTTGACCTCACTGAAGCAGGCATCAACTGTTTGTGTTACTGTACTGTAGGTTCTTCCTCTTCTTCTTCTACTTCTTCTTTTTCTTCTTCTTCTTCTTCTTCTTCTTCTTCTTCTTCTTCTTCTTCTTCTTCTTCTTCTTCTTCTTCTTCTTCTTCTTCTTCTTCTTCTTCTTCTTCTTCTTCCTTAACCCCACATTGGGGCACATGTCCTCAACCAGCGTTACCGTTCGGCCACTAGCCCCATCCATTTCTCTCAACAATTATTTATTGATACCTCTACGCCCTTTCTCTGTGTGTTTTTATTTATTCCTTTATTTCTTTTATCATGTGGATTTCACACAAATGACCTTCTAATTATATTATTCTCAGGTTTTAATGGCGTTAGCAATGAATGGCCTTACAAATAATACACACAAGTGCGTGGCGTTACACATAATACACAGTGAGGTCTTGCAGACAGTTATCACCTTTATCTGATACAGTTTTGTTCATATGTCAACACATATGCACGTACATATAGAGCCAGTTACACGAGCGTCCACTCTAACTCCCCCTCGCTCCTTCTAGCAAACCACGCTACCGCTTCAGTGAGATTATGTGAGTAAACCCCGAGTTAACGCGAGTAACTGTCACTTGTATGCGAAGCCATTTTGCAGGTAAATAACCAAATATGCATATACATATAGACACTATCAACTTCACCACGCTCCTTCCATCTAATTACGCTATCGCTTGAATAAGGTTTTGTGAGTAATACAACAAAAAATAAACATAGATGTAATCTGAGTAAATGTCACTTGTATGCTGAACGAATGTGTAGATAAAGTACCACATATACAATAATACCAATTCTTAACTCCCCCACTCCCCTTCCGGCAAATCGCGCTACCACTTTCAGAAGGTTAAGAGAGTAAAACAGCACATGCTGAAGTAACATGAGTAATTATCACCAATATGCGACATTATTTTGTAGAAAATTCCCCACATATGTATGCACATATAGAAATAGTCGAACTCTAACGTCACCACGCTTCTTTTAGCACACCACGCAATTACTTTCAAAAGGCTACTAGAATAAAACAACAGACACTGAAGTAACGTGAGTAATTATCACCTGTATACGACACTATTGTGTAGATAAATCCCAGATATGGATGTACATATAGAACCACTCGAACTAACGTCCACTATAACTTCACCGCTCTTCTTCTAGCAAATCGCGTCACCGATTCCATCTGGTTATATGCGTATTACAACTAACATTGAAGTAACACGAGTAAGTTTCACCTGTACACGACACTCATGTGTCGATAATTCACCACATATACTTGTACACAAAGAACCAGTTACACGATCGTTAGAACAAAAGTATCCAGGATTACCGAAGTTACGTGAACATATCTGTTTTCAGCGCTAATACACAGGGCGGAAACCAGAGCATAAACCACACAGCGCGGACAGGCACACTGCATAACCTGAGCAGTGAGACAGAGAAAATCAATGTCGTAAGTATTGAACAGGGTTCATACCTGAGGCACCAGTCCGTGTCTCTCTACGAGACAGTCCACAGAGCTGTACGTACGCGCGAGAGCGTCGGTTGAGCAGTTCACATTAAATAACGACAGGCATAAGACCTGGCTAAGGTGTTAAGGACGCTGTTTGTAATCCCGTATACTCACGTACGAAACACAGCTGCGCGAGATTCGGCAGCGGATTGCGTCGCGTTATTTTCTTACGGAAAGTTGTGAGCCGGTCGTTCAAAAAGCAATGGCAAACTTCTTCTTCTTCTTCTTCTTCTTCTTCTTCTTCTTCTTCTTCTTCTTCTTCTTCTTCTTCTTCTTCTTCTTCTTCTTCTTCTTCTTCTTCTTTTTCTTCTTCTTCCTCCTCTTCTTCTTCTTCTTCTTCTTCTTCTTCTTCTTCTTCTTCTTCTTCTTCTTCTTCTTCTTCTTCTTCTTCTTCTTCTTCTTCTTCAGCATTCCGAGCCATTGAGGTACTTTGCTGCAGATACAAGCCGTCTCCATTCGTCTCTCTGGTTGACCTTCTCTTGCCAGTCGTTGATTCCAAGTGCTTGTAGGTGTGTGTATATATTATCTCTCCACCGTCTTCTTGGTCTACCTCGGGGTCTACGGTCATTTATTTCTTGAGTGTAAGCGAGTTTTGTTTCTCTATTATCTTCCATTCTTTCCATATGCCCCAGCCATTGCAGTCTATTAGCCTTCACGATACCAGTGATTAGCGGGGACTTAAACAGATCATAAATGTCTTTGTTGCTTCTTCTTTTCCACTTTCCACTTTGTGTATCCCTAATGGGCCCAAAGATGCGTCTTAAGACTTTGTTCTCAAAGGTTTGTAACAAGGCTTCGTCTCCTTTAGTTATACTCCAGGTTTCAGAGCCATACAGCACAACTGGTCTAATATATATTTGTATATAGTGATCTTGGCAAACTGCTGAACGTAAACTTGTCAAGACATCAACAGCAGCTGCAAAATGCTGGTGTTGACTGCAGTGTCCTGTAAATAGGATATGCAAACAAAAAATAAGAAGAAGAAGAGACAAGACACCGCGTGAATGTGTCGTGTCTTCCTTTAAAGTGTCGCCCCTGGAGTGAAGAGAGTCAACACCCACATTATAATATTTTTCCCCTATCAATATCCTGGAGAATCCACCAGCTTCCGTCCAACACACTCCATCAGCCCCTGGACACCTTTTCCTATCACTCTCTCACTGTCGTACTGTGCCCCCTCTCATACTTCCCCAACGCAACATACTCAACAACTCTTGCTTCAAAAAATGAATAAAGATTAATTTATTAAAAGAAAAGTGTAACGTATATGAGACGTGTATGCGAAGAAAATGTGTGATGTGTTCTATAATGTGTGTAGGATCGGACCCTCAGATAATAACATAGTCATCCTTGCAAGGACACACCACAGCACGTTAGGTCAGAACAAGTCCATCTCACCCGGTACTGTATCTCTCCTGCCGGACACCGACTGTCATCTGTAGCCACCAGGTAATCCATCTTCCTGATCATCCGAAATAGATACTGTTTGTAAATTACAGCTGATCATGGACCGGTTGCCCAATGCACATAATTTCTTATCGTTCTTCAAGAATGCACAAATCCTTTGTAGTGAGTATTTAGGTATCACTGTTATTGTTAATATACCTGAACCTAACTAGTGGCTATCTAGGTTCAGGTATCATGTCTTTTGCACTATTTCACTAGAATATATCACACCATGTGACTATTCAATTTTAATGTTCTTGTTTAGGTACCAATGTTCTTATGCTGTGTTGCCTCAACAATCATCACCCATCTTAGGTGAACCTTAACACGCAGGAATCGTTATATTGGTTGGCTCTTCTGAGCCATGTTATGGTGAACCCTCCTGATTATGAGTCCAGCGTAAACATAATTCCATCTTTCTTCTCGGACGTTATTCCTTTTTTTTTTTTTAGTAAGAAACATTTGAGTGTCCAACTGGTGTTATGTCTAATTGAAGTTGCACTTCATAAAAACCAGTGTTGAACTTCCCCGGAACTGGTAGGGAACCTGTGAAAAAAACAATACATCTGGTGATAGTACTAGTCACTGATCCTACCGGCTGAGTGTAAGTTTGTTGCCCTGCTCAGTTATTTTACAGCTAACTAAACTCTGTCATAGAGCATATTAGCTCCTCACCTACGTCCGAATCAGGCTATGACAAGGAGAGACCAATAAACAGAGTGCAATCTCAGTATTCTATTCACCCTAGCAGAGCCAATATCGCTTCACTACTCTAACTAGTTTTCACCATGCTACCGCCTAAATTAATCAGGACTAATTACATAGTATACTACCTTAGGCAACACTGCAGTCTAACAAATCACATCTACAAATTGCCATGACAGGCACGTGAACCATTAAATCCACTAATAAGCACACGGTAGACATTATTCCAGTCAGAACTGCAGTGCCGAAGCACGTCCGCTAAAATCCAAGGTTTGAGTTCAACTGTCCTCTCCAATCATGGTTTTCTGGCAAACCCCTAAAACTGGTCACGTGACATGATTGATGTCCTGCAGGTGTTATATGGGCATATCATCCATTGTCAAGAATCTATCTTCCCTGGGTCCATCAATGTCAGAGTTGTCATCAGTTGTTTAGATTCCCAAAACAAGATAGCGAGTTACCGTATGGATACAACAACGGGTTTCCCCAACAAGCTGCCAATCTACTGTCGAGGGGTGACAATCCCAGCCATCCTTCCGTTTTATGTCGGGAAATTCTAAATGACAGACGGACTGTTTTCTTCCGAGCTGAGTACTTCCGCTTTCAATCCAACCTGTTTATGAACTGTCAAAGCGATGTATGATTCAGCTCACTCACTTCTCCTACACATCTGCAGCTGTTAAGTTTGCTCGACCTGTGATGGATGACATCTGATTGTAACCAGGATCTGACGGGTTCTATCTGTATTCGAATGTTGATAAACTGTCAAAGCGATGCAGGGATTTAGACATCCAATTTGTTTTTCCTGTTAGTTAAAATAGTTGTCGCTTTGCAGATAGTCCGTTTAATCAGAAAGTCTCTGTATAGTAATCAACTGGTTAAACGCAGGGTTTTATTTTTGTGACAGAATGGATGAATGAATCACACACAAGAAGAGACAAGACACCGTGTGAATTGTTGAATGAATCACACACAAGAAGAGACAAGACACCGTGTGAATAGATGAATGAATAACCAATACACAAGAAGAGAGACGACACCATGTGCATGGATGAATGAATCGCCAAGAACAACGAGAAGTAGACTACTATAACATAATCACAAGTAACAAAAATTGACGTTGCGGCCAAAGCCTTCGTCAGCACAGAAACAACAAACACACACCGATACAACTAAATTTTAAAAACACTACATGAAAATATAAATATAACAGTTACTCATCTGTATCCTTGTTGTGGAGTGGACACGATTTTCTTTAAATGTGTGAATCCAACATAGCGACTGTGTAAAATGATGTACTGATGGAAAGATGGAGATAAGGTTCCACATCCGTGAGAACAATTTAGAGCTGGGCAGAGAGAATCCTGGGTGCATCGTGAATTCTTCTTATAGTCGATGCCTTGTGATGACATACTCCAGCCATTCATTCCCCATGATATGCCCAAAGAATCTGGACAGTTTTCAGATGCGAAAAACCAGTTCACTTGCTAAGTTAACTTCTGTCACGAGATCTTCATGACTATTTCTAACCGTTCATGGTGCTGTTATCATTGTTTCTGTAAAGCTACAACTCTGCGGGTTCCACATGATTCCTTGCATGTCTGCTAATTATCCATGATTGGCTTCCGTACATCAGAACTGGCTCAATATAGCCCTTAAGAACCAATTTCCTCATCCAAATTGACAGAGATGAATTGCAGAAAATAAAATTGCCTGGGCTATTCTACATGGCACTTCCTTCTGCTGTTATACATATAATCGCAAATTATTTGAACACTATCTCAGTACTGATTACCTTCCCCCTTAATAATAGAAGTAATAATAATAATAAAACCCTAGTATAACAGCCAGTCCCCTTTTGGTAGGCCAGTATATTCCACATAGCTAATAACAAGTGCCACACCAGTCATTACTATTACTGAGTCGTGTAGTACTGATTTTTAATTTGTCCACATGCCTTTATAATGCATATCTTTTATACTGTTGCTGTTTTCAGTTAGCCTTGAATGATGTGTGAATGGTATAATGTATGAAAGAGAGTGATAAAAGGGCAGAATGTTAGACGGGCCTGCGTGCCCAATTCTTAACCCTTTCAAAATAAAGTTTTGTTGTTGTTGTTGTTGTTGTTATAGTACTCAAATACTTAAGTACATTGACTTGTTTCAGATTAGTTTCATTCAGTCTGATGTTGCATTAAGGAAGAGAGTGTTTGTTTGTTTGTTTGTAATTAACGTTTCTTCTGTGTTTCTGTTATTAAGGCTAGGTCCTTTTTTTTATGAATTCGTGTGGCAATTATACATCTCATTTCTGGTAAATGCGTCTGGAGGCCGGACAGTACATGGGATGTAAATTAATGGGTATTACCTGGCACTGGTAGAAGTGAAAGAAAAGACCTCTAGACCCAAGGACATATTAGACAATAAAAATACTAAAAAAAAGTCGCTTAAAAGTCCACAGCGTCGACTTCATTGCACCGAGATTTTATTCCATATGGCTCGGTCTCTTTCCGCAGTGTCGCACAAAGCACGAACTCCGTAGCTCTAACGACGACCCACAGGAGTCTCTGAAAAACTGCACTCGTGAACCGAAGACGACAACCTGGAATCGAACCCACAACCTTCGGAGCCCGAGTCAAACGGCTTGACCACTTCGCCACTGAAACTCCCAAAAACATTAAAAATTATAGGAGGAATACGCCTCACAGAGGAATACGTGTAATTCGACGCTATACAAACTTGACAGTATTTTCAAGAATAAGTAAATGATATTTATGTGTATGAAAACATCTAAAGGCAGATGAGATATGTATTTTATCTAGTTCTGTCCCAAATAAAGCAGTTGTTACTTTATATAGGTCTGTCCCAAACAAAGCAGTTGCTACTTTATATAGGTCTGTCCCAAACAAAGCAGTTGCTACTTTATATAGGTCTGTCCCAAACAAAGCAGTTGCTACTTTATATAGTTATATCCCAAACAAAGCAGTTGCTACTTTATCTAGTTATATCCCAAACAAAGCAGTTGCTACTTTATATAGGTCTGTCCCAAACAAAGCAGTTGCTACTTTATATAGGTCTATCCCAAACAAAGCAGTTGCTACTTTATATAGGTCTGTCCTAAACAAAGCAGTTGCTACTTTATATAGGTCTGTCCTAAACAAAGCAGTTGCTACTTTATATAGGTCTGTCCCAAACAAAGCAGTTGTTACTTTATATAGGTCTGTCCCAAACAAAGCAGTTGCTACTTTATCTGGTTATATCCCAAACAAAGCAGTTGCTACTTTATATAGGTCTGTCCTAAACAAAGCAGTTGCTACTTTATATAGGTCTGTCCTAAACAAAACCGTTGCTACTTTATATAGGTCTGTCCCAAACAAAGCAGTTGCTACTTTATATAGGTCTGTCCCAAACAAAGCAGTTGCTACTTTATCTGGTTATATCCCAAACAAAGCAGTTGCTGCTTTATATAGGTCTGTCCCAAACAAAGCAGTTACAACTTTATATAGGTCTGCCCCAAACAAAGCAGTTGCTACTTTATCTAGTTATATCCCAAACAAAGCAGTTGCTACTTTATCTAGTTATATCCCAAAAAAGCAGTTGCTACTTTATATAGGTCTGTCCCAAACAAAGCAGTTGCTACTTTATATAGTTATATCCCAAACAAAGCAGTTGCTACTTTATATAGGTCTGTCCCAAACCAAGCAGTTGCTACTTTATATAGGTCTGTCCTAAACAAAGCAGTTGCTACTTTATCTAGTTATATCCCAAACAAAGCAGTTGCTACTTTATATAGGTCTGTCCCTAACAAAGCAGTTGCTACTTTATCTAGTTATATCCCAAAAAAGCAGTTGCTACCTTATATAGGTCTGTCCCAAACAAAGCAGTTGCTACTTTATATAGGTCTGTCCCAAACAAAGCAGTTGCTACTTTATATAGGTCTGTCCCAAACAAAGCAGTTGCTACTTTATATAGTTATATCCCAAACAAAGCAGTTGCTACTTTATCTAGTTATATCCCAAACAAAGCAGTTGCTACTTTATATAGGTCTGTCCCAAACAAAGCAGTTGCTACTTTATATAGGTCTATCCCAAATAAAGCAGTTGCTACTGTATATAGGTCTGTCCTAAACAAAGCAGTTGCTACTTTATATAGGTCTGTCCTAAACAAAGCAGTTGCTACTTTATATAGGTCTGTCCCAAACAAAGCAGTTGTTACTTTATATAGGTCTGTCCCAAACAAAGCAGTTGCTACTTTATCTGGTTATATCCCAAACAAAGCAGTTGCTACTTTATATAGGTCTGTCCTAAACAAAGCAGTTGCTACTTTATCTAGTTATATCCCAAGCAAAGCAGTTGCTACTTTATATAGGTCTGTCCCAAACAAAGCAGTTGCTACTTTATATAGGTCTGTCCCAAACAAAGCAGTTGCTACTTTATCTGGTTATATCCCAAACAAAGCAGTTGCTACTTTATATAGGTCTGTCCCAAACAAAGCAGTTACTACTTTATATAGGTCTGTCCCAAACAAAGCAGTTGCTACTTTATCTAGTTATATCCCAAACAAAGCAGTTGCTACTTTATCTAGTTATATCCCAAAAAAGCAGTTGCTACTTTATATAGGTCTGTCCCAAACAAAGCAGTTGCTACTTTATATAGTTATATCCCAAACAAAGCAGTTGCTACTTTATATAGGTCTGTCCCAAACCAAGCAGTTGCTACTTTATATAGGTCTGTCCTAAACAAAGCAGTTGCTACTTTATCTAGTTATATCCCAAACAAAGCAGTTGCTACTTTATATAGGTCTGTCCCTAACAAAGCAGTTGCTACTTTATCTAGTTATATCCCAAAAAAGCAGTTGCTACCTTATATAGGTCTGTCCCAAACAAAGCAGTTGCTACTTTATATAGGTCTGTCCCAAACAAAGCAGTTGCTACTTTATATAGGTCTGTCCCAAACAAAGCAGTTGCTACTTTATATAGTTATATCCCAAACAAAGCAGTTGCTACTTTATCTAGTTATATCCCAAACAAAGCAGTTGCTACTTTATATAGGTCTGTCCCAAACAAAGCAGTTGCTACTTTATATAGGTCTGTCCCAAACAAAGCAGTTGCTACTTTATATAGGTCTGTCCTAAACAAAGCAGTTGCTACTTTATATAGGTCTGTCCTAAACAAAGCAGTTGCTACTTTATATAGGTCTGTCCCAAACAAAGCAGTTGTTACTTTATATAGGTCTGTCCCAAACAAAGCAGTTGCTACTTTATCTGGTTATATCCCAAACAAAGCAGTTGCTACTTTATATAGGTCTGTCCTAAACAAAGCAGTTGCTACTTTATATAGGTCTGTCCTAAACAAAACCGTTGCTACTTTATATAGGTCTGTCCCAAACAAAGCAGTTGCTACTTTATATAGGTCTGTCCCAAACAAAGCAGTTGCTACTTTATCTGGTTATATCCCAAACAAAGCAGTTGCTACTTTATATAGGTCTGTCCCAAACAAAGCAGTTGCTACTTTATCTAGTTATATCCCAAACAAAGCAGTTGCTACTTTATCTAGTTATATCCCAAAAAAAGCAGTTGCTACTTTATATAGGTCTGTCCCAAATAAAGCAGTTGCTACTTTATATAGTTATATCCCAAACAAAGCAGTTGCTACTTTATATAGGTCTGTCCCAAACCAAGCAGTTGCTACTTTATATAGGTCTGTCCCAAACAAAGCAGTTGCTACTTTATCTAGTTATATCCCAAACAAAGCAGTTGCTACTTTATATAGGTCTGTCCCTAACAAAGCAGTTGCTACTTTATCTAGTTATATCCCAAAAAAGCAGTTGCTACCTTATATAGGTCTGTCCCAAACAAAGCAGTTGCTACTTTATATAGGTCTGTCCCAAACAAAGCTGTTGCTACTTTATATAGGTATGTCCCAAACAAAGCTGTTGCTACTTTATCCAGTTCAATCCCAAACAAAGCTGTGCTAATCAATTTCTTTCATGTTTTGCCCATTTGTGACGTCCCCATCTCATCCTTAGCAACTGTGCAAGCATCCCCCCTCCCTTTTTTTCCTCCAACCTTCCAACCTTGTCCACGAAAGTCATTAAATTGTGGATCAATTGTTACAGCTCAGTTCTAACTAGTTGTTCGATATAATTGAATTTGTACGAGGGCGAGTCAATAGGTAAGTCACACAGTTCTGTGGGATGGCAGGTACATGGTGTTTTCTACAGGTGTCATTAGGTGACAGCAACATCGAACTTTATATTCCCGTTCGTCAGGTGGCGCTAGGTGTCTCATGCGCATGCGCAGCGCATAAACAAAATGGTGACTGTACTTACAGAGTGTACAACCAAAGAGCAACGTGCTGTTGTGCGTTTTTGTGAACAAAAGGACTGCCTGCAAAGGACATTCATAAGGAAATGCTTCCTGTTTATGCTGACAAATGTGTGTCCCGTAAAGCGCTTCATAGCTGGGTAGAAAAATTTTCTCAAGGACGCTCTAAAATTGTTTATGAAATCCGATCTGGTCGTCCTGTTGAGATTGCAACAGAAGCATCCGTGCAGCGGGTGGAGGAGATGATTAAAGGTGGCAGGAGAGAAACGATAGACTCTGTAGCATCTGTAATAGGGTGCTGTGACGTTCTATCGATGCTTCATGATGCAATTTGAAGAAAACGTCCAGAACTGCTGACTAGACGAGTGTTGCTTCTTCATGACAATGCCAGACCACATACGGATCGATTAGCTCAAGAGAAAATTAACCAACTAAGGTGGGAAGTTCTGGATCATCTACCTTACAGGCACGACTTAGCACCTAGCGATTTCCACCTTTTTGGTCAACTGAAAATCCACCTTGGTGTGAGACATTTCGCGAATGACGCCGAAGTTGAATGTGAAGTGAAAACGTGGTTTAGAAAACAGAGCACGCAGTTCTATGCAGCCAGTTAGAGATGACTGATAAAACGATGGGATTCGTGTATCAATGTTGGTGGAAATTATGTTGAGAAATAGAGGGACATTGTGTGTATACAAATAAACTGGTTTCAAGTTGTTATCATAATTAGTTATTTTTCTACAGCCATTTGTGACTTACTTATTGACTTCCCCTCGGATATGGTCCCTTGAGTGTAACTAGATGATGGAACATTGGATTTCAACATTTTACCACTTTATTTTCAATGTGTATTTTATGCTGTTGTTTTTAAATTGTGTAATTAAAAAGTTACACTAAATATTATTCTTCCAACAACGAAACTTTTCACAGATACTTTTGACATCTACTGTCTTCACAGTTCATGTATTTCGCCCTCACAAAGAGACACGCTTCCCCGCACAGGTTGAGAATCACTAATTTCACTCTGTGTCTCCCTATCCTCACATTCTGACAACCACGTGAATAATTCAATAGCAGCGGTAGTTACTACCAGGCTGAGGACATCTCTGTACAGTTTAAGATGGAATGGATTTGCTGGATGCCTCATTTGCTGCCGTTCACAATTCTCATTTGGCCAGGTCTTGGCGAAATTGCTACCTAGGCATAGATCCTTGCAGCTGATAATGAGCCTATGATTATACTTCAGTCAGTTGTGTCTTGTTCGCAATCGAAGATGATGACCTGATCCTCTCTTCACTGTTGATTGCAAGCATCATGTGTCATTCAGTCTGGGTGGTCTGCTGTCCATTTTGCTCTGAAAGAAGCGTTTGTAGAAGCTTTTGCCGTTCCAACAGCTGTGTGTGGGCTTTACGGAGTAGAAACACTACAACTATAGGACAGAAAAGGATCAAATAACTACTTCTTATTTGTCTCTTTCTTCTACCCTTTCTCCCCCTCGTCTTCTTCATTTCAAGCGTCTTCTTCTTCTTCTTCTTCTTCTTCTTCTTCTTCTTCTTCTTCTTCTTCTTCTTCTTCTTCTTCTTCTTCTTCTTCTTCTTCTTCTTCTTCTTCTTCTTCTTCTTCTTCTTCTTCTTTTCGTTTATGCGAGAATTGTTATTATTGTGCGTGCGTGCGTGCGTGCGTGCGTGCGCGTGTGCGTGTGCGTGCGCGTGCGCGTGTGTGTGTGTGTGTGTGTGTGTGTGTTTGTGTGTGTGTGTGTGTGTGTGTGTGTGTGTGTGTGTGTGTGTGTGTGTGTGTGGGTGGGGAAACACTGACACTTCTCTGCATTATTACTGTCCACGTATGTCACGCACTCGTCCTTCGTCTTCCCATTTCTATATATTCCTATTTAATTTACTGTGTTTTCATTTCATTGGGCCGAAAAGCGGGTGGCCAGGCGCTGGTATATCCATAACGCAAAGGACAATATAAATATAAAGGGCGTTCATTTGAAGTCCGTTCGTGCCGAACCGTGGGTAATTGCGTACGATGAACATGATCATGTCATAGTTATGTGGTAAGTACTGACCAATGAATAAAAGATCACGTGCTTATCGTCCCATGATGCATAGGTTCTGTTTCTTGCCGTTGAGAAAATGGCCGGGTTGATCCAAAATTCGTCCAAAGAAGCTCAAAGAGCGGTGATTCAGATTCTTTCTTTTGAAGGATGTCGACCAGTGGACATTCATCGAAGTATGTAGGCAGCGTACGCTAACAAATGAGCGTCGAAGACAACAGTGGCAGACTAGGCATGAATGTTTCGGAACAGACGTCAGATCACGGCATTTCTTTGACGATCGGGTCAAGCGCATATTGTTGCAACAGAAAAAAAAATACCATCGCCAGAATTGATGCATTAGTACAGATGACCCGTTGTCGAAGCATACGTTCGCTAGCGAAAGAATTTGATATGTCAATTGGGACAATTCAAAAGGTCGTTCGTAAGAAACTGCAATATCGGAAGGTGTGTTCACAGTGGGTACCACGGATGTTGACCGACCACCAAAAAGAGGAACGCATGGGATGGTGTTTGAACCACTTGCTGCGTTACAGAGTGGAGGGTGATGCATTTCTCTTCCGCATAGTGGCAGGCGATGAATCATGGTGTCACCATTTTGAGCCGAGCAGCAAAAGAGAGAGCATGAAATGGAAGCATGCTGGATCACCAAATACCAAACAGTTCAAGTTACAGGTTTCCGCTGGGAAGGTTATGCTGAGCGCATTTTTTGACCATGAAGGGCTATTGCTGGCCGACTTTAAAAAACCTGGTGTCAACATCAACCCTACCCACTACTTGCAAACACTAGACAAGCTGCAAAAACCAACAAGAATAAACGACCCGGCATGTCCTCTCGCGGTGTGATTTTGTTGCACGAAAATGCACGTCCGCATGTCGCAACGATTGTGCAGGAAGCATTAGCAAGGAAGAAGTGGGAAATTCTGCAATATCTAGCCTATAGTCCTGATTTGACACCATGTGATTTTGATTTGTTCGGACCTCTAAAATGAGCTCTTAAGGGGCAACGATTTCACACAGATGCAGACGTAATGAACGGGGTAAACACTTTGTTCAGTGAGCAACCTTAATCCTTTTTTGCGGACGGCATTCGCTGCCTACCTAAGCAATGTGATGCTTGCCTGAATGTCTACGGCGACTTCTTCTGACCAACCCATGGTGCATAATTCATTCAAAATGAATACTTTGTTTAACTCTACCACACCTGTTAATATTTCTTTCATGCTTTTGTAATAAAGCCATTGGAACGGGTTTCAAATGAACGTCCCTAATATTAAATCTTAGTTACTATAGCGACGTGGAGTGGTCACTTTAAAACTCAAGTAACATGGCACAAGTCAGATGTATGATATTTTTAATCTCCTGTCAGTGTATATATAATCAAGGTAAAGGTCTCCTTTCCAAACTATGATGCATTTTTGGTATATGGTGCTGGTGCCATCTTGTTAGATAAATTGGTATGTGGTGTGATTTGTGCCGCCTATACGTCACATGACTTTTTTGCTGTTGGGCCGAGCTAGGAGACTATTTTTGTGACCAGGCCAATGAGCAAACGCCAATCCGCACATTATGATTGTAACCAGATCAATGGAAAACACCAATTAGTTGTAACCAAGTCAATTAAAAAATACCAATTCGAACATTATGTTCATAACCAGGTCAATGAGGGAAAACACAAATTCAAGCACAATGATCGTAGCCAGATCAATGAAGAAATACCAATTCGAACACTATGATCGTAACCAGGTCAATGGAAAAAAAAAACAATTCGAAGACTATGATCGTAATCAGATCAATGAAATAATATACAAATTCGAACACTATGATCGTAATAAAATCAATTTTAAAAAAAAAAACACCAATTCGAACAATATGATCGTAACAAGGTCAATGAAAACTCATCAGTTCAAGCACAACGGTTGTAACCAGCTTAGTGAAGGCACAAAAGGTAGGTCAATCCCCGCACTACAGATGTGGGGCTCGCACAATATACCCAGTACGCCTCAAGTATGGAAAAGGAGTCTTTACCTACAAGGAGTCATAAAAACAGGTGTAGCTATTATCGAGCTCATGTCAAAGACAAATCAACGTGAGATGGGATCAGGAAGATCGACAAACGCATGAAGCATGCGAATACAAAAACAAGCATTTCAACAACATCCTTTATCAATGGCTAACAATGGAAAATAGAACATTTCACTCAAAAACGGGATTGGCATAATTAACAACGGTTATTCGAATGTTTTATTTTTAACTGTTAATTTAAATACATGTAATAACAATCGTAATTTTGTTAGAGCTACAGCGTGTGAACTCCATAATTTAAAAAAAAAAAAAAAAAAAAAAAACAGATGACTAACTTTCATACATAAACGACCGTATTTTCATACTGAGTGTTTCGTATTATTGTAACAGTATATGTTTGTTGGTTGTGTGTTGATGAAGGTTTTAGTCGCAAAGTCCTTTTTGTCACTTGTGATTGTGTTCTAGTCAAGATTACCGATTTTACTTCTCATTTTTGTTGATTCACTCATGAGAGAAATTAGACATAATAGCGATTGTTGTTGATTCACTCATTAGAGAAATTAGACATAGTCACTAATTTTTTGTTGATTCACTCATTAGAGAAATTAAACATAGTCGCGATAAGTTAGTTAGTCGCGGCTCCAACATCACAGAAAAGGGATGTCCCATAATGCTCCATTCCTGTGCTAGTGAATATCACACAAAATGCTCATCACTGCCCCATATGAAAAGTGGAACAGACACGATTCGGGGCACATTATGGGGAGAAATACAATTGTAAACTTGGTGACAACTGGCAAAAATGACGGGAAAAGAGGAAGCAGAAGGCAAAGATACAAATACCTGCATGGCTTGGCCAGCATAATTTTCACGAAGACAGAGCTGATACAAAGCTCCGGCGATCATATCAAATAGCGAAGTATGGCTGCACCCGCTGATTCGCATGGCATTTGATAATGATAAGCATATTTTATTTCATTATGATGTTGTGAAAGCTGTCAATGAAATGTCATGCTTCTCTTTTTTCATCTACATGTTCCCTTCCCATTTTCCGCTGTTTTTAGGTTACTTTCTATATTTGCTAGCAGCGAGCGTATTACATACGATGATAATACCAAGTACTAGGCACCCCATATAAAAGACACGTATTTGCAAAAACATGACAACAGTGTAACACACAATGAGATACCGTAACGTATATGTCCCAGCCATTTATTGCATGAACCCACTTGTCTTAATGATTACTTGTCCCAGTCAGTTGCTACTTTTATCAACTCTATCCCACATTTATTTCAATATTTTAAAGCTATCCTTTCCATCCCACACTAACTACTCTAACTTTATACATTCTAGAAGCTTTACTTAATTCCTTCCATTACAAAAAAAAAAAAAAAAAACAATCAAACAAACAAAGTAAAGAATACCTTTTCAAGCCATAAAGTGTACTGGGCTAATGGTACTAATCCTATGACCCTTTCACTTTTGTGACCCTATCTACACACTCACACCACAGTTGGTTACACTATATATATATATATATATATATATATATATATATATATATATATATATATATATATATATATATATATATATATATATATATATATACAAGGGGCGTTCATTTGAAATCCGTTCGTGCCGCACCGCGCGTAATTGCGTACGTTAAACATGATCATGTCGTAGTCATGTGATACGTACCTACCAATGAATAAAAGAGCAAGTGCTTATAGTCCCATGATGCATAGGTTCTGTTTCTTACCGTTGAGAAAATGCCGGGTTGATCTAAATTCCGTCCAAAGACGCTCACAGAGCGGTGGTTCAGTTTCTTTCATTTGAAGGATGTCGACCAGTGGACATTCATCGAAGAATGCAGGCAGCGTACGGTAATAAATGTGTGTCGAAGACAACAATGACAGACTGGGCACGAATGTTTCGGAAAGGACGTCAGTTCACGACAGATCTTCGACGGCCGAGTCAAGCGTATATTGTTGCAACAGAAAAAAACCATCGCCAAAATTTATGCAGCAGTACATATGAACCGTTTTCGAAGCATACGTTCGCTAGCGAAAGAATTTGATGCGTCAATTGGGACAATTCAAAAGGTCGTTTGTAAGAAACTGCAATATCGGAAGGTGTGTTCACAGTGGGTACCACGAATGTTGACCGACCACCAAAAAGAGGAAAGCATGGGATGGTATTTGAACCACTTGCTGCGTTACAGAGTGAAGGGTGATGAATTTCTCTTCCGCATAGTGGCAGGCGATGAATCATGGTGTCACCACTTTGAGCCGAGCAACAAAAGAGAGACCATGACATGTAAGCATGCTGGATCACCAAAACCAAACAGTTCAAGTTACAGGTTTCCGCTGGTAAGGTTATGCTGAGTGAATTTGTGTTTGTTTGTTTTTTTACCTTGAAGGGCTATTTTTGGCCGACTTTAGAGACCTGGTGTTAACATCAACTCTACCCACTACTTGGAAACACTAGACAAGCTGCAAAAGGCCATCAAGAATAAACGACCCGGCATGCTTTCTCGCGGCGTTATTTTGTTACACGATAATGCTCGTCCGCATGTCGCAAAAATTCTTCAGGAAGCATTAGGAAGGAAGAAGTGGGAAATTCTGCAACATCCAGCCTATAGTCCTGATTTGTCACCATGTGATTTTCATTTGTTCGGATCTCTTAAAAAAGCTCTCAAGGGGCAACGATTTCACAAAGATGCAGACGTAATGAAAGCGGTAAACACTTGGTTCAGTGAGCAACCACAACCCTTTTTTGCGGACGGCATTCGCCGCCTACCTAAGCAATGTGATGCTTACCTGAATGCCCTACGGCGACTTCTTCTGACCAACCCATGGTGCATAATTCATTCAAAATTAACACCTGTTAATGTTTCTTTCATGCTTTTTTTTTAATAAAGCCATTGGAACGGGTTTCAAATGAACTTCTCTAATATTGTCAACGCGAGGTCGCGAGGCGGAGGTCTATTTTGACCAGAGAATTCGCCTTAAAAAGTTACCCATATATAAATGTAACCGAACTTGTAGAGTGATGACAATTTATACACAAATCTCGTCATCCACTGCACCTGTATTCGTCTCCAGTCGTCTTGACTTGTCTTGACGCTGGACTCTGATTGACTCAGGCGAGGTAGTGAGGTCGACGAATTGCGCAACTCTTCCTCACTTTAATCCAATTCATCGCTTAAGTCATTCTTCATCCAACGTCATATATCACCTTCAAGCCCTGTGGCGATGGGCGAGCGGCGAAGCGGCTGGCGCGGTCACGTTGGCAGCCGTAGTGGCAGATCTGCACACAGGCTGCTCAGGCCATATGGTCGTCTTCTACTGACCGGAGCAGCAGTGGGATTCGGCAGCCCCCTGAGCGACTGAGCAGCCCTCTATAGGAACACACCGCTCACCTCCATATCACGAGGCAGGGGCTAGAAAAGGTGCCCTAAATATTGTCTGCTCCATCATTACCCAACCAGCTAGCCGTGGTTGGTGGGTACCCTATACTGCGGTCGATATACAAAGAAAGAAAAAAAACAGGTAAAGCTAAAAGAGCAAACCATATTCCCTTAGCAATCGGAACTTCGAATTTATGTGCGTCGGGTCCAGAGAGACGAACAGCACTGATTGGCTGAGAGCTGGGAGGTACAACATCGACATTGCAGCCTTGAGCGAGACACGACTTGCAGAAGAAGGCCAAATCTGTGAAGTAGGTGCCGGCTACAAATTTTTCTGGAGTGCAAGGAAAAGCGAGGAAAGACGCCAATCCGGTTTGGGATTTGCCATTAAGTCGGCCCTGGTTGGCAAACTAGCTGGATTTCCAAAGGCTATAAACGACAGGCATATGACCATTAAGTTTCCCCTGCTGAATGGAAGGAAGCATGCAACCATTGTAAGTGTCTACTCATCAACTATGGCCAATGAAGATGATGTCAAGAACAAGTTCTTTGAGGACCTGCACAATGTATTAACATCTGTTCCCAAAGGAGGCAAACTTATACTCCTTGGGGATTTCAATGCCAGAGTAGGCACGAACACCACCTCTTGGAGTGGAATTATTGGAAAGCACGGAATCGAAAATTGTAACAGCAATGGACTCCTCCTCCTTCAGACATGTGTCGAACACGATCTCCTGATTACCAACACAATTTTCCGCCTTCCCATGAGAAATACTACATCTTGGATGCATCCTCGCTCGAAACATTGGCACCTCATTGACTATGTCATCGTCAGGAGGAGTGACAGACAAGACGTTCGGGTGACAAAATCCATGTGTGGTGCCGAATGTTGGAAAGACCATCGTCTCATTATCTCAAAAATAAACATACACATCAAACCACCAAGGTGTCCTCAAGTGGTAGAACTGCAAAAGCAACTAAATGTCACCCACCTAAACAGCAAACAAATTCATCTGTCGCTTGAAAATATGCTGGAAGACCTCATAAAGCCCATTGATGCAGCTAAGCAGGGTGCAGAAACAGAGTGGAGAGTCCTAAAGGACATAATTTACAACACTGCTATAGAAATCCTGGGCCCAGCCCCCCCCCCCCCCCCCGCACCCCGAAAGCTTAAAGACTGATTTGATGAAAATTCCGAAGACATCAACCAAGTGCTGGCCGAGAAACATCTTCTCAAGGCACATTTGAATGACCCGAAGCCAACATAAAAACAGATGCCTTCAAGAACATTTAGAGACTAGTGCAGCAGAAACTTCGGCACATGCGGGACTCCTGGCTGAGCAGCAAAGCTGATGAAATTCAAGGCTTTGCTGACAGACATGATATGAAAAACTTCTATGTCTCACTGAAAGCGGTCTATGGTCCTACATCACCAGGCATAGTTCCCCTCCTCAGTGCAGATGGGGACATTGGTCACCGATGAGAAAGAAATCTCTCAACGCTGGGTAGAGCACTTCAGCAATATCTTAAATGCAACTTCCTTCTTCGGTTATGAAACCATCAACTGCATTCCTCAAGTTCCCACAAATGATACACTTGATGACCTGCCAACCATAGTGGAAGTAAAGAAAGCCATCCAGCAACTCTTCAGCGGCAAGGCACCTGGTCCTGACTCCATCCCAGCAGAGATATATATACAAGGCAGGTGGGCCGGTCTTAATAGAGCAGCTTCACCAAGTCTTTACAAACATATGGGTGAACGAGACCATGCCACAAGATTTCAAAGACGCGTCAATAGTCCACCTTTACAAACGTAAAGGAAACCGCCAATCCTGTGACAACCACCGAGGCATCTCCTTGCTGTCAATTACAGGGAGGATACTCGCAAGAATTCTTCTCCATCAATTCACGGCCCATCTCGATCAAGGTCTTCGTTCTGAGAGTCAATGTGTCTTCAGAAAAGAATGCGGAACTGTTGACACGATTTTCGCTGCAAGGCAGCTGCAAGAGAAATGTCAGGAACAGAACTGTGAAATGTTCTCCACTTTCATTGATCTTACCAAGGCGTTTGATACAGTCAGCAGAGACGGACTGTGGAAGATTATGGCAAAATATGGCTGTCCACGAAAGTTTGTCCAAATAGTGCCGCTATTTCATGATGGTATGCAGGCAAGAGTACAGGAAAAACAGTGAACTGTCTGAGTCCTTTCCTGTCACCAATGGGGTGAAGCAAGGATGTGTCCTGGCACCAACACTGTTCAGTCTAATGTTTTCAGCTATGCTGATGAATGCCTTCGAGAACAACGACATTGGAATAGACATCAACTACCGTATGGATGGAAAGTTATTCAATCTCAGAAGGCTGAAAGCTAACACCAAAATTAACAGCGAAACCGCCAGAGAGCTGTTTGCTGATGATTGCGCCCTATACGCCAACTCAGAGGCGGACATGCAACATAATGTTTCAGTTTTCTCACATGTCTATGCCAACTTTGGGCTCAATATCAACTTGGAGAAGACTGTAGTTATGTACCAGCCAGCTCCAGGGAATAATCACACTGTGCCGAATATCAAAGTGAATGGTCATAGACTAAGTGTTGTGGACAAATTCACCTATTTTAACAGCACTGTGTCACACGCTGCCACAATTGATGACGAAGTGAATGCAAGAATCTCAAAGGCCAGCGCGGCCTTTGGCAGACTGTACACGAATGTATGGGACAGAAATGGAATAAGCCTGTAAACAAAGCGGAAAGTCTACAAAGCTAGTTGTATTATCCACACTGTTATATACTTTGAAATCTGGACTGTTTATCAGCAACACGCTAGGAAATTAAACCACTTCTACACAGTCTGCCTTAGGAAGCTACTGAAGATTAAATAGCAAGACAAGATCTCAGACTCTGAAGTCCTAGAAAAAGCGTCCATGCCCAGTATCCACACTCTACTAATGAAGAATCAGATTTACTGGGCTGGTCACCTAATTCGCAGGACAGATCACAGGCTCTCTAAACGAATTTTTTACGTCGAGTTGCATTGTGGTAAACGCTCCCAAGCGGCCAGAGGAAACGCTTTAACGACACTGAAAATTTCATTGAATGCTTTTGGAATTCATCATGACACCTGGGAGACTGCAGCCAGAGACCGAAATTCTTGACTTGCATCATTACACAAGGGTGCAGTCACGTGCGAGGCAACCAGGACTGCAAGAGCTGTGAAGAAAAGGCAGGACAAAAAAACCGCTGCAGGAAATCCTCCTCCAGAAACGTCAAACATTCTTTGTCCACATTGTCAAAGAACATTTCGAGCCAAAATAGGCCTTGTCAGCCATCTTAGAACTCCCGGTTCCATTCTTTCAACCCCACTAGATGAAATGAATGGTCATCATCATTCTTGATGGACAAACAACATACATAAATACTAAAATGGGTGTTGAATGCAAACATGCATTCATTATCATTTCCATCAATCTCAACAATCCATAAGAATATTAAATGATCATCGCTGGATTATGACAGGGAAAATCGCTATTTTCACGCCATAGAAATTACTGCATCATAGCGTGCGATCTTAATGATTTCAGTTTGGGATGTAACCGCCGACTAAAATCGTCGAAAATTCCACACTACGCGTAGAAATGGATGCTCAGTCGAATTATCCATGCTAGATCAGCTCCCAACGTCTATATAAAACGGAATTTACGAGTCAACTCACATCTTAAAAAGACAGTCTCTTTATCTCCTTTAGAAGAACAATTGCAGAAACCAAGATATATACATTCGTAGACATTGTAGGAACTACAATACTCGGTAATGGGTTTCTGTTTTAATGCGATCTTGAAATAATCGAGGAATGTAACTTCACGGGTGCTCTAAGTCTCCTTAAATCGGAAGACAAAAATAAGAAATCGAAAGTTACTGCAAAACAATACCCGGTAGAATGCGGCGAACATAAAACGTATCATGCTGCTGTTATATGTCAATTACCTCTCACATCATAAATCCATCAACCGTTGTCGTCTTTCTCTTATCCGTCTCCCTGATACTCTTTCCTCCATAATTATTTTCCAGTCCTTTCTGCATGTCCAACATATTTCCTTATCCTAATTTTTGGTTACTTCAAAACCAATCTTCTTCAGTATTTAGCATGTGTTTGTTTAATTTTCTAATGACAAGTTTCAGCAATCCACAGCCAGCAATGTTCCGTGGGAAGGATGGATAGTTGTGGCAACGTTTACCAAATCTGACCACAAATTAGCCTCAGTAAACAAGTGAAATGAATTCAATTTCCCCGTCTGCAAATACCTGGTTAGACCAAATCCCATTGACAATATTTACTGTCTTACGAGATGAGGTCAGTGTGAAATGTTTCTCTTCCGAATTCGACATCATTAGGTTCCTGGCCGCCTGGCATTGGGCGACCATGCTTCTCCACATCTTGCTACCTCATGTCTCTATTCGTACACTGATAACTGTCCATTTACATTTTTTTTTTTTTTGTTGGATCATGTGATGAGAAACGGGGCATTGGAGAACATCGTGCAAATCGTGGAAAGATTTGAGGGAAGAGAGGCAAAGGCAGACCAAGGAAATGATGCTGGATGGATTGAGACGGTGGCATGGAGGAATATCATCAGCAGAGTTTATCTAGGAAAACCAAAGACCGCGATCTGTGGAGAGTCATGAACGCCTACGCCAGTAGTTATATAGGGTCTCTACACCCCCCCCCCCCCGAAATTGTGGAGCGCTCCTCTTTTACTAAGAATAAAGAAGGAGGAGCGGTAGGAGCCGGGCGGAGCGGTCGTTTTTTAGTAAGCGCAAAGAAGCAGGTGCGGGACATAACTCATGAGTAAATAATCGTCTGTTTTTGTGATATTACCTCCCCTTTTTGAAGAATTTTATTGTTTTTTAAATTAAAATTTAATGATTCCTGCTATCGTAGGTTGTAGTGGGCGGGACTTAGCGGCATTCGTTGTTAAGGGATGGTTGAGTGGCGGTGTAGCTAGGTAAATGCTTCCGAGCACTATCATCATATCTTTTTAGAGCTTCAAATGAAAACCTTACAAATGTCAAATGGCCAGTAGTATTGATTTTAATGGGTATGGCTTAGCGAAAGTCGGTGTTAAGGAGTGGGTAGCGGTTACTAGTGAGCCGTAGACGGTCGTAGTGGTTTAAACACTATCATCATAGGGTTACAAATGAAAGCTTTAAAAAGTAAAGATGGTGGTTAGCACTGGATGTAGTGGATATGGCTTAGTGACATTCATTGTTAAGGGGTGGGGTGAGTGGATGAGTAATTAGAAAAACGCTTCTGAACACTATCATCGGGTTCGACTCCCAGTGGGGTTGTCTAGTTGTGATTTCGAGCTCTGGTGTTATTAACCCGGCTATGTTTAGAATAGGAGAGGTGGTGTACTGGTTGCGGAGTATGTTTAGGTGGTACCCCAGACACTGTGGAAGTGACAGGTTCGAATCTCGGTACTTTGTCGTTGGTAAAATTGCCAGTCATCAACATGTGGGTGTCTAGTTGATCATAAGGTGTAGGGTCGCTTTGTCCGGTCTTGTCGCCGCGACCACAAGTCCCACCGGTGATGAAAAACACAGGCAGCAGATTTCACCGTTGTACCTATGAGTTACAAAATATAACCTAACTTAAAAATAAAAATATGATATACCCAATACCATAACAGGTGTTACAAAAAATCAATACGCATCTTCATAACGGCTAATCCATGGGATTATCGTCAGAGTAATGACAAAGTCAGGTTAATAATATATCTGATATCTCCGCCATTGCAAATAGTTCGCGATATTAATAAAGGTTCACATAAAGGTTGGAAGGGGATTAAGAGATTAACACCTATTGTCGGGATATCCAACAAAAATCAATAACTCTACCTTCGATTTTTCTCATATGTGGCGGTTGAGGATTATGGGTTAGGTGTATGTGTCCTTATTTAGTTAAAACAGGTGGTATGAGTAGGAGATATCACAAACAGTATCGGCATGTACCACTCTGATCTTAAAGATCAGTAGTTCGTTATTCTTGTGACATTGAAAACGCTTGAGGTTTGAAGAAGGATGGTGTGCTATGTTATTGGGAGTTTTATATAGATTGATCAATATGCGAAGTTGAGAAGGTTACCTCTGTCCGCGCATCGTAGCTGTGTTGTGAGTTGTCGCTTATTACATCCGGGTGCGAGATATAACCAAAAATATTTCACATCAACTCAATATACATGCCTCTATATAGCTGCAATGGGAACTTGGCTAGAGTCTACTTTAGGAAAGTATGTATGTTTGTGTATGCGCATTTACCACTGGTTATAGATGTGTGTAGTATTATTGGAAAGCGGCCGTTATGTATACATTATCAGAGTATGTTGCCGTACAGAGCTTGTATAGTATCTATGTGTCTGTTATGCAGTATGTTTTGTTCTGTTGCCTTGTAGTATTTGAATGGAGTTTTGTGTGGTTGTCTAGTTCATTTTTCCCCAATCAGAATCCACACCCCCAGTGTCATTAGATGGTTTTTAAATTGTCTGCCCATTGTCCTCGCTTCACATTCATACAATAGTATAGGTTCTGTGTAGTGATTAAACACTCTTTTTCTCCTTGTAATTGACATCTTTATATTAGTCATTATGTTTTCCACCTTACCAAAGTCTATCTTCAACATATCGAACCTTGGTCTATCCTCTTAAAGACAACTTCTTGTAGTCTTTTGGCTACATTTTTCACGTGTCAAGCTTCATGTCTCTGCTCGTCTGTATTAGTGTGTTAGAAGTAAACCAACATCACATAAGACAGCCATATATTACCACAATGTATACAAAATGAAGCAATACACATTATCCCAGTATATAAATATAGTACTAAATAGGAAGTAGTTGAAAGCATTCAACCGCATTATTACAAGGTAAATTAAATATAGTGATATGTATAAAATATCACACACCTGTGTTACATTAGCAAATAAGTACAAAGCACAAGGGTATGAATACGTTGGTGTATTAGTTACATACAAATGGACCATACAACATACCGCCAAGTCCGCTACGGGACCTAACTCGTGTGAAGTTATGTCTGTAAGCAACAGAAATGTGTGTGTGGTAATAACTACGATGTCTGTCTTTCACCATGTATCTGACCTGTTTGCATACCACTACATTCCTTCGTTCACTTGTTGTATACAACCAATCAGGGTAATTGTCTTAGAATTAACCCACATTTTATGTTAGACAATCATTGATTGGCTGTTCACTTGTGGTATACAACCAATCAGGTTAATTGTCTTAGAATTTACCCACATTTTATGTTAGACAAGTATTGATTGGCTGTCAACTATGCAGTGGGCGGGGCTTACTGTATGTAATATATATCCAACTCACCACATCTCACTCACTTTGTGATGTACGCAAGAACGAAGAAAGATTGGATCCTCAGTTTTGTGATTATTCAATGACAATTTGCCTTCAAGTTTAGAAAGTTTGCCATTTACCGTCTTGTCTCAGTATCCACGGACTATCAGCCATATACGGACCTACAGCTTTAGCGACTATTTCTTCCAGTTTTTGGACATTCACAACTGCCTTGGAAGATTTATCAACCAGATGCTTATCCAGACGCATCCGAAGTGTAAGCAACCTCATTATTCTGCCATAGTTTACAACGTCATCTGCAAAGGGGTCATCGGCGTTTGAAACAAAGACAGAGAAAAAGTGTTCGGGATTGATACGGTTTACTAGACTAGTGAACATACATCTTGTTGTTTGAGTATTTGACTTACCTATCTAGCCAACATCGTGTCATCTACCTTTGGTGAAAGATAGAAACTAAATATATTCAACGCTATATTCATCGAATTGCTGTGAACGTGTGTCAAGTCGACTGTTGCTTGTCTCAGTAGCAAATCGCTAGTGAACACGCCTAAAAATACAAATATGTCAACAAGGCAATCATCTGAGAACCATTTATGTGCAACCTGTGGAAAAGGTTTCTCTGAAAAGCTCAATCTGCTCCGCCATACTCGGACCAGTCACAATACCAAGAGCAAGTGTATTCATGTCACACCTGTGGTCATATATTTAACAGGAAAGACAATCTACAACGCCACATTACAAAGGAACACACTACACCAGGAGTATCACCCAGTGTAATACCAGCAGACGCTTCAACACCCGCTTCAGCAACACTACGTAAGAGACATGTGGCTACTAATAGTGATCTGGCAGTCAGCGAGAAGAAGACTAAACAAGACGAGAACTCCCAGCCAGTCAGTGACACACAACCCACGGATGAAGCGGCTTCTTTACACACTCTTCCAGATGATATTAGACAAGTATACACCGACAACTGGAGTAGTATTAAAACACATCACAAGATAAACAAATATATGGCTGTCTATATATTTTATATTAGCCCACACACAATCCACCCTAAAGACTGGGCATCTACCTTGAACAAGATCTTTACCATTCAAAAGAGTATATTCAAAATCAACTTTAGTTATCATGTAGTCCTTAGGCACAGCGAAACAGACGCTCTTCGATTGTTTCACGCATCTTCAAATAATGCTTCTGTCTTAGAAATTCCGCAACTAATCAAAAATAGACAAAACTTTGACGCTTTTATCAAAATAGTACACGAACACGACGTTCTTACCTACGCTATGCAACAACGTCCAAATACCAAATACACTACAGAGACGATCCAGCTATATGTTTTTATGTCTATCATATCCCAGAATTTCGGCTTGTTTAATAAATAACGACCCTTTTATGACCCACGTTAGGCACCACTGTGCATGATCATACTAGATATAACATTCCATATTTAACCATCCGTTTTGTATACTGGTATTATGCTTGTTCCTTTCTGTGTGTGTAAACTTTGCTGGAAATACTGTAAAATAAACAGTTTTATGTATTATAAGTGCGTTCACTTGTTGGTTTTTCGTGTTGACAGTACATATGAGTGTCATGTGGTGAGCGGGTGTTACATGTTGATGGCCAAGTCAAGAAATATCTCAGCCATTCTTATAAAAATTAGGAAAATATGTTAACCTAATGAGAAAATTATTGCCCAAGTAAAGAAAAAATTTACACAAAACTTATAAAACGTAGGAAAATGTGTTAACCTAAGGAGAAAAATATTGACCAAGTAAAGAAATATCTCAACCATACTTATAAAACTTAGGAAAATGTGTTAACCTAATGAGAAAAATATTGCCCAAGTGAAGAAAAAATTTACACAAAACTTATAAAACTTAGGAAAATTTGTTAACTAAATTTGAAAAAATATTGTCCAAGTAAAGACATGTTTCAACTAGTCTGATAAATATGTCGCCCAAACTTATGAACATTAGGAATATGTGTTAACCAAAACGGAAAAATATTGAACAAGTGAAGAAATATCTAAACCATACTTATGAAAAGGAGAATAATGTGTTATCCTAACGGGAAAAACATTGGCGAAGTGAAGAAATATCTCAGCCATTCTTATAAAAATTAAGAAAATATTGCCCAAGTAAAGAAAAAATTTACACAAAACTTATAAAACTTAGGAAAATGTGTTAACCTAAGGAGAAAAAATATTGACCAAGTAAAGAATAATCTCAACCATACTTATAAACATTAGGAAAATGTGTTAACCTAATGAGAAAAATATTGCCCAAGTGAAGAAAACAATTACACAAAACTTATAAAACTAAGGAAAATGTGTTAACCTAAGGAGAAAAATATTGACCAAGTAAAGACAAATTTACACCAAACTTATGAAAAGTAGGAAAATTTGTTAACCAAAGGGGAAAAAATATGGGCTAAACTATGAAATATGTTAACCCAAGTAAGAAAATATGTTAGCCAAAGGGGAAAAATATTGGCCAAAACATGTCTAATATCAAATATCTGTCAAATATCTCGTGTAAACTTATAAATAAGTAGGAAAAAAAATATTGCTTCTGTAGTTATGTCAAAAGTGTCTTGAACTTTTATCTGAACAGACATTTCACAAGACATAATCATCAACGGCAGCACTTTCCCGTTTTTACATTACCGAAAGCTTCAACTTACCATTCCAACGTATCTGCTAAAGAAACACTTATACATAATAATCACCCATCTCTTCACACTCTTTGTTCTTTCTTTCTAACACAAAGTGTCTCTGTCTTTCATAGATAACTTCACAACTTTTCCATGTCACATCACCAAGATACTCCAAACCGCCATTGTACACGAGCTCCAATGAAACAGTCATAACAACATTTATGGCAATGCAATCTGTGGCTCCACCTAGGATAGTTTCGATATCAACAAAGAGCCATTACCCATGGCTGACATCTTCAACTTTCTATACCAAATTGTCTTCTACACTAACCTTCCATTGTTCCATCTTTCAACAATACAAAGGGTGTTCTCGAAATCTAGCTAACATAACATTTCTTACTTTGTCCACCTCTTTCACACTTTGCCATTTCACAACTGCAATAGCGACAAGTCTGCAACCAACGCTGTCTGTTATGAAATCGACCTTTCTTAAAACCATGTCTGCCTCAATGAGCCCTTGAATACCCTCTACCACATCTTCTAACCGACTTTCAACGTTTCATACCAAATAACAGTCTCTTTGATTACAGAACAGTCGAGTTTCTGCTGACTAGTCAGATTTTCCAACCCAATGGAGATAAAGCATGTGCCCCCCTAACACACTAGGCGCTATTCTAGACAACGAATATGGTCATCAACCATCACCCCTAAGAAGAACTTGAAAACAACACAAGAGATTGTGTTCCTGAGACGAAGTCCTTGGACTACCAGAGTACCTAACTCTGATCGCCTAAAAGAACCTAAGAAACATAGAGCATTATATACATCAAACACAACAAACTCTTTCTTACTAACCCTAACCCTAACTATACATCATCTAACCCTAACCCTAACCCTACCTATACATCATCTAACCCTAACCATAACCCTAACTATACATCAATCACAACAAACTCTTTCTTAAGAGACATAGATACAAACCAGTGTTAGAAATGGAAAAAGTTAAAATTTAATTAAAATTTAAAACTAATAAATCGCAATTTTATTGCGCGCTTCACTTAATAAACAGAGATAGCCTAAGTATAGGTATAAGCTAAATATAGGACGTATATCGATCTTACCTCTTGCGCAATAAAATTGCGATTTATTAGTTTTAAATTTTAATTAAATTTTAACTTTTTCCATTTCCACCTAAACATACTCCGCAACCAGTACACCACCTCTCCTATTCTAAACATAGCCGGGTTAATAACACCAGAGCTCGAAATCACAACTAGACAACTCCACTGGGAGTCGAACCCGATGATAGTGTTCAGAAGCGTTTTTCTAATTACTCATCCACTCACCCCACCCCTTAACAATGAATGTCACTAAGCCATATCCACTACATCCAGTGCTAACCACCATCTTTACTTTTTAAAGCTTTCATTTGTAACCCTATGATGATAGTGTTTAAATCACTACGACCGTCTACGGCTCACTAGTAACCGCTACCCACTCCTTAACACCGACTTTCGCTAAGCCATACCCATTAAAATCAATACTACTGGCCATTTGACATTTGTAAGGTTTTCATTTGAAGCTCTAAAAAGATATGATGATAGTGCTCGGAAGCATTTACCTAGCTACACCGCCACTCAACCATCCCTTAACAACGAATGCCGCTAAGTCCCGCCCACTAGAACCTACGATAGCAGGAATCATTAAATTTTAATTTTTAAAAAAATTAAATTCTTCAAAAAGGGGAGGTAATATCACAAAAACAGACGATTATTTACTCATGAGTTATGTCCCGCACCTGCTTCTTTGCGCTTTCTAAAAAAACGACCGCTCCGCCCGGCTCCTACCGCTCCTCCTTCTTTATTCTTAATAATCGTCGATGGAAATGGCAGTCACTAGAAAGACTTCATTGACCCGGGTTTTCTCCCATATGGCTCGGTCTCTTTCCACAGGACTATCCGCCGAAAGCGCCACACAAAGCACGAACTCCGCAGCTCCAGCGGCGATTCCCAGGAGTCTCCTGAAAAATGCACTCGTGAGCCGAAAAGGCAAACCAGTCAATCCAGCAACAGCCGGCCGCCATCATTCCGAACATGCAGTTCACGCTACACACAACCGCGGACAGATGTAAAAGCATTTCACGTGAAACTCACAGCTCACAGTGTCGCTCCACGCACTCACTCAGTAGCAGGGCGACGGAACCATATCCTCCTTAGTCGCCTCTTACGACATGCATGGTAGGCAACAGTGTTACTATCCTTTGCTCCCCCGTATGGGCCCTGGCAACACACGGGCGGTCATTGTGCCTGTAATATTGAACATAAATGTCAAACTCCCAGAGAAAAGTCTCATTCAGCGTGCGTTTGCAATGTCCCTGCAGGTGATTGGTTGCTGGCAAGATCGTGGCTGAGTGCAACATCATTAATGACGTCATCGCCAAAATCGTACGTGTTCTGAAGTGCAATATGTCTGGCTTGCTACCAGTCCTCGGTGTCGCATTCCGTCAATTACAGCGCCACATTTTGGCCAGTTATTAAACACTGTTTAATTTCTTTTTTTTTTTTTTTTTTTTTTTTTTTTGTGGGGGGGGGGGGGGGGGGGAAATCATGTTCTTACCCCTCTGGCAACGACTACAGCTATTTCAACCAGTAGTAACACAACAACAATAATCTATGAGAGAAAGTAAGCTGTTGTGTAGCAATAGCTGATAGTGCTGAAAGAAAAGTGCTGAAAAGGAGTCTCTGTGGCGAAGTTGTCAAGCCGTTTGACTCGTGCTCCGAAGGTTGTGGGTTCGATTCCGGGCCGCGTCCTTCGGTTTACGAGTTAAATGTTTCGGAGACTCCTGTGGGTCGTCGCTAAAAGCTACGGAGTTCGTGCTTTGTGCGACGCTTTCCGTGCTGCGGAAAGAGGCCGAGCCATATGGGATAAAACCCGGTGCAATGAAGTCGACCCTGTCGACTTTTAAACGACTTTGTTTAAGCTGAAAGAAAAGAAAGGTTAGCTGCATTTCCTCTACCGGACACAGCATTAACCATCAGAACTTTTTTTTGGCTGTTTGTGATTTCTTGCCGGCTCAATGGCGAATAGGTTACGGACGCAGTTCGTAATCCCGCATACCTGCGTTCGAAACACAGCTGCGGGCGATTTAGCAGCAGAACGACTTGATTTGTTTGTTTGTTTGTTTGTTTTTTGTTTTTTGTTTTTTTTTAAAGAAATAGTAAGGGTGCCGGTTGTTCAGAAAGCAATGGCAAAACTACTGAACGTAAACTTGCCAAGAGATCACAACAGTAAAACAATGCTGGTGTTGAATGCAACGTCCTGTAAAGGATATGCCACTATTTGTTTTTTAATTTTACTTTACTACCACATGGACAGTGCGACTTAAGATGTGTAAAAATGGTCATTATTTACTTCAATAGATTGCGTAAGTAATAAGGAAATCCCAGAATCAATCAGTGTATAGGATATTTAAGAAGTCTATAACTGTTTTAGCAAATGAAAATAGCGCAGGCAACCTTCCGAAGCATGTTTCTCTGCGTTTCCCACATCTCACAAATCAATAAGTGCGTTTGAAGAAGAGCAAATATTTGTACACGAAAGTTTCACTGTGGAGTGACTAAAATGCCTGCTCAACCTTACGTTGCTGGCAAATTGCATTGACGAGATGTATGTTGAGATTTACTTAAACCGCTTACCCATCTTAAACAAATAACCACCAAATAATGTCAATAATAACAGCAGACAGGGAAAGGAATATGCTCTCTATTCACTCCAATACATCAAAGGATATATTATGCTCTTTGAAAATAGCTCATATAAAGTTTACAGCAAGATTATGTTCTAGGCTGGTCGTGTTCTGAAGTTATAATCTCTGATTTCATGAGCTGCTCAAGGAAGGAATTTCAATATTCGAAGCTGGTAACTGTTTCTGGGGTATAACATTACTGGCCTAGCATCATAAACCCTGGGAGTCACTGTAGCGTAGTGGATAGACACTCGTTTGTCGACCCGAGGTCCTAGGTTCGGTTGTTGCTGCTCTCTGTTAGCCTTGAAAGATGTATGAATGAAATAATGTATGAAAGTGAGTGATAGAAGGGCAGAATGTAAGACGGGCCTGCGTGCCCAATTCTTAACCCTTTTAAAATAAAGTTCATTCGTTCGTTCGTTCGTTCGTTCATTCATGGGTTCCCAGGTGGACCCAGCCTAAAATGAGTACCAGGACATGCCTTGGGATTTAAAGGTGGCCGAGGAGGTACTGAGGACATCACCCACTGAGTGCCTATTGATTTATAAAATGTGGGTGTAACACCATATGCCCATTGTGCTGAAAGGTGTGGATTTACCATACTTTCCTTTATTTGCTGTCTACTCACAGACATTTATAGTATCCCAGACTTCTATATTATCACAGGCTGTTTTCTCATCAGCCGGCTTCCTGGCCTAGAGGTTAGCGACTTTTCTCCGTAATCTCGTATACTCTCGTAAGTAACGTGACGACGGTGAGAATCAGCAGTGGTTCGAATCGCGTCGGTAACTTACGAGGTATGTGAGCCGGCAGCTCAGAAAGCAATGGCAAACTATTGAGCGTAATCTTGACAAGAAATCAATAATCAGCTGAAAGATGCTGATGTTGACAGCGATGTCCTGTAAAGGATATGCAAACCATTTTTTTTTTAGTTTTCTCATCACAGACTGTTACATCATCACATACTTTCATACTATCACAGACTTTCATATTATCATCGATTTTCATATTATCACATGTCACATGTTTTGCATATCCTTTACAGGACATCGCTGTCAATATCAGCATCTTTCAGGTGATTGTTGATTTCTTGGCAAGATTACTCTCAATAGATTGCCATTGTTTTCTGAGCGGCCGGCTCAGATACACCATAAGTTACCGACGCGATTTGAACCACTGCTGATTTTCACCGTCGTCACGTTACTTACGAGAGTATACAAGATTACGGAGAAAAGTCGCTAGCCTCTAGGCCAGGAAGCAGGCCATATTATCAAAGACATTCATATTATCACACTTTCATATTATGATAGATTTTCACATGATCACACTTTCATATGATCACAGACTTTTATATTATCCCAGACATCCATATTATCAAACTTTCATATTATCACAGATCTCCATATTAACACTTTCATGTTAACACAAACTTTCATAGTCTCACAGACGTTCATACTATCACAGACTTCCATATCACAGACTTTCATATTATCACAGAATTTAATATTATATCACAGAGTATCATGTAAGCATAGATGGACATGTTTTATTAAGACTTTCATGTTACCATGGACTTTCACATTGTAAAAATCTGCCATGTTATCATAAAATACCTTGTTATCATAGACTGTGATGTTATTACAGCTTGTCATTTTATCATAGACCGACGAAATGGAATGTTATTAAAGACTGACATCTTATCATATAATGGGATGTTAATATAGACTGAAATGTTATCATTTAATGGATATTATTATAGACTGATATCTTATCATTTAATGGGATGATATTATAGACTGACATGTTATCATATAATGGGATGTTAATATAGACTGAAATATTATCATATAATGGGGTGTTAATATAGACTGACATGTTATTATATAATGGTATATTATTACAGACTCTATTGTTATTATATATTAACATAGACGTTCGTATTATCATATTTTCATGTGATCCTACACACAGTAGACAAAATTAGGTACCTTATAATACGCCATAAAAAATGATTCAGTATATGGTGCTACACCAATGTGGGCAATCGATGGGTGATGTGGTCAATATCACACAGGTGGTCTTTACTTCCCAGCATATTCCTAAATTATCAGGCACTTTCATGTTGCTATAGACTTGTATGTTATCATAGAAGGTCATGCAAGTTATGTGTTTAATGCATAAATTTAACATAATATTGGCGTGCCAGTGTATGGACTACGTGTATGTACGTGTAAGGACTACTCATGGGTTCAAAGAATGTGCACGTCAAAAACAAAACAAAACAAAGAAACACAAAAATGTCAGTCGCCGACATCTGAACACGGGAAAGCTTATACAGGTTGACTTGCATAGGACGATGTCTATCTGACATGTCATTAGCATACTTCATGGCACGATCTCTATCTAGAATGTCTATAGCACACTTCATGGCACGATCTCTATCTGACATGTCATTAGCATACTTCATGGCACGATCTCTATCTAGAATGTCTATAGCACACTTCATGGCACGATCTCTATCTGACATGTCATTAGCATACTTCATGGCACGATCTCTATCTAGAATGTCTATAGCACACTTCATGGCACGATCTCTATCTAGAATGTCTATAGCACACTTCATGGCACGATCTCTATCTGACATGTCATTAGCAGACTTCATGGCACGATCTCTATCTGACATGTCATTAGCAGACTTCATGGCACGATCTCTATCTGACATGTCATTAGCAGACTTCATTGCACGATCTCTATCTAGAATGTCTATAGCACACTTCATGGCACGATCTCTATCTGACACGTCATTAGCAGATTCCATGGCACGATCTCTATCTGACATGTCATTAGCAGACTTCATGGCACGATCTCTGTCTAACATGTCATTAGCAGACTTCATGGCACGATCTCTATCTGACATGTCATTAGCAGACTTCATGGTACGATCTCTATCTGACATGTCATTAGCAGACTTCATGACACGATCTCTATCTGACATGTCATTAGCAGACTTCATGGCACGATCTCTATCTGACATGTCATTAGCAGACTTCATGGCACGATCTCTATCTGACATGTCTATAGCACACTTCATAGCACGATCTCTATCTGACATGTCAATAGCACACTTCATTGCACGATTTCTGTCTAACATGTCTATAGCACACTTCATGGCATGATCTCTATCTGACATGTCATTAGCAGACTTCATGGCACGATCTCTATCTGACATAACATTAGTAGACTTCATGGCACGATGTCAATCTAGAATGGCTATAGCACACTTCATGGCACGATCTCTATCTAGAATGTCTATAGCACACTTTATGGTACGATGTCTATCTAGAATGTCTATAGCACACTTCATGGCACGATGTCTATCTAGAATGTCTATAGCACACTTCATTGCACGATGTCTATCTAGAATGTCTATAGCACACTTCATGGCACGATCTCTATCTAGAATGTCTATAGCATAATTCATTGCATGATCTCTATCTAGAATGTCTATAGCACACTTCATGGCACGATCTCTATCTAGAATGTCTATAGCATAATTCATTGCACGATCTCTATCTAGATTAATATAGCACACTTCATGGCACGATGTCTAGCTAGAATGTCTATAGCACACTTCATGGCACGAAGTCTTTCTAGAATGTCTATAGCGCACTTCAAGGCACGATCCTTTGGTGGGCGGGTGGTGGATGTGTCTCATAACATGGTAATATGCATTGTTTATGTTTACAAAATTCATTTGACAATGTTATTTCCTATGCAATACTCATGAACGAAAGATGAGTGATTGGAAGGGCCGAATGTAAGACGGGCCTGTGTGCCCAATTTGTTACCCTTTGAAAATAAAGTCCGTTCGTTCGTTCGTTCGTTCGATCTCTATCTCGAATGTCTATATCACACTTCATGGCATGGTCTCTATCTAGAGTGTCATTAGCACACTTCATGGTACGATCTCTATCTAACATGCTATAGCACACTTCATGGTACGATCTCTATCTAACATGCTATAGCACACTTCATGGTACGATCTCTATCTAACATGCTATAGCACACTTGATGACAAAACTGGAAAACTGGCGCAGCATATAGTGCCACATCTTTGTGAACCAGCAGTTACAGATCGATGAGTGTGTTAAGGGGAAACACTTACGTACCGTGTATTTTTTTTTTTTTGGGGGGGGGGGGGGGGATTTTCACCGCAAGCTCGGAACGGTGTGAGACTAACTTAAGGATGCTGAAAATAGTCTGAATTCGTATAATTAGGCTTGTCACAATGTTGTATGCTGTCGCTGGGCCTTGTACCGTTTATTTCAGTCATTTTGGAGCCATTTTTATAAATAGACAAAAGAATGTTAATATTAGGAAAAGCTTGGAAGATACAGAGATGTGGTTCCTGGGACGAATATTACGAATTCCTTGGACTGCCAGGGTAAATTACAGCGCTTGCCTTGGAGAGGATAATAAAAGTAGAACAGTATATACAACTATAAGAAAGCGACAAATGGCATTAATTGGTCCTTGGCGATGAGGTTACGGACGCAGTTAGTAATCCCGCAAACCGCGTTCAAAACACAGCTGCGGGCGATTTGGCAACAGACTGCCTTGCGTTTGGGTTTTTATAAAATGGTCGTTCAGAAAGCAACGGCAAAATACTGAACGTAAACTTGTCAAGAAATCACAAACAGCTAACATATGCTGGTGTTGACTGCGACGTCCTATAAAGGATATGCAACTAACTAATGAGAACAGAGGGATTTGAGAACATTGTGACGACTAGAAAGATGAATAGGAGAAGAAGCACAGGTAGTCAGAGATAAATGATGCTGGGTGGATTGGGATGTGACGTGCAGGAATATCATCAGCGGAGGCGTTCCAGAACACCAAGGACCGAGATCTGTGGAGAGACATTGAAGCCTACGCCAGCTGGCAGGGCACATGATGATGATGATGAATATGTAAATAGACACGGGGGTATTAAAGCGTCCATACTATTCACTTTAGACGCCAAGGTGGTGCAGGTGTTAGCACGCCTGTCTGCCGGCCCGAAGGTAATGTGCTCGAATTTCCTTCAAGGCGGGAATCTGTTCACCGAAGTGGACTGTGAGGTCAACCTAACAAAGGTAATAGTAAACGATATGGGGAAGACAAGTGTCCCGTGGGTATAGTGGACTGTGAGGTCTGCCCGACCTAACAAAGGTAATAGTAAATGATATGGGGAAGACAAGTGTCCCGTGGGTATAGTGGACTGTGAGGTCTGCCCGACCTAACAAAGGTAATAGTAAATGATATGGGGAAGACAAGTGTCCCGTGGATATAGTGGACTGTGAGGTCTGCCCGACCTAACAAAGGTAATAGTAAATGATATGGGGAAGACAAGTGTCCCGTGGGTATAGTGGACTGTGAGGTCTGCCCGACCTAACAAAGGTAATAGTAAATGATATGGGGAAGACAAGTGTCCTGTGGGTATAGTGGACTGTGAGGTCTACCCAACCTAACAAAGGTAATAAATAGTAAATGATATGGGGAAGACAAGTGTCCCGTGGATATAGTGGACTGTGAGGTCTACCCAACCTAACAAAGGTAATAGTAAATGATATGGGGAAGACAAGTGTCCCGTGGATATAGTGGACTGTGAGGTCTGCCCGACCTAACAAAGGTAATAGTAAATGATATGGGGAAGACAAGTGTCCCGTGGGTACAGTGGACTGTGAGGTCTACCCAACCTAACAAAGGTAATAGTAAATGATATGGGGAAGACAAGTGTCCCGTGGGTATAGTGGACTGTGAGGTCTACCCGTCCTAACAAAGGTAATAGTAAATGATATGGGAAAGACAAGTGTCCCGTGGGTATAGTGGACTGTGAGGTCTACCCGACCTAACAAAGGTAATAGTAAATTATATGGGGAAGACAAGTGTCCCGTGGATATAGTGGACTGTGAGGTCTACCCAACCTAACAAAGGTAATAGGAAATAATATGGGGAAGACAAGTGTCCCGTGGATATAGTGGACTGTGAGGTCTACCCAACCTAACAAAGGTAATAGGAAATAATATGGGGAAGACAAGTGTCCCGTGGATATAGTGGACTGTGAGGTCTACCCGACCTAACAAAGGTAATAGGAAATAATATGGGGAAGACAAGTGTCCCGTGGATATAGTGGACTGTGAGGTCTACCCGACCTAACAAAGGTAATAGGAAATAATATGGGGAAGACAAGTGTCCCGTGGATACTGATCAAGCCACACATCGAGTGTCGGTTGGTCACAAATATGGGGAAGACAAGAGTCCCGTGGATACTGATCAAGCCACACATCGAGTGTCGGTTGGTCACAAATATGGGGAAGACAAGAGTCCCGTGGATACTGATGATGCCACACATCGAGTGTCGGTTGGTCACAAATATGGGGAAGACAAGAGTCCCGTGGATACTGATCAAGCCACACATCGAGTGTCGGTTGGTCACAAATATGGGGAAGACAAGAGTCCCGTGGATACTGATCAAGCCACACATCGAGTGTCGGTTGGTCACAAATATGGGGAAGACAAGAGTCCCGTGGATACTGATCAAGCCACACATCGAGTGTCGGTTGGTCACAAATATGGGGAAGACAAGAGTCCCGTGGATACTGATCAAGCCACACAGCGAGTGTCGGTTGGTCACAAATATGGGGAAGACAAGAGTCCCGTGGATACTGATCAAGCCACACATCGAGTGTCGGTTGGTCACAAATATGGGGAAGACAAGAGTCCCGTGGATACTGATCAAGCCACACATCGAGTGTCGGTTGGTCACAAATATGGGGAAGACAAGAGTCCCGTGGATACTGATCAAGCCACACAGCGAGTGTCGGTTGGTCACAAATATGGGGAAGACAAGAGTCCCGTGGATACTGATCAAGCCACACATCGAGTGTCGGTTGGTCACAAATATGGGGAAGACAAGAGTCCCGTGGATACTGATCAAGCCACACATCGAGTGTCGGTTGGTCACAAATATGGGGAAGACAAGAGTCCCGTGGATACTGATCAAGCCACACATCGAGTGTCGGTTGGTCACAAATATGGTGAAGACAAGAGTCCCGTGGATACTGATCAAGCCACACAGCGAGTGTCGGTTGGTCACAAATATGGGGAAGACAAGAGTCCCGTGGATACTGATCAAGCCACACATCGAGTGTCGGTTGGTCACAAATATGGGGAAGACAAGAGTCCCGTGGATACTGATCAAGCCACACATCGAGTGTCGGTTGGTCACAAATATGGTGAAGACAAGAGTCCCGTGGATACTGATCAAGCCACACAGCGAGTGTCGGTTGGTCACAAATATGGGGAAGACAAGAGTCCCGTGGATACTGATCAAGCCACACATCGAGTGTCGGTTGGTCACAAATATGGGGAAGACAAGAGTCCCGTGGATACTGATCAAGCCACACATCGAGTGTCGGTTGGTCACAAATATGGGGAAGACAAGAGTCCCGTGGATACTGATCAAGCCACACAGCGAGTGTCGGTTGGTCACAAATATGGGGAAGACAAGAGTCCCGTGGATACTGATCAAGCCACACATCGAGTGTCGGTTGGTCACAAATTTGGGGAAGACAAGAGTCCCGTGGATACTGATCAAGCCACACATCGAGTGTCGGTTGGTCACAAATATGGTGAAGACAAGAGTCCCGTGGATTCTGATCAAGCCACACAGCGAGTGTCGGTTGGTCACAAATATGGGGAAGACAAGAGTCCCGTGGATACTGATCAAGCCACACATCGAGTGTCGGTTGGTCACAAATATGGGGAAGACAAGAGTCCCGTGGATACTGATCAAGCCACACATCGAGTGTCGGTTGGTCACAAATATGGGGAAGACAAGAGTCCCGTGGATACTGATCAAGCCACACATCGAGTGTCGGTTGGTCACAAATATGGTGAAGACAAGAGTCCCGTGGATACTGATCAAGCCACACAGCGAGTGTCGGTTGGTCACAAATATGGGGAAGACAAGAGTCCCGTGGATACTGATCAAGCCACACATCGAGTGTCGGTTGGTCACAAATATGCGGCTAGCAGCATATACCCAATACTATTCTAGGCATTTAATGGGTTAAATAAACAATGTTTTGTTTATCCTTTACAGGACATCGCTGTCAACATCAGCATCTTTCAGCTGATTGTTGATTTCTTGGCAAGATTACGTTCAGTTTTTTGCCATTGCTTTCTGAGCGGCCGGCTCATTTATCCCGCAAGTCACCAGCGCGGGTAGAACCGCTTCCAATTCTCGCTCGCTGCGAGACCCTGCGTGGATAAACGGGATTACGGAGAAAGTCGTGTAACCCCTCGGCCAGAGAGACCGTCGCTTAAAGGGTTAGGTTACATTTTTTTTGTTTTACTTTGCCATTTACGTTTCGTGTTTAACGTGCTTTCGATAAAGTAAGACATGGTAACATGATAAAGGTGCTTCCTGATCTACAAGGTGATGGGAAAGACCGCAGACTTGTAAAAAACATACATTGTAAACAACAACTTGCCATAAAGATTGATAATTAAGTATATCAATATCAGTCTACGAAGTGAGGTGTGAGACAGGGATGTGTATTATCTCCAGATCTTTTTTCCCCCTATACAGTGAAAATGTTTTCACATACTTAGAAGATATGAGAGGAATAACCATTGGGGGATGTGACATTAATAACATTAGATATGCGGATAATACAGTATTGATTGCAGACAATGAGCAGGATCTGCAAGATTTAGTAGATGCGGTTGTTGCATACAGCGAACAACTAGGGTTAGAACTAAATTATAAGAAGACACGGATTATGGTCTTCACTAGGAAAAAGGAAATACCACAATGTAATAATATACAAGTAAATGGGAATATTCTTAAACAAGTGAATCGGTGCAATTATCTCGGAACTGTCATAACATCTGATGGGAGATGCTTTGGAGAGATTAGAACAAGAATCACTATGGCGAAGAAAGCCTTCTGCACGATGCAAAACATACTGACCAATAAAAATATGACATTTGCAACGAGAAAAAGAGTGTTGAAGTGCTACATAGAACCTATACTTTTGTATGGATGTGAAGAGTGGAGAATGATCAGTCCATGTGAAAAACATCTGATGGCTGTAGAAATGTTGTTTTTGAGAAGAATACAAAGAATACCATGGACATACAGAAAAATCAATGACCATGTCCTGCAAGAAACAAATGAAAACAGTAACTGATTAGAGAAATTAGACATAGACAGTCAAAATGTTTTGGTCACGGTTCAAGAAAAAATCAATTGAAGAACTTGGTGACAACTGGCAAGATTTAGGGGAAAAGAACAAGTGGAAGGCAGAGAAGTAAATACCTGGATGGTTTGGCCACGTGGTGTGGTCGAAACAAGAACGCTGAGCTGATCCACGACTCTCGTAATCTAGTGAGATTGCGAATCATGACCGCCCACGCTTACCGGCATGCACATTATTATAATGATATGCTTAACATATTAACAGTTAAACCCATCTACAATGCACGCAAATTCCCAGCCTGGAAACAGCATCACCAGCCTGAGATAATAGAAAACATTTCTGGTATTGAGGAAAAAGAACCCTCGTAATGATCAAAAAGAAGAAACACAGCCCTAAAATACACAGAAGAGCATTACCCAGGTAGCACCTTTACTCCTGCATGTACAGATGGATCAGCAAACAACTCAATAGAAAGTGGAGGCGGGGGATTTCTCCTGAATCTAAATAATAGAACAAAGAAAACATAAACATTCACAACCGGAACATTCTCAAGTCACTTCAAAATAGAGAGAGGCCGTGAAAACTTCAACATAAACGCCTTTGAAAGAGAAAAGTAAAGAGAAACACATAGCTCCCTTCATGGATGCGAAAGCAGTTGTCTCAATACTGAACACCAGAAACATTACAGAACTAGCAATCCTAAGAGCAGCACTTCATAGACTAGGTCAAAGACCAAAACGGGTTATATAATACGTACAATGGATCCCGTCAACATGCAACAGACCTGAGAATGACGAGCTGACACATTTGCAACAGATGATGGGATACTACCTCAGGCTTTTACTGACAACCTATGCTAAAGCCACGGTGTTTATAAAAAGCAGTTAATAGAAGCAACTGGAATCAGAGCATCCAGGTCACAAGAAAGATGGAAGACGCCATTAACACTGACTGGAACTGGGTGGTTGCATCTGCAATCAGTGGCGTGCGCACTCCTACACTTTGATGTCTGATTAGCCTCAAGTGGTACGGCACTGAGTCTAGGTTATCAATGACATAAATAATTGATCATGTTAACCTCGTTAAAAGAAATATATGTGTGAACTACAGGCAGCAACTTTAAAGACAATTAAAACAGCTACCAGTGAACATCACCCTTCATCAGATGGAACTCTCTGTTCCTTTATCAGAAGGGACTATCTGTCCCGCCATCAGTAAGGACTATCTGTCCCGCCATCAGTAAGGACTATCTGTCCCGCCATCAGTAAGGACTACCTTTCCCGCCATCAGTTGAGACTATCCGTTCCCCCATAATATCTGATGTGAGGTATTTTGAAGATATTAGAACAAGAATTACCATGGCGAATGCATATTAATACGTAAAATTTTGCAAGATGGAAAACATACTGACCAATTACAAAAATATCAATTACAGCGAGAAATAGAGTTTTGAGATGTTACATAGAACATGTCCTTTTGTATGGATGTGAGAAGTGAGCAATGAGCAGACAAGCTGAGAAACATCTAGTGCCAGTGAAAATTGTTGTTTCTGGAGAAAATACAAAGAATATCACGGACAGCCAGAAACACCAATGAGCAAGTCCTACAAGAAACACCAATGAGCAAGTCCTACAAGAAACACCAATGAGCAAGTCCTACAAGAAACACCAATGAGCAAGTCCTACAAGAAACACCAATGAGCAAGTCCTACAAGAAACACCAATGAGCAAGTCCTACAAGAAACACCAATGAGCAAGTCCTACAAGAAACACCAATGAGCAAGTCCTACAAGAAACACCAATGAGCAAGTCCTACAAGAAACACCAATGAGCAAGTCCTACAAGAAACACCAATGAGCAAGTCCTACAAGAAACACCAATGAGCAAGTCCTACAAGAAACACCAATGAGCAAGTCCTACAAGAAACACCAATGAGCAAGTCCTACAAGAAACACCAATGAGCAAGTCCTACAAGAAACACCAATGAGCAAGTCCTACAAGAAACACCAATGAGCAAGTCCTACAAGAAACACCAATGAGCAAGTCCTACAAGAAACACCAATGAGCAAGTCCTACAAGAAACACCAATGAGCAAGTCCTACAAGAAACACCAATGAGCAAGTCCTACAAGAAACACCAATGAGCAAGTCCTACAAGAAACACCAATGAGCAAGTCCTACAAGAAACACCAATGAGCAAGTCCTACAAGAAACACCAATGAGCAAGTCCTACAAGAAACACCAATGAGCAAGTCCTACAAGAAACACCAATGAGCAAGTCCTACAAGAAACACCAATGAGCAAGTCCTACAAGAAACACCAATGAGCAAGTCCTACAAGAAACACCAATGAGCAAGTCCTACAAGAAACACCAATGAGCAAGTCCTACAAGAAACACCAATGAGCAAGTCCTACAAGAAACACCAATGAGCAAGTCCTACAAGAAACACCAATGAGCAAGTCCTACAAGAAACACCAATGAGCAAGTCCTACAAGAAACACCAATGAGCAAGTCCTACAAGAAACACCAATGAGCAAGTCCTACAAGAAACACCAATGAGCAAGTCCTACAAGAAACACCAATGAGCAAGTCCTACAAGAAACACCAATGAGCAAGTCCTACAAGAAACACCAATGAGCAAGTCCTACAAGAAACACCAATGAGCAAGTCCTACAAGAAACACCAATGAGCAAGTCCTACAAGAAACACCAATGAGCAAGTCCTACAAGAAACACCAATGAGCAAGTCCTACAAGAAACACCAATGAGCAAGTCCTACAAGAAACACCAATGAGCAAGTCCTACAAGAAACACCAATGAGCAAGTCCTACAAGAAACACCAATGAGCAAGTCCTACAAGAAACACCAATGAGCAAGTCCTACAAGAAACACCAATGAGCAAGTCCTACAAGAAACACCAATGAGCAAGTCCTACAAGAAACAAATGAAAACCGTAAAATAATCAGAGAAATCAGACGTAGACAGTCAACAATTTTGAACACATCATGCGATGAAATAACCCGGAGAAGTGGGTGGCATCTGGCAATATTGAGTTGAAAGGAACACAGGGAAGGTAGAGAAGCACATATCTGGATGGCTTGGCCACTTGATATGGTCAAACCAAGAACACAAAGCTAATCTTCGACACTGATGATCGTGTGAGATGGCGAAATATTACCGCCACCGCTTATCGGCATGGCACATGATTGTCAGATTCTCACCCATAGTTGCAACGCGTCGTCTGTACCAACGCCAGGCAAATGCAACCGGGCTCAACTCTGAGCGGTGTTAAACACGCTAGTTACAACGTGGCGTCTTCGACGGCGCCAGGGAAGTCCAGCCAGGCTCAACTCTGAGCAACGCTAAGCCCGTTGCTGGTCAGTCGGGACACAGCGTGAAACTAGTCGTTCACGCAGGGGAACTCTACTCCGACTGACGAGAATGCTGAACGGCTCGGCAGACAGGCTTGGGACGTCGTATCGGACAGATGGTTTGAATGTTTGAGCGTGAATCTATAGCTAGCCTGTACGAGTGTAGGAAACTGAACGCCTGTGTTATTAACTTGTAAGTGTATTGCCTTGATGTATTGATTGATTGCATGTATTGATTGTATGATGAATTGTGATTGCGCGATACATGCATTGATTGTGAAGTGCGCGTTGCGAGAATAAATTGTTTGCATTGTTGTTACCGTGTGTCACGTTGAGTTATTTAGTGACAGTATTTAGTATCTCACTTGTCAGCCAACGAGCCAGAGTTCTTGCTGCCGCAAGATCCTGACAATGATGATGATCCTTTGGTACTATATGTTTCCCTATCAGTTGGTACTATCTGTTTCCCTATCAGTTGGTACTAGCTGTTCCCCCCACTTCCCATCAGAGGGCACTACGTGTTCCCATATTAGTTAGTACTATATGTCCCCCGATCAGTCGGACCCATACGTGTGACTGATGACCAATTAAGCCTCCGCTCGCTATCGCCGACAGTGAAGAATTGTAACGGATGCTAGATGAAGGAATGTCAATAACTCCGCCTTGTCACACCGATACTTTATTACTACGATAAGATACGTGATATGCGGTTGTTATTAAGGGGGGCAGATGTACGCATTCCTTTTTTTTTTTTTTTTTTGGGGGGGGGGGGGGGGAAATCTAAATATACGAGGGGGATTTCAAATGAAAACCTTACATTATTTTTTTTATATATATATATATATATCCTAGTAGGATTGAGAGGGAATCGGACCAAGGTTGGTGAGAGTATCTTCAAGTAGTTATCATTCCTGGCTGGAAGTAATGAACGTTAATACGCATCATCAAATTTATGTGCCGTGCCGATAAGCGTGGGCGGTCATGTTACGCCATTTCAAACGATGACCAGAGTCGTGTATCAACTCCGTGTACTTGTCTCGACAATGCCACGTGGCGAGCCATCCAGGTATTTACTTCTCTGTCTTCTCTCTTGTTCGTTCCCACTCAATTTTGCCAGTTGTCACCAAGTTCTCTAATTTATTGCTTCGCATAACGTGTCCGAAAATTGTTGACTGTTGACATTTAATTTCTCAAATCAGCTTATGATTTGCATTTACTTCTAGTAGGACTTGCTCATTCTGTCTGTCCATTGTATTCTTTGCGTTTTCATCAGAAACCACCGCCATTGGATAATGTTCAGCTTGTCTGCTCATTGTCTATGTTTCAAATCAAACAAAAAAATATATAGGTTCTCGTATGTAGCACTTCAACACTCTTTCTCCTGTTACAATTGATACCTTTTTATCAGTCAGGATGTTTTCCTAATAACAAACGGAATAAAGGTCCCCATACACAGTTTTCCCTATAGAGTGAAGGTATTGTGAGAAATGTACAAGATATGAGAGGAATCGCCATCGGAGAACATAACATGACCAATATAAGACATGCAGATAATGCAGTGTTGATTGCAGGCAACGAACAGGATCTCCTAGCTGATGCAGTCATTGAACACCTGAGCAGTCGATGTTGCAATTGAATTGAAAGACAACAGAAATATGATCGTCTTCAAGAAGACAGATATACCACAATCTACCATCCAAGTAAATGGGGATATTTGTAAATAGGAACAATCATAACATCTGATGGAAGGTGTCTTTTGGGTAATAAACAAGAATCGCCATGGAAACGGTTGTCTTTATCGGGGTGGAAAACATCACACACACAAATGGTAAAATGCAGTGAGAAAAAAGCATGCTATAGTATAATATAGAACATATTGTATTAAAGGCATGTGAGACATGGATAGCTAACGAACAAGCAGAAACACATCTAATGGATGAAGAATATCACGGACGGACATAAATAAATTTGAGACTGGCCTTCAAGTAGCAAACGAAAACCGTAAATTGTTTAAAGAAATTAGACTTAGACTGTCAAGATATTTTGAGCATATTACGCAGAAAGAACTTGAAAACTTAGTGGAAACTGTCAAAATGTATTGAAAAAGAGCAAGGTAAAGGAAACGAGTGGAAATGTTGGTCACATGGTATAATAAGGACAAGAACAGTTCTAATCCAAGACTGACGAGCGTATGAGACGGCGAACAATATCCATTCATGTTTATCGTCATAACACATGACGACGATGATAATAAGAAACCTAGCCAAGCCGAAACACCACAAATATTCTATGTCATCGATTGGACCCTACATTTTTGGAAACCGGTCACGTGATTGACAGGGATAATGCGTTTCGTGTCTTGTTTAACATCCAATTTGTTCACCTGTTAAATGTCAGTTAGGTCTTAGTTAGATATGACTGAGCTACCGTATGACAGTAGACGGTACTACCTGCTTTCTGTTAGCGCCGAATGTTGGGCGGCGCTTACCTAACCCGACACCCCACATTGTGCCAACGGCTTCGGGCGGAAGAGCGCAATTGGGAGGGTACTAGCCTTATCCTGGTGCGAGGAAATGCAACCCAAAGACAAAATAAGTCATGGCAGGGCAGACCAGGCCCTAAACCTTGGTTGGCAGCTGGTCTAGGATCGAAGCTCCGACAGGCGGACAGTTAGAGCATTGCTTTGCTTATCCGGCAGCTTCTGCAGCTTGTCTTGTTCCAGATGTATAGGTGTTAACTTTCCTCTGGAGTGAACTAGGCAGGCCGAGAGAGGGATCATGCTGTATGGGCAACACCTGGTTTCTTTATTTTAGCCCAGGCTTTGTGCTATGGAGAGGCAATAACTCCATCCCTGGTCTTAACCGGTCTCGGAATCAAAGCGAGAGGCAACTGTTACGGGTTATAAGTCCTTGTCAGTTGGCGTAGACATGGGGCGCCACGCGTTGCCTCTGACGGTGGGAGACACCTACAGATGTCACTGATCAGCTACCGCCCGCCTCAAGCTGGGCAGCCCCCGGCCAGTTGGGTGCTGATCCGCCACAGCCTGCCTGCTTCAATGGGTGATTGGGGCTAGGACAAAATCTGAATCGCAGGCTGTAATACCAATGCACCAGATACTAATAAAAAGAATAATAGAAACCTCAAGTTACGGCTTGCAACCTGGAATGTTAGAACCATGTGTCCAGGATTTTCCACTGACTTGACAAATATTGACGATGTGAGAAAAACGGGTGTGATTGATGCTGAACTCAATCGTCTTAACATTGATATTGCTGGCCTGCAGGAGACTCGCCTCGCTGAGGAAGGGTCACTCAGGGAAAACAATTACACCTTTTTATGGAAGGGAAGAGGGCAGGCAGAAAAAGGCAACATGGTGTGGGCTTTGCAGTGAAGAATTCGCTATTGGGAATGATTGATATCCCAGCTGGAGGTAATGAAAGATTATTATCACTACACTTGGCAACCTCTTGTGGATGTGCCACCATTGTCACTGCAAATGTACCGACACTTGCTTCCTCTGATGATGTGAAGGATACGTTCTATGAGCAGCTAGACTCTACGATCAAGGCAGTTCCAAAATCCGACAACATTTATATGCTCGGTGATTTCAATGCTCGTGTGGGCAAGGACTCGAGTTCATGGCCAGTGTGCCTTGGAAAATACAACATCGGTCACATGAATGATAATGGGCAAAGGCTGCTGGAGCATTGCACTAGAAATGACCTATGTATTACAAACTCCTTTTTTAAAACAAAAGAAATGCATAAGGTCACATGGAAACATCCAAGATCCGGCCATTGGCATCAGCTGGACTTCATTATCACACGGAGACAACATCTGAACCATACATAATTAACTCGAAGTTACCACAGTGCTGACTGTGATACAGATCATTCTTTGGTTGTTGCAAGGGTTAGACTGAGACCAAAGAGAATCTACACAGCTAAACACAAGTCTAGCCCCAGGATTAATATTATTAACACTCACGATCCTGGAAATTGCTTTGAATTTCAACAGCAGCTTGAAGACGCTTTCCGTGATACATCAGAAAATTGTATAGTAAATGATAAATGGAGTAAACTTAAAGAAACTATTTATAAAACAGCGGTAGGGGTTTACGGCACTGTGGATCATAAGAGGCAGGACTGGTTTGCGGCAAACAGCCAGATACTGCAGCCCTTGATTGATAAAAAGAAGATAGCTCTCTTAAGAAACAAGGAAAGACCAACGTGTAACACTCTGAGTGAGCTGAAGCAAGCGAGGAAGGATGTACAAAAGGCTGCCAGACAATTTGCGAATGACTATTGGATCAAGTTATGTGAGTCCATTCAAATCGCAAGTGATAAGGGAAACATCAGAAGCATGTATGAAGGGATAAAGAAAGCATGTGGTCCAATGATCAAAAGAAGTGCACCGCTGAAAACCTTGACTAGAGAAATCATCACTGATAAGAAACAGCAGATGGGTAGATGGGTCGAGCACTATTTAGAGCTTTACTCAAGTGAAACCAAGCTAGCGGATGATGCCCTCAACGCCATAGAGGCCCTGCCAACTCTTGACCACCTGGACACACTTCCCACTATAACAGAAGTTAAGTGTGCTATAAATGAGCTTGTATCTGGCAAGGCTCCAGGTAAGGATGGGATTCCAATAGAGGTAATCAGGAGTGAGCAAGACACACTCGCTCTACAGATCCACCAGCTAATAGAGCTATGCTGGCGAGAAGAACAAGTCCCACAGGATTTCAAAGATTCAAACATCATAATGCTGTACAAGAACAAGGGAGATCGGAGCGACTGTAACAACTATAGGGGTATCTCATTTCTGTGTATTGTTGGGAAATTATTTGCCAGAATTGTCCTGCGCATACTTCAAGTCCTGGGAGATCAAGTCTACCCCGAATCACAGTGCGGCTTCCGTCAGAACCGGTCTACCATTGATATGATATTCTCATTGCGACAGATGCAAGAAAAATGCCGGGAACAAAATCAGCCACTGTTTATTGCCTTCATCGACCTCACAAAGGCATTCGATTTGGTCAGTCGTGAGGGTCTGTTCAAAGCACTAAAGAAGATTGGCTGCCCACCAACTCTTCTGTCCATTGTGGAATCGTTCCACATAGGCATGAAGGGTATAATCACGTTTGATGGCTCAACTTCAGAAGAGTTTGAAATCAAGAGTGGAGTTAAGCAAGGTTGTGTACTAACCCCCACCCTCTTTGGGATATACTTTTCACTTCTACTGAAATATGCCTTTCGTGATCAGGATGACGGTATATACATTCACTCACGCTCAGATGGTGGCCTCTATAATGCTCAGAGATTGAAGGCCAAGACCAAAATTAGCAGGGTACTAATCAGAGAGTTGCTTTTTGCGGATGATGCTGCGATTACGACCCACTCTGAGGAAGAATTACAACATCTATCTGCATTCTCCAGTGCTTGTTCTGAATTTGGTTTAACAATTAACAAAAAGAAGACACAGATTATGTCACAAGGTGCACATGGTGTACCATCAATCTTTATTGACGACGCCGAACTGGAGATAGTAGACCATTTTACATATCTAGGATCAGAGGTAAATAGCAAATTATCCCTCGATCAGGAAATCAACATCAGGATTGGCAAGGCAGCGACAACAATGAACATGTTAGCAAAAAGAGTCTGTGAGAACAGGAAGCTTACTGCCAAAACAAAAGTCCTCGTCTACCAAGCCTGTGTCCTTAGTACTCTTCTTTATGGCAGTGAAACCTGGACAACTTACTCACGCCAAGAGAAACGTTTAAACAGCTTTCATATGCGGTGTCTGCGAAATACTTGGTATTAAGTGGCAAGACAAAATCACAAATACTGAAGTATTGGAAAGATCAGGTTGTGTGACAGTGTATTCCATGCTCAGTCTTCGTAGACTTAGATGGATAGGACACGTTAGGAGGATGGATGATGGTAGAATACCAAAGGACATCTTTTTTGGTGAATTACAGACGGGTAGGAGATCTCAGGGTCGGCCTCTACTACGATACAAAGATGTGTGTAAGCGGGACATGATTGATACAGGTATTGATAATGCACATTGGGAGCACGTCGCCGCTGAACGTGTTGCATGGAGGGCAACTATCAGAAATGGAATAAAGACAAAGGAGAAAATGATTGCAGATAAAGCACACACAGAGCGTGAGAGACGTAAGATGGTGCAAAATGGTGGAAATTACCATGTTTTCACATGAACCTACTGTGGGCGAACATTTGCAGCAAGAATTGGCCTTACCAGCCACACTCGCCACCGCCATGGATCGTAGTTATTAAGCCTTTTTAAAGCACAATGTACCAAACTATCGTCTGTCAAGACGGAAAGGTGCCAATGTGTAATGTAAATATCGCCGAAGCAATCGCCGTTAATCGGCAGAAGCCAGACTTGTACAAACAGAAATACATTAATAGACATTAATGCGTGTATATGTGTATATGTTAGGTTGAAGGATTTATCTAATGATTTTAATTTATGTGGTGTGATTTCTACACCATGTTAACACACAAAATGGCCTCGGCTAAATGTCACTGAAACAATCGCCATTAATCGGCAGAAGCCAGTCTTATACAAACATAAAGACATGATAATCAGTTTAAAATCACCATTGTAGACAAATGACATTACTGTGTGTTTATGTGTATATTTCACCTTGAAGGATTTGTCTAATGACTTCAATTTATGTTGTGTGATTTCTACCAGTATGTACCTGACGAGATGCAGCGAAATATGTCAGGCAATAAACTGTGCAATCTATTGTTTGTGTCTTCGTTATTCACATTCACAAAACATTGTTTTGGATAACAAGAAATATAAAATTGATTGTCTTTCCCTCACTTAGCGGGACGATGAACGGGCACGTCGATCCTTCATCAGACCTCGCTCTAGTCACTATCACCGTAGCTCCATATTAACTATACTAACGATCTCTCGTCAACTCAATAGCCAGATTACATTAGGTTGTAGACACAGCGGTAGATGATTGGCAGATGACATTAGGTTGTACACACAGCGGTAGATGATTGGCAGATGACATTAGGTTGTACACACAGCGGTAGATGATCGGCAGATGACATTAGGTTGTAGACACAGCGGTAGATGATCGGCAGATATCAGGTTGTAGACACAGCGGTAGATGATCGGCAGATATCAGGTTGTAGACACAGCGGTAGATGATCGGCAGATATCAGGTTGTACACACAGCGGTAGATGATCCACAGATGACATTAGGTTGTAGACACAGCGGTAGATGATCGGCAGATATCAGATTGTAGACACAGTGGTAAATGATCCACAGATGACATTAGGTTGTAGACACAGCGAGATGATCGGCAGATATCAGGTTGTAGACACAGCGGTAGATGATCCACAGATGACATTAGGTTGTAGACACAGCGGTAGATGATCGGCAGATATCAGGTTGTAGACACAGTGGTAAATGATCCACAGATGACATTAGGTTGTAGACACAGTGGTAGATGATCGGCAGATATCAGGTTGTACACACAGCGGTAGATGATCCACAGATGACATTAGGTTGTAGACACAGCGGTAGATGATCGGCAGATATCAGGTTGTAGACACAGCGGTAGATGATCCACAGATGACATTAGGTTGTAGACACAGCGGTAGATGATCGGCATATATCAGGTTGTACACACAGCGGTAGATGATCGGCAGATATCAGGTTGTACACACAGCGGTAGATGATCCACAGATGACATTAGGTTGTAGACACAGCGGTAGATGATCGGCAGATATCAGATTGTAGACACAGTGGTAAATGATCCACAGATGACATTAGGTTGTAGACACAGTGGTAGATGATCGGCAGATATCAGGTTGTAGACACAGCGGTAGATGATCCACAGATGACATTAGGTTGTAGACACAGCGGTAGATGATCGGAAGATGACATTAGATTGTAGACACAGCGGCAGATGATCGGCAGATGACAGGTTGTAGACACAGCGTTAGATGATCGACAGAGGAGATTAGGTTGTAGACACAGCGGTAGATGATCGGCAGATGACATTAGATTGTAGATACGGTGATAGATGATCGCCAGATTACATTAGATTGTAGACACGACGGTAGATGATCGGCAGATTACATTAGATTGTAGACACGATGGTAGATGATCGACAGATTACATTAGGTAGGTTGTAGAGACAGCGGTTGATGATCGGCAGGTTACATTAGGTTGTAGAGACAGGGGTAGATGATCGGCAGATTACATTGGGTTGTAAACACGGCGGTAGATGATCGAGCTTCTATTCTCAAAAAATGAAGGAACCACATTTATGTTAGCTTTCATTACACCCATGCATGAGGTGGTACCTATAATGTTTTTGTCAGATGTCATCTTTTGCCTCTTTTATTGAAGCCCGCAATTAGTTTCCTCTCTTGATTTTCGACCGGCGTCAATAGTCGTGATAGCAGCCGGATGCTGTCGGCAGATCAATGAAAACATCAATAGATGAGCACGGATTTAACCATGATAACAAATTGATGAACTAACGGATAGTCCCATACTGGATCTATGTATACATTCACTATCCACGATAACACACCAGTCATTGACAAGACGGAAATCAGTTACCTTTTTTTTTATAGACGCCGAGAAACCTATAACAATCTACATAAATATGGAGAACATAGAAGCAGAAAGAAAAAGAACATATGTTACAGGACTTTGTAGTGCGAGTACATAGGTGACGTTTGCTGCATATTCTTTAACAAGACTTTGAAATCAACGTTTTCATTTATGAGCTTCTTATTTACTAAACATTTTCAGTAGTTTGCCATTGCTTCAGAACCGCCGACTCTTATACCATAGAAATTAACACCTTCGACTGGTTTCTCACCCTGGGCCCGGTATGTGTTTAATAACACCTAAGCTACATCGGCCGACAAAGGAGAGTAATAGTGTACGTTAAAAATGAAAACCGTAAACTGATTAGATAAATTAGACAGTCAACATTGTTTGGGCACGTTATGAAAAAACACAAACGAGAGAACTTGGTGACAAATGGCAAAATTGAGGGGGAAAGAACATAGGGACAGAAGTAAATACCTCGATAGCTTGGCCACATGGAATGGTCGAGACAAGAACACTGAACTGCTCCACGACTCTGGTGATCATGAGAGATGGAAAAACATGGCCGCACACACTTATCGACATGGTACATGGTGATGATGAATGTACATTATACTGCAATACTCAAACAATACAACTAAGATCATTAGTAATACAAAAGAGAAGCCGGCAATGATCATTACAGAAAATTGAGAGAATAGGAAGTGCATGAGTAGTCATAGAGCAAACGTATAGGATGTGCATGAGTAGTCATAGAGCAAACATATAAGATGTCCATGAGTAGTCATAGAGCAAACATATAAGATGTCCATGAGTAGTTGTCACAGGATAAATAAACTTGTTAGTTGCGACCGATGATAACCAAACCCGACATTATTTTGCTAACACAATTGACTCTTTGATGGTGAACAAACTGAGGGAAATACGTCGGTACAGATTCTCTGCACCTGGTCGACAGTGTGTATGAGATCAAAGGGAGTCACGTCGCGTTGTCTACACACAGTCGACAGTTTGATGACAGGATGTTGTTCGAGAGGTGTGTACTGGCAACATTTGTCTACAAAACGGGAGTTGGCCGTTGAAAGTAATGGACAGATGTCTGCTAGAGGTCAGAAGTATTCTGTAATGGGAGAAAGGTCTCTGGCTTACAGACAGCCAGGATATTTGTTGGATGAGACAAAGAACTCCCCAGATGAAAAGGAAACTTGACAGCTAATTGACTCTGGTTAGTCGGGAAACAGGAGGACAAAGCCAAATTCTGGACTGATTGGCGTCTGGACTTTCTGGTGACTCACTCCAGCACCCATATAAAACCCAGTGCGGTAAACAGGTGGAGGGAGTCGAGAAAAACATTCTGAAGTGTTAGGATTGGGGATTATTCCGAGTTGTGTTATATTAGAGGGACTGGGCTGTCTAAGTAGTGATAGTTATCCGCGGACATAGATCCAATCGGGTTGCCTAGTTTCTCGAGTAACAACAGGAATAGACATATGGTAGGCAATTAATTATATCTAACTTAAGAGTATGATTAGGAATAGAGTACAGTACTGTGCGCTGATATAATGTATTATAGGTGCCGTGATATAATGTATTTTGATTAGTGATAGAATGTTCTATAAGTGCGGTGCTAGAAAGTATCATAGGAGCGTCGGCACTAGAATTCTATTGTGTGGCTTCAATTAGCTTGTGTTATATATCATTTTACTCAGGAAGTTGAGGACAATGTAGTGGAATAATAATTAGAGAGATTAAGGATGGTTGAGAGGGAGAAGAGGTATGTGTAATGGTAGGATCTTCCAGTAGGGCATCTGCTGGGTTTCTACCCGTTCCTTTATTCTTTCCTGGTGTTGCCATGTATAAGACCATTGTGATGCGCGATTTGGCCGTATGACAGAGATCGGATCTCTGTTATAGATCTGAGTGCTGTTATTGGCCTGCAATCACCTAATTACGGTCAGGACTGAGTTGCCCTCACTATGATGTTATCTACTCTACAGGTTCCATTTACAGTTCTCCTTGAGTGTTCCACGTGAGTGTGAGATGATTTATTACGAAGAAGCAGTTCCAAGTTTTATACAATGATGGCTCATGGAAAGAAGACAGAGGTTGCTGAGAGGTTTTACACGGGGCTCAGAACCTAGTTGTTCCGCAGAAACCTGGCTTCTGCTGAGTAGAATTGTATGAACAGAAGTAATGTGTTTAATGAGTGATAAGCTTCATCACCGAAGATTAATAACTCGCATACTAAGGATATATATATATATATATATATATATATATATATATATATATATATATATATATAATCACATCTACCTAACAAACATTAATAGGTTGTGTTCTAAAAGAGGGGAAAATGTTATAATCAGAGACTAATACACAGTAGAGTTTCCCCAAGTGACATTTCAGTTAATTGGAAGACTATCAGTTCAAACAAATATTAGGAAACAGGGTAACTTCACCGTGTGGTAGAGTGAAGACAAAGATCAACAGTGTCTATCGGATTACCAGCATCCTGTTTGTTCGAGTGATTGGAGAAAGTCGTCATCTTCTGGGTGAGGTTCACTGTCCGGAAAAAATGGTGCTGTTGTGTGCTAAGCACTATGATGTTACAGACTTTGCTTCTAAATCAATGGTCTAACATTAGAATACACGTCACGCATTCTACACCTTATACACACATACACACTTCTCCTACATATACTCTTTGCTTTAATAAATTTCTTGTTTTTTTTATTTGTTGAGGCTAGAGTTGTCAAGTATGTTATGTTGGGGAAGAGTGAGAGGGGGCATGATCCAGGAGTGAGCAAGAGTGAGAAGAAGGTGTCTTCAGATTGAAGGAGTGTGTGGATGGAGTCTGCTGGATATCTCCAGAATAGAGATATTGAATTAAAACAAATGTGGGTGTTGATTCTCCTCACTCCAGGGACGACACTAAAGTGGTAAAGAAGAACAAGGAACTACTACGACATTCATTCTTTACACACACGACAGTAGTCATAGAGCAAACATATAAGATGTCCATGAGTAGTCATAGAGCAAACATATAAGATGTCCATGAGTAGTCATAGAGCAAACATATAAGATGTTTTTGTGTAGTTATAGAGCAAACATATAAGATGTCCATGAGTAGTCATAGAGCAAACATATAAGATGTCCATGAGTAGTCATAGAGCAAACGTATAGGATGTCCATGAGTAGTCATAGAGCAAACGTATAGGATGTCCATGAGTAGTCATAGAGCAAACGCATAGAATGTCCATGAGTAGTCATAGAGCAAACGTATAGGATGCACATGAGTAGTCATAGAGCAAACGTATAGGATGTCCATGAGTAGTCATAGAGCAAACGTATGGGATCTGCATGAGTAGTCATAGAGCAAACATATAAGATGTGCATGAGTAGTCATAGAGCAAACGCATAGGATGTGCATGAGTAGTCATAGAGCAAACGTATAGGATGTCCATGAGTAGTCATAGAGCAAACGTATAGGATGTGCATGATTAGTCATACAGCAAACATACAGATGTCGTGGCCACAGTTCTAGAGATCGATCATAAGGAAGGACATTAATTCCTCAGGTGGTAATTAACTCAAACGAGAAAAGGTGATAGGAATGGACCTCTAACAACTAGAGAAGTTGTCCGTTAGACTAAAACACATGAAAGACTGGTATGGGAAACGGGTGATTGGAATGCATGACTAACATCTAGAGAAGATTCCGTTAGGACACTATACAGACTAAAGCACGTGATATAATTGTATCGGGAAAAGAAATAAAATATGCATTGCGAAGAATCAGGTACGACGTCCCAGGATCTGACGAAGTACAGTGTGCTCACGTCGAGCAATAAAATGCTGCAGACATGCAACGGGTTGTGAGGGAATTATATGTCAGTATACAGACTTCTAGGTAGCCTAAAACTGGTTGCATAGTTGTGTGGATCAGGGGTTGCGTGTGGGTCAGGAGTTGTGTGTGGGTCAGGATTGTGTGTGGGTCAGGGTTGTGTGTGGGTCAGGGGTTGTGTTTCGGTTAGGGGTTGAATGAGTCAAGGGTTGTGTATGTGTTGTTCAGGGGTTGTGTGTGGATCAGGAATTATGTGTGTGTGTGTCCGGGGATAAGTGTGGGTCAGAAGTTATGTGAGGGTCAGGGATTGTGTGTGGGTCAGGGGTTGTGTATTGGTCAAGGATTGTGTGTGAATCAGGGGTGGTGTGAGGGTCAAGTGGAGAAGATGGTGTGAGAAGATGAAGTTGGCGTGTTTACAACGAGTGTGTCAGTGAAATGTTAAGCATATACACCTTGCAACGTTTGCTGCACATTAGTGTTTGCCCGGACTGTTATGCTGTCGATTCTTCAATCAATGAATCAATTAATCAATGAACCAATCAATCTATAAAGAAATCCAACATCTATGAGCTACGAGCTTAATTCCTCAATCAATCAATCAATTAATCAATCAATCAATCTATAAAGATATCCAACAGTCACAAACTTAATTCCTCAATCAATCAATATATAAATAAATCGAACGTCTACAGTTGTGGTATGTTACACTATTTATTTTATCAATTTCATTACTTTTATATTACAAATAAGGGGGAAATTCCCAAGTTCTAATAGCCAACTGATAGAGAAATTTGAAATGTCTCGATAAGACTCTCTAGGGCAGTGGTTCTCAACCTTTTTTGGCCCGTGCCCCCCTTCGCCATATTTTCAGAACGTCATTCCCCCCTATCGTATTTCCTACCTAAAAATGTGGCCCGTACCCCCCTTCACCTTATTTTCAGAACGTCATCCCCCCCCTTTCGTATTTCCTACCTAAATATTCCCCCCTCCCGCCCCTACACAGTATACGTAATAATGGAAGCGCATACTACAACAAGTCTAGACGTTCACATAAAACGTGATTTGTGGGTCTACTTACTTTATAAAATGAATTTTAGAAGGGTGAGATGTACATAACCGTAAAGTATGAAGGGAAAACAAGATCAAGTAATCGGTTCTTGTATTAACACGATCTTGAAATAATCTTCATTCCCCCCCCCCTGGAAACCCCAAAATTCCCCCCTGGGGGGGGGGGGGGTTCCTCACCGGTTGAGAACCACTGTTCTAGGAGTATCAATCAATCAATCAGGTGCCGTCTCCACAATGAAGGTTGGCTGCAATGGATCTCCAACACTGTCTGTCTCTCGCCTTGACTGTACATTCTGTCAGGCTGAGATTCGTCCATCTCTTGATGTTATCTTCCAACTTGTATCGTTGTCTACCTCTTGCTCGTTTGCCCTCAGCCTTGCCTTCCAGTATGATTTTGTAAGAGTATCATGTCGTTTAACGTGGCCTAGATATTTAACTTGCCTCCTCTTTATTTCTTTCATCAACTCTCTCTTCATTCCCAGTGTTTCTAGAACCTCTGCATTTGATTGTTTTTGTTTCCAAGACATACGACATATTCGTCTGTATATCCACATCTCCAGTGCTTCTATGCGACTTTCTAGTAGCTTGTTCAATGCCCAGGCTTCCACGCTATACAATAGCGTTGAATATACGTAGCATTTGACAATTCTCATTTTTAATGCATTATTAATCTCTCAAGATGTTAATACTGATTTCATGCCATTGAAAGCATTTTTGGCCATTCCTATTCTCTATTTGATTTCTATTTCACTTCTGACATCATCTGTTATTATATGTCCAAGATTGGAGAAACGTGTTACTTGTTCTAGTATCTGCCCGTTTACTGTGATGTTCATTGATGACCTTTCATTTTCATTGCTAATTATCAAAGTTTTTGTTTTTTGGATGTTAATATCTAAGCCACATTCTGCACTGTGCCTGTTTACATGTTCCACTAGGTCTTGTAACTATTGATCACTTTCTGCTAGTAACACGGTATCGTCAGCATACCGAAGATTATTTATGATTCTTCCATTGATGTGAAGTCCAGGCATTTCAACTTGTTTAAAAATTCTTTCTATGTATAGGTTGAAGAGGCTTGGGGCAGCACACATCCCTGCCGTACTCTTCTTTTTATCTCTATAGGCGACGAATAGTTATTACCGCATCTAATAGACGCCACTTGTCACCAGTACAAGTTACTAATAAGTCTGATGTCCTTTCCGTCTATTCCTATATCATGAAGGCATGTAATTAGTCGTTCATGTAGTACTCTATCAAAATCTTTCTTGTAGTCTATAAAACAATCATATATACTTTTTTGAACTTCTATATATATTTTTTTTTTCAATTAACATCATCAAACATATAATTGCTTCCCTGGTGCCGCTGTTTTTGCGGAACCCAAATTGTTCTTCAGCTACTTCCTAATCTATTTTATGTTGAATTCTTTCTTGCATGACCTTGAGTAGTATCTTAGTTATGTGGCTCATCAAGCTAATAGTTCTGCAATCCTCACAATCAACAGCTCTTGGCTTCTTCGGTAGATTGATGAAAATGGATGTTTTCAAATCCATGGGGATGTACCCAGTATTATATACATCATTACATAATTATGTGATAGTTTCAATGCCAAAGATGGATAAGGACTTTATCATCTCTGTTGTTATCTTGTCAGGACCTGCAGCCTTTCCTTCTTTCATCTTTTTAATAGCCTTTTCTACTTATAGACTAGTTATAAAGCGATGTTTCCTAACAGAGGCCATTAGAGCACCGGAAAATTACCGAACTTCCGAGAGGAGATCACTCACTTTTTGTACACCAAAAGTCCGTGTGGTTATCCAGCCACAATCAGCTTCATAGTGGCGTTGCCCCTTGACAAGTAGTATCAATGAAAACACACAGAAAAACTTTAACACCAGGTAACAAGTAAATAAAAACTGATTTTAAGCTATAATATTATATTGGAATATCGTGGGGGAAGAGTGGGGCGTATGCTCATGTGCCATAGCATATTATCACGCAACCACAATCAAAAAAGAACAATAACATCTCAATACAAGACATATTAATTATATCTAGTTTGTTAATTAACAGTCAGTTATTTGCTTCACGAAGTAATAAGACCAACGCCTTCCCAGCAACACCGTAATGTTAAAGGTTTTCTAGAGCACATCGGACGGTATCGATATATTCTAAAGTTCTTCTAAAACTATAAGACTATGATTGTCCATCTCTAAATACACAGAGAAAAAGTCCATGTTCTAAAGAATGTCCATTTTCTAAATCACATTGACAGAATGTCCATTTTCTAAATAACAATAGAAGACTGTCCATTTTCTAAACCACAAGGGGAGACATTCAATTTTCTACATAACAATGGGAGAAAGTCCATTTTCTAAATAACGATGAGAGAAAGTCCATTTTCTAAATAACAATGGGAGAAAGTCCTTTTTCTACATAGCAATGGAAGAATTTCCATTTTCTACATCCCAGTGGGAGAATGTCACTTTTCTAAGATTCACAATGGAAGACATAACTTTTTCTACATAACAATGGGAGAAAGTCCATGTTCAAAATAACTATGAGAGAAAGTCCATTTTCTAAATAACAATGGGCGAAAGTCATTTTTCTACATAGCAATGGAAGAATGTCCATTTTCTACATCCCAGTGGGAGAGTGTCCATTTTCTAAATAACAATTAAAGAATGTCCATTTTCTAAATCACTATGGGAGAAAGTCAATTTTCTAAATAGGAGATTTCGAAATAAAGTAATACTTTGGTCGGGATCCTGACCGTGATGAAACCATGGAACAAGCGGGTAGTATACACGACCCCTCCACTTTTACCATGCTGGGGTTATGTCTACCATCGGATGGGCCAGTTGTGATTAAGTGAGGTTCACTCTTTCCGAAATGTAAAGGTAATCACCTTCTCAGGACTTTGACCCTCCTGATAACATTTTTTATCTTTCATGGATATACCCCAGTGTCAACCAAACAAAAATCCACCATTCCCCAAAACCATCATAAATTACAAAAACCTACACCACATTTTCTGGACTGACCAACACGTCCGTTCTAGACGAATCATTTCTGGCAACAGCGTCCTGACAATACATTTTTTGCCAACATCTCTCGAGCTCACTCATTAACATAATTTATGTTAACAAGAATGTTCCTGGCTGCACCAATCGAGAGGCTCACTTTCAGCGCGAACTATGAGTTCATTCAGATGGGGTTCGGTTTTCCTGGAATTGTGGTTAAAGAGGGAATAATTTCCTAATTGTCTGCCCCTATCTTTACACTGGGGTTAATTCTCCATGACAATGAGTGGGCGATATCTATTTCAAGACACTGTTTCCAACTCCGGCGTTGAGAATTTTCCAAACGGGAAAGGGTAGAGATGGCGTAATGTCACTTTTAAGAATCAAGGAGTGCCTCGCTTTACCATAGTGCAGAAGTCACCAAACTACGGCCCGCGACATCATTTCCTCCGGCCCGCCGACGGTACTCAAACTTGCTTGATTTGACTTATGGAACACGAGAGGTTGTGATACAATTTGAATGCAAATATTATGTTTAAAATAATAGATCTTCATACGTGTGGATACCTCCTGCGGCTTTATGTCTTAAATTTACTATTTTCAATTATAAAATTATTGTATCTAGATTTTATTGTTTATTGTAATGTTTGCTTATTTCGCGCCATCCCAATTCCTTCCCTGGTTCGTGATAGCGCCGCCTACGCTCTGACATTACCATGGTTTCAATGGCAACACACACACACACACACACACACACACACACACGCGCGCGCATCTTTCTCTTCCCCAGATGTGTCCGGCTGTCAACAGAGGTCCGATGCTCCAGAAATATTTACTGTTTTGCCAGTTATCCATTATATAGGTATGTAACAAGGATTTCTTTGTTTGACAGTGATAGGTATGTGAACTACAAGTGTGAATACAGGCAATAAAGTAGCAAACATAGCATAAAAATGTCATACAATCCTCGTGTTATTACGAAAATAGTATCACCAGCTCAGAAGAATTCCCCGGTCAATTGGTTAATCGAGCTGGTCTCTAGGCCAGTGTTTTTCAACCTTTCTGCTGGAGCAGATCCTTACGCAAATGTCTACGTTTTTCAAGGAACTATGTGCGTTTATCCAAGTGTCTGTCCTACTTTACGTAATAAACCAGATGGACAGAAATGTTGCATTTAGGCGATTTCGGTCTGATTCGGCGGAACCCCTGGCTGTCACTCGCGGAACCCCTGTTGAAAAACTCTTCTCTAGGCTGCTTATTTAGGCGGCCCTAATTATATATTTTGCAAAACCTTATTAAGTGATGTATTCTATTACCAAAGGCACCTATCAGCTTTGTATGTACCTTTGGTGAGCCCAGCTTCACCAGTGACCCCTAGTCCTCTGTTTTTCCTGTGTTTCAATAGGATTTTAATTATGTTTCTAATTCAAAGTCTTTTTCATTTTCAGGTCCCGTGTACTTCACCCTTCATTGTGGCTACTAAGAAAAGAAAAGTAGACACCGAGTGTCGCGTTTTCCATTAACAATGGGGAGTAAAGTACTTCTTTGTGGAAACAAAAGACCAGAAAACCAATTGCGTGATATTCCGCGAAAGTGTTGCAGTTTTGAAAGACTACAATCTTCGGTGTCACTACGAAACAAAACATATATCAACATATCACAGTTTTCTGGAAAGCTACGCTCTGAGAAATATGAGTCAATAAAACGTGGTTTAGAAACACAAAGAGATCTCTTAACGAGAAAGTTTGCTGAAAATGAATCTGTCACTCGTACAAGTTACAAAATAGTGCATAAGATGGCAGAACGAGGAAAATCGTTTACTGATAGCAGCTTCATCAAAGAGTACCTTATGGAAGCAGCAAATGATTTGTGTCCTGAGAAAGCCGGTTTGTTTGGAACTATCAGCCTTTCGGCAAGTTCAGGTGTGCAAAGAACAGTAGATCTTGGAAAGAACATTGTGCTACAGATACGCGAGAAAACTAGGAAATATTTGAGGTATTCTTTGGCGCTGGATGCGTTTATTGATTTCTCGAGTACGTCACAACTTCTCGTGTTCATTCGTGGTATCAATACGGACTTTCAGATAACGCAAGAGTTGGCATCTGTTTGCAGCATGCATGGAACAACAACTGAAAAAGACATTGCCATGGATGTGCAAAACGTTTTACAAAACTATAACCTTCAGTGGAATCAGCCTGGAGGTGTTACAGTTAATGGAGGAAGATATATGGCTGGAGTGAGGAAAGGTCGGATGGGGAAGATCGGGCCTCTGTTGGAAATTTTGCAACTTCCGGGCGCTCTGTTCATACACTGCATCATATATCAACAAGCAATCTGTGGGAAAGACTTAGATATTTCTTGTGTACTGAAAACAGTCGTTTCTGCTGTGAACTGCATTCGGGGAGATGCACTCAATCACCGTCAGTTTCAGGAGTTTTTTGAAGAAATTGATTCTGAATTCTGTGACTTGCCTTATCACACATCAGTAAGGTGGCTCAGCTGCGGTAAAGTCCTGTTTCGCTTTTACAAGCTCCGAAACAGAATAAATGTTTCCTCACTGAAAAAGATAAAGCTGATCCCCAGCTGTCAGACCCTACCTGGCTATCACAAAGTTGTCATTTTTGGTCGACATCACATCCCACGTGAATAAACTGAATTTGAAACTTCAAGAAAAGACAAACCTCCTCTGTGATCTCTACAGAATCATCAAAGGATTTCGGAGAAAGCTGTCATTGTTTGAAGCACAACTGGAAGGAGAAAACTTTTCTCATTTTCATAGTTTCAAAGAGTTTTGCGCTACAGTCGCCGAAGATGTCAACCTCGATTTTCCTAAAATAAAATTATTCGTGACTTGAAAAAAGCATTTTTTGGAGAGATTTTCAGATTTTGACAGAATTGAGAGTGACATTCTTCTGTTCCAGAATCTGCTCGATTGTAACCTTGATGATGTGCCAGTTGAACTACAGTTGGAGCTCATTCATTTGCAAGCAAATGACTTGTTGAAAGAGAAGCACAGAGAAGGAACATTTGTTTAATTTTACCGCTGCCTATCTGATGCTGAGTTTCCGAAACTAAAGAAATTTGCCGATGGTTTGTCACCAGTGTTTAGAACAACTTATGTCTGTGAGCAAACATTTTCAAACATATGTGAAGTCAACACATCGAACGAGATTGACTGATGAACATTTGAAAGCAATTCTCTTGACTGGATGCAGCTATTCCAAACCAACCATTGATGATATCTTGAAAGCCAAATATCAGTTTCACAAATCTCACTAACCGTTTTTTGCTGCTTGGTTTGTGAGATTCGGATATGTGCACGCAAGGTCTGATGTAACTATCTTTTTGCTAACGCCACCTTCTTTGATAGCTTTTTTAAAGTAAATAAATGTGTTGGTTGTCTTTGTTTTTTTTATGCATTGCATGCCACTCACCTATGATTAACTTAGTTTTTCGTCATTTTTACCAAAGCTTTTGTTCTTGCTTGCAAGTATTTTTAAAATTAGTTACATATCCTTTACAGGACGTTTGCAGTCACACCAGCATTTTTTGCTGTTGTTGATGTCTTGGCAAGTTTACGTTTAGTAGCTTGCCATTGCTTTCTGAAAGGCCGGCACCCATACCAGATCGTAAAAAACCAGCGCAACGCGGTCTGCTGCCAAATCGCGCGCAGCTGTGTTTCGAACGCAGGTATACGGGATTACGAACCGCGTCGGTAAGACCTTCGCCACGGATACCGGCGTAAGTATTGTACTGAATGAGTATCTTGACCGCGCTCGTCATTTTGTCAGTTATCCGGCCCGCCGTGAAAAAAGTTTGGCGACCCCTGCCATAGTGTATCGTTAAAGCATCGTTTCCGCCTTATTCGGAAGGGGTTGATTGGCACTGACATTATAAAGGTTGAGTAATGTCACAACAGTCACGAACTTGATTCCTCAATCAATCGATTAATCAATCTATACAGAAATTCAATGTCTATAGTCACGAACGTGATTCCTCGATCAATCAATCTACAATGAAATCCAATGTTTGCAGTCACGAACCTAATTCTTCAATCAATCGATCAACCAATCAATCAATAAAGAAACCGAGCGTCTACAGTCACGAACGTGATTCATCAATCAATCAATCAATCTATAAAGAATCCTCCGAAGTCGGAGAGTGTCTGCCTGTACGGCGAGGAACCACCAGTCTGCACACCAATAAGCCAGACATGGGACAACGGATACTCCTGCAAACCTCAGGTCCTGTATGACATCACACTGATGTTGGACAACAGGATGCCTTCATCCGACATACAGGACTTCGCGTTGGAGCTCAAGCCAACGAACACAAGCAAGCAAGCAAGCAATCTATAAAGAAATCCAACGTCGACAGTCACGAATTTGAGATAATAACCAACAACTATCTATCAGCTACTCTCAAGCTCATCCGCCACATGTTCCCATGGTTTCACGTTCACCTGGGTGGGGGAGGGGAAAGCTACCACACGAGTAATCTACCTCGCCCAAGGGTGTGCTGTTGGCCAATGGAGCGAAGGAGTTGGCTTATTTCTCATTTGATAGGAGATACATCGATATCGCTAGTCCTGTTCGCTGGCTGGTAACAGCAATATGTCAGCAGTATGTCTAAGCTATGCTTCTTTGATGCCTCCCGTTAATTTCTCCGACATGGATTTAATTGAGTTGAGTCAAGAACCGACAGCATAGCACTCAGGTCATTCCCATGAGTGCTCCGTCCTCATCTTCAACAGCCAGTGATGAGTCCTAATACTAATGGTACCTGTAGCAGGCTGATTATATGCCCGTCATCATCATCAAGTGCCATGTCAGCTGGCGTAGGCGATCGTGCCCTTCCAGAGATCTCGGTCATTGTTTTTCTGGATCAACTCTGCTGATTATATTCCTCCATGCCACCGACTTAATCCATCCAGCATAATTTATCTTGGTCTGCTTCTGCCTCTCTTCCCCTCGACCTTTCTAGTTGTCAAGATGTTCTCCGATGCCTCTCTTCTCATCACATGACCAAAGAAAGCTGTTTGTCTCTTTCTTATTGTTGTATATAATGTTCTAGTTTCATTAGCCTCTTTCAGGTAGTCGTTGTTGGTTACTTTAGCAGTCCAAGGAATTCGCAACATTCGTCTTCGGAACCACATCTCTGTTGTTTCCAGGTTCTTCCTAACTTGTTTATTTACATTTCAAGATTCACTGCCATACAGCAATACGTGTTCTATATAGTACTTTAGCACTCCCTTTCTTACATTCAATGATAGTGACTTATTGCATACGATACTCTTCATGTTGTGAAATTCAGCTTTTGCTTGCCCTATTCTGCTCTTAATCTCGGTTGTGCATCTTCCATCTGATGTTATTAATGCCTTTAGGTATCCGTTATAGATTCAAAATAATATGGTTTTTGGTTGAGGATCATTTTTATTGTACACCGGCATCTCCACAAGTACCCCAGTCTCCTCCCGTAGAGACGAGGATAATCTCAGTACAGTGCATGATTTTGTCATCGTGGAATGGGAAAATAGATAGGGGAACGAACTAACGAACGTGCGAACTTGTCACAAATTGGGCACATATGCCCGTCTTACATTCGGCCCTTCCAATCACTCATCTTTCATAGATCAGTTAACTATTTTACATGTTACATTCACCTAGGGTAAAAAACATTGTCAAATGCAAGTTGTGAACATAAACACTGCATATTATCCTGGTCGGTAACTATAGATTTCAATTGTTATGTTGTCTGTATGCGTCGTCTGGTTTCCAATTCTTACCCCTTACCTCCAGGGCCGTGTGGTGGATTTTCTCTGCATAATGCGAGCCTTCGAAATGCCGCCCCGTACATGTTTTTTTTTCTTTAAAAATGCCGCTCCCTTATGAAGCCCCCTTACGGTCCCACCTCTCTGTATCATAGCACGGCACGGCCCTGCCTACTTCTATAAGCGCCAAGCAATACGTGTGTATTTATTAATGAAAAGTATGTGTTTTGAGTCTTCGGGAAAGCATGCGCGACAAAAATGCGTATCATTATCTGATGTACTCAGTGACAGGTTTGTCGAGACAGTGCAACCCATTTAGCTTCATGATGACGTAGTACTCACACAGTTTCCATGACGTCAACACGTATCCAGCAATGAATACACTTGCATTTTTAGGAACAGTTAATATCTGTTCATGTGAACTACTTTATGTACACCTGGCCATCTTGTCTAGAAGACGAAGCATGCTTGAGCTTGCCTGAAGAGTTGTAATGCCGAATCTTTAACATTAAACAGTGCATATGCTTCCTGTGTTTGTTTCTCATAACACCTACATATTCTGCTTACATAAGTGAGTGACGTCTATTGGATCCGACCACAAATGACGTCATACTCACGCTTGAATCTCCTCTCTCTCTCTCTCTCTCTCTCTCTCTCTCTCTCTCTCTCTCTCTCTTTCCCTCCTTCCCTCCCTCCCTCCCTCTTATTGTTGTACTCTCTATATGTGGAATCAGAATCTCCTGGCATCCCAAAGAACAGTACAATCTTGTATATGTCAGCTTGCTCTCCACCCAATTCACCCACCTCCATCCCTCCACTCCTCTTTACCTGTATTCGTGTAGGTGGCTACAAATCTGCTCACGATAAATTGTGTCACCTCCTGAGTGCTTCTCTGTAACAACTTCAGGAATGCGTAGTGAAGCATTTAACACAAGTGGGTCGACACTGCAGTCACGTGACAAGCTTTCCAATTGACGATCTGGAACTATCAGCCTGCCAGTCTGACCAATTAAATGTTTTCGACACGTTAATTTCAGTTTTACAATGAAAATGTAAGATCAAGTCAATCAGGTGTCGTTTTGATAATGAAAGTTTGCTGTGAAATAAGTATGTCTCATCCATCAAAAGATAAAGTGAAATAAGTCTTTCTCGTACATCGACAGACTGAGTGAAATCAATCGATCTTGTACATCAACAGATAGAGTGAATTAAGTCTGTCTCGTACAACCATAGTTTCAGCGAAATAAGTCTGTCCCGTCTTAATTCAAATGAAGACACACGACATAAAATATTGTCGTTTCCTTACAGTAGATTGCCTGTAAATTATCAGAGGGGGGTGGGGATATTGGGGGAGGGTTGTGGGAACCCCCCCCCCCCCGCCCCCGTACTAGAAGAAAAGAATAGTAAAATTGTGACCTATCGTGACATAGACGAGAGACAGACAGACAATGTTGGAGATCCATTACAGCCAACCTTCATTGTTTTGACGGCACCTGATTGATTGAACCTATAATGTGAACCGTAAGTGGAGAATGAAGACATTTAGCCGGAGACTTGCTAGCTCAAGCCGCTGTCGAAAGCCAGCCAGTTATGATCACGCCTGCAAAGGGCTTCCTGGTGATATGGTCGAGGATATGTGCTCCACTGAGAGATGAAAGACTGAAGTCAAGGTTACAGGTTTAAAGGCCGGAGGGTTGACTTCATTGCACCGAGTTTTATCCCTTATAGCGTGGTCTCTTTCCGCAGGGCGGCCCACCCAAAGCTTCGCACTCCTAGATCCATTGACATGCCCTTGGAGATCCTTAGAAATTTGCTCGTGAACCGAATGACAGTGACCGGAATCGAACCCACAACCTTCGGAGCTTACCCACTCCGCTATGGAGACCCCCAGAAGAAGACTTACACTCAACTGTGACTTTAGAGATGGCATCTGAAAACTTTGGTCAAATATGCTAAGGACATGTTCAGCGCACATAATAACGTAGTTGTATCTCCTATCTTGGACATGATGGCGGAAGTAAAATAGAAATCAAAAAGAGAATATAAATGGCCAAAAATGCTTTCAACGGCATGAAATCAGTATTAACATCTAGAGAGATTAACAATGCATTAAAAATGAGAATTGTCAAATGTTACGTATATTCAACGCTACTATAAGGCGCAGAGACCTAGACTTTGAACAAGCAATTATAAAGTCGCATAGAAGCCCTGGAGATGTGGATATACAGACGAATATGTCGTATTTCATGGAAACAAAAATAATCAAATGCAGAGGTTCTAGAAAAACTGGGAATGAAGAGAGTTGATGAAAGAAATAAAGAGGAGGCAAGTGAAATATTTCGGCCACGTTAAAAGACATAATACTCTTATAAAAACCATACTGTAAGGCAAGGTTGAGGGCAAGCGAGTAAGAGGTAGACAACGATACAAGTGGGAAGATAACATCAAGAGATGGACGAACATCAGCCTGACAGAATGTACAGTCAGGGCGAGAGACAGACAGTGTTGGAGATCCATTGCAGCCAACCTTCATTGTGGAGACGGCACCTGATGATAGAATGATCCAAGGAATAAAGTGTGATGTAAAGCCCGAGCGTAACTGACGTCACATTGACACGGGGAATTGGGTTGCCGAGATGGAAAAACTGTGTTTGTGTGTTGATGCTGGCTTCTTGTTATCCTTCAAGGTTTTAACACTGCAGCACAGACATTAGACGTAGATGTAATAGACACGCCATTAAGGTGGAGAGGTGTTGATACAACAGTGTTTAGCACTTTTGCATTGTTTTAAAAGTTTATACACAAACGACAAGAAACATTTGACTTCATAATTAAATGGCTGTGAACAATCAGTCATCTTGATAACTGGTTGACATACATCTTCAACTTTTAAAGTGAAGATAACGACTGTTTGACATACATCTTAACATTTATTACCAAAAGGACGAGTGGTTAACATACATATTCAACAGTCACAGCCAAACAGATAAAAGATTGATATAAATATTAAATATTTCAGACAAAACTGATAACAGGCTGGTATACATTTCCTACAGCACAAACCCACAATGGTCTATCATCACACAGGGCTGTAAACCAATGGTATTTTCATAGAAAGGAAATAACGGTTTTATTAAATAAACCATGTTGCGAGGGTTGCAATCCCATGTGCGTGGTGTAAACATAGTTGTGGGTCGTAGAAACATTGAGGCATGATTTTTCTTCATATGCTACTTACATATAGCATGCCAAACTAACAAGTTCTTTGGTTTTTTTGTTTTTCACTCACTTTGAATTCAAGTGTAGTCCTTAAATGTGCAACTAATTCTTATGAATGGGACTGATGTTTGCATGTGTATTAGCTTTCCCTATTGGCAGTGTCTCTCGCCATCAGGCGAACCCACTCCGACTTCTTAGGTACTTGTAATTCACGTGCCCAAGTCAAGGACGGGAAGTCAGAATTTTAGTTCAGCTGACCAGTGTAGGGGTTGAATCCTATACCTCGGCATCAACACACCGGAAGTTTAAGAGCAAGGGCTCTTATCCATTCGGCCATGCTGGCCTCTAAACAAGCAGAGCAAAATATTTATTGTAGGGATTCAAGCATTCAGTGGCATATCCCTTGCAGAACCTCGCTCCCATAACAACCTTCCGGAAAACTTCTCGGTCAAAAGCAAGACGTCCCGCGTTCGATACACCCATCTGGAGATTACCCGCCACATCCTGCACCCATCTTCTTTTTGGTCTTCTTCTCTTCCCGGGCATATACCCTTGCATGATTGTTCTCCCCAAACTTTCATGACATTTCATGTGACCAAACTATTTCAATTTTCTTTGTTTTATCGTCTATAATAGGCAGCCTTCTTATTGTAGGGATAATCACCCTTACTGAAACATCCAATTATACCCATGACAGATAATAAACAGCATATTTACACCAACCCTATGCTACCAATCTCAAACCTGGACTTTATTCAAATTACACCTTCGCAAAATCAACACCTGCGAAATGAGATGCCTGAGGAGAGCTTCCAACTTAACAATCCGAGACAGAGTAAGAAATGCTATTATCAGACAGACTGTGGGATCAACACCTTGTGCCACATTTATTGAAAGACAGAAGATCAAGTGGTTTGACCATGTCGTTAGAATGCAACACCAGCAACTACCATCACTGGCCTTACATTAAAGATCATCTGCGACGAGACTACGAGGACGTCCAAGAAGAAAATGGATTGACGACATCAAAGACATTGTACAATCACACGGAGTGACACTATCCAGTGCCGCCCACCGGCGCTGGAACGCAAATTATTCCTACCCACGGCGCTTGACAGCAGAAGTGGAAGATGATGATGATGATGATGATGATGATGATGATGATGATGATGATGATGATGATGATGATGATGATGATGATGATGATGATTGCTTGCTTGCTTGCTTGTGTTCGTTGGCTTGAGCTCCAACGCGAAGTCCTGTATGTCGTATGAAGACATCCTGTTGTCCAACATCAGTGTGATGTCATACAGGACCTGAGTTTTGCGTGAGTATCCGTTGTCCCATGTCTGGCTTATTGGTGTGCAGACTGGTGGTTCCTCGCCGTACAGGCAGACACTCTCCGACTTCGGAGGAATCGGCGATCCTATTGACTTTAGCCAGGACCCCGAAGGGACCTGTTGCCCAGGACGCTCGACGAGGACGCGTCAATAGGTCTTGGCCAGTATATAACCCGGCCCTGGTGCCTTGGAAACACCTCTGCGTCCCGATGATGATGATGATGATGATGATGATGATGATGATGATGATGATGATGATGATGAAGATGATGATGATGATGATGATGATGATGATGATGATGATGATGATGATGATGATGATGATGATGATGATGATGATGATGATGATGATGATGATGATGATGATGATGATGATGATGATGATGATGATGAATCACAATAATTGCACGCTACAATTATCCCAACCATCAAGTTATTCACTCACGATCATCTCTTATAAATACCGCTTACATATGAATGTGTTGGCTGTAGCCGTGAACCTGCTTCTAGAACCTTCCTATACTTCTTAGATGAAATAATAATATTACTTATTATTGAAACTTAATAAGTCTTTTTATTGGTCAGTATGTTATTCATCTTGCAAAAGGCTATCTTCGCAATGGCGATTCTTGTTCTATTTTCTTCAAGGCATCTCCGACCTGATGTTATGACTGTTACGAGATAACTGTATCGATTCATTTGTTCAAGAATAATACCATTTACGTATGTATTACATTGTGGTATTTCCTTCTTCCCTGTTCCGACCATAATCTGTGCCTTCTTACAATTCATTTCTAACTCTAGTAGTTCACTGTGTGAAACAACCTCATCTACTAAGTGTTGCAGGTCCTGTTCATTGTCTTCAATCAAGACTGTATCATCTGCATATCTAATGTTATTGATGTATCATCCCCCAATGTTGATTCCTTCCATATCTTTTATATTTCTGAAAATATTTTCCCTGTAAGGGAAAAAAGATCTGGAGACATTACACATCCCTGTCTCACACCTCTCTTAATAGGCTGATATTGACCTGCTTCATTGTCAATTCTTATGGCAGCTTGTTGTTTCCAATATATGTTTCTTACAAGTCTAAGGTCTTTTCCATCAATTTGTAGATCTTTAAGCATCCTTATCATGGGGATATGTCTCACTTTATGGAAAGCCATTGTGTAGTCAATAAAGCAAAGGTGTACATCTTTGTTTGCTTCTATAGAACGTTCAATTACTGTTCTCAGTATATGCATATCATTTACTGTACCCTTGCCTTCAGCAAACCCACATTGTTCTTCTCCTATTTCAGGTTGTATTTTCTTCCTAACTCTTTGTATGATAATTATTAGCAAAATCTTTGTGATGTGACTCAATATACTAATTGTTCGATGATGATCACACTCCAAGGCTCCTGATTTCTTTGGGACTGCAATAAATACAGAGTTACATAATTCATTAGGTATATTTCCAGTAGCCGTCTCCCTGGTCGAGGGGTTAGCAGCTTTCTCCGCAACCCCGAATACTCTCGAGGTTGACGTAAGCGCACGAGAATTGGAAGCGGTTCGAATCACGCCAGTGACTTATGAGATGGAATAGAAAGAAAAAGCAGCGGCTGCAGCAGGATATAACAATATGAATTGGAAACAAATAGGTATATTAAGCTCCTTGTCAAAGAATTGCTTCATAACAGATGTTGAATGAAAGAATGTATGAGAGGAAATAGAGAAGAAGGGCAGAATGTCAGACGGGCCTGCGTGCCCAATTCTTAACCCTTTGAAAATAAAGATTTTCGTTCGTTCGTTCGTTCGTTCGTTCGTTCGTTCCTGCGAGAAGAAACGTACTAAACATCAACACGTTGCACATACCTTACAAGGAGATCCATCTCGTATCCCGAAATACAGGTGAAAATCCGAAATCAGAAGCACTCAATAAATATATAAAATGAATAATATAATAAAATAAAATACACACAAACGCGTACAATACGACACACATGACGGCCTTCCGAAGAGCTTAATATACCTATTTGTTACCAATTCATATTGACTTATGAGAGTATGGTGCCGGTCGTTCAGAAATCAATGGCAAAGTACTGAGCGTAATCTTGCCAAGAAATCAACAATCAGCTGAAAGATGCTGATGTTGACAGCGATGTCCTGTAAAGGATATGCAAAACATTTTTTTTTTATGTTTCCATTATCATATATCACAATATACAAAACACTGATCAGACCAGTTGTGCTGTATGGCTCTGAAACCTGGAGTACAACGAAAGGAGACGAAGCCTTGTTACAAACCTTTGAGAACAAAATTTTAAGACGCATCTTTGGACCCATTAGGGATACACAAAGTGGAGAGTGGAAAAGAAGAAGTAACAAAGACATTTATGATCTGTTTAAGTCCCCACTAATCACTGGTATCATGAAGGCTAATAGACTACAATGGCTGGGGCATATAGAAAGAATGGAAGATAATAGGGAAACAAAACTCGTTTACACTCAGGAAATAAATGACCGTAGACCCCGAGGTAGACCAAGAAGGCGGTGGAGAGATAATACATATACAGACCTACAAGCACTTGGAATCAATGACTGGCAAGAGAAGGTCCACCAGAGAGACGAATGGAGACGGATTGTATCTGCAGCAAAGAACCTCAATGGCTCGGAACGCTGAAGAAGAAGAAGAAGAAGAAGAAGAAGAAGAAGAAGAAGAAGAAGAAGAAGAAGAAGAAGAAGAAGAAGAAGAAGAAGTATCATATATTGTAATCAGCAGTCTGCTATGGTAACTTTATCTATTCCATATTCTTCTAAAGCATTAATCATTTCTGTTGTGATGTTGTCTGAACCGGGGGTCTTGCCAGATTTCATATGATTAAGAGCATTCTGAACCTCCATCTTCAAAATTGATGGTCCTTCATTACTATTTTGAACATTATACTGTTCTTCTCTGTTCTTCAAAATTGATGGTCCGTCATTACTATTTTGAATATTATACTGTTCTTCTCTGTTATCATCATACAGGTTTTTCACATAATCTGACCATACATGTAAAATCTGTTTTTTTTTTCTATTATGATTTTTCCATATTTTGTCTTTAGGCAGCCTGCTGATGTATGTGTTCTTTGATAAGTAAGCTCCTGAATATTCTTTTGTGCATTATTTTGGTATTTTTACTGGTGTGTTGTTTTTCAATTTCTAGCAGTTTTTCTCAAGCCATGCTTCTTTTGCCTCCTTACATAATATTCTGACTTTTCTGTGAATTTCTTTATATTTGGCAGGATTACTTTTGTTCTGTTTTCTTGTTTCCATTAGTTGTAAAATTTCTTCAGTTATCTATGTCTTACGACCCACTTTCTTTAAGTTTGGAATACTTTTTTTTTCCTGCAGCACAACTGAGTGAATTCTTCAACATTTCCCATTGATCATCCACATCTTGAAATAGGATCTCTAGATCAGACAATATATCAATTTACACTGGTTAAAGGAATATAGGGTAGATAGAAACAAGCTGTGGGAAATCCTTAAACAATATGGAGTGAGTACACATCTAACAAACCTATGTAGAAGTTTATACGACAACAGTGAATGCATAGTGAGAGCAACTGGAGGACACTCAGAACCCTTCACCATAAGATCTGGAGTACGACAAGGTTGTGTCCTGTCCCCTCTCTTGTTCATAACATATATAGACAACATATGTAAAGAAACCAGCCAAGCAGAGACAGCAAGAATACCGCATGACGAGAACACAGAAGAAGAACCATCTGCAAATCTAACCATTAGAGAACTCCTGTTTGCGGACGACCAAGCACTAATAGCAAAATCAGAAGCTGAATTACAAGACCACATGAATAGTCTAAACGAAATGTGTAGGGAACATAACATGAAAATTAGCACAAGCAAAACAGAGGTAATGACTATAACTAAAGAAGAACAAACAGCAACAATTCACCTAAACGAACATCCCTTGAAACAAGTAAAGAGCTTCAAGTACCTAGGAAGTATAATATCATCAAATGGCAGATCAGAAGACGAGATCGAAAATAGGTGCAATAAGGCAAATCAACTCATTGGACAAATGGCACCAATACTAAAGAACAAACATGTATCAATAACTACTAAGAAAGCACTTTACAACACAATCTTCCTACCAACGCTGTGCTACCAATGCCAAACCTGGACAATGACAGAAAAAGAGAAAAGAAAAATCACAACAACAGAAATGAGGTTCCTGAGAAGAATACTCAACGTATCAAGAAGAGATAAGATCAGAAATGAAGAAATCAGGACTAAAGTGGGGGTTAAAGCTGCTCTAGATTTTATTAGAAAGCAGCAAGTCAAATGGTTTGGCCATGCAAGTAGGCTACCAGTCAACAGCATGCCACAACAGGCAATGACGTACAGACCAGATGGAAACAGAGGAAGAGGCCGACCACGTAAACGCTGGACGGAGGGAATAACAGAATCCATGGGAATGTCGATATACGAAGCCCATAACCGGGCACTCTCACGAAGTTTATACTTCACCTCGACACCGCAAGGTACAAGAGGAACATGATGAGATGAGAAAGGGAAAATTAATCGACACGCAAAAATCAGTCCAGTGCACCAGAGGTAGTGGCACAATTATTGACTTCGGTTTTGTTCAAATCAAACGAACGTTAAAGAAAAATAAACCTCTCACGTTTGAAGGACATAGACATGTAAATTGACACGTAATACTGACAAATTCAGGGCAAGTTTCCACTTCATCAACATATAGCAAGTCCAGTGCGAAATGTCGGTCTCATTACGGCCCTCCGAAAAGCCTCTCGATCACTTGTCGTCTCTTTTGCCTCACGCACGCTCGTGTCCAAGGTATCTGCAATAGCGTGTCTCCATCTTTGTGCTGGCAGACCCCTATTACTTCATCCAGGAGACCACGCTTTCCAACACTGCTCTTCCCAAGCCACTGTGACTTGTAATAAGGTCAAATTATTTCAGGTTCTATCACAAGATAATGCTTGTGGACCAATTTTCTAATACAGTGATGTGTTTTAACTACGCCGAAATAAAGAAGGCGAAATAACCCATGCCATTAATTCCACTAAATGTAACAGTATTTTCTCCGTTATTAGTGACATTTTCTGTGGTCTTAATTTATTGCAATGTTTAATTACTTATTGATGATGTAAGTAATTATTGTTTGATAATGTAAGTAAATGTAGCCTAAATTTTGTAACGATATTAAATTTTTCTGTCCGTCATGTACCATTTGTCAACATCTAGTGAGAAAGGGAAAGCATGTAACGGCCAAGGTTCAACGTTCATTATTGGCCTCTAGACCATTCGAAAGTGTAGCGGTAGATATTGTTGGACCCCTGAATCAGGTGTCGAACAAAGGAAACCGGTTTATACTAACCCTCGTGGATCTTTGTACAAGGTGGATCGAAGCGGTGCCACTAAAATACATCACCTCCAAAGATGTGGCAAATGTGTTTTTACATCTATTTTGTCGCTTTTGCTTTCCTCGAACCATTTGATCTGATCGAGGAACGCAGTTTATTTCGGCTTCTATGCAAGCCCTAACAAAATTGCTAGGAATAGAACAGCATTTCAGTAGCCCCTACCACCCTAGCAGCAACAGAATCATAGAGAAAATAAAAGGGGATCTAAAACACATGCTGGCAAAGGTAACAGCAGAGAACCCATCTGATTGGGACACTCTATTGCCAGCAGTGCTGTTTGCCCATCGAGAAATTCCGCACTCAAGTACGGGTTTCTCACCTTTCGAGTTAGTTTATGGGGCGAACCCTCGTGGACCCCTTACAATCTACCATCAGCTAGTCACTAGCATAGAAGAGAGTCCTACCTCAGTAACACCGTATGAGATGGTAACAGAAACACGCGATAAAATCATGAAGGCGTGTGTAATAGCCAAGTCATCTTTGGAGAGAAAAGGGCAGATGTACCGCGACTATGCAAATAAGGGTGCCAAAACCCTTCACCTTGAACCCAATCAAAAGGTTCTGCTTTTACTACCAGATAAACGTAACTTGTTACTAACGTCATGGCAAGGGCCATTCAAAGTTGAACGAAAGATATCAGATGTCGATTATGAAACATCGATAAAGGGAAAATTAAAGATATTTCATATCAACATGCTGAAGCCTTATTTCTCACGACAAGAACTGACGACAGACGAACACAATGCACCTACACCAAGCAATCGGACGACAGACGTACACAACACAACTACATTAGGTAGGGCGACACAGGACGACGACAGCGCAAACACACCTAGCCAGGAAACAGAACACACAGCTAGTACAACAACAGTACTTAACCAGACAGATGACGACGGAATAGAATTACCAGTCCCTACGGTAGACACGACTGGGACAATCGATGGCATACGGTTAGAAACGAAACTCACAGACGAGCAACGACGACAAATGATAGAATTAGTGACAGAGTACAAGGACATTTTTTCCGACATCCCAGGTAAGACAGACAGAATAGAACACTCCATTATTCTGACTGATAACACCCCGATCAAATGTCGACCTTATTCCATCCCACTAAATTACAGGGAAAGTCTCGACAAACAACTACTATCTCTTGAGTCGAGTGGAATAATTCAGAAATCACAGTCAGAATATTCTTTTCCTATCGTCCTTGTCACCAAAAAGGACTCGACGATTCGCCTCTGCGTCGATTATCGGCGGTTAAACAGTGTGACCAAGGTCGATGCAGAGCCGATCCCGTCATGTGAAGATCTTATCCTTGATATGTCAACATCTCGTATCTTTTCTAAACTTGACCTTACGAAGGGATATTGGCAGGTCCCGATGGAAGCAATGTCTATCCCTTTAACAGCTTTCTCAACACCTCTAGGTCTATATGAGTGGCGTTTTCTTCCTTTTGGCCTTCGTAATGCTCCAGCCACTTTTGTCCGACTAACTAGAGACCTTTTGCACGGAGTGACTAATACATCTACTTATATTTATGATATTTGTATCCATACCGCAGACTGGACATCACACTTACAGAAACTGCGACATGTCTTCGATAGGTTGCGATTATTCGGTCTTACAGTGAAACCAACCAAAGTAGAGTTGGGAATGGAAGAAATTGACTTCCTAGGCCATTCGATCTGCAGAGGCCAACTCAGAACAGATGAGAGAATTGTGACCAAGAGTCTCAATTTGACTATGCCAACGACCAAGAAACAGGTCCGAAGTTTACTTGGTCTGGTCAATTATTATAGCAAATTTATACCCAATTTAGCTGAAATCACCAGCGTTTTTTCTAATATTTTGAAAGCATCTGTAAAATTGAATGTTCAAGATGCAGAGTTAATTGGTGCTTTATCAAAGTTAAAACGTATGTTTAACGTTCCACCTATTTTGCGCTTGCCTAATCAGAATCTTACCTATTTCCTTCGTACAGACGCAAGTGCTATTTCCATTTCTGGCGTCCAAGGCCAATTGTATAAAGGAAAGTTTTACCCGATAATGTACGTAAACCGTAAGATAAGACCAGCTGAATCAAGATACTCAGCATCTGAATTGGAAACTTTAAGAGTGATCTATTGTGTGAGGAAACTTCATAGATTCCTAGCGGGTACAGAGTTTGTTATTGAACCCGATAATTCGCCGTTAACTGTCATGCAGTCTGGGATCCCTCACAACAACAGGATCTACAGGTGGTCCCTGATACTTCAAAATTATGCCTTTACCATCAAGCATTTGAAGGGAAGCCTGAACACTCTGGCCGACACTTTGAGCCGACCTTCTTGCATTGAAATACCTGAAATACGAGAAGAGAGCGACCAGACATCACCAGAAACATTGACACTTTAATTACCTTGTGCCTTATGTGGTGATTATGTACACTATAAGTGCGTTACCATCGTCAGTCGTTGAAATATGTGTAATATTAACAGTGCCAGTATGAGTGAAACGAACAGACGCATTAGTATTTGTCTACACCACTACCACTTATACAACCCGTGAGTTGATCGAAGTGTTAGATGTGAACCTACACAAACTGGTAGGAGACTATGTGTATAAATATTACCCAGGAAGGAGAGCGTAAATCAGACTGTGTCTAGTTGAACTCTATGTTTGAGAACAGTCTACAAAGAACAGTGCTCCAACATCACACCTGGATGGAATTGATTAGTGTAGTTAGATAGAAATAAAATGTGATATGTATATATAACATGTTTTTATAAAAAGTTGCGTATAACTTCATAATTTTGTAGTGATAATACGATCACAAATGTTGAATTACCTATAGAACTTTATTTATGTCATTTCAGGGTTATAATTCACCCACATTTAGTTAAGAACTCATTTAAGTTAACACCTACATCATATTTTCAATTATGAGACAGTACTTTAATTTATTACCATTTAAACATATTTATTTATAGATTTAATTACATTTACAAATTAACCCGATCATTTAGTAATTAAGATCATTTTTATGTACTAAGAACACTTTAAGGTAAATAACCCACTTTTCTTAAATGTAAATAATTAGTTAGATTATTTCCCTTGGGTTAATTTAGAACAGTACACCCAATAAGTGTTCTTACAATAGATTAGTTAGGTCAGTTATTACCATAGGATCGGTAACAAACCATCCTCGCAAACATGTATATTTTGTATAGATATGACGAGTGCAAAGAGACAGCACAGTCATTTGGCTTGAAAACCTGTTTAATTCAGCCAACAATTTAATGTAAATATTTATTGTTCATTCAGTTAATATTTTGTGAACCATATTTTAATGACGAATCAATATTTTAAAATTAGTGTTGTGTGAAAGTTGAACGAAAGATGTGTGAATAGAAGAGAGAAAGAATAAAAAGGAGAGAGAGAGAGAGATTTAGCGGTAATTTTTTTTTCACCGCACAAGACGACTTGTTGTAACTTGTCTGTGTCAATCTGTGTGAGCAATGTGTTGTTAAATTTTTTAAGTGTGTAGTTGCTATACTTCAGTGATAATCATAGGGAAAATACTTTGAGCATCTTAAAACGGAAATGTAGTCATGAATCAGGATAACACACTCGTTTGTGGCTATAATAAACCGCTTTACGGCGCTCGAAAGAGTACATACATGTAGGATATAAACGCATACACATGTTAGCAAGTTAAATACACTCTAGTTTGATAGAAAACACGCAACCAACCAGAAAAACTAACACGTAAAGTTGCATACATCATTTTCTGCAAAGAACGATAACTACTCGACCCAGGGGACACGATAACATCTCGAAAACCTTACTTTAACACTTAAAATATTTCTCCACAAGCGGAAGCTCAAAGGTGAAGAGTAGAACTTAAAGCATGTATACTAGTTGGGGCAAATATTATATGGGAACATGAACATTCAATGCTCATGTGTTGTACTCGTTACCGAGGCAACTTGTATGGGTTGTCAAATTTTGGACAATTGGAGGACAGGTCATGAGACATAAGTCATGAGACATAAGTCAGAAGACATAAGTCATAAGACAGAAGTCAGAGACATAAGTCATAAGACAACGGTTCCGGATCACACAATTCCCAGAAGTATAATGATAGTCTATATCCAGCTGTACTAGTGTGATGGGCTACTCAATTAGCCGAGTGAATGAATATAACAGTGTGACGAGGGAAAGGAGAGATCTTGTCCTATCCCCAGAAGAGAAATATACAACTTACGTGGTCTTTGACAAAATTAGACAGCCAATTTTTGATGACCATACAACGTGTTACACCCATGATTTAAAAGGTTGTAACACTACACGGAGGGAAGGAGAGCCTGTCAAAGATCTACGTAAGACTAATTAAGAGCTAAAGAGCTAAGAAGATATCGATAGAGCTAAGAAAGATAGCGATATAGGAAACCAGACAGAAGAGACACAAACCCTATAAATAGTTCTACAACGGGACACACTCGTGTCAACAAAGAGGGCAATGAGTGTTCGTGAGCTGGGGTTACCCAAGAGACTGGGAAACCCGCTTCACGAGATGTAACCATGTAATACTGGTTATTATAACCAAGTGACCAGCGTGCTGGGACTCCAAGCACGCAAACTAGCGGACGCACGGAGAACCGATTGCTCGTGGCTGAACACGCCACCAGGAGCTTGGGTGAGACAGAGACTTGGACGGCGTAGGGAACAAACTGTATATCCGCTGTGGATACTTTGATGTTAAGGACAGTATCAATAGTTAGGACTTAAGTTTAGCTTCAGTAGTTAGTATCATTAATATCATCTCCTCATTACATATTTGTAATATACTATGATGTTTAATACCGATGTGGTATTCCGCTCGTGGAGCTCATTTACGATCAGCTCCTAATAAAATGTATCCTTTTGCAAACAATACGAGTTGTCACTTTCGTTTGGTTCAAAAGTAGGGAATCCTTGTATGCCTGTCGCAAGTGAGTTGCTGACACTAGGTATGTTTGTAAACTCATAATAAATGTGAAACCTTGTATTTTGATAAGGTACATGTACCCTTGTGTTTAAAGATGAATTGTGAAACTGTTAGATCAACAATTCATGTGAAAAGATGGCCTGAGTGATTGCTTTCTACTGAGCTGACATCATTGTCTCACTGACGATTTTCCTATGCATACAGACTCAATTCCTATCTGTAAGTTATTACATACGTTGTGAAGCTCTCTCACTATCAATGCATATAAATCTGCAAATGTTCTATGTGATGTGGAGTGTTCACTCTAAGTGCATTTCATGAAAGTTTTCTCGATGTGGAAGAATAGTACTATTAACGCATCTTATGGACATATGGTCATGTTGGAAGAATAGTTCTGCTAACCTGTAACTCGAGCTATCATGCCTTTACGGTACTTCTTCTTGTTTACATCTTAGCAACCACACAACATGTGTGCTGGACATGTAATCCTTTCATAAATATGCAAGGGAATTGCCATGTTGGATGAGTATAATCTCAAAAATAAAGAAAGAAAAACGCACGATATATTCAAATGTTTGCAGGACGTGCCATCCGTCCGCATTACATCATTGTTGTCGGTGCCTGGGCGAATATTTATGCTCAGAAATTTGCCAACAACGTTCAGAATACTTGCCATGCTGCAGACGTAATTCCCCAGTCAAGACACTTCTTATACTAGCAGCAATTGGTGAGTTATATAACGGCGTTCATTACCCCTCCCCCCCCCCCAGCCTCTATAGACAGGTGGGAAGAGGACTATCTGTTCTGGTCTTATGGTTTAACTAGTGGGAGACATATTCCAGGTATGGCCCCTGTATTATTATTATTATTATTATTATTATTATTATTATTATTATTATTATTATTATTATTATTATTATATGAAGGATCCACATGTTTTCTCTGTTAAGAGATTAATATATTATATTTTTGATTGTTACTTTTACTGCTGTAGTTTACAATTTAATCTTACCCGGAGGGGGCATGATGATGATGATGATGATGATGATGATGATGATGATGATGATGATGATGATGATGATGATGATGATGATGATGATGATGATGATGATGATGATGATGATGATGATGATGATGATGATGATGATGATGATGATGATGATGATGATGATGATGATGATGATGATGATGATGATGATGGTGATGATGGTGATGGTGATGATGATGATGGTGATGATGATGATGATGATGATGATGATGATGATGATGATGATGATGATGATGATGATGATGATGATGATGATGATGATGATGATGATGATGATGATGATGATGATGATGATGATGATGATGATGATGATGATGATGATGATGATGATGATGATGATGATGATGATGATGATGATGATGATGATGATGATGATGATGATGATGATGATGATGATGATGATGATGATGATGATGATGATGATGATGATGATGATGATGATGATGATGATGATGATGATGATGATGATGATGATGATGATGATGATGATGATGATGATGATGATGAAATTGTGTGTATGTCTGTACATCATGAAGCGAATGTTGACTGGTATGGTCTTTGGCCTTAGGCCTAATGCTGATTGCAGCTAGGGTAAGGAGATGAGGAATTATGGACATACGGCCGATGTCTCAGAGATTCTTGTCATGTTATGACAGGTGTAATATCAAGATATGGGAGAGTTATGATGTCTTTACCTCAAAAGAAAGTCCCAGTAGCAATCCCAGAATAGAATGAGAATTTAGGAGATACCCTACTCACTTTTTGGAGTTGGACAAACTCCACAATCAGAGAAGAGGGATGGAAAAATGAAAATGCCATCTGTTCTTATTCCACTTTGTTTCTGTGATTTATGTTGTGTTCAAGATTACCACGACGTGAGTTTGTATTAATGGTTAGGATTGTGTTCTTTTGTCATTCCCAGCTCTAGAGAGGCAAGTGGTGGTTAGGAAGTTACTAGCGAACAGGAACCTAGGTCAACAGCCTGTTTCTGAGTAGTAAAGGAAAGAATTACCTTATCCATACAGTCTGGACCTATAAAACAATATTGACTGCTGCACGTATTAGCTGCCTTTGTCAGCGAATGTCGGGTTCAAGGATGATTAGCCAAAAGCTATTGATACATTCCGACTTCTGTCGGGATACTCCAGGACGGCCTTCCTTATCGAAATTTCTACCAAGACAAGCGGATATACATAGTACACAGAAACCTACCCTGTCCATCTGGGAGGTACCGCTTGACGCACCATCAATCAGCAAGGCTAAGGAAACAAAGGGACAGTCCAAGTTTGAACAAAACTACCAGCAGTATGAACCCTCCAACTGCCTGTTGGATTCCCAGTTTCAAATACAAAAAGTATTAACCTTCGACACAAGTCATATGCAGGCAAGTTCAACACTAGGTCCTAGATATGAACACCATCGTGAAGACACTATGAAAGAATCAAGAGGGGTAAATGTTTATACACATGAGGCAAAGTGGATCCTCCGACTGTCATGTGACTCCCAATTTGTGTGCTGGGATCTCTTCTTTTGTTCCATACTTGGGCAGACCAGCCTGGACACAGTCCCAGATGATACCAATAAGTGACTCTCAGCATTGTATCTTCCTACACTGGAATGGATATATCAAAGGATGGCTCTTTGCTGGTCCCAGGTTGGCCTGATTGCGTTATCAACAAGTGTGGGATGGCCTTATCGACATGAGACTGGGTGTGTGTGAAAACCTTGTGGAAAAGAGATGAGATTATGATTTAAAAACACAGAGATGCTGGACGGTCGTCATCTTTTTCATTGCATTCTATCATGTATAGAAATACCTTCTGGCCAATCTGAAGAGGAACTCCTGAAAGTTTGACTGACCCAGTCCTCAGCTTCACTAGGACACAGAGCCCATTAGCACAAGAGTGTTATTGAACGTTCCCTGGATTACAAGGATTATGATGTGTTCGAAAGCCAAATTTATAATGGATATTAGATGGGTAGGACACAACTGAGTGCATTCATTCGGTCCCTGGATAATGGGGATATAATCTGCCTTGCCTTGGAAAGGAATACATATCGGCATAACAAGAGGAAAAGAAATAATAGGACTGATTAATTAGTCTAGTTATTGTGTTTTGAATTTGGAGTGTTGTTTTGGTGTTGAGTGTATTGATTTTGGGGACATAGAGTTATCACTTGTGTATGTGTTCACAATATTTCATATCATCCCATGGATTTTCCAAAACTCAATACTGTTAATACAGGTTTATATGTACTCTGGATCTTGATTTGATTCCTGGTAAACGGTTTGTTTTAACGTACTGTTTACGTCAACTGCTTGTTGATGTTTGGTCAAAAGTGGTTATTCTATATGTTGTAGACAATCAATGTTCTCTGACACTATATCAAATTCAAAAGGTGATCGAGTGGGAGGGGATACCTACACATAGATACCATTGTCAAAAGTAGTGAATTGTTTTTTCCCTTGTATCTGTGGTAAATTTCCCTGATCACTTTGCCTTATAGACGTAACTGAGAATGTCAATTCATCCCATCCGGGATCCCATAGACAAACTTAGTAAATATTCTCATATATTAAATCCTACATCCCACAATTGGTTAAGTGGGTAATTACCGATTGATTATGTAAGTAATTACTGATTTATTATGTAAATAATTACTGATTAATTATGCAAGTAATTACTGATACATTATGAAGTAATTACTGATTAATTATGTTAGTAATTACTAATTGATTATGCATGCAATTACTGATTGATTATGTAAGTAATCGCTGATTGATTATGTAAATAATTACTAATTGATTATAAAAGTAATTACGGATTAATTATGTAAGTAATTACTGATTGATTATGTTAGTAATTACTGATTGATTAATGTAAGTAATTAATGATTGATTATGTAAATAATTACTGAATGATTATGTAAGTGATTACTGATTGATTATGAAGTTATTTCTGATTAATTACGTAAATAGTTACTAACGTATTATGTATATAATTACTAATTGATTATGTAAGTAATTACTAATTGATTATGTAAGTAATTACTACGTGATTATGTAAGTAGTAGACACCTTGCAGTCTTGACAGACCAAAGTATGTGAGTGGAATGTGGCCAATATTCCATCACAATGTCTGGGCAAAGCTTCAGAGAATCATGTGATGCCCAAACGACATGTCCCCTCTCTCGGCCTAGTCTTGTGTATTCCAGAGGAATGGGTAACCAATACATCTGGCACAAGGTAGGCTGCAGACGCTGGGGCTCAGCGTCAATCCACCGAGACCTCACCACCACGAGCCGGTGGCGAGTTATGGCCAGACCCTGACACCCAAGGGACCCGGCTTAGAGGCGTTCAGCCATGTCCCACAGGTGAGGGCCTTGTACGAGCCCGGACCATGAGGGCGCGCACATCTGTCGATCACAAGTGTCCGGACCTGTGTAAAGCGTGCACTATCGTCAGACTCCCCACCTGACGTATAGCGGTCCCCGCGACCAGCGGGAATAGGCCCACCATAGCTACCGCAGGAGATATTGCCTGTCTATTTGCAAGCAAATCTCCCATACTTCCACTGTGCGGATCTCGCGACCAGCGAGAATAGGCCCACCGGAGATTATGCTCGTCTGCTGCGAACAAATCTCTACCGAGAGACTGAATAAGTAAAGAAACGATAAAAGTAGTGGTATTTCAATTGCGCTTGCGCTCCCACCTATGCTACACCCTTCATGTGTCTTCACAAAGTCGGACTAGAGTCAAGCTCAACAGGGTCTTCTTTCCCCGCTGATTCTACCAAGCCCGTTCCCTTGATTATGTAAGTAATAACTGATTTATTGTGTAAGTAATTACTAATTGATTATGTAAGTAATTACTAAGTGATTATGTAAGTAATAACTGATTTATTATGTAAGTAAAATACATTTGGGAAGGTTTTAGAGAAGATAGTCGCTGTTAAGCTGCAGGATTTTTTGGAAAGGGGGAAGCTTCTTCCAAGAGGCCCGGGGAGCTACAGGCCAGGAAACTGTCGAATGCGGCCACCTTTGCCTTTGACGTTTATGAGGGGTTCCAGAGTAGACAGGAAACGATGGCGGCAGCGCTTGATCTCGAGGATGCGTACAATAGAGTTCGCTATGATATTTTGATGACCGCACTTATGGAGAAGGGGGTCAATCCCTGGTTAGTGAACTGGATAGCGGCCGTCCTGCATTCTCGTCAGGTTGCTCTCCGTCTGGGCGCATGGACCTCAGAGCCACATATTTTAACCCCGGGACTGCCACAGGGATCTGCAATCTCACCGGTGCTCTTTAATGTGTATACGAGCAAGATTGCATACCTAGAAGCACCATGGGTTGGAAGGATTCTAACATTTGCAGATGATATTCTTGCATACAGGCAGGGGAAAAATAGGGATCAAACAACCCAGGAGCTACAGGTGACAGTAGACAAAGTGATTGACTGGTGCACTGAAATGAGTGCTGTCATCAACCCGGAAAAGGCGGCTGTGTTGTGGTGCTCTCTGGACAACAAGATTGTGAGAGATGATGCCCCAAGCCTCACGATAGATGGTAGAAGCGTCAACAGAGAGAACAAACTGAAGTATCTGGGAATCACATTTGATAGGAGTCTGTCCTTCAAGGACCATGTGGAGACGGTTGTGACAAGATCTCAAAAGGGACTCAATGCAATTAAAATTATGGCTGCAATGGACACAGAGCAGAGAATGCTCATCACACTATACCAGCACTTGATCCTCTCAGTGATTGATTATGGACTAGGACTGCTCACTGTCTCAAAGAGTCAGCTGGTGAAATTAGAGCGCATACAGAATGAAGCTATGCGGGTCATTCTGGGATGCACCAGAGACACTCCAGTAGTGTGTATGCGTTACATCCTTGGTCTGCCTACTGTTGCTGGTAGGCACAAGGTGATGCAAGCGAACGCATACCTCAGAGTAGCTGCAGACACAGATCACCCGTTGCATGAGGCGCTGGACGTAGTTAAGGGTCAGAGACTGATAAGAGGGAAATCATGGATGGCTCAGGCGGAGGATACGATCAGACAGGTGTGCCCCTTGGAGAACATTAGGCGAGGAGAGGAGTGGGTCAGAGTGCCAGCCGTGCAGTCAGACTTGTGCAGAGTTATAATCACATTGAGCCGGGAGTGCAGGGAGTGGCCAGCAGGGGCCACGGAAGTGGAAATTCAGCAATTAATTCAGGAAAATTCTCGCCCGGGTGATGTGATTATCTACACGGATGGGTCGGTGTTGAGAGGTAGGAGAAGTGCTTGGGGGTTCTTGGCAAAAACTAATAGTCGGCGTTTGGTGCAGGCGAGCCTGGCGTATGATGACACTACATCTAGCTTAAGAATGGAGGTGGAGGCGGTCAGTGCAGCTTTCCGCTGGATAGAAAACACGATACATGCACATATTGTGATTGTAACTGACTCAGAAAGCATGCTGAGAAGGGTGAGAACAGGCAAGCTTCGTGCAGAGTGGCTTGCTTCGCTTCGGAGGTCACGGGTAGCAAGCATCACCTGGATCTTTTCTCTTGGGCATGCCGGTGTGCGGGGGAATGAACAGGCGGACAGATTGGCTGGCTCTGCAGAACTTGGTGGAGTATTGATGCATGACAAGGCAGGTGTGGTTGCGGCCTTGTGGGAGCACGTGTACACCTCGGAGGAGCAAATGGATCACCATAGTCTGGTTAGAATGAGGCAGCGAGGAGTGACGAGGGGATCTGGCCGACGCTCGACGCTCAGAGGAAAGGCGAGACGGACATATAATCAGATTGCTACTGGAACTATTAGTATTGGAACTCTTCGCTGGTTGCTGAGGATGGGGACGGAACGCTTATGGGAATGTCCCGAAAGCTGTGATGTCTGTTCCTAGATCAATCAATCAATCAATCAATCAATCAATTATTATGTAAGTAATAGCTGATTGATTATACAAGTGAAGTAAGTCAAGACCCTTTTACACACCTTAAGCCGCACTGTGCATAAGGCGCTAGACCAGTGGCTCTCAACCGGTTGGGAATTTCCCCCAGGGGGTGGGGGAAATTTTAGGGTTTCGGGGGGGGGGGGGGGGGAATTAAGATTTTTTCAAGATCGCATTAATACAAGAACCAGTTACTTGATATTGTTTTTTCCTCTAAATTTTACGGTTCTGTACTTCTCGCCCTAATGAAATTCGTTTTATAACGTAAGTAGACCCGCAAATCACGTTTTATGTAGATGTCTAGACTTGTTCTAGTATGTGTTATTAAATTTAGCTTCCATTTTTATGTATACTGTGTAAAGGGGGGGGGGTACAAATATAGGGAGGAAATTCGAAAGGGGTGGGGGGGGGGTGACGTTCTGAACATATGGTAAAGGGGGCATGGGCCAAAAAAGGTTGAGAACCACTGCGCTAGACAGACAACTCAGTACTCGTTGCGTGACTTGGTCAGTATCATGCCGGCCGCCTTTGCTTCGCACGACATTTCTTGGTACCCATTTTAAACTGGGTCAGCCTGGGAACCAGTTCCATTTTAAGGATCCAAATCCGCATTGATGTGGGTGGAACCGCTGCCCATCGGGTGGGCAGGCAAGTGTCTAGCCACTAAGCTACGGGAGCTCCCCGTAAATTATAACTAACAATTCACTATTATAATTTTTTTTTTTTTTTTTTTTTTGCGATCACTGGCTTTAAAATAAAGAATAGTCTATATACAGGTCTTCATGTAGCACTGGACTGAAGTTTGCGTGCGGATTAGCTTTCCCTATTCCCTGTTCCAGAGTTACTTGTCATTTACGTCACTAAGTCAGGGACGAGAAGTCAACATTTTAGTCCAGCTATCTGGTGAAGGGATTGAACCCCTTACCTCGGCAACAGCACACCGGATGTTTCTAAACTCGCGTTCTTATCCATTTGGTCATGCTGACCTTATAACTTTTGATTTTTTTAAGAGGGTGAGAGGGCGCAAAATATATCGTCTGCTCAAAATAAACAGACTTAAGAAGCCCTGGCTTATTTTATTTCTAATGATGATGTATGATGATGATGATGATGATGATGGTGATGATGATGATGATGATGATGATGATGATGATGATGATGATGATGATGATGATGATGATGATGATGATGATGATGATGATGATGATGATGATGATGATGATGATGATGATGAATGACTTGCACGATGAATTGGATTAAAGTGAGGAAGAGTTGCGCAATTCGTCGACCTCACTCTCTCGCCTGAGTCCATCTGAATCCAGTGGCAGGACAAGTCAAGACGACTGGAGACGAATACAGGTGCAGTGGATGCCGTGCTCATTACGTTCCACAACGCTTTGCAGGTAAATGCCGTCTTGCCCGTTGAATCAGGGATGATTTCTTCCGCGCAGTCTGCCGAATCCTGTCTTCACGTGTTGGGTAGGCATACCCTAGTTCTCCGCTTGGTTTGACATCAAATCGGCTACCCGCGCCTGGTTTAGCCAACCTCTCACAACCAGGGGAGATCATGCAACCAGGGGAGATCATGCAACAAAGAAGCAACCTCTACCTGTTGTGTCTGCTTGCTTTGAACTTGAGCGTATTCCACACGTGTTGCTACTACTAGTGAGTGTACGGAACTGATTTTGCGTAAGGGTTAGCTTTCCAATTACCCGTGTCCCCTCTCCATCAGGTGAACCCACTCCGATTTCTGAGGTACACCGCTTGCTCTACGAACTGTCCATAAACAGACCACCGTAAGCCTGTTGGAATCTGGAATAAGACCCCACGTTAGCGCCTAGGGAGTCGTTGCTGCCTTAATAATCAACACATGTTCACTTTGAAGTCTGCCTAACGAGACTGAGCACCTACTGGACTGTCAGTAGTGCACGTCGGATCAGAGTCAGATTAAGACTGTATTTCAACACACGGGGAGGCAAAGGATCAGTAAATGTCATAGCACTGGTAGCGTCAGACGGTGTGTTCCTGCGCTAGTTGAACTAGATAACAAAGCCACGCATGTGTATACAACACAACACCAGGCGCGTATAATGTGCACAGAGAGCTCGTGCTGGCACACGCTTGCTCTGACACTTACATACAAGTGCTCAGACTGTCAACAACAACAACAACGTATATTTTGAGGAGCAGCAGCCAATGGCCTATTCAAAAACTGCGTGAATACGTGTTCCCTTTACCCTTCGCAGATAACATGCTGCCTCTACAGCTGCTATTCATCAGAAAGCTATTCCAGGGCTGTGTTCTTCACGTGTATTCATGTCATCTCGAATTCTGAGTGTATGCTTGATCTTATGAACATCATTTTGGGCTGGCAGTTTTACGTGGGAGCAGCGGCTGGCCAAGTGGCTAGAATACCGGGCTTTCCTTTGTACACAGTTAGCGGCGAGTGCACTAGCCAGGCGGCCTTCATTGCTCAGGCTCAATATCCCCCCCCCCCCCCCGTCTTACACCGCAAGGTACTATAGATGATAGTTCTACGTGTAACTTGCATCTCGGCACTTTTGGCTAAAATCAAAGTGCGGCAATGTGCGGATAACTGGCCGTTGGGACCAAGGACACCACAGAAAACGGGACACTGGACCACTAATCACAAGCAAGAGGACATCATCATCATCATCATCATCATCATCATCATGCCCCCTCTGGGGTAAGATTAAAATGTAAACTCCAGCAGTAAAAGTAACAATAGAGAATATAACATTTGGGTCTACAGCTCATATGTGGGGATTAAGATTCCGAAAAATGGTACGCTTGGCAAGCAAACATTATGTGTACTGTTTACTGTTCTCTTCTGGACAGAATGACCTGACCTCCAGGTTCTGAATGCTCTGTCCCAGTATCTGGAATAACAATCTCAGGACGCAAAAATGTTCCGATTTTTTTTTTTTTTTTTTTTTTGGGGGGGGGGGGGGAGGGGGTGTCAATTGTTCATAATAAAAGCATAATGAACACTTCAGTGTAGTTGATAAGAGTCTACGCTGATTACGTCACAAGTGAGGTGGATGAGGTTCTGCGACTAGTTTCGTCGTCCACCAGCAGAGACAAAGACCGGCAACCGTGGACATTGAGGCCGGCCAAATGTGATAACCCTATTACGTCACAGACACGTCACCGATTCCTACTTCTGAACACACCCACCCACACACACACACACACACACACACACACACACACACTCACACACACACACACACACACACACACACACACACACACAACACACACACACACACATTACATCAGTCATTGACTTCAGCGAAATGCGCAACCCTATCTTCTGGAGCATATGCAGAAAAGATACGCCATAAGGGTCCCAATTATAACGCGTCAAAAGGCTGACCTGTTAATGAGGCCTGAACACTTGTTTCCACATTTTTGATTTGTCATCGACTGTTTGACTGTAAAGAACTAGAAGGGGTTTAAATTTTCTATGGATGAAAGGCAAGAAAACATGAAGATCATGTTTTCGACATACAAAGAACTTCCAGAAAATGTCGATGGTAACACTATAGCCGGCTCCGTGGCGAAGAGTTTACAGTCGCAGTTCTGAATCCCGCATACCGAGTTTGAAACACAGCTGAGGGCGATTTGGCAGCAGGCCATCTAGCGCTGGTTTTTTACGGAATGGTATGGGTGCCGGTCTTTCCAAAAGCAATGGCAAACAATTGAACGTAAAATTGCCTAGAGATCACAAATAGCCAAAGAATGGTGGGGTTGACTGCTACGTCCTGTAAAAGATATGTGACTAACTTAAGAAAAGACCATATGTGCTGTGTGAACCCAACTAGAAGAATCTGTGAATATGTATGCCAGAATTTGGAATTGCCAGAAAATAAATTTAGCTGATAATTGGGCGTTTGTTGTGGAGAATTATGTTGTAAAATGTGTTTTTGTCTGGACATTTTCATCTTGGCTGAATTGATATTTTGCCTACCTGGTGGAAATGCAAGTGTAGAGCGTATACTCAGACTTAAGAACATGTACTGGAACAATGAAATAATCTGGCTTCACTTTGTTTAGTTAAGGCAGTTGTGATTGTGAAAACATATTCTGGAGAGTGTCATTCGGTGTGAATGTGCAATGTCTTCGATGTCGTCAATACATGTTCTTCTCGGGCGTCCTCTTGCTCTTTTATAATATTTTCTTTGATGTAGGGCCAGTGCAACTACCAGGCTGGTAGTTGATGGTGGTGCATTTTAACGACACGGCCGAACCATGTAATCTTCTCCTTTTCAATATGTTTGATAACGCCATTTCTTACTCGGTCACGGATTAAAACTGGCAGCTCTTCTCAATCATCTCATCTCACAGGTGTTGAATTTGGATAAGTGCGATTTGGATAATGTCCACGTTTGACATTGGTAGCATAGGGTTTGTGTGAATATGCTATTTATTATATGTAGTTTTGCGGACATGGGTATATTTTAATAACGAAGACACAAACAAACTATTGCTCGATTTATTGGCTTGCATATTTCGCGTTATCTCGTCAGGTGCATACTGCATAAATCATACAACATAAACTAAAGCAATACGATAAATCCTTCAAGCTGAAATATACAACACACGTATTCACACAGTAATTTGAATTGTCGGTACTTCAATTTTAATTCACCGCAAACACCGCAAACAAAGAACAATCCCTTCGAGCCTCATTTGCATCGGTCCGGCAATCATTTGACGGTGAATTAAAATTGAAGTACCGAATTGTCTACCACTACAATTTTAGCTTCACTATCATGTCTTTTTGTTTGCATAAAGCTGGTTTTTGTATATATTTAGCAATTGTCTTTGCCACCTTTAATATTCGACCACTGTGTGTATTAAACAAGACACAAGAAATGCGTTGCCCCTATCAATCACGTGACCGGTTTCCAAAATGTCAAATCGATGACGTAGAAGATTTGCTGTGTGTAGGCTTTACCAGGTTACCAGAGTCGTTGTCTATTATTCTGTCAGTCAGATTGGGTAAGTGGTCTATTATCCTGTTATTAAATAGAGGATTTTCAAACTCTTAAGAATAGCTCACACCTTAATGGGTACTCCACTGGATTTATAAAGCACCACAGCCAACAGCCGAAACTATACCCAAGGAAACATCAGTCCTCAAACTCGAGGCATGTAGCCATCTAACCTTTCAGGAGATGACGTAATGCAACGTCTGTCTACAGGGCCGGCTCATTACAGCTGTGGGGAGAACATTATGTACTTCACCTCCAGGTATTAGATGCCAAATCTAATATTGTCCCTATCCTCACCCCAACAGTCAAAGAACCTGTCCCTTTGTACTCTATTTTTCAATTGTATTTATCAATGTACATGCAGGTGCCAGTCTACCTGCAACGCAGAACAGAGAGGCAGTAAGGTAGGTGGTTAGGTAGGTAGGTAGGTAGGTAGGTAGGTAGATAGGTAAGCAGGCAGGTAGGTATTAGGTAGATAGGTGGATATGTAGGTAGAAAGGTAGGTAGGTGGGTGGGTGGGTAGGTAAGTAGGTAGGTAGGCAGGTAGGTGGATAGGTAGATATGCAGGTAGATAGGTAGGTAGGTAGGTAGGTAGGTGAGTAAACAATTAAGCAATCAGACAGGTAGGTAGGTAGATAGGTAGTTAGGTAGGTAAGCGGGTAGGTAGGTAGGTAGGTGGGTGGGTAGGTGGGTGGGTAGGTAGGTAAACAATCAGTCAAGCAGGCAGGTAGGGAGGCATGCAGGAAAGATGTTTAAATAAAAGATTGCCGGAATAAAGCATGTGTGTCGACAATAACTCCAATCCAGCTGCAATTGTGTCACTAACAGAAGATCAGGTTACAGATCCAGGGGATGACAAAGAAATGGACTCGGTGAGAGGATTTCTCGCACATATCCAAACTCCACGCAGTTCACTGCCACGAGTATCACTCACTCTAAAATTGCAATGATTGCTAGGCTTAATGGTAAGTGTGAACGAAACTAAACATCGTCCAACTTTACACAGACAGACCCATACACAGACAGACAAACAGACCCATACACAGACAGACAAACAGACCAGATAGATAAACATACAGACTAAACAGACAAACAGACTGAAAAGGTAAACAGACCAGACAAATAGATCAGACAGACAGACAGACAGACAGGCAGGCATACAGGCAGACAGACAGACAGGCAGGCAGGCAGGCAGGCAGGCAGGTAGGTAGGTAGGTAGATAGGTAGGTAGGTAGATAGGTAGCAACGAAGGAAACTAGCTAGCTAAACAGAGACTCGGCTTGTGAAAGTACTGTTTACACACAATCAATGACTCGGTTACTAATGTTTCTAGAGAGAACACTTGACCTAATTAGTCATAATAAAATAAACTAAACATTATCGACAATCAGAAGAAATCAATAACTTCTCCTGGGTAGCATGCCAAAAGAAATAATATTTCACTGCCCACGTTTATCCAACTAAAGTCATGCCATATTTGCTTCTTGTTAACATTTATGACGGAACAGTCACAGTTTTATTCTTATTATACATCTTCACTAACCATAAACATTACCATCAACTGAGTCAGTGAGAGGACTGTGGTTGATATCCTATGTTCATATTGCCGCACTAAGCTGTCCACGCACGACTATGTGATGTAACTGTTTCTTTGACTCCCACTGTTTCTTTCCCCTGTATGTTATTAATAACGTTATCAGAAGCAATCTAGCAATGTAAGACACACTGCATCTTTATATATTTTTCATTATTTATTAATTAATCGCAGTATCATAATAAATGTGTTCATTTCGTCTCTTTTCTGTTCAGTTTGCATATTGTGGCAACATCGCTTTCAAAAGAGCTGATAAATTATATAATGTTCATTTTTCAGAGCCGTATAGTGCTATTATGGGCCAGATACGAGTAGGGGCTGCATTACTAATAAAGTGGGGACGCAGGGGTGTTTCCAAGGCACCAGGACTGGATTCTATACTGGCCAAGACCTATTGACGCGTCCTCGCCGAGCGTCCTGGGCAACAGGTCCCTTCGGGGTCCTGGCTTAACGTCAGTAGGATCGTTGATTCCTTCGAAGTCGGAGAGTGTCTGCCTGTATGGCGAGGCACCACCAGTCTGCACACCAATAAGCCAGACATGGGACAACGGATACTCACGCAAACCTCAGGTCCTGTATGACATCACATTGATGTTGGACAAAAGGATGTCTTCATCCAACATACAGGTCTTCACGCTGGAGATCACAGTCAGTGAACACAAGCAAGCAAGCAAGCAACTAATAAAGTGGAATAAACAATAGAAGCGGCTGTGTTTCTTTTATTGTGTTCAACTGCTTTGCTTCACTGCAGATTTAGATAAACATTTTGCCTATATTTAACATGTCACTGGCATCCAAGGTGCGGTAGTGACTTTTTTAATCGCCTTTAAGCCAAGATGGCTTGAGTTCAAATACATCTCCAGTCGGAACTGTCTTGTGAAATAGGATCCTTTCTGATTTGTAACAAATCGACAAGTATAGAGACAACGCATTACAAACAATAAACATTAGTTATACCACAAACGAATTCAAAACAATAGAATTTATTGAAGAGACCACTACAGAGCAAGTAGAAATAAACACTCACAGAATGACGCAATATTTCTTGACGCACGTACGCTTTATCTTCAGACCAGTAATATCCAAGTGTCATTATATAATAATATCACAGAGAAAAGAACAGATAATCTTATAGATATCCGTTGTTATCCCAGAGATAAGAATTCTGGGATCTGGACTACGTCGCTCTCAGGTTGTTGTACCTAGTAAACAGCTCTCTGTGACGGGAAACACGTGAGGGAAGAATCTGTGTTTCTCTTCCCGCTGACATTTCTCCAAGACATATGACCTTTGAACCGCCTTGGATTCTAGTCCCTGGCGTTATTTCGTCCCGCTGTGTCTTAAGGTGAGTGTTATTTTCGTGAGTCCGGATGTGCTGGCTGCTTGCTGAGAGCTGACTGTTTTGTTTGTTGTGCTTCTTGGAGATATCCACGCATCTGAGGCAACTGCTGGCAAAGTGGACAGATTGGCAGAACCAAGATGTGTGCCTGTAGGAGGCGGACGGGGTGATGGTGGACGATCACTCTTTCTATCCCAAGATACTTCTCCTCCTCCTCCTTTTTTTCCCTTTCACTACTACTACTACTACTACTACTACTACTACTACTACTACTACTACTACTACTACTACTACTACTACTACTACTACTACTACTACTACTACTACTACTACTACTGCCACCGCTATCACTACCACTACTACTGCCGTGTCGTCTTCTTCTTCATCTTATATATATATATATATATATATATATATATATATATATATATATATATATATATATATATAAAACAGAGTGTATGTTTGTGTGTTTGTGGGTATATATGTATTGGATGCGTTCGATAACGGTACATCCGATTGAGATGAAATTTTCTACACGTCTTCCTTTCATTCCTGTGCAACCGACTATAATAGTTTCTTAATGTAAAATCTTCTACTTATTTAATAACATTTACTTTTCCATTTTCATTATATAATGTCTATATAGCAGGGGGACTTCACTCTCGAAAAGTTATTTCAAGGGGCATAACTTTTAATAACATTTCTATATACTTTATAGTCATATTGTTGGACTTACTTACACTATTGTTAAACTCTTTGTCTATAGTTATTTTCAGGCATATGAGTTATAATAAATAATGATATAATTTTTAAGGCATTTTCAAAGTTTTCATAAAAATAATGCATAATGCATAACATTGTAACCCATCTTTTTCTACAGTTTTCATTGAATGGTGTGTGGAAGGACATTCTTTTAAGTTACTGTGCGCCAGGAGCTGGGCGAAACCACGCCGGGTCAGATAGATAGACAGACAGACAGATAGTCGGGAACGGAAGCTTATTTGACTACTTATATGAATTAAATGAGATGCTCCCCACCAGGGACTGGGTGAAGCCGGGCCGGGTCAGACAGACAGATAGACAGACAGTCGGGAACGGGAGAGCTTATATGACTACGTACATGAATTAAATTAGTGGTTTAAATTAAACTGGTTTGCGGCCAACAGCGAGACTCTGCAGCCCTTGATTGATAAGAAGAAGAAAGCTCTCTTAAGAAACAAGGAAAGACCAACGCGTAACACTCTGAGTGGGCTAAGGCAAGCTAGGAAGGATGTGCAAAAGGCTGCCAGGCAGTGTGCAAATTATTATTGGATCAAGTTATGTGAGTCCATTCAAATCGCAAGTGATAAGGGAGACATAAGAAGCATGTATGAAGGAATAAAGAAAGCCTGTGGTCCAGTGATCAAAAGAAGTGCACCATTGAAAACCTTGACTGGAGAAGTCATCACTGATAAGAAACAACAGATGGACAGATGGGTAGAGCACTATTTGGAGCTTTACTCAAGTGAGACCAAACTAGCGGATAATGCCCTCAACGCCATAGAGGCTCTACCAACTCTTGACCACCTGGACACACTTCCCACCATAACAGAAGTTAAGTGTGCTATAAATGAACTTGCATCTGGCAAGGCTCCAGGTAAGGATGGGATTCCAATAGAGGTTATCAGGAGTGGGCAAGACACACTCACTATACAGATCCACCAGCTAATAGAGCTATGCTGGCGTGAAGGACAAGTCCCACGGGATTTCAAAGATTCAAGCATCATAACACTGTACAAGAACAAGGGCGATCGGAGCGACTGCAACAACTATAGGGGTATCTCACTTCTGTGTATTGTTGGAAAAGTATTTGCCAGAATTGTTCTGCGCAGACTTCAAGTCCTAGGAGATCAAGTCTACCCCGAATCACAGTGTGGCTTTCGACAGAACCGGTCTACCACTGATATGATATTCTCATTGCGACAAATGCAAGAAAAATGCCGTGAACAGAATCAACCACTGTTTATTGCCTTCATCGACCTCACAAAGGCATTTGATTTGGTCAGTCGTGAGGGTCTGTTCAAGGCACTAAAGAAGATTGGTTGCCCACCAACTCTTCTGTCCATTGTGGAATCGTTCCACACAGGCATGAAGGGTATAATCAAGTTTGATGGTGCAACTTCTGAAGAATTTGAAATCAAGAGTGGAGTTAAGCAAGGTTGTGTACTAGCTCCCACCCTCTTTGGAATATACTTTTCACTTCTACTGAAATATGCATTTCGTGATCAGGATGGTGGTATATACATTCACTCACGCTCAGATGGCGGCCTCTACAATACTCAGAGATTGAAGGCTAAGACCAAAATTAGGAGGGTACTGATCAGAGAGTTGCTTTTTGCAGATGATGCTGCAGTTACGACCCACTCTGAGGAAGAATTGCAATGTCTACTATCTGCATTCTCCAATGCTTGTTCTGAATTTGGTTTAACAATTAGCAAAAAGAAGACACAGATTATGTCACAAGGTGCACATGGGGTACCATCAATCTTTATTGACGACGCCGAACTAGAGATAGTAGACCATTTTACATATCTAGGATCGGTGGTAAATAGCAAATTATCCCTAGATCAGGAAATCAACATCCGGATTGGTAAGGCAGCAACAACAATGAACAGGTTAAGAAAAAGAGTCTGGGAGAACAGGAAGCTTACTGCCAAAACAAAAGTCCTTGTCTATCAAGCCTGTGTCCTTAGTACTCTTCTCTATGGCAGTGAAACCTGGACAACTTACTCACACCAAGAGAACAATTTAAACAGCTTTCATATGTGGTGTCTGCGAAGAATTCTTGGTATTAAGTGGCAAGACAAAATCACAAATACTGAAGTATTGGAAAGATCAGGTTGTGTGACAGTGTATTCCATGCTCAGTCTTCGTAGACTTAGATGGATAGGACACGTTAGGAGGATGGATGATGGTAGAATACCAAAGGACATCTTTTTTGGTGAATTACAGACGGGTAGGAGATCTCAGGGTCGGCCTCTACTATGATACAAAGATGTGTGTAAGCGGGACATGATTGATACAGGCATTGATAATGCACATTGGGAGCAAGTCGCCGCTGAACGTGTTGCATGGAGGGCAAATATCAGAAATGGAATAAAGTCAAAGGAGAAAATTATTGCAGAAAAGTCACACACCAAGCGTTTGAGACGTAAGATGGTGCATGATGGTGGAAATGACCACGTGTTCACATGCACCCACTTTGAACGGACATTTACAGCGCAAATTGGCCTTATCAGTCACACTCGCTACCGCCATAGTTAAAAGTTATTATGCCTTTTTAAAGCACAAACTATCGTCTGTCAAGACGGCAAGGTGCCAATGTCACATGAATTAAATTAGATGCTCCCCACCAGGGACTGGGTGAAGCCGGGCCGGGACAGACAGATAGACAGACAAACAGATAGTCGGGAACGGGAGAGCTTATATGACTACGTATATGAATTAAATGAGATGCTCCCCACCAGGGACAGGGTGAAGCCGGGCCCGGTCAGACAGACAGACAGACAGACAGATAGTCGGGAACGGGAGAGCTTATATGACTACTTATATGAATTAAATGAGATGCTCCCCACCAGGGATTGGGTGAAGCCGGGCCGGGTCAGCCAGACAGACAGACAAACAAGCAGACAGACAGACTGATAGATAGATAGATCCCCTCCAGGGCCTGGGCGAAGCCGGGCCGGGTCAGCTAGTATATATATATATATATATATATATATATATATATATATATATATATATATATATATATATATATATATATATATATATATATAAAAGACTATGTATGTCCGTATGTTCTTTATGCGTTCGCGAACGGTCCATTCGATTGAGATGAAATTTTCTACATGTGTTCTCATTCCCGTGCAGCCAACTGGCATAGTTTGTTAGTGTACAAACAGTTATTTACGTAATAAAATTTAATTTTGTAATTTACATTATAATTAATATATAGCGAGGGGACTTATCTTAAGAAAAGTTATATTAAGGGACATAACTTTTAGTAGCATTGCTTATATTTTATATATAATTGTTGCATTTTTATCAAAGTTTTATAAAATGTTTATCTGCAGTTATCTACAGGCATATGCGTTATAATAAATAATATAAAATCTTTAAGGCATTTTAAAAGTTTTCATAAAAATAATGCATCTATTTTAAATAGGTGAAAATTTTCTATCTCATCTTTTTATTTTTCTTCAACAGCACATTAGATAAGTTACTCAATTATTTTTCTTTAAACATTCCCATATGTATGGCAGTTACACCCACGTTGGGTATTTATGGTTCCCATGTTAAACATTGCCTCAACGAGTTATTTTTCATGCGTTTTGTTGTCAAAGAATTGCTTCATAAGAGATGTTAAATGAAAGAATGTATGAGAGGAAATAGAGAAGGAGGGCAGAATGTAGGACGGGCCTACGTGCCCAATTCTTAACCCTTTGAAAATAAAGATTTTCGTTGGTTTTAAACAAAAATGTAATTTTTTTGTGAGAGAAAGTTAGTTGCATATCCTTTGCAATACTCTGCAGTCAACCTACCGCCCACCATTTATTGGCTGTTCGTGATATCTTGGTAAGTTTACTTTCAGTACTATCTATTCTTCTACTACACAGACAGACAGACAGACAGACAGACAGACAGATAGACAGACAGACGGACGGACGGACGGACTGACGGATAGATAGATAGATAGATAGATAGATAGATAGATAGATAGATAGATAGATAGATAGATAGATAGATAGATAGATAGATAGAAACTGAGGTAAGGTTAGTTATGTACCTAGGGTAAGTTTAATTCTGTACATGAGGTAAGTTTATCTCTGTACATGAGGTTAATTATGTACATGTGGTAAGTTTAGCTTCGTACGTGAGGTAAGTTTAATTTTGTACATAAGGTAAGTTTAGCTATGTACATGAGGTAAGTTTAATTCTGTACATTAGGTAAATTTAGCTCTGCACAATAGGTAAGTTTAATTATGTACGTGAGATAAGTTTAGCTCTCTACATGAGGTAAGTTTAATTTTGTACATAGGGTAAGTTTAGCTCTGTACATGAGGTAAGTTTAACTCTGTAGATGAAGTAAATTTAGCTCTGTACATGAGGTATGTTTAATTATGTTTATGAGTTAAGTTTAGTGCTGTGCATGAATTAAGTTTAGTTCTGTACATGAGGTTTGTGATTTGTATAATTGTGTACGTGAGTGCGCGCGCTCGTGTGTGTGTGTGTGTGTGTGTGTGTGTGTGTGTGTGTGTGTGTGTGTGTGTGTGTGAAAACATGTGGCTGGTAAATGTTGCGTGTTTCACTCTGTACATATGTGACTATGTCGCTTGTACATGTAATTTTTTGTTAGTTCTCTCTCTCTCTCTCTCTCTCTCTCTCTCTCTCTCTCTCTGTCCGTCTCTCTCTCTCTCTCTCTGTGCGTTTGTGTCTGTGTGTCTGTGTGTGCAGCTGTATGTCTGTTTGTCTGTGTGTGTGTGTGTCTGTCTGTCTGTGCAGCTGTCTGTCTGTCTGTCTGTCTGTCTGTGTTAGTATGTGTACATGTGTGTGTACACACTTTTGTTAGTGAGTGTGTGACTGTGAGAAAGTATATATGTACGCGATGGAGTGTGTATTTGTGTGTTATCGAGTGGGTGCAAACTTTGCGAGTTTGGATAAATGATGTAAGTATGTATCCAGGATTGGTAATACGCAGTATGTGTTTATGAATGTGCGTGTTTACGTGTGTCTGCCTGTCTGTCTGTCTAATAACATGGTAATATGCATTTCTTATGTTTACACTATTCATTTGACAATGTTGTTGTTGTTTTTTTCTATGTGAATGTAATATGCACAATGATGAGTGAAAGATGAGTGGTTGCAAGGGCAAAATGTAAGACAGGCCTGCATGCCCAATTTGTGACCCTTTAAAAATACAGTTCGATCGTTCTTTGACTCTCTCTCTCTCTCTCTCTCTCTCTCTCTCTCTCTCTCTCTCTCTCTCTCTCTGCATATGTTGCTGGTAAACGTGGAATGCTTAGTGTGTGTGTGTATGTGTGTGTCTGTCTGTCTATGTGTCTGTGTGTGTATGTGACTATACCACTGGTAAATATGATACACTTAGCTCTGTGTGTGTGTGTGTGTGTGTGTGTGTGTGTGTGTGTGTGTGTGTGTGTGATATTTTAACAAGCCGTCAACGTCGCTGTGAATATTCCTCGTAATAACATTCAACATTAGCACGGCAACAGTGCTGGTTTGTTCCACACTTCTAGAATCCTAAATTTACAACAACAGACTCAGGTTCGAAGTGATAGCACACACTTGGACGGGAAAAGCTACATACAAAGACGAACAACCGGAGCACGGCCTGTTTTTCACCACCCCACACACATGAGACAGGAAGATCAGATGCATATGCTGGAGTGAAAGCACCATCTCAATCGAATAGTAAAATATAACATAGTTTGATTAATAAGAGGAGGAAAGCCTCAGCCAACAAAGACATCGTATTTAGGAAAACGAATCCAAGGCAGATCTTAAAAGCTGTTGTCGACATGTCGTGAAGCCATGAGATCAAAATGAAGGTAAGCACAATGCATATTTTAAATGACGTTAGTCAGTGGTCCCTTTTCACAGTAGAAAGTAGAAAGAATGTGTTGTAACCCACGTGATTAGTCCTTAAGAAATTAATTCAGTAGAAACTAAATAGTATATTCAGTTATCATAGTCATGGATAAACTGTGCATTAGGATAAACCACAGTGAGTTTCTGTTTCTCCCAGTCAAAGAACTTATTTAATGTGTAAGCATTAGACCTAAGTTGTACATTTTATTTCTTAAGTAGTTAAACTCAATCAGCAGTTAATTAGAAGTTGGTGAGTAACTCAAGATTTAGGAAGCTAAGAATACTTAGTTCTCTAAGAAGAAAACTATTTTAAATGTGCAAACACGGGTAAGAGAAATTAGTGTAATATGTAACAGAAAGGTACATGAGCACTTGAGATGTAAATAGATTTCTATATGTATAATAATTTTGTGTGGTGGGTGAAAGCACCCATGTGGTGAAGCACATTTATTTTCATTGTTGTTAAACATGTGGATTTATCATTTGTGAGGAACATAATAATACCTTAGCAACCGCCATGCAAGTGTGGTTATGAGGGGTGATGAATGAATGTGGATTGGGCATATCACATAAATATATGTATTTGATGAGAGCATATGGGGATCCATTTGTAATTTCATTATTGCTAAACATGAGGAATCACCCTTTCTGAATCTCATAAGTATGCCTAATTATCACATAAGTCTATGCCATTGAGGAGAGCATGCCTGCGGTGTGTCATGTGTGATTTCATTATTGTTAAACAGACGGGAATGTATCATGTGTAAAGCACACACATATGCTTAATTGTCATCGATACAGATATGAGTGTGTATGATGAATGGTTTATAGAAGGAGGAGATTTAATTGTGATGTCAATGGTGTTAAACATTTAAAGTTATCATTAGGAAATCACATAAGTATAATTACTTATCTTACATGCAAGTATCAGAATGATTTCTGATGAATGAGTGTGAATGAATGAATAGAAGTTACATGCTAAGAATGAGTATAAGCTAGCAATCAATCTAATGATAGAATGCAACTTTGATGTGTAATGTCCTGTCAATCACAAGAGAACATGTTCGGCATAACCCTTACATTAATTAATAATTTAGTGCACACCGACGCATGACACCACTTTGTATTAATATCACTCAGGTTACCATCATCTGGTTTTGTGCACGATACAACCCATATTACATATCCCGCATACTACAAGCATCTGGTCTTGTGTCTTAAACAAGACCCCACTTTATATTTCATATCACTCCTGATACAACATATGGTCTAGTGTCCTGATGATTGTGATGATGATGATGATGATGATGATGATGATGATGATGATGATGATGATGATGATGATGATGATGATGATGATGATGATGATGATGATGATGATGATGATGATGATGATGATGATGATGATGATGATGATGATGATGATGATGATGATGATGATGATGATGATGATGATTGTAATGATGATGATTGTTGTAATGATGATGATGATGATATAATGAGAATGATGAGAATGATGATGAGGATTGTAATAACAATGATGATGATGATAAATGAGGTAAAAGCATAATACATCCATGAGAAGAGAAGAGAAGATAACTTCTCACTTGAAGCCTTTAATTAAGAAGATTGCACCTGGATATTATATAAGAATCGATACCATGGTGTACCTATATTGTTTATAAGCAACTACTTATTGCAATGGGAAATGATTTAAAAACCCCTTAATGTATGACACCTTTATTCCTTTAATGGAAGAAGATGTAGAGAAAATAACTATGCACAAAAAAGGATGGTGGACATAATTGTCAAATTCTAAATCAATCAAGGTATTAGTCAATCTGGAGACCATGAGGACAGGCGTAGGTGAAGATGAAACTGCACATCTGCTATTTTAAACCTTGAACACTTTATAATGGAAGATTGGATGGAGAGCAAACAATTATGTTTGGTGATAACTAATTGAGAACACCAAGACTACCTTACTCCGATGTTTATTTTTCTCTAGGAACAATATTCTTTTTATTGATTTCAATTGTTGTGTTCTTAGGATTTTACAACATTTCATTTCTAATATCATATGGAGGATATTATTCGATGTATGTTGATTGCTGAAATTTCAGGGAGTGGCTAGAACCACCTAGATCCAGACCTGACTTTGTGAATGTAGCACCTTGTTGAGTGAGCAACTTGTTGAGTGAAGCACCCTGATAGAGTGAAGCAGCTCATTTGAGTGATGCCCTTGATAGAGTAGTGCAGAAAGATATTCACCTGCAAGATTTTCCTCTATCCATGAAGGACAGGTAACATGGATAATATTCATGAACCTGAAAAGGGGAGAACTAGAGCCAATATTCTGCTCAGACCTGGAACAGATCAACACTAAGAATAAATAACATATAGTCATTGACTGATTGCCACAAGGGACGCACAAACCTGGAAGTGGAGAAACCAGTGTAAACAGTTCTTTATTTTTTTTTTTTCAGATTACCCACACATGCCAGTAGAAGATGAGCAGTACATGTAATTAAAAGAATATAGCTGAGGATATAAACCTTATATTTGGCACATCAATGATGTATAGTTATAGATATATGTATATGTCCTTATTGTATTACATGAGATTGTATTTTTTTAATGCAATGTTCAAAAATCAAGTTTATGTTTATTAAATCATAAAAATGAGGTCATGTCATTTATTTAGCGTTTTTCTTGTCGTATTAAAATTGTTTTAATTAACAACCCTAGATTAATAATTATTTAGTTGGTAGAGTGGAGGCAAGGAACCACCAAAAGGATATCTTGGATACTCAGTAAAAACTTCATTATTTTCCTGGAGATATTCCTTGGTTCTCCGAAACTCTATTTAATGGTCTCAAACCACTGAGTCAGTAACAGCTAAATTAATTATAACGGGCATGATCACACTGAGAAAGGGGAGCTTAGTATCCTTTATCTCTTTGGGGTTGTCCAAACAACTACCATACATCCGACAATGTGGATCGTAAATGTATCATGGCACTGGAATGATTTCAGCGAAATAATGGAGAGAGAAAGAGAGAGAGAGAGCGAGAGAGAGAGAGAGAGGAGAGAGAGAGAGAGAGAGAGAGAGAGAGAGAGAGAGAGAGAGAGAGAGAGAGAGAGAGATCTTCGATAGACCAGGAATATCAGTTGTGGGTTATAATATCAAGAATCTGTGTTATTTAGAATACACAAAATTGTTGGCTGAAATCCCAAAACCGCTGCGACAGCTGCTGGGTACTATAGTAAAAGAAAGAATATAAGAAGGGCCTTTCCTTATGTATTAATAAAACATAGAAACAATAATTATATGGGAAAAAAAGATGTTCTGGTGTGACACAATAATAGAAGGGAAAATTCTGAATCAAGCCAATACATTCACATATTTGGGAGGCAATAAAACTCAGATGGAGTTGCACCACATGTAATAAGTCACTATAATTGAATGTCCGAAAGAAAATACTGAGATGTGATATTTGACCTGCCGTGATATGTGGTAGTGAATCTTGGAGAGTCGGCGGGCAAATTACGAAGAACTTGTAGGCAGCGAAAATGTGGTTTCTGAGACGAATGTTTGGACGAATTGGGACTCCTATAATAACTAACAAGGGGTGACTTGAAGAGGATTCTGGTGTTTGTCCATCAAGAATGATAATGACCATTCATTTCATCCAGTGGGCTTGAAAATTTGGAGCTGTAAGTTCTAAGATGGCTGGCGAGGCGTATTTTGGCTCTAAATGTTCTTTGACAATATGGGCAAAGACTGCGTGGAGTTCCAGGAGGAGGTTCTCCTGCCGCGAGTTTTTTTTTTTTTTTTTCGAGTGTTTTTTTTTTCTTTCCGGTTTTCCACAGCCATTGAAGTCATTTTTGCTACCCGTAATAATGTACGCCATGAATTTCAGTCTTTGGTAGCAAGCAGTCTCCCATGAGTCGTGATGAATTCCAAAAGCTTTTAGCGTTATCTTCAGTGTCTTTAACGCGTTTCCTCAGGCCGCCTTGGGAGTGTTTACCACAGCACAAATCACCGTAAACACTTCATTTAGGGAGCCTGCGATCAGGACTGCGAGTCAAGTGACCAGCCCAGCGAATCAGATTCTTCATTAGTAGAGTGTGGATGCTGAGTGAAGAGGCTAATGAAAGGAAAACATTATGTGCAGCTATATAAAAGAGATAAACGGTCTTACTCGGCCATATAATGAGAAGAGAGGCACTGTAGAACAACGTGACGACTGGAAAGATCAGCGGTATAAGAGGCAAGGGCAAACCCAGGGACACGACACTGGGTGTTCTATGGCTGCGGCATGGAGGACTGTCATCCATAGAATTGGTCCAGAATAATAGGGACCGAGATTTGCGATGAGACGTGAATATAAACGTCAATTTGGCAAGGCGCATGATGATGATGATGATGATGATGATGATGATGATGATGATGATGATGATGATGATGATGATGATGATGATGATGATTGACATATGCCTGGGTCATTGACATTGAGATGAGTGACCTTTGTAGCGGGACTACGAGAAAAACAACCAGCCATGAGAAATAATGGTGAGGGTGAGTGGAGACCCCAGGGTGGATGGGGAGAAAGACAGTTTTAGGCTGGGGTGTAATGTTGTTGGGAGCCCAGGGAGGGGCTAAACAGCAGGGTTAAAAGACAGTGGAAAACTTTGACTGGGCAGTGGAAGCGGAGACCGACTGAAGTTCGGTTCGTGTGAAGTCAGGGGACTTCTGGACAGTTGATGTTTTAGCGCCGAGCGGATCGGTAGGGCTAATACGTTGGAGCTTAGACTGACTGTGGGTCAGTTCTTTTGCAGTGTTGTTCTCCCAGTGGTGAAGGCAGGCCTAAAACCCAGTGGGGGTTGGATAGTTAATAGAGGCCTGAACCCAGAGTGGGTTGGATAGTTAGTGGAGACTAGACCCATTGTGTGGGTGTATTGTGTGAGGTCCAGCTGGGGATAGGAGCTGGATTACCTGTCTTGTGCATTTGAGATTAAGCAGGCCGTGAGAAGACAGTGATGTGTGCGTGTTAAATTGTGAGGAGGATATTTATATTCTATGGATTATATTGTTTCTGGATATATAAGGATGTTCCGTTTGTCCGTGTTCTTTCTGTATTAAAGGATTATGTGCGCCAACTCAATCTTGTTTAATGACTGATGGTTGTGTATTAATGGGGTGAGTTGCATTGTGAGACAGTTAGATAGCTCAATTGACACACCAGGAGTATCGTTACCTAGACAACGACCATATCACGAACTTATCATCAAGAACTTCGTGATATTAACTGGGAGCTAGTCGCTTAGTAATGATTTTATGACAGCTACATTTGGTCAAGGAACACCGTGCAATATTGAGATATCTGTGGGCTCTTCGCTGAGAGAGGAGTTATTATCTGTGACTTCGTTCCATCAAACAAAAAAAACCTTGACAATTCGGATATGTGGCTTCGAGAGATTAATGTGAACTCTTTGGTGTGCGCCAGATAATTATCACAAACAGACGAGAGCTAATGCTCAAGCTAGCAGACAGTTCACGAAAGACCACCACAGTACATCAAAAGCAGCCAGCGTGCGGCAAAACAGACAGTGAGTGATTTCGTAGCGAAGTCCTGTGCGCGTGGAAGACAGGTGTACGGTGTTTTTCATAGGTCAAGAGATAGGGCGTAAGAGAATTAACGCAGAGAGGTCAAAAATAGGACAGCACAGGTAAAGTCGCTTGGACAGCGAGTTGTTTGCGACAATAAGAGGTCAGTCCAAGGTGTGTGTAGGACAGGACAGGATTGAAAATTCAAAGATATTGACAGGTGTGTGTTTGCTGATGCGGCGCACGGTGTGGTCACAGGTCGACAAGTGAAGAATTTCACCACAGGTAACACAACGGGGGAGGACGGAGGAAATTGTGAATTTCCACGGACAAATCGTGTTAGCGCTGTTTACGAGGACAGGTGACCGAAGGGCGTAGGAACAGTACCCCACCGCAGCCAGAGTTGGGGCGGGTTAATGGTGTAAAGTGTGACTTTCCACGGAGTTAAAAGAGCAGCCGTGTTGGGGCTGAGAAGGTTGTGTGGAAATATCTACTGAGGATTTTTCCACTGATTTTTGATAAAGATGTAATGAGGTACTGACTGAGGTTGACTGCGGGGGTCAAGGACAGGGACAGTGGAGATTTACTAAAATTTTCAAAAGGAGAACTGGATAAACAAGTTGTTTTTAACGAAAACCAGATTTTATGTTCGTCCTTGTGTTGAATCTCTTTGTGATCATTACTCTGTTATGAGCAAACATTTTAACAACGAAGTGTCATCACCGCAAACAAGGTTGCATACAGTTGCCAAAAAGAACTGACTGTACAGAGTTTAAAAGCGCTGGACATTTGCTGCCATTTTTTCTTTGGTTGTTGCTGAACTTTGCCTTTAAAAGCGAATCTATCACATATATGATACAGCGAAACGCCATCTCCGCAACGAAGGTGTGACGAAACGACATGACAGCACAAGAATGTTTCTATCATTCTCTAAAAGAATAAACTTTCACCAGAAAGAGGATAAAAACGTAAGAGAAAAATACAGAGTCACTTAGAGCCCGCACTATCATTTTTACTACATTGGTAGATCAAAGCAACGTCTGGTCTCTACATCTAAGAGATTTTCCCTTTGATGTTCTGATCAACCAGACATCGCGGAGCCAGTCAGTGGAGATTGGTGTGTTAGTTTACAATCCTGTTTACAATCCTGCGGTTGGAATAGGGACTAACACCTAACACCTTACGGTTAACATGACCTAACGTGTAAACCAGCCACGGCAGAATGGGAGATAAGAGGGTCAGCAAGACCCGTCTGAAATAATACATGGCAGTGCTACTCAGGGGAAAACCCGTGTGATCCAAAGACGGCAATATTGCAGGCCTAACCCCTATCTAAAAGTCCAGACATTGGGGAGCCGGGACAACGTCTGTAGTTGCCACCACAAAGGAGCAATTAGGACCAGATGCTTAACACCTCACTGCAATACAGCGGCAAAGTAAGAACACATGGCTGACACATTTTTGCCAGCAACCCAGGAAGGCTGGTGTTAACGCAGATTGGAATGTAATGACGCAACTGCATCGCCGCCAAAGCATGTTTCATTGTTTCAGGCATGTGGCGGGCATCAGTCAATTTGATTGGCAGAAATAACTACAGTCCATGTGGAAAATGGGTGGAGTTAATTAATATGGGGCATATTAATTAGCCAACGTGGAAACTAGCCAGGGATGAAGAGAATAAAACTACAAGCATGGCCACCAAGACTTCAGATGCATTCACAATAGCGTACCAGGGAAGCCGGAATTTTCATTTCTGGTGATAGATTACCCTATCGTTTTGTTGCTTCGATACAACGTCGTATGACAGGATTTCCTAGCTAAACTCGGGTAATACCACATTATTGTTACTCTGATACGTTTCTCTGCTAGTCTGAGCCTGTGTAGTTTTCTTGTTCTGCATATTCTCCCTAACTTTACACTGGTGGATTTTCTGTGTTACTCAATGTTCCAGTTTCTAGATTTACGATTTCACTGAGAACTATCTTCTTCTTTCATTCACTACTTGGCTGTCTGATTTGTTGTATGTGATAATTTGGAGAAATCCATTATCCAAGCTACATGAGCGTGTGGCTTATGCATGTCCAGGAGATACATTTAGATTCACCCTGTATGATGTTAAACATTGGGGAGACTGACTACTTAGGAGAAATTCCTGAGAGCTACCAGTCTCTTGATAGCGTCCAATTAACATTGATTATTTGGACCAACACTTTGAGTGCCTACCAAGATTGTGGTGAAACCACTTGGTTTGAGGAATGGCACTAGTTCACCTTGTCTGCATGATGTCTGCATGAGGACAGACATGACTTAGGACATTCAATATCCCAGACGGATTCAGGGAAGGCATTTTAATGTTCGACAGGACTGTGCGACCAGCCCTTCCGACAAGACAGTATGAATGAATCAGAAAGGGAGATAGTAAGTGAGGTGAACTTATATGGGAAACACTCCATTACATAAATGTATGTGAATATGTATGTTTTGAGCTATAGATGTTCTAAATGGTTTTATGAATATATACATATATATTTATTTGTTTAGAACTGATATATGTTTATGTAACATGCCATCATATATCATCATACCATCATATATTATGACTTGAATGTATGTTTATATGAATGTATAGACATATGTGTTTGAGATGTGTAGACGCAGATACTACCCATCTCCGTTTGTTTCATTCCAGATCTCTTAGGAGCAATGGACAGTCAACAACCCATATCAGGAAGTGACTTAGCCTTGTGAAGGGACCAATCTGGACTCCTTCAATCTGACAGTGAACTGCGTCTCACTGGGGGAAGCATGACCTATGTGACCTCTTAAGTTACGTATACCATAATATAATCATCATCATCATATGATCATCAAGGCTAGAAATAATAAACACAGTTGTTGTATTTTAAACTCAGTTGTCTGTATACATTCTAAATGTTGATAAATGTTTGTGTAGTTTAAATATGTTCACACATTTGGAGAACATTTAGTGGGGGTTCACACATATTGTCCAGAAGTAGGAATTTATGTCAGGGAGGTACCTTGCCTATGCAGTCATACGTAACCAGATTACTTTACATAGCTTAACTCCTCCTTTCTCACTTCTGGTGATATCAAGTACAGCCAAATCTATATAGATATATTCTATCTTCAACGAGCCACTTCTTGGCTGTTTTCTTGAGTATCAGGGACAGTGTCTTAAATCAGCATAACGGACATTTGTTCCTCGTTTTCTCTCTGGGATCTGGAGTGGTAATTAGTCCCTTCTGACAGAGTTAGGGGATCTCAAACTGCATCCAGAACTAACCACCAGTAGGAGAAAACGAATTTGGCTGAGTGGTTGCCCATCTGGGATCTAACCCCAGCCAGTTGGTGACAGAAGGTATAAAGACGTTTGGATAATTACTATTTACCGTCAACGTTTCCGACAGTTGGTACTGGTGATCACAACGCGAAATGAAGTAACCACTCAACAAAACAACAAGACGCTTCGGAATCTAGCGTCGTAGACATTTCGGAATTTTTAAAAACAGACATTTTCCAGGCGATTATTGGAAATTATTAGAAACGAACTTGTGGCGACGGATTAATAGGCACCTATTTGTCGGCCAACCAAGTGGACATTTTGTTTGCTCTCATCGTCTTAACTGTCGTTATCGTTTGTGTACTTATATATATATGGATATTTTATTACATGTAGTTGTTGGATAGGCACTTTTTGCGATCTCTATCTACATCAGGATAGGCCTTGCAAAACGTGGGTATTTCTGGTGCTTAAGATATTTTTTGTAAGGAAAACGCTAAAAAGTAAGCGTGTCGTGCATTGGCATTGGGGTCCTAACTAATATCTAGAGACGTGTTGTCTGACGTCAGATCTGTGTATATTTTGATGATATATTTTTCTCTTTCTTTCTTTTCGTTATATTTACATATGATATTTGTTGTGTTCGGAAATATGTTATTATTGTGATCTTTCGTCCTTTCTACTGTCTAGTGGTCGGTGTTAGCTTACATATTATTACGCGCACTGTGGTCGTTTCACACAAGCTTGTGAATGTTACTGTGGTTTATTTCTTTGTGATCACCGTCTCCGTGTACTTGGCTTGTGCGTCTAGCGTTTTATAGACAACACTTAGTGTGGATCATCCATTCGTTTGTATATGTATTTATATGTATGTTTAACAATATTTCCAGAAATTTTATACAACTATTTGTTATAGATATATGCGAGGGAGTATATGTGATATTTCTCCTCACTACCTAGTGCTTATAGAGTGACTTGGTGAGTACAGAGTGATATTTTAGCACTACAAATCTACGTACACAGGGAGTGGTGGTGTACTTAGGGAAGATACACAAAGACTAACAGCAGAGTCTTTACATTTATAGTTGCGGACAGACAGCAACGTGTCCACAAGTACAAGATGCCTACTTTAATGGAATATATTGAAGCAGGGGAACGATTAGGCCTGAAGGGAAAAGAGTTACAGGAGTATGCAGAAGCGAAAGAACAAAAACAGGCCGAAAGAGAACAAAGACAAGCTGAAAGAGAACAGAGACAGGCAGAACTCGAGGCCAAACGCCTACAGGAAGAAAAGTTAGCTGAGAGAGAACAAAGACAGGCCGAAATGGAAAACAAACGTCTACAGGAAGAGAGAGAGACACAATTGAAACTAGAAATGGAACAAAAAAACGTCTACAGGAAGAAAAGTTAGCTGAAATGGAACACAAGCATTTACAGGAAGAGAAAGAGACACAAATGAAAATGGAAATTGAAAAAGAGAAGCTCAAGTGTCAGATGGAAACGGAAATTGCACTTCGAAAACTAGAACTATCATCTAAGGGTCAAAGTGAGGAAGGCAGAAGACCTTCGCAGTCGGCACAGAGAATAAAACTGCCATACTTTACGGTCCGGGACAACCTTGAATCTTATTTGTCGAGATTCGAAGCAAGTGCGAAAACTTTAGGCATCTCAGAAGGCGAGTATGTTATGCCACTGGGCGAGTATCTTACGGGTAAGGCCCTAGATACCATGTTTAATTTACCTGTGGAAGAAAGAAACAACTACACTATTTTGCGTCAACGGTTGCTTACGAAGTTCCAACTAACTGAGCATGGATATAGAACAAAGTTTAAACAATTAGGGCCAGAGACAAATCAAGATTTCACAGATTTTGTTATTACAGTAAAGAACACATTTAACAAATGGATGGAGCTTGCAGAAGTAGGGAAGGATTTTAATAAATTAGTGGATTTAATGTTAAGAGACAAGGTAGTATCTGCATGCAATACAAACTTATTAGCTTTCTTTGAGGAACGTAAGCCAAAGGACATAGACACAACGTCACAGTTAGGGCAAAACTAAATGACTGCACATCCAAACAGTTCTATTGATAGACTAATGAGTGAGGAAATAGTATGTGCAGCGTACACTAAACAGGACCAGAATCCAGTTATTAGACCAAGGGCGAAAGGTGTGGATTCAACACATAGATATGAACAACAAGAACCTCAAGACAATGCTTTTCGAGGAAACAATGTTGGTAGAGTAGGACGTTGCCCATACAAGAGGGGGAATTTCCAGAGACGTCCAAATAGTTATGCCGGATGTTGGAATTGTGGCAGCTGGAGACACAAGGCAGCACAGTGTGACGGGCAACCAGCCAGTGGCCCAACAAGTAATAGGAAGAAGGACATTATTTGCTTCAAATGTGGCGGGACAAAGCATGTTAGCCATGAGTGTATGATGGGAAAAACAGAGCACTCTAATGCAGCACAAGTAATTGAGACGCTGAACAATGAGAATTGTAGTGGATGCAAACCTTTGTTTGAAAAAGACAGTCAGCCAGTCTTAATATGTGGTCATACAGTGAAAGCAGGATAAGCAGTGCATGAAGGAGGAAGTCTGAAGATGCACCATGGATTTGTTAATGATAGGCCAGCGTTAACAATTAGGGATTCCGGATGTACGTCCATCGGAGTTAGAAAGAGTTTAGTGCATCCCTCGGATTATACAGGGAAAAAGATTAGATCCATAACATTTAATGGGACAGTAGAATTCTACCCATTAGCCGTGATAACAGTGAAAACACCATATATCACAGGAAGAGTGACAGCGTGTGTTCTGGACCCACCAGTGGCAGATCTGATCATCGGAAACGTGCCAAGAGTTAAGGATTGTACAGAAGAAGAAGTAGTTTATTGGGACCAGAAACATAGTATAAGTAGTAGCGAGGTAGGTACCAAAAGAAAACCTAAATTAGAGAGTATAGCTGAACAAGAAGAGGCACCTGAAGTAGACACAGGAACTCAGGGCAAGGATAGTACAGCTGAGCAGGTGAGAATGGATCTCAAACATAGCGTTAGTGACTCCCAGAGACAAGATGATATGATATACAAATGTTTCCAAGGGTGTAGTAAAGTGAGACATTGGCAATCAAAGAAGGGTAGATGGTGCTTCGAAAGGAGGAACAGTGGTCTCACTCGCCGGTTTTCAGATGGTAGAACTGTACGGGGGCAAGTAGTAGTACCGTTAGCACATAGAGACCGATATACAAGAACAGCTCAGGATAGGGCATGTGCAGGGCACATAGGAGTAAGGCGGAAGCAGCATAGAGCAGGATGCCAGGTATATTGGCCAGGATTTAATAAAGAGGTCAGACTAAACAGAGACTCCAGTGTAATGGTACAATATGCAGATTGCAAAGTTAAGGCAGTTCAAAAGAGTGTTAACGACATCACTGAACCAGGGTTAGGATTAGCAAACAGATGTGTTAAAGATATAGAAAACATGAGGCATGGGTATATGAAGGGTAGACACAGCATCGACAGGAATCATAGGTGGAGGTTTGAGGCAAGAAAAGAACCACCTGATATAGGGTCGGTACACAAACAGCTTGTGTCTTTTTGAGGATGTTAATAGACCTGCAGATACACAGATATGATGTTTCCTATGATGTATTATTATTATGTGATGTATTAGTTCATGCATTGGTACATGTCAGGACCTTATAATTGGCTCGTTGGGCTAACACGTGTGAGACAGTACAAGTATAACATGATTCGACGTAAGACTCAACGACACAACGTTTTATGGATTTATTGCCATATTAAATACAGAACGATGATTACAACAATATACAATATATAACTCACGACGCTCACAACCACAATACAGCTCACAAGTCTGACGCTCAAGATGACAGTCGTTCGGCTTTCACCCACAGAGATCCACACAAACGCCTTGCTTTCACCGCACACGTCCTTCCAGTCTCAGGTCCCAGCTCGGTCTGTCGCTAGCGCGCAACTTGCTGACCGCCTCTAGTGGCGTCACGTGGCATGCGTGCGTCTTGTCGTCAGCCTGACCGCTGGTCGCGTGTCAGGTAACAATCTTGCCAGCCGACAATTCTTGTCCGCCGGGTGTCGTAACGATGTTGCTGCATAGCTATCCCATGTTAGGCTCTGACATCCTCCCCGGGTACCTCAATGAAAGATGCCATCTTTCATTCATGATGTATGTATATACTGGGGTAGTGTTAACTTCATGTCAGAGTCTACCCTTTCCCTGTGTTATGCATGAAAATACATATATGGCATAGAAATATATACGATAAATGTAAGTTGCATTGAAATGACAAATGAAGTTCAACTTTTAACACAAATCAGGTTTCATCCCCCTGATGGCTGGTTACCTCAATTGCAATAATACCCAGTCAGATCAGTAGTACCAGCTTCTCGCATCTACCTCGCAGCAATTTGAAAAAAAAACGTAATAATATGGTTGTTTTGCAACAGCCATCTAGCCAGACTGAAATACGGCTTTATATGAGTCGTATTAAACACTCAAACTCTGACCTCATTTGGCCAGGAGCTCTTATGTTGGTTTGCAATGTTGGCAGCTCTCTGCCATGCTTGGTGGACGCCTACCCGGTGTGTTAGCCATTTGAGCAACAAAATGTCTATTTATACAATACACATTATTGAATATGTTTCAAATTATGGCCCTTGGTGTAATTCCTAAATGCAAGGGAAGTAATTTTGACATTCAAGCAATACAATAAATTACAATAATTATTTAATTTCTTAGCGTCCTTGCTTGACGTTTCTTCATATTAACGAGAAAAAGTCGGTAATATGAATACATTAATCAAAATATGATTCTAAGATTACACTAATCAAAATAAATAAGTACCCAATTGGTGTATTATATTTTATAGATTCAAAAGGATTTTACAATCGTCATAAGTTTTTGAATATTTGTATATCGTCTGCTAATTTTGGTGTACTTTTTAAATTACACAGGAAGTACACACGAAACTCAAAATTTAGTTGCTGTTACACTGTCTGAACACAACTGCTCAGGTTTTATTTTATAACGGATAGTAAAATGTTCTCAAAGTTCGTGTCTAATGTTATAGTATCACAACTTTCGGATTATGATGGAATGTTCTTATTTCCGATGTGTTCACAACTTATGGATAATGATCGACTGTTCTTATTTCTGATGTTTGAGTGTCGAACCTTTTGGATTAAGTTCGCTTGTAGAAGTCACTGTTCAGTCCACATTTGCACACGTCGTTAAAATATCACGGTGAAGAAATCCACACACAGCTGTCACTGTTAACCCGCAAAGTTCGCTTCTGGTAAGTGGTTAAGCGTCTGTGACACTGTTCTTGTTGTATATTTACAGTTAATAATGTTCTCTTTCTAACACACACTACACAATTATACTACACTCATTACAAGACTTAATTAAAATAAGTATATTATACATGTCGGTTTTTAACCGTATCACAATTACAATTATAGACCTTACACAGTAGGTGAATAGAAACAAAATTCACTCATTGGTGGCTGTGTTGGTCTGAGTGTATGAGTACACTCTGCACTCAGACATTGCTTACTGGGTCGGTTGGACAACGGGACAAAAGATCGGCAATTGTATTGATTCTGCCTGGAATATGTCGAACCTCGAAACTGTAATTTTGAAGCTTCAAGGACCAGCGAGCAATCATATTGTTGGATGGTACTCCGGCATTTATATACCGTAATGGACTGTTGTCAGTTTCGATGATAAAGTGACGTCCTAGAAGGTATCTGGATAGTTTCGTCACACTTTCTACTAAGGCAAGTGCCTCTAATTGTGGAATGGACCATGCACGCTCTCGAGGCCTTAGTTTTCTTGATATAAAACAAACGGGATGCAGGATGTTGTTGTATTCCTGCAACAGGACTGCCCCAATCGCAACGGAGCTAGCATCTGTTCTCAATCTGAAAGGTAAATGGATGTTGGGCAATTTAAGGATGAGATTATTAGCGTTCTTATCAGAAAAGTATGCCAAAACTTTATGAAATGCATTTCGTAGGCATTCATCGTGTACAACTTTTTCAGTAAATTTTAGTTAGTAAATTAGTAAAAACCTCGGTCAGTTCTGAAAAATCAGGAATGAATTGCCTGTAATAATTTATCAGTCCCAACAAACTCCGGACTTGTTTCTTATTAGTCGGGAGTGACAGTTTTAGAATTTTGGAGACAATTTTGTTGTCTGTCATGACAAAGCCATTGGATATTCTGTACCCCAAAAATGATATCTCTTGGTAAGCCATGCTCACCTTTGAAGGCTTCACTGTCAGTCCGTGCTGTCTGATACGTTCTAGTGTCTGTTCTAGTGTCTTTATATGTTCCGTCATTGTCTGTATGGACACAGATGTCGTCGATATAGCAAATAATATTAGGAATGTCAGCTAGGAGGAGTCGTGTCATGCGTACGAATGTGGCTGGGGCATTGACTAGCCCAAATGGAAGTTTGCACCATTCGTACAGTCCCCAAGGCGTGGCAAAAGCTGTTAGATGTCTGCTGTCTTCATGTACAGCTATCTGCCAGTAACCTTTAGACATGTCAAGCGTCGTAAAGAACTTAGCGTCAGTCAGTTCTGTCAGAAGATCGTCAGTGTTTGCCATTGGTTCAAGATCTAAAACAGTTATTTTGTTCAGTTTTCTGTAGTCGATGCAAAGTCGTATTGTGTTGTCCTTTTTGCGTACAATGACCATGGGTGAAGAGAAGTCTGATAAGGATCGTCTGATGATGTTGTTGTTTTTCTAAGTTGATGATTTCTTGATGTAATTGTTCTTTGTAATGTAATGGTATTGTGTATGGTCTGCATCTTATGGGTGTGTTTGATGTGAGTGTGATGTGATGCTGTACTAATTCTGTTTGTCCTGGGTTGTCGGAAAAGATGGTGTTGTACTGTTGTATCAACTGTTTGCAACTGTTTGTCTCTGCTTGACTTAAGTTTGGATTGATCTTGATCTCATTCAAGCAGTTTGTCGTGTCTAATGTAGGTGTTGGAATCTCGTCGCTAGAATCGTCATCTTCGTGATCTATTATCACGGTGCAAGCTGTCGTATCGTCTTGTTCGTTGTCTCTGTTGTGGTATGGTCTTAGCATATTTATGTGAAATATTTTGTGTTTGTCTTTTATTAGGATTTCGTAGTCTACAGGTGAGATTTGTCTTGTCACTTTAAAAGGTCCCTGCCAAGAATCAGTCAGTAGCTGTCTGTCACTAGGTAGTAGTAGTAGAACGTCCTGTCCAGGTGTCAATGTTATAGTCCTGTTACCTTTGTCTGCGTACTGTCTGTAAGTAGCACCAGATAGTTTTAGTGCATTTTTAGCAATTTCACATGATTTAATAATCCTTTCACGCAATGATGTTACATACAAGAATGATGATATGGGTTTAAGTACTGGAGTAGAGTCAGTTAACATTTGGTGATAAATTGTTAATGGGCCTCGTGGTTTGGCACCATAAATTAGTTCAAAAGGAGAGAAACCGGTACTAGAATGTGGTACCTCGCGATAAGCAAAAAGGACAGCTGGTAGGTATACATCCCAGTTATTGGGGTGATCTTGAGTTACTTTTGCAAGCATGTGCTTCAGATCCCCGTTAAGCTTTTCTATAATCCCGCTCGAGTGAGGATGATAGGGGCTATTGAAGACTTGCTTCACTCCTAACATTTTGGTGAAAGCTTGGGTCGATGCGGCAATAAACTGAGTGCCTCTATCAGACTGGATAGTATCTGGAAACCCAATTCGGGAGAAGATATGGAAGAACACTTCCATGATGTCGTTGGCAGTAATGTTCTTTAGAGGAATCGCTTCTGGCCAGCGACTACATTGATCAATAAAAGTTAGAATATATTTATTCCCTCTAGTTGTTGTATGACTAAGAGGGCCCACAATGTCAACTGATAATTTTTCAAAGGGTCGACTGGCTAAGTCAGTGACTTGTAACTTTGCCTGTGGGTGTTTACCTTTTTTTTACCAGTTTCTGGCATGTATCACAACTTCTGCAATATGTTTTTATGTCATTGCAAAATTTTGGCCAATGAAACTGTGTCAATAACCTTGACCTGGTTTTAACATATGCCATATGACCTGCAAAAGGTATATCGTGAGCAAGATGTAAAGCTTGCTTGCGATAAGTAGTTGGCAAAACAGTTTGCTTCGTTGTAATGTCACCTCTGGTGTAATACCTGGTGAGTATATCATTGTGTAAAGCAAAATGCCATTTCGCATTCTTGGTCATTCTTGCCTTTTTGCCGATCAGGTCAAAGTACTTTGACAGTGAAGGATCAGCTTTTTGAGCTGTTATGAATGCTTCCTTCATAGAGTCACTAGGTGGTAATTCTGGGCTAAGCATTTGTATAGCCTCAGTTTGGTTACTTTCATCTTGCACTCTAGCAGTAGCTCTTGTTACTGCGTTCACACACTCAATGACATCAGATGATGGTGGAATGATATCGTTAATGATGTGATGAGAACTTAGTGCTGCATTAGCTAACATACATTCAATAGGTGATATGACATTTTCAATGATGACATTTGGTGGTGATGTCGTGTTATCATCAATACATAGTGATGTTATGTCATGGTTATGAGGTTTGTCATTCACCTCAGGTAAGTTTCCTATGATTATATCGCACACTGGGTTTGTAAGTGCGGCGCACTTTACTTTCCCGATGAGGAAAGGTGTTTCAATGTATGCCCATGCTAATGGATATTTCTCAATATTGCCTGAAAATGTTCTACATGTAATGTGCCTGCCTGTATAGTCTGTAGGCGTTATGAATGTTGTTTTCAGGCCAATAAGTGTACTTCCGGTGTCGCGAAGTACTGTAGCAAACTTGCCATTAACATACCCGTGATGGATGTCTAATCTGCCTTTTGAGTCTATTACCAAGTTAGCTTCCTCATTGGCAATAGGGATGGCGTGCCCGCATGTTAAGATACCATCTTCATAGAAGGTGTTACAGACAGTGCATTTGTTAGCACTAAATACATCACAAGCCTGTGCTGCATTCACAGGATGTTTCTCTGGATTTTCGTCTTCTGACGCTGAGCTATCGAACAAGGCGGCATTGGCTTTGTTGGTCATATGCCTGCCTCTACAATCCATGCGATGGTGCCCGTAAGCCTTGCAGAGAAAACATTTACGTAAACTTTTGAACGATTTACGCTCTTTGTCTTGTCTGTTTACCATATTTTGCAAGTATGTTTGGTACCCTGGGTTTTTATCGCACATCTCGTTCAAATGGTGAGAAATTTTACAGTGAATGCAATGTCTAAATTTCTCAGAGGTAGGCCTGTTTGGTTTTTGCCTACTATAGTTTTTCTCATAGTTGGCCGCTGCTACCCAGTTACTGTCAGTAGCTTCAGTGGCAAAGCACTGTTTGTTGGCCGTGTAATAGGCCGACCCACGCCTTTCAATTTCTTCCACACTTGTGCATTCATTCTCCTGTAAGAACTTAGAAAACGATGATGGGATAGAAGAAATGATTTTATCTCGAATGATGAGATCTTCTAATCTATCATAACTTTTGTTAATTTTGGCTGCTGAAGTCCATTTGCTGAAAACACCTCGGACTAAACAGAGGTAGTCAGAGAACGTTTGAGTTGATTTTGGACTCAATTTACTGAATTGTTCTCTGTAACCTGCCTCGTCTAACATGAAATGTGCCATTATCTTAGATTTAATATAATGGTACTCTTTTCTGAGGTCTTTGGGGATGGTTTCAATGACTTTAAGAGGTTCCCCAGATAGACTCCTCATATATAGAATATTCCATTCAGAAAGTGGAACTTGGTAATGTTCCATTAAAGTCTCAAAATTTTGAGTAAAGGCTGCTATGCAGTCACCCGAGGTATAGTTACGTACGATACCTTGATACTTCTTATACTGGTTTTCTTTTTCCAGTCTTTCAGATTTCTTTGACTCTTTATTCATCGCAGTCTCAGTGTCAAGTTGTTTCATTTTCAACTGTAACTCTAGTTCTTCTTTCTTACTCTGAGCTGCTATTTCTGCTTTCTTAAGTTCACTGTCTATCTCAGCTTGCTTTGTCTTTGCAGCCATTTCTACTTCGGCTTGCTTTAATGCTGTTTCAATCTCTGCCTGTTTTAAGGCTGTTTCAATCTCTGCCTGTTTTAAGGCTGTTTCTGCCTCTGCTTGCTTGGCAGCCATTTCTGCTTGTTTTAGAGCTCTCTCCGCTGCTCTTTCTTCGCGTTCATTATTTTTCTCCTGCAGGTATTCAGCGTATTTGTTCTCGCTCCATTTTGTTAATTCATCACCTGTTAGAAGTAATTTAATACCCATATCGATGAAATCAAATAATGACGACATGATGGGGAAAATACGTCAATGAAAATCAGCCACACAAAATATGTTATAAATGGTTAGTAATAAACAATTTACAATTTATTTTATTATACGATGTGTGCCTACTATTGCATACGTAAAGTTAAAGTATAGAAAAATATACTCAAGTGCCCTGGATACGGTGAAGAATGGTTGGACAATCGGGCTAGAAAACTGTAGGGTCGTTACTTCGGAACCACTAATGACCTCTACGGCAAGGTTATGGATGGTACGGAAAAACCTGCTTTGTTTTTGGAAGAAAATAAGTTAGCGTCTATTTGTTGGTGTGTGCCTGCAAGTCACTAAGTGTTGATTAGGTTTGGATGGCGTCAAGTATAATTGTATGTCGTAAGTTTGTCCGTCAACAGTGTTTTTCTCAACAGAAGTTACACTCTTTCCAAAACTCTTTGCGTTCCACAAACTCAATGCACAAAGACAATTTATCTGTATTTGAACACTCAATAACATTGATGACACATCACTTACATCACGATGACATTCAGTAAGGACATAGACATCAAGTTTACAAGATGGCGACAAGGTCACAATGGCGACAAAATCACAATGTCGACAAGGTCAAACGGTGACAAGTTTCACAAATCACAAATGTTTTACACGCTTACAGGATCAAACAATATGTACTGTACGTTTACAAATGGTTTTACACATATTTAAACAATGTAGTAATGGATCACAATGAGACTTTTACGATCACATTTACATAACTATAACCTTGACAAATTTTACAAGTTCAAGAATTATAGTTTTAAATCGTTAATGACGTATGGTTTAAACAAAGACGAGCACAACACGTCTACATATATTAGGTTCTTAAACAAGGACGAGCAACCCACGTCCACACATGTCAGGACCTTATAATTGGCTCGTTGGGCTAACACGTGTGAGACAGTACAAGTATAACATGATTCGACGTAAGACTCAACGACACAACGTTTTATGGATTTATTGCCATATTAAATACAGAACGATGATTACAACAATATACAATATATAACTCACGACGCTCACAACCACAATACAGCTCACAAGTCTGACGCTCAAGATGACAGTCGTTCGGCTTTCACCCACAGAGATCCACACAAACGCCTTGCTTTCACCGCACACGTCCTTCCAGTCTCAGGTCCCAGCTCGGTCTGTCGCTAGCGTGCAACTTGCTGACCGCCTCTAGTGGCGTCACGTGGCATGCGTGCGTCTTGTCGTCAGCCTGACCGCTGGTCGCGTGTCAGGTAACAATCTTGCCAGCCGACAATTCTTGTCCGCCGGGTGTCGTAACGATGTTGCTGCATAGCTATCCCATGTTAGGCTCTGACAGTACACAAGATAGAAAGTTGGTTGTATTGATGTGTGGGGAATATGGGAGTGTACTATGAGCATTCGAGGTATTATTTAGTGTGGTAGCTAGAGTGACATGTAGTCATACTTAGGGCTACCCAGGCAATATGTCTGGGGCTCATAGTTGATAAGGGTTAGTCTCCCAACATTTGAAAACGATGTTTTCTTTTAAGGGGCGGATAATGACATATGCCTGGGTCATTGACATTGAGATGAGTGACCTTTGTAGCGGGACTACGATAAAAACAACCAGCCATGAGAAATAATGGTGAGGGTGAGTGGAGACCCCAGGGTGGTAGGGGAGAAAGACAGTTTTAGGCTGGGGTGTAATGTTGTTGGGAGCCCAGGGAGGGGCTACACAGTAGGGTTAAAAGACAGTGGAAAACTTTGACTGGGCAGTGGAAGCGGAGACCGACTGAGGTTCGGTTCGTGTGAAGTCAGGGGACTTCTGGACAGTTGATGTTTTAGCGCCGATCGGATCGGTAGGGCTAATACGTGGGAGCTTAGATTGACTGTGGGTCAGTTCTTTTGCAGTGTTGTTCTCCCAGTGGTGAAGGCAGGCCTAACCCCCAGTGGGGGTTGGATAGTTAATAGAGACCTGAACCCAGAGTGGGTTGGATAGTTAGTGGAGACTAGACCCATTGTGTGGGTGTATTGTGTAGATAGGAGCTGGATTACCTGTCTTGTGCATTTGAGATTAAGCAGGCCGTGAGAAGACAGTGATGTGTGCGTGTTAAATTATGAGGAGGATATTTATATTCTATGGATTATATTGTTTCTGGATATATAAGGATGTTCCGTTTGTCCGTGTTCTTTCTGTATTAAAGGATTATGTGCGCCAACTCAATCTTGTTTAATGACTGATGGTTGTGTATTACTGGGGTGAGTTGCACTGTGAGACAGATAGATAGCTCAATTGACACACCATGAGTATCGTTACCTAGACAACGACCATATCACGAACTTATCATCAATAACTTCGTGATAATGATGATGATGATGATGATGATGATGATGATGATGATGATGATGATGATGATGATGATGATGATGATGATGATGATGATGATGATGAGGACGTTGGTGGTGTATGGCGTGCGTGATGATGATGATGATGATGATGATGATGATGATGATGATGATGATGAGGACGTTGGTGGTGTATGGCGTGCGTTTCCGATAAAATGGCACCCTTGAACAAAAAGACGTGGCCCGGAATTGAACCCACAACTTTCAGAGCTGGAGTCAGGCTTGCGTAACCACATCGCCAGGGAGACTCCTATTGGCGATAGTCTGAAAATGGTTACACCACACAGACACACACACACACAACAAACTCATTCACACACACAAACACACGCACACACTCACACACACACAAACACATACTCACTCACACACACACACACCGCGCACACACACTCACACACACTTACACACATACACACTCACACACACAGCGCGCACACGCACACACACCGCGCACACGCATGCTCACACACTCACACACACTAACACTCACACACACTCACACACGCACATACACACTCACACATATTCAGACACACAATCTCACACAGACTCACACACACACAAACTCACACACACTCACACAAATACACAAACACACACTATCACACACACACACACACACACACACTCACACACACTCACTCTTATACATACTCAATCGCACACACTCACACACACTTACTCACATACACACTGTACGAGTTCTCTATTTCCTGTTACCTAAACCGAATTAGAAGCACTGAGACGGCACACCTCCCTTCATTGTGCTGCGACCTATCACTCGCAAATGTAAAGGCCGAACAATACCAAACTCCTGCAGTGGGGGATACATTCATCGTTACTCCCACAAGGCATAAAAGATTGGGAGAAAAAGAGGCGAAATAATAGAGATGAAACATAAAGAGAGAATCTGAGTAGGCAGATAACTGGATTTCGACGTGACTAGTATAGAGGAGGAAAGGGAAATAAACCAACACATGATCGATGCTTGCGAAATAGTAACATCTTCAATAACACAAAAATAGTAAGCAAAGAAACAGTAGACCAGCTTTGAATAAAAACGTGCAATTCATCTCCCATTACATAAAATGGGAAATCAAAGTAATTTTATAATTAGAAACTACACTAACTTGTAATCAGACACGAAGGAAACATATAGGAACTAGTACTACACATAACAGGAAGTATAGACAATTAACGCTAGCTTGCAATCATAAGGCAGACAACGTTAAAACACAAACTCATCATCATCATCCATTATTGTGGCCTGTGCACATCTTTGCCTTCAAAACAGTCTTTGGAAATCTGTCTATGGTCTTGCATATGTTTTGTATTATGTGTAAAGTTTCTGTTATATCTTAAATAAGTCTACGTTATGGCCCTCCTCTTCTCCGCCCGCCCCTCCAGTACTTTCCCCATATAATTATATTGTCTAGAAGTTTATGTCTTTTGACAAATCTGTATTTCTTACTTCTCTCATTTTTATTTTGTAAAACAGCGGGGTGGGGTGATGGAGATGGATATTAACAACCAATGTTCTTCAAAGCTGAGTTCTTTTTGAATAGATCTGTTTGTTCTTCTTTCCGTACAATGCATTTGTAATACTCTTCTGTGACGTGTAAACACAGACGTCACAATCAATAGATTGCATGATTTATTGCCTGGCATATTTAGCTTCATCTCGTCAGATACATACTGCAAAGTTATATATCATATGACATGAATGAATGAATCGAATGTTGGTTGAAATACATAACACATTGTCTCAGATACTGTTAGAATGTGGAATAATGTTATCCCTCTCAAAATATGATTCTCCCATTCATTTATTATGATAAATAATTCTGCACGAAAGGCAGCGAAATATACCAGGCAATAATTCGTGAAATCTATTGGTAGCGGCTTCCTGTTTTTACACTCACTACGGAGATACATTGTTTGGAATCTTTTGTAAATATTTATATTCGAAGGGGGGTGTGTTTTTTCCGGCTAATTTCTTGCTGTTCAAGTTTCAAAATCCATATGTTGCCAAAGAATATATATATTCAGATGGAGGTCAGCATGGCTGTATGGATAACAGAGTTTACCCTTTAACCTCCGGTGTGCTGACGCCAAAGTAGCGGGTTCAATCTTTATAGCGGTCAGTTGGACTAACAAGTTAACTTCTCGTCCTTGATTTGGAGACATAAATTACACGCACCTCAGAAGTCGGCGTGGGTTCACCTGATGGCGAGGGACACAAATATCAGCCCAGTGCTACTAGAAGTAGTAGCACGTGTATGGACTACGCTTGAGTTAAAATTGAGCGAGAGCAACAACAACAAAATAATAATAATTGCTTTACAATTTGTAAAGCACTGTGTGCTTTGTTCCCCATTCATGTCACATCTAACATCGGTCAGCAGAGAACCTTCATATTCAAAACTACCCACGTGTTTATTTTTTAAATTTATATATATATATACATACATACATACATACATATATATATATATATATATATTCAACCCAGACTTTGTGCTAAGGATATGTTATTATGCGTTTTTGTTTTAATTTTTAAAGCACAATATGTAACAAACTATTATCTGTCAAGACGGAAAGGTGCCTGTAGTAATGTATTTGTTTTATGAATTCTTAATATTTTGTTTACGTTGCCTTGATATAGAAATTGTATTTCCCAGTTTGTTCTTGCTCGGAATGGATTCGTTTCTCAGTTGTGATACTGTGTGGTCGGCAAATCAAGGTTTCAGTACTTCTGTTGCCCAGACTGCACAGACGGCAAATTGTTCCTGACAAGATTTTCTCTCACAATCCTCATGATATTTTCAGTATGCAAGTTAAACCGATAACCACCACGATCATTATGATAATCAGCAACATAATCATAATCGTCATCATCATAATCATCATCCTCATCATCATCATTATCAACATCATCGTTTTATTCAGCAGCATCACAACGAACAATAAGGTCACTGACAAGTAAGAAAGCAATGGCAGACTACCTTCTTTACAGATGTCTTGAAAACTACAACGGTCGAACTATATATCCGACATGAGGACACTTAGAGCATTGCTGTGCTGATCTCGCAGCTGGTAGCTGCTGCAGCTTGTCTTGTTCCAGATGTATTGGTGTTAACCTTTCCTCTTGAGTAAACTAAGTAGACAGTACAGCCGGTCTCCCTAACGTAGGTGTTTAACGTCTTTCTCTGTAATCCCGTATATTCTCGTGAGTAACGCAGCTGCACGAGAATCGGCAGCGGTTCGCATCGCGCTGGTAACTTACCGGGGTGTGCACACTTTTTAAACGCAGTAATAAATGGCCAGATAGTGCGTCGAAAAGTCAGCCATAAGACACGTAGAATGTGCGATCTACAGATGCTGCCTCGAGATTCTGAGCGGTGTGAGAGCATTTCTGGCCAGATACACATTTCGTCAGACTACGCCAGTTTATATTTCAGACAGATCGCTCAGCTATCACAGGAAACGCACAGTAGCGATGTCTACTCGGGACGCGACTTTGGTTGGTAGTGATTTCTGATTATTGAAAAGCGTGTTGTACAGTCATACAAAAGGAGCCCCGCTGTGAGAAGGCAGGCTGCATGGCTTGAGCTGAATCCGTGGGAAGGGATAGGCCACTATTTAGTGGCATGAGTTTAGGATATATTATATACTAGCTGACCCTGCCCGGCTTCGCCCAGTCCCTGGTGGGAAGCATCTCATTTAATTCATATAAGTAGTCATATAAGTTCCCGTTCCCGTTACCGACTATATGTCTGTCTGTCTGTCTGTCTGTCTGACCCGGCCCGGCATCGCCCAGCTCCTGGTGTGAAGCATCTCATTTAATTTATAAAAGTAGTCATATAAGTTTCTGTTCCCGACTGTCTATCGGTCTGTCTATCTGTCTGCCTGACCCTGTCCGGCTTCATTAAATTCATACAACAAAAAAAGTAACTTAAAAGAACGTTCTTCCACACACCATCCATTATTTTTAATGAAAACTCTTTCTAATCACCTGCATGACTACAGTAACTTCTTAAGCAAAAAAAGATGAGTTACAATGTTATGCATTGTGCATCATTTTTATGAAAACTTTGAAAATGCCTTACAGATTGTATCATTATTTATTATAACTCATATGCCGGTACATAACTATGGACAAAGAGTTTATAAATCTTTGAAAACGATGCCACAATATGACTATAAGTTATACAGAAAAGTTATGCCCCTTGAAATAACTTTTACAGAGTTAGGTCCCCTGAGATATATGAAATTATGATGAAAAATGAAAATGAAATAATACTGAGTAAGCAGGCGATTTCACACTAACAAAATATCACAGTTGACAGCTCTGGAATGAAAGGAAGGCGTGTAGAAAATTTCATCTCAATCGGATGGGCCGTTCGCGAACAAATAAAGGACATACATACATACATACAGAGATACATAAATACGGACGCACATCCTAATTTATATATAAGACTAGCTGACACGGTCCGGCTTCGCCCAGACTCTGGTGGGGAGCATCTCATTTAATTCATATAAGTAGTCATATAAGCTCCCGTTCCCGACTGTCTGTCTGTCTGTCTATCTATCTATCTGTCTGTCTGTCTGTCTGTCTGTCTGTCTGTCTGACCCGGCCCAGCCCATGGTGGAGAGCATCTCATTTAAATCATATAAGTAGTCATATAAGATCCCGTTCCCGACTATCTGTATGTCTGTCTGTCTTGGGTAAATGGAGGAGGGAGGAGGAAGAGGGAGGTGGAGGAGGGAAGAGGAGGGAGGAGGAGACAGGAGGAATAGGAGGGAGGAGGAGGGATTAGGAAGAGGAGGGAGGAGTAGGGTGGAGGAGGAGGGGGAGGAGGAGGGAGGAGGAAGAGGGAGAAGGAGGGAGGAGGAGATCGCAGGAGGAGGAGGAGGAGGAGAGGGAGGAGGAGGAGGGAGAGGGAGGAGGAGGGAGGAGGAGGAGAGAGTAGGCGGAGGGAGGAGGTGGAGGGAGCAGGAAGAGGGAGGAAGAGGGAGGAGGAGGGAGGAGAAGGAGGAGGGAGGAGTAGAGAGTGGGAGGAAGGAGGAGGCGGAGGGAGGAAGAGGGAGGAGGAAGAGGGAGAAGGAGGAGGGAGGAGAAGGAGGGAAGAGGATGAGAGGGAGGAGGAGGAAGAGGGAGGAGGAGGAATGTGAAGGGAGGAGGAGGGAGGAGGTAGAGGGAGGAGGAGGGAGGAGGATAGAGGAGGAGGAGGGATGAGGAGGAAGAGGGAGGAGGAGGAATGTGAAGGGAGGAGGAGGGAGGAGGTAGAGAGAGGAGGAGGGAGGAGGAGAATGGAGGAGGAGGGATGAGGAGGAGAGGGAGGAGGAGGGGGAGGAGGGGGAGGAGGAGGGAGGAAGAAGGAGGAGGGAGGAAGACGGATGAGGGGGAGGAGGGAGGGGGAGGAGGAGAAGGGAGGAGAAGGGAGGAGGAGGAGGGAGCAGGAGGAAGGAGGAGGGAGGAGGAGGAGGAAGAGGGAGGAGGAGGGAGGAGGAAGAGAGAGGAGGGAGGAGGAAGAGAGAGGAGGGAGGAGGAGGGAGGAAGAGATAGGCGGAGAGAGGAGGAGGAGGGAGGAGGAGGAGTAGGGATGAATAGGAGGGAGGAGAAGGGAGGAGGAGGGATTAAGAGAAAGAAGGGGGAAAGGGGAGAAGGAGGAGGGAGGAGGGAGGAGGAGGAGGAAGAGGGATGAGGAGGGAGGAGGAGGGAGGAGGGAGGATGAGGAGGAGGGAGGAGGAGGAGGGAGGATGGTGAAGGAGGAGGAGGAGGAGGGTGAAGGAGGAGGAGGAGGGGGAGGAGGAGGGAGAAGGAGGAGGAGGGAGGAGGGAGTAGGAGAACGTAGGTGGGGGAGGATGAGAAGGGAGGAGGGAGAGGGAGGAGGAGGGAGGAGGAGGAGAGAGGAGGAGGGAGGAGGTGGAGGGAGAAGGAGGAGGGAGGAAGAGGTAGAAGGAGGAGGGAGAAGGAGGGAGGAGGAGACAGGAGGAATAGGAGGGAGGAGGAGGGATTAGGAAGAGGAGGGAGGAGTAGGGTGGAGGAGGAGGGGGAGGAGGAGGGAGGAGGAAGAGGGAGAAGGAGGGAGGAGGAGAGAGGAGGAGGAGGAGGAGGAGAAGGGAGTAGGAGGAGGGAGAGGGAGGAGGAGGGAGGAGGAGGAGAGAGTAGGCGGAGGGAGGAGGCGGAGGGAGCAGGAAGAGGGAGGAGGAAGAGGGAGAAGGAGGGAGGAGAAGGAGGAGGGAGGAGGAAGGAAGAGTAGAGAGTGGGAGGAGGGAGGAGGCGGAGGGAGGAAGAGGGAGGAGGAAGAGGGAGAAGGGAGGAGGAGGGAGGAGGTAGTAGGATGATTGATTGCCATCCCACCAGGTTAATATGTTATCGCGGACCTCAGAGAGAAGTGTCTATGTAGAAGACCATTTCCTGGACGTACGTATTTTGGGAGGGGGAGGAGGGAGGAGGGAGGAGGAGGAAGAAGAAAAAAAAAACTACGACAGTTGGCATCTCTGGAATGAAAGGAAGGCGTGTAGAAAATTTCATCTCAATCGGATGGGCCGTTCGCGAGCGCATAAAGGACATACATACATACAGAGATACAGACAGACAGAGATACGCACATCCTAATTTATATATAAGATTATATATATTTACTGCAATGAGCAAGACATAACGCGAAAGCCGTGTTGACACCACAATGCCACACTATGACGAATTGTTTTTTTTTTTTTGTTTTTTTTTTGCATATCCTCTACAGGACATCGCTGTCAACAGCAGCATCTTTCAGCTGTCTGTTGATTTCTTGGCAAGATTACGCTCAGTAGTTTGCCATTGCTTTCTGAGCGGCCAGCTCAGTATCCCGCAAGTCACCAGCGGGGGTCGAACCGCTCCCAGTTCTCTCCCGCTACGAGACTCTGCGTGATAAACGGGATTACGGAGAAAGTGTTGTAACTCCTCAGCCAGAGAGACCGGCACTATGACGAATACATTATTCAATTTGTGCAATTGTTAAAGGCTTGAACAAATACACTCCATGATAAACGTTAGCAATATAGAGATGAACGGGTCAGTATTCAAGCTTTTTTGGGGGCAGCAATGAAGTGCAGTGGCTGACTTTACACTCATCATCATTATCCATCAGCAATGATGTTTGAGACTGTTTGACCAAATATATTCTCAGAGAAACGACACTTTACAGTAATATGGAAGGAATCATCATTTCCTCATCATAATCAACATCATCATCATCATCATCCCTATCATTACCTGGTATTCATTTTAACTGATCCAGTGCCAAACAAAAAATAGGTTTAGACCGAACATGGTACGCTATCAAATGAACAAGTATTACTATTATAATGTAAATTTCCGTTCACTGAGCGTTGAAATTGTGGAAGATACCACGAAACGAACCAAATAACACGATAATAGGAGTTTACATTTGGCGATATATTATTCTTCAACACTGAATCCGTAAGGCTAGGTTAACCGTACGAGCCCAAGTCAAGTTCCAAAATCCATTGGATGCATTCTTGTTTGTACATTGTAGTCTTTTCACTCTCGCGGTTGTCTTCGCAGAACAGCCACTCTCAGCTTCCTTGATGACGAATACCCACAGGACCTCTGGATCCGAGTCTACACAGATGGGTCAGCACAAAATGCTGTTCGAAATGGAGGAGCGGGAGTGTATATAGAATACCCAAATAACACTAGAGACACGGCCAGAATTCCAACAGGAAAGTACTGCCATAATTATGATGCTGAAATTGAGGCAATCAAGATAGCCACAGAGAAATTACAAAATACCAGCCATGGTACACAACCTGTGGTGATATTGACAGATGCAAAATCCGTAATAGAGGCGCTCCTGTCTGGGAAATTGCCAGTTCTGAGGACACTACTTTCTGAACTTAGCAGTCATCGTAAGATCACCATACAGTGGATACCATCCCACTGTGGAATCCCCGGAAACGACAGAGCTGATCGATTGGCTAAGGAAGGAGCACAAGAAGAACAACCAGATGTGCCTATTACATACCACCAAAAGAAAAGAATGATCAAATCAGTCAGAAGGCCACCAAACCTTCCTCAAGACGACTACCACGTTATGGACAGACCAGAACAGGTCATTCTTCTGCGCCTCAGAACAGGACACAATAGATTACGCAACAACATGTATACAAAATTCAAGATTGGTGACTCAGCCATGTGCACATGTGGTTTGGCGTCGCAGACAGCAAAGCATACTCCAGGATTGCCCAAACTACAACATATCCAGGCGAACCTTCTGGTCTAGAGAGACAACAGTGGAAGATAAACTCTATGGACCGCTGAATGAACTAAAAAAGACTGTTAGATTCATGCAAGAGACAACATTGCAGTTATAAACATAATTTAGGCGAACGAAAGAAGAAGAAGAAGTCTTCGTTACCAGCGCTCCTCCGGGTTGTAAACAACCTTGTTGACATTCCTTCTGCCTGCACCAATCGTCAATAACAGGATATAAGGCGAAAATACCCGAGTTGTTCTGTGACCTTTCGAGTGCTAACATTTACAAGTACAGATAATAGCAGCTTAATCTCATTCTGCTCATGACACACTTTCACGGCAGGGGCAATACATGCATGGGTATCGATTGCCACTTACAGAATTGAATTACAAAGATAGGGATAAGAGGGAGCATAGTCATATAAACATTGCGAGCTATAGGCAAGTCCGGGATTCGAAACTGTCGCCTCCACAAGACGCAATTGGCTTTCTGAAGGAATAAATGTATTTCGATGTTTGGCCAACGGAACACTCCGGGGCGTCATAATCAGCACAACATATGGCTGCTTTCATGACAATACGAAAACATCCAGCAAAATTTTAAAAATGGATACCACAACCAAATTCGTAGAGAAATAATCAGATTAAAATAATTTCACTTATTGCTGAGGCCAATCAACGAATCAATGTGTAAAATCCCGAACAGGCTAAGCTGTACTCAATGGCTGTACACAGATGTTTGAGTGCAAGGACAATATCAGACGGAAGATTAGCAAATATGTTGGACCCAGGGGAATTAGTTATCAAACAAGCAAATCGCTTGTATCTTTAGAAATGGTATTTTACAGGGTTATTAAAGGTAGACTAACTGTACCTGTTTTCACACCCTTTGAGGCGTTTAGGGCATGCGATCTTCTTCTGCTTCCTTTGCTTCTTCTACTGCTTCTGCTTCCTCTGCTTCTTCTGCATCTTCTATTTACTCTGATTCTTCTACTTCCTCTACTTCCTCTGCTTCCTCTGCTTCTTCTACTTCCTCTGCTTCTTCTACTTCCTCTTCTTCTTCTGCTTCCTCTACTTCCTCTTCTTCTTCTACTTCCTCTTCTTCTTCTACTTCCTCTTCTTCTTCTGCTTCCTCTACTTCCTCTTCTTCTTCTACTTCCTCTTCTTCTTCTACTTCCTCTGCTTCTTCTGCTTCTTCTACTTCCTCTTCTTCTTCTACTTCCTCTTCTTCTTCTGCTTCCTCTGCTTCTTCTACTGCTTCTGCTTCCTCTGCTTCTTCTGCATCTTCTATTTACTCTGATTCTTCTACTTCCTCTGCTTCCTCTGCTTCCTCTGCTTCTTCTACTTCCTCTGCTTCCTCTGCTTCCTCTGCTTCTTCTACTTCCTCTGCTTCTTCTGCTTCCTCTGCTTCTTCTGCATCTTCTATTTACTCTGATTCTTCTACTTCCTCTGCTTCCTCTGATTCTTCTACTTCCTCTGCTTCCTCTGCTTCGTCTGCATCTTCTATTTACTCTTATTCTTCTACTTCCTCTACTTCCTCTGCTTCCTCTGCTTCTTCTACTTCCTCTGCTTCCTCTGCTTCTTCTACTTCTTCTACTTCTTCTACTTCTTCTACTTCCTCTGCTTCTTCTACTTCCTCTTCTTTTTCTGCTTCCTCTTCTTCTTCTACTTCCTCTTCTTCTTCTACTTCCTCTGCTTCTTCTGCTTCTTCTACTTCCTCTTCTTCTTCTACTTCCTCTGCTTCTTCTACTTCCTCTGCTTCTTCTGCTTCTTCTACTTCCTCTTCTTCTTCTGCTTCCTCTGCTTCCTCTACTTCCTCTACTTCCTCTTCTTCTTCTACTTCCTCTTCTTCTGCTACTTCCTCTGCTTCTTCTGCTTCTTCTACTTCCTCTGCTTCTTCTACTTCCTCTGCTTCTGCTACCTCCTCTGCTTCTTCTACTTCCTCTGCTTCTGCTACTTCCTCTTCTTCTTCTACTTCCTCTTCTTCTTCTACTTCCTCTGCTTCTTCTACTTCCTCTGCTTCTTCTGCTTCCTCTGCTTCTTCTACTTCCTCTTCTTCTTCTACTTCATCTACTTCTTCTACTTCCTCTTCTTCTTCTACTTCCTCTGCTTCTTCTACTTCCTCTGCTTCTTCTGCTTCTTCTACTTCCTCTTCTTCTTCTGCTTCCTCTGCTTCTTCTACTGCTTCTGCTTCCTTTGCTTCTTCTGCATCTTCTATTTACTCTGATTCTTCTACTTCCTCTGCTTCCTCTGATTCTTCTACTTCCTCTGCTTCCTCTGCTTCTTCTACTTCTTCTACTTCTTCTACTTCTTCTACTTCCTCTGCTTCTTCTACTTCCTCTTCTTCTTCTGCTTCCTCTTCTTCTTCTACTTCCTCTACTTCCTCTTCTTCTTCTACTTCCTCTGCTTCTTCTGCTTCTTCTATTTACTCTGATTCTTCTACTTCCTCTTCTTCTTCTACTTCCTCTTCTTCTTCTACTTCCTCTGCTTCTTCTACTTCTTCTACTTCCTCTTCTTCTTCTACTTCCTCTTCTTCTTCTACTTCCTCTTCTTCTTCTACTTCCTCTGCTTCCTCTACTTCCTCTACTTCCTCTTCTTCTTCTACTTCCTCTGCTTCTTCTGCTTCTTCTACTTCCTCTTCTTCTTCTGCTTCCTCTGCTTCCTCTACTTCCTCTACTTCCTCTTCTTCTTCTACTTCCTCTGCTTCTTCTGCTTCTTCTACTTCCTCTTCTTCTGCTACTTCCTCTGCTTCTTCTGCTTCTTCTACTTCCTCTGCTTCTTCTACTTCCTCTGCTTCTGCTACTTCCTCTGCTTCTTCTACTTCCTCTTCTTCTTCTACTTCCTCTTCTTCTTCTACTTCCTCTGCTTCTTCTACTTCCTCTGCTTCTTCTACTTCCTCTGCTTCTTCTACTTCTTCTGCTTCTGCTTCTCCTCCTCCTCCTCGTCCTTTTCTTCTTCTTCTTCTTCTTCTTCTTCTTCTTCTTCTTCTTCTTCTTCTTCTTCTTCTTCTTCTTCTTCTTCTTCTTCTTCTTCTTCTTCTTCTTCTTCTTCTTCTTCTTCTTCTTCTTCTTCTTCTTCTTCTTCTTCTTCTTCTTCTTCTTCTTCTTCTTCTTCATATTCCTTGTCAAGAGTAAGTAGGTGACATCAATATTTGAAACAGCTGTTCAACAAAGCACATGACAGAATAGATTAACCACACAGTATCATTATAAATGCAGCAGACGAGACTACGCCCGGCATACTTCAATCTTATATCACACATGTCAGGGAAACTGCACAACTTACCTATCCTGGGACTAGACAATGAACCAGCCCAGCTAATTAAAACTAATGAAGTGGCTACACTGATTGTTCAACTTAAATAATTACAGCTAATCAAGTGGCTAGGTTGAGCATTCAGCTTAAATAATTACAACTGATCAAGTAACTACATTAATTATTCAACTTAATTTTAATCAACATGGAACACCAGACGAATTGGAGAAGCGCAGTGAAAAATTTCCCATCTGAAATGACACGGCAGTGAAAGATACTGAACCAGTACACTGGAGTGTATCTATTAAGTCACGGTGTTCAGTAGACTCCCAGAACAGTGGAACATATCTATTCAGTCACAGTGTTCAGTAGACTCCCAGTACAGTGGAGCATATCAATTCAGTCACAGTGTTCAGTAGACACCCAGTACAATGGAGTATATCTATTCAGTCACGGTGTTCAGTAGACACCCAGTACAGTGGAGTATATCTATTCAGTCACGGTGTTCAGTAGACACCCAGTTCAGTGGAGTATATCTATTCAGTCATGGTGTTCAGTAGACACCCAGTACAATGGAGCATATCTATTTAGTCACGGTGTTCAGTAGACCCCCAGTACAACGGAGTATATCTATTCAGTCATGGTGTTCAGTAGACTCCCATTACAATGGAGTATATCTATTCAGTCATGGTGTTCAGTAGACCCCCAGTACAGTGGAGCATATCTATTCAGTCACGGTGTTCAGTAGACCCCCAGTACAATGGAGTATATCTATTCAGTCATGGTGTTCAGTAGACCACCAGTACAATGGAGTATATCTATTCAGTCATGGTGTTCAGTAGACACCCAGTACAGTGGAGCATATCTATTCAGTCACGGTGTTCAGTAGACCCCCAGTACAATGGAGTATATCTATTCAGTCATGGTGTTCAGTAGACACCCAGTACAGTGGAGCATATCTATTCAGTCACGGTGTTCAGTAGACCCCCAGTACAATGGAGCATATCTATTCAGTCATGGTGTTCAGTAGACCCCCAGTACAATGGAGTATATCTATTCAGTCATGGTGTTCAGTAGACCCCCAGTACAATGGAGTATATCTATTCAGTCGTGGTGTTCAGTAGACCCCCAGTACAATGGAGTATATCTATTCAGTCATGGTGTTCAGTAGACCCCCAGTACAATGGAGTATATCTATTCAGTCATGGTGTTCAGTAGACCCCCATTACAATGGAGTATATCTATTCAGTCACGGTGTTCAGTAGACCCCCAGTACAGTACAACGGAGTATATCTATTCAGTCATGGTGTTCAGTAGACCCCCAGTACAGTGGAGTATATCTATTCAGTCATGGTTTTCAGTAGACACCCAGTACAGTGGAGCATATCTATTCAGTCACGGTGTTCAGTAGACCCCCAGTACAATGGAGTATATCTATTCAGTCATGGTGTTCAGTAGACACCCAGTACAGTGGAGCATATCTATTCAGTCATGGTGTTCAGTAGACCCCCAGTACAATGGAGTATATCTATTCAGTCATGGTGTTCAGTAGACCCCCAGTACAATGGAGTATATCTATTCAGTCATGGTGTTCGGTAGACCCCCAGTACAATGGAGTATATCTATTCAGTCATGGTGTTCAGTAGACCCCCAGTACAATGGAGTATATCTATTCAGTCATGGTGTTCAGTAGACACCCAGTACAGTGCAGTATATCTATTCAGTCATGGTGTTCAGTAGACACCCAGTACAGTGGAGCATATCTATTCAGTCACGGTGTTCAGTATAACCCCAGTACAATGGAGTATATCTATTCAGTCACGCTATTCTGTAGACTCCTAGGGAAGATAATGCACCGTGTTCTTTAGTCACAGATTACTTCACTGATTCAGTGTCCGTGGATAATGTACCGCCAAATGTAACCTCCTATTTGGACAGAAGGACGGTATATCGCCATACTAGGGTTATCGTGTTATCTGTTTTGTTTCGTAGTATCTTCCGCAATTTCAATCCGAAGTGAAGGAAAATTTACATTATAAGACTAGTTCATTTGACTGTGTGCCGATATGTATGGCGATATGTTTGGTTTAAATCTATGTTTTGTTTGACGTTTAACCAGTTAATTACATATGCGATTCATACAATAGCAAATTATTTGCTGATGCCATACAAACACCCGGAGCAGGAACGATGTGTGGCTATGTGAATTGTTTGGACGATCATATTATTTGTAGGCGTGAGTGCAGGAAGAATGAGTGGCCAGTCATTCCGCGCGTAGCAAGTGGCGAGTGCGGGAATTAAACTCCGACCACGCTCATGCCATGTTCTGTATGGTGTCCTAACCATTACACCAAAGAGCCCGCTATGCCATACTAGCTCCCTGGAACTAGGAAAAAAGATAATTGAACACGATAATGTGTATTTGCATGTTGCAAGTATGGATCAATAGGCAACTTCTTAAAGCGTGTATGGATAGATGTTGACACACTACTCATTCTTCTTTTTTAGAATATGCATCTGTTCTGTGACAACATGCACATGTGAGTCACGGATCGTTTCACAATAACCGACGAATAAACTCGGGACTGTTGAATCTACATGCTACTGAAAACTTGTAGAATATCGTGGACCAAGAAGAACAACAGTACTGATATTCTACCAGATCTGCCATCGAAATGAACTGGATCACCAACATCTTTATGTCACCGACAATGAAACATTTTGGCCATTTGAAACCTTACAGTGCCTGGTAAGAACAATAATGGAAGGCGTGGTTCCTGGGGAAAGAATGAGGTGGTCAACCCGCACGAAGATGGGCACAGGACATGGCAGAGACTTGGATTTAAGAGCTATAAGGTGGGAAAAGAGGCACGAGAGCGAGAGACTCCGGTGGGGCGTTATTAAAGCGAAGTTCCGCAGGGAGTTGCTGCATGGTGGAAATAATGGTGACTCCCGGTTGTTCTCATCAAATATGTTTCTTCTTCTTCTTCTTCTTCTTCTTCTTCTTCTTCTTCTTCTTCTTCTTCTTCTTCTTCTTCTTCTTCTTCTCCTTCTTCTTCTCCTCCTCCTCCTCCTGCTTCTAATCCTCCTCCTCCTCCTCCTGGTCCTTCTACTCCATCTTCTTCTTCTTCTTCTTCTTCTTCTTCTTCTTCTTCTTCTTCTTCTTCTTCTTCTTCTTCTTCTTCTTCTTCTTCTTCTTCTTCTTCTTCTTCTTCTTCTTCTTCTTCTTCTTCTTCTTCTTCTTCTTCTTCTTCTTCTTCTTCTTCTTCTTCTTCTTCTTCTTCTTCTTCTTCTTCTTCTTCTTCTTCTTCTTCTTCTTCTTCTTCTTCTTCTTCTCCACATTCTCTGTTGTTACTTGTTTAGTAATGTTACTCAAGAAGTCATGTCATTTCAGTAGTAGATGTTAATGAGAGCTTATCGGGTTACCAGACACGGATATTATAGAAATGTAAATCGCATATTAAGCCCCACTATACAAAGATGTGCAACTGAACAATGCACAAGATAAACCCGCTAGGAGAACATTAATATGACATGGTAATGTTTAAACAACAGCATAACATAAGTCATCTGCAACCAACCTAACAAAGCTACAACAGACAAATCAGGTTTTGATTACATAGAATATTCTTCTAGATCATAGCAAAGAATACACACATATATAGTATAATTAATAAAGACATATGACAAGTGTGCAGTAAAGCTGAAGATAATTGCCTAAAAAAGAAGATATGAATACAATGCACAATCGAAAAGATATTCAACAGGGAGCCATTCTAATGACAAAGCAAACAAACACCCACGGAGATGTCTGTGGTCCAACAATAGATGCATAATCTATTGGTTATAGTGAACGTTAAAAGCCAACAATACGATCTAGACACTAACATTATTAACTCTTTCAGTGTCATTTCAGTGTCAATTCGCTTGATATTTGTCTATAATTGCAATGTCTCTTGTATGAATCTAACGGTCTTTTTTAGTTCACTCAGCGGTCTACTGTTCTACTGTTGTCTCTCTAGGCGAGAAGGTTTGCCTGGATATGTTATATTTTGGGCAGTCCTGGGGTATGTGCTCTGCTGTCTGCGACTCAAAACTACATGTAATACTTAGCAAAGTTTATCAACAGAGCATACCACCACACCTGGAACACGGGTCAACTGCGTGGTGTTCGGGATCAAAAACCACATTACTAGAGCTGGACAAGGTGCAAAATCAAGCTCTTAGAGTCACCACAGGAGGGATGAGATCAACCCCTATAGACGTGTGACAGCTAGAAAAGAAGGGGAGAGAGGAGGAAGGAAGGGAGAGAGGAGAGAGAAGAGAAAGAAGAGGATGAGGGAAATGATATAAATAATGCGAAGCCTAAAAGTTCGTTCCTCAGTCGAACTCTGCCTACAACGCACTATCTTTGATAATAAGGAAAGAGGGGGGGGGAGAGAGAGAGAAGGAGAAAGAGGATGAGAGTAAGGGATAGGAAAGATTTAGGTTCGTGTCTCCGCGTGAGAACAATAGTTAATTGTACTGTTGCACCATCAATGTCTCGTGGTGTATGTTATCAGGTTATAGGAGAGATGTACAGCCCACCTCACAATGTCTCTAAACTACTCTAATCTACACAATCTCAGACTGACAAGTCGAAATGAAAGGCAACTCGAACATATATTTATTTTCTTCTGGACAGTAACAAAGTGACAATCTACAGCATAATCGCATAGAGTAACCAGTACATGCATTGCAGACACATAATGCATAATCAATTCTAATAATACAATACGATATTACCTCACAAAGGAGAGATAGATAGTGTAACAGCCTATGCAACTGGATGTTAGGGGAATTCCACTTATGATCACCTACTAACCGCATCAAGTAAAGAACTAAAGCTAGGATTTCCACCGGCCTTTTGTCTATCTCGCAGTAACCGTTCTGCAGGCCTATAAGTGGCCCGTTTACTTAGTCCGAATACCCATTGATCCATAGATTGATCCATCAATCCATATACCCAGGGATTTAATTCGCTCCCATCCAACTTGTTCAGCGGGTAACTGTTTATTCAGCTATGCCCGGTATGTCTAGGCAACTTCAGTTTACCCAGGCGATGCCTGAAACATTATAAAACAATACCCGTGAGGTTTATGTCACAATCAACCTTAGTCTTTCACTACCTACTAAGTCCTTAACAGCTATTGCTTCCCTATCTATGCTAGTATTAATATATCTTAGCCATAACATAAATTAACAACAGTATTTTAAACACAGCAATTTATCGCCTACATATATTTAACTAACATTATTATCGCCTATTTCCCGACGCGCCGCCTACAGCCAACATAACCCTAAAAGTATTTAACCATTTACCCGAAGATTTGAACTCGCTGCCTGTACCCCGCAAGGCCAACTTAACTACACAACAGCAGAAGCGCGACCTTCTTTCACCTATGTCCAGCGAACAAAAGACACACATTCCTTTCCATACCGCTCCGTCCCTGGCGGGTATTGTCCTCCGGTATCATTGTTTGGGTTGACCGAGTGATCGCAATCGACTTCCTATCCTCTTCTGCCGTCTGCTGTGTTTGGCCGCAGTGTTTATATTCTTGCAGTGGCCTTTCGTTTTGTATTTACAGGCTGTGTCGACCCGCCTAGTTATCCTTAATCTTTTAGTCTAGTTACTTAGTTTACATGTACATATATAGTTTATCTACACTCTGCTTATCTAACCGATTAATATGACTCCAATCACTCTATTTCGGCCATTTAAATATAGGTCATATGCAGGACGTCGCATTCAGTCCTGATCCTTTGCCGGGTCGTGATCCCTTTAGCGGGTTAACGCTCAGGAGTTTGTCAATGCTTCCTTGCTTAGACTGCTATTATAGTTAGCTAGCTAGTTAGATGTGGGTCCTTTGCAGGACGTTGCACTCAGTCCTGACATTTGTCGTTTGTTTATGATTATTTGGTAAGATTACCTACGGTAGTTTGCTATAACTCTCTAAACCAAGATACCTGATTATAATATACAATTAAACTAATTAGGTCTAAGTCTTATGTCAACTTACATTCTTCTTCTGCCGTCCCGTTGTCCTTCTGGGTTTCATATTTGAAATACGATTGCTCTCTTCAACCTCTCGTTTGTCGTGGATCCCACCACACGGTTTCCAGTCGTATTTGACATTAGTCTCCTGCGTGATCCCGATTGACCTTAGTCTCCTGTGTGGTTCCGATTGACCTTAGTCTCCTGTGTGGTTCCGATTGTAGTGTCTCTGGCTAGTGGTTGTCCTATTTGACGTTAACCATCATCTGCAACTAATGAGTGTTCTTCTTTAGCCAACAGGCCTTCTCAAATGGCTTGCACGCCATTTTGTGATCCTCGGAATTTGCGTTCCACTCCATCAGATTTATCTATCTGGAATATAAATGGTTCACAGATCCTCGACCATCCTGCGTTTCTTCGGCAGTCCAGGCGAAACGGTGATATGTGCATCTTTTCAGTCTTTAATACTGCCCCTCCATCTTCCTGGACACTAAACAGCCTGGGATATGGACATCACCGTAGCTGGAGTTCCAAACTCACACTTCGTGGGCTGGGCTATCGCCCAGCCCTCGACCCTGTTGCTACCGCACCCTTGCTCATTCCACACTATCTCAACTGACTGGATCCAAAGTATATATCACTTCTTGAGTTGGCGCCTTTCTTGAATCACGTGACCATGCATCTCTCATCTCGCTACGGTCATCCAATCAGTACCTCGCGTACCCTGCTTAATTTGCATCTTATTATTAATCCAATTCCCTTCACCCCAATACGACCTTGTTTTTGAGTTCATAGTCCTTGTTTGAGTTTATGCTCCTTGAATTAGATTTCCCAGCTCAAGCACGTTCCCACTGCTATAAATCTGCCAGCCTACGGTACCTATCTTTTGTTCCTTGACAGTCTCAGTTTATTTCCGATCTCGTATGCACCTATAAACTATGTGGCCTTTGTTGTTTTCTGACAGCTCGAACCTAAAGTATACATTACATCTGGCATTCCCCGACCCTGAGAAAGCTACAGAACAACGAAAGTTGAAGTAGAGTTTTAGGAAACCGAAACAATTCGGGTTCAGAGCTTGAACTTTCAAGCTGTTTAAAAATATCTTGGCCGATGAACTTAGATACTTCTAAATTCCACTACTGGTTTTGGTGTCATCAATATCTAGTGCCTCGTTGTCCCATTTTGTGACGCATCAGGCGTTCACAGAAGCAATGGAGAAAATGGGGAGGACACAAGCACTGAGAGAGCGCAGAGATGCTAAAACACTAATACAAGCAGAAAAGTTCCTCAGCTTGCCAAGCCACCCTATAGAGAACCGATTTGAAAACTTATCTATGGGGCGGTTGAAAAGAAGTAGTTTTATCCACCAGGCCAAACGACTTTACAGAGAAACCACCGATCTGCTCACAGTTGGTATCCCCCTGACAACTATTCCAGAACGAACTCCATGGAAAGATGAACATAGACTATCACTACAAATCCAGACAAAAGTGAGAGGAATATTTGACAAGGAAGAACAGAACAGTGTACAGCGCTGAACAGCCACTCTCAGCTTCCTTGGTGACGAATACCCACAGAACCTCTGGATCCGAATCTACACAGATGGGTCAGCACAAAATGCTGTTCGAAATGGAGGCGCAGGAGTGTTCATAGAATACCCAAATAATACTAGTTCCAACAGGACAGTACTGCCATAACTATGATGCTCAAATTTAGGCAATCAAATTAGCAACAGAGAAATTACAAAATACCAGCAATGGTACACAACCTGTGGTGCTATTGACAGATGCAAAATCAGTACTAGAGGCGCTCCTGTCTGGGAAATTGCCAGTTCTAAGGACACTGCTTTCTGAATTTAGCAGTCAGCATAAGGTCACCGTACAGTGGATACCATCCCACTGTGGAGTACCCAGAAACGACAGAGCTGATAGATTGGCTAAGGAAGTAGCAAAAGAAGAACAGCCTGATGTGCCCATTACACACCACCAAAAGAAAAGAATGATCAAATCAGTCAGAAGGCCACCAAAACCTACTCAAGACGACTACCTGGCTAGTGCAGTCGCCGCGAAATGTGCAGATTACAGTTTCCTTTTTGCCCCCTATTAAAAAACAAAATCCTCTACACCAGTGGTTCTCAACCTTTTTTGGCCCGTGCCCCCCTTCACCATATTTTCAGAACGTCATTCCCCCCCCCTTCCTATCAAAAATTTGGCCCGTGCTCCCCCCCCCCCTCCTTCACCGTATTTTCAGAACGTCATTCCCCCCTTTCATATTTCCTATCTAAAAATCCCCTCACACCTATACAGTATACGTAAAAATGGAAGGTAAATTTAATAGCATATACTAAAACAAGTATAGACATCCACATAAAACATGTATTGTGGGTCTACTTACTTTATAAAATGAATTTTAGAAGAATGAGACATACATAACTGTAAAGTATGGAGGGAAAAACAATATCAAGTAATCGGTTCTTGTATTAACGCGATCTTGAAATAGTCTTCATCCCCCACCCCCCTTGGAAACCCAAAAATTCTCCCCTGAAATTCCCCACCGGTTGAGAACCACTGCTCTACACCTTACCGAGGATTCGAACCCGGGTCTCCCGAAGGAGAATCCAGCATTCTAGCCACTCGGCCACTTCAAATACCTTCTGCGTCGTGTCTGTTCAACCAAAACAATTCTTTCTTTCGTTGATAATACGATTCTGTTTGGAGCGCTAAAAATTACTCCAGTAGAAGACAGCTCATTCGCTGCATATTGCTTCACGATGGACTATAGAGCAAACTTTTTTAATGACGTAACATACTTCATTTTTTCAAATTTGTTCTACATACACAGTGTTTTGAGTCTTTACAAACACCCTGTATATCTATAACCCAGACGTACTGAACATGATATTATATCGAAGTGACTATTCGCAATAGAATTGCGAAAAGAGAAAAATTATATTCGCAGTAGAAGTAGGTCACGTGATTATTCCTATGCGTGTCGCTATATTATAAAATTTTTTAACGTATTGTTAGAGTCGTCGTCATTCGCACTGCGAGCGCTATCAAGAGAAGTCGCCTTAACAAGTCAAGAAGCCTGAATTAGTGGAAAATGTCACGTTGCAAGTCCAACAACAAGAAACCCGCGGTATCCATGATGTGCAGCGTGGGAGCCGACAAGACCGGGAAGAAGATGAACGTGGAGAACATGTCTGCTAGCTGCATCAAAGAACCTGAAACTACAGCTATTACTGAAGCTACCACGAGGGAGACGATCGACAGCCCACCACAGACAAGACCCAAGACAGCAGAGAAGAAGGAGGAGAAGGACACCAGAGCCGGGAACACCGATTCAAAAACAGTCCGATGGGTTGTCAAGCGGATTCAAGTGGAGCTGACAGACGAAGATTCCTGAAGCAGCTACGAGAAGAGAATCCTCACATCCGATTCTTGAAAACGGAGCGGCTCCTCACCTACTCCAAGATACCTACAACCTTGGCAGCGGTGACGTCGGAGGGCATCGAAATGCCGACTACAGTATCAATCAGCAAGAAAATACAACAGCCAGAGAGATTCATCCCAAGAGTCAATCAATGTTCAAGATGTTAGAGGGCCGCCACAGCAGAGCAACATGCCGCAGTAAGACGGAAATCTGTCGTTACTGCGCCGATCACCACGCCTTCAAGGAGTTCCGCTGGCCAAGCTAGACACGGACTTCCGAGCACCCAACAACAAAAGAAAGTGCGCCAACTGCCTGGGCAAGCATGGAGCAAGATACTTAGGTTGTCCGTACCTCCAAAGACACAGAGACGTCTTAAAGATCGCCATCACCACAAAGACACCATATAAAGACGCAATGCAGAGGTGCAAGACAGCAACCTGCATCTCACAAGCCGAGAAAGAACAACTGCAAAGCCAGATTGATGAGTTAAAGAAGCAAGTCAAGCTATTGCAAACATCGGCACCAACCAGCGACAATGGGAAACTTCTTGCTGAAATAAAGGAGATCCAGCGGGACATCAAACAAGAGGTCGAGAACATGAGGCAGATGACAAAGATAAATGAAGAGATTCTACGAGACCTCAAAGCGGTAAGAGAAATACTAACAACTGAAAGGGAGCCAACCCAAATCAAACCAGCACAAGACACGGACAAGAACACAGAGAAACCACAAGAGGAAATCCAACAAGAGACCGAGCCGGGACCGCAAGATAAAGCCAGCAGCCCAGCCACGACAATATCCCGCCAGACATCCGAAGAAAACCGAGATGAGCACCCTGATGACGCCCTGAGAGGCGCCAGGGACCTACCTTGGAGGAGCTGCGAGAATCGGCAAGATTGGAGGAACGCAGGCGCCAGGAATTCAGAAGGGGCTGGGAAGGGAAAAGAAAACAAGAAGCCCAAGAAACTCAGGAGACCGGTAGACTACCCAGAGGTAGTCACTTATTAATACGTTAATTCCATTTCCAATTCCAATTTTCAAAACAAAAATTGTCTCCGCCTGTCATGCGGGAGCTCGAGGTTCGATTCCTGGTCGGGGAAGTAAATTTTTTTTTTTTCATTTTCAGCAAAATACGTTGAAATATTAAACATTAGGAACTAAAATATAGAACTGAGAAACTCGAAGCATATTTCTGTCAGCTTGGACCAGAATTATCAGGACATACAAAGTAGGACGGTAACGTAAACAAACATGGATGCCTGATAACAGTAAGTGTACAGAAACGAAAGTTGACAATTCTTGAACTCGCCCGGGGACACAATTATTTGTAGGGATCGTTATTTGTAAATATTGAGCACAACCCACTACTGGCAACGCCGATTGCATTCTGATATGAACCTAAGGCCTATCCACGTCAATATGGAAGCACTATACTCGAGTTTAGCCCTCATTTGAGCTCATCAGTAGTGCATATCCCTGACCGGATCCGGAAACAGTCCCGGATCACGCGTGTGAAGCGGTGTGGTATTCTGTTGTGATAATTTGGTGTGTCCAGTGTGTGCCGCGTGGTTACACACCCGCTTAACACGCGTGATCCGTGACTGTTTCCGGATCCGGTCAGGGATATGCACTACTGATGAGCTCAAATGAGGGCGAAACTCGAGTATAGTGCTTCCATATTGACGTGGATAGGCCTTAGGTTCATATCAGAATGCAATCGGCGTTGCCAGTAGTGGGTTGTGCTCAATATTTAAATTTCAAATCCCGAAACAACCACATAATCAATCGTTATTTGTGTTGGGGATACCAGTTCTGGAAAATTATTCTTGATATTTAAACAGGACTAACATAATGTAAAAATAAAATGGGATGCCAGAAGAACGGACAGAAGTAAGAGGAAGGGTGATGGAGAATTCGGCAGAATTAAACTCGCAACAGTGAACATTCCTATTTAAATTAACCACCTTCTTAGACTTCTTAATGGCCCAAACTAAAATTGACTAGTGAGCAGACGCTGTGACATGTTTGTTACTTCCCGCAATTCTATTGCGAATATAATTTTTCTCTATTCGCCAGTTCTATTGCGAATATTATTTTTTCTCTATTCGCGATTCTATTGCGAATATTATTGCGAATATTTCGACCAAGATATAACAGAGAAAAACTACAAGACATTACAGTCAAAGAGAAATTTACAGATGAAATAAAATGTAAACTTGAAACTCTGCAAAACCCTTCGGAGAAAAGCGTTGACCAAACTTGGTTGAACATCAAGAATACAATTCAATCTACCGCAGAAGAATGTCTCGGTGTGTTAACCACGCATAGAAAGAACAGATGGTTCAATCAAAAATGTGAAGAAGCAGTCATTAGGAAGAAGAATGCCAGACATGTATGGTTAAATTACATCAATAACATCCAAAAGGAAGAGCATTATAGAAATGAATGTAAAGAGGCTACAAAAATAGTCAGACAGCAGAAGCGAGAATATATGAGTAATATAATCAAAGATATGGAAACTAATCACCAGAAAAATGAATCCAGAAAATTTTTTAAAGAACTGAAGTCAATGAAACGAGGGCACCAACAAAACACATATGGTTTAAAAGACAAAAATGGGAATATGATAAATACCAATGAGGAAATGTGCAACACATGGAAAGAATATTTTATTGAATTACTAAATTGTGAAGCTCCAAGTAACATTTTCCCACAGGAAGAGGTTCTAACATGCGAACCACAAATTGAAGAACCTACATTTGAAGAAATCCTATATGTAATCACACGACTTAAAAACAATAAGGCAACTGGGACTGATGGAATTGCTGCTGAATTTATAAAGGCAGGTGGCCATGCATTACATCTAAAGCTATACGAACTAATAATAAAAATCTGGAGGACAGAAGAATTACCCCATGACTGGAAAGAGTCATTATTGATACCTATCTTTAAGAAAGGAGACAAGTTCCAATGTGGAAATTATAGAGGAATATCACTACTGTCCACAAGCTATAAGATACTATCCGCAGTATTACTAAATAGACTAAAACCATATTCAGAAGACATATTAGGTGACTACCAGACGGGTTTTAGACAAAACAGATCAACAATAGATCAGATATTTATCTTACGACAAATAGCCGAGAAACATTGGGAATATAAAAGAGATCTCCATAACATTTTTGTGGATTTTAGAAAGGCTTATGATAGTGTCCATAGGAATAGTCTATGGAATGCTATGCAGGAATTTGGAATACCAAGGAAGTTAATCAACATGACCAGACTATGCATGGAAGATACTTATAATATAGTAACATATAAAGGCAGGAAATCAGACCCCTTCCAAATAACATCTGGCTTGAAACAGGGTGATGCACTATCGCCGCTACTCTTCAATCTGGAAAGTATCTTCTGAAATCAGTATCATCAGTATAATCTGAAAGAAAATCTTTCACTCTAGAGAAAGTTGTAAGGAAGATAAAGGAGGAATGTGATATTGGAGGAACATCCAAGCTGCTTGGTTATGCAGATGATATAGATATTATAGGGCAAAGTGAACAAAAGACATTGGAAATATTGACTCACTTAAAGGAAAAAGCCCAACAGATGGGGCTGGTTATCAACCAAGATAAGACAGAATATATGGTAATTTCAAGAGACGGAATGGCTAAAATCTCTGGCCACATACAAATAGATAATATGACCATTAAAAGAACGGAAACATACAAATACCTGGGTACAATCTTCAACTGCTCCAACATCATAAGGGAAGAAATACAAACTAGAATCAACTCTGGAAATAAGATATACTATGCACTACAACATCTACTAAAATCAAAGGCGCTATCTCGTAACACCAAAATCACAATATACAAAACACTGATCAGACCAGTTGTGCTGTATGGCTCTGAAACCTGGAGTACAACGAAAGGAGATGAAGCCTTGGTACAAACCTTTGAGAACAAAATTTTAAGACGCATCTTTGGACCCATTAGGGATACACAAAGTGGAGAGTGGAAAAGAAGAAGTAAAAAAGACATTTATGATCTATTTAAGTCCCCGCTAATCACTGGTATCATGAAGGCTAATAGACTACAATGGCTGGGGCATATAGAAAGAATGGAAGATAATAGGGAAACAAAACTCGCTTACACTCAGGAAATAAATGACCGTAGACCCCGAGGTAGACCAAGAAGACGGTGGAGAGATAATACATGTACAGACCTACAAGCACTTGGAATCAACGACTGGCAAGAGAAGGTCCACCAGAGAGATGAATGGAGACGGATTGTATTTGCAGCAAAGAACCTCAATGGCTCGGAAAGCTGAAGAAGAAGAAGATATTATATTGTTGGTATACAATACATTCAATGCCCGCTCTTTGGTGAAGGAGTTACGGACGCAGTTCATGATCCCGCATACCCGCGTTAAAATCACAGCTTCGTACGATTTGGAAGCGTTGGTTCTTTTTTTACGAAATGGTATGGGAGCCGGTCGCTCAGAAAGCAATGGCAAACTACTGAACGTAAACTAGCCAATAGATCACAACAGCAAAAAAATGCTGGTGTTGACTGCAACACCCTGTAAAGGATATGCAAATAACTGTTGTTATATACATATAATACAACACTCATCACCATCATCAAGTGCCCTGCCTGGCTGGCGTAGACGTTCATGGCTCTCCACAGATCTCGGTCGTTGGTGTTCTGGATCAACTCTGCTGATGATATTCCTCCATGCCACCGCCTCAATCCATGCAGCATCATTTTTCGTGGTCTGCCTCTGCCTTTCTTCCCCCTCGATCTTTCCATTTGTCACGAAACAATGCCTCTCTTCTCATCACATGACCGAAGAAAGATGTTTGTCTCTTCCTTATTGCCATGAAGTCTTGGGAAGATAATGATTAATCTGGTGGTTTCCCCTTGCCTTCCACATCCTTAAGGGGTCTTTTACCTCTGCTTTTGACAGCGATTTCTGACTGTCAGGACAAGTGAGTGGGAGTCTCTGTGGCGAAGTGGTCAAGCCGTTTGACTCGTGCTCCGAAGGTTGTGGGTTCGATTCCTGGCCGCGCCCTTCGGTTTACGAGTTAAATGTTTCGGAAACTCCTGTGGGTCGTCGCTAAAAGCTACGGAGTTCGTGCTTTGTGCGACGCTTTCCGTGCTGCGGAAAGAGACCGGGCCATATGGGATAAAACCAGGTGCAATGAAGTCGACCCTGTCGACTTTTAAGCGACTTTTTTAGGACAAGTGAGTGAATACAACACTACGTTTCTAATATTACACCGAGCAAATAAAATATACTCATTTTTACTTTAAATCTCTCTATCGACAGTTATGTTACTTTAACCCTTTCCGACCCAGAGTGTTATTATAAATATAAGAATCCACCTTGTATGAAAGGAAAGAATTAACCAATGACATCACAGCGTCAGTAAGTTCAGTATTGATTGGTTGGAAAGGGCTAATTAAGAATTGCAAACACCTCGGCATATTTGAGTAATCATTTATTGTTCGTTAAATAAAATGTACGGAATACTTTTTTCTTTTTCACAGTTAACTTTAAGGCCTTTAACTTCGGAAAGACTTCTGTTAAATGTGTGATTACTGTGGGGATAAATAATGCCCCACTTTGAGCAAATTCAGTATCAGTGATCCGGTGTTTGTTTCCGGGTCCGGTCAATGATATGCACTAGTGGGGAGGAATAATTTGCGCTCCAGCGCCCGGTGGGCGGCACTGGATAGTGTCATTCCGTATGATTGTACAATGTCTTTAATGTCGTCAATCCATTTTCTTCTTGGACGTTCTTGTGGTCTCGTCGCAGATGATCTTTGGTGTAAGGTCAGTGATGGTAGTCGATGGTGTTGCATTCTAACGACATGGCCAAACCACTTGATCTTCTGTCCTTCAATAAATGTGGCGCAAGGTGTTGATCCCATTGTCTGTCTGATAACAACATATCTTACTTCGTCTCGGATTGTTAAGTTGGCAGCTCCCCTCAGGTATCTCATCTCGCAGGTGTTGATTTTGCGAGAGTGTGATTTTGGATAAAGTCCAAGTTTGAGATCGGAAGCATAGGGTTGGTGTGAATATGCTGTTTAGTATCTGTCGTTTTGCGGACATGGGTATATTTGGATGTTTCAGTAAGGGTGATAGTTGGTATGTAAGTGCACTAGCTTTTTGACATCTGATTTCGATTTCTCTGTCCAGTCTCCCATCTTCTGTTATCATACTTCCAAGGTATTTACATTCATTAACTTGTTTCAAAGTTGTGCTATTTATCTGTATGCTTAGTGGTCCAGGTGATCTGCTAACTTGTATTACTTCGGTTTCAGCTGTGTTCATACTCATATTGTATCTGCTGCATGTTGAACTCAGATTATTAATATGATTTTGTAGTCTTCCCTCATCGCTGTAAAACAGGCACTGATCGTCTGCAAATAGAAGTTCATTGATTTCCTGTGGATCAGTTGTATCATCTGGAGTAAATAGTTCAAAATTTTCTGAATCTGTTTTGTCAAGACTTGCTTCTTTGTATATTCTGTCCATGTAGATATTAAATAGCAGGGGAGAGAGCACACATCCCTGTTTCACTCCTGTATTGACTGTGAACATATCTGATATACCTTCTTGTGTTCTTACTGCACTTCGGCTCGAGTGGTATATGGCTATGATGTTTTCTAGCAGTTACCCTTCTATCCCATAGTCTACAAGGATGGTCCATAATTTGTATCTGTCTACTCTATCGAAAACCTTTTCCTGATCTACAAACACAATATTCTGCTGGTCACTATATTCGATAGTTGTTTTCACATATTTCTCTAAGTGTAAATAGTGCGTCAGTACAGCTTTTACCTTTTCGAAAACCGAATTGTACTTTGCTTAACTGTTGTTCAACTATGGGTCTAGCTCTTTGTTCCAATAGTTTTGCATACATTTTCCCTATATGGCTCAGGAGTGATATACCTGTGTATGTTTCGCACTCTCTCATATTGCCTTTCTTTTTCCATGTTGGTACTGTTATTGCCTGCTGCCAATCATCTGGGACTTTTCTTTCTTCCCATGCTATATTAACAAGTCTTGTTAGCCATTGAACTCCTGTTTCCCCACAGGCCCGGATAGCTTCTGTGGTTATTCCATCTGGATCCGGTGATTTGTTTTTAGGACTTTTCTGTATAACTGCTTTGACTTCTGCAGGGATGAAATTTGGTTCTTGGTCTCCTTGGCTGTTAGGCACAAACGAGAGTTTTTTTTATGTTATTATGCGTGGGGTTAAGTAGTTCTTGAAATTATTCTGCCCACCTTGCTAGTCTTTGTTGTGGATTAAATATTGGTATACCTCTTTTTTTCAGTGAGCTTACAGGAAGAAAAATAAGAATAAATACAGGGTGTTTGAAATCAAAAACAGGAAAGATATTATTAGAGGAAGGTGCTATAATGATGAGGTGGAATGAGTATATAAGAGAATTATATGATGGAGAAAGGGAAGAATTAACAGAAGATAGTAACTTAGAAGGTCCACCTATTCTGAAAGACAAAGTCGCTGACGCTATGAAACGTATGAAGAAAGGAAAAACAGCTGGGCCAGATGAAATCACAATAGAAGAATTAGAAGTATTGGGAGAATTTGGAGCAGATATATTAACCAAAATGTTGAATGATATTTACAGCAGTGGATATTTACCCAGTGATATGCTGAAATCTGTATTTATAGCTATACAAAAAAAAAAAAAAAAAAAAACCAGGAACAATTGATTGTGAAGATTTTCGTACAATTAACCTTATAAACCATATCACTAAGCTTCTACTCAGAATCATAATGAGAAGAACCAAAAAGAAAATATAAATGGAAATTAGTGAAGAACAGTATGGATTTGTGGAAGGAAATGGCACAAACAATGCAATTTATACATTACGGACACTAATAGAAAGGTCAATAGAGAAACAGAGAGACATGTATTTGTGTTTCATAGATTATACTAAGGCATTTGATAAAGTAAAACATGATGAACTGATTAAAATGTTGGAAGATATCAACATTGATGGAAAAGATTTAAGAATAATAAAGAGTGTTTACTGGAACCAAGTAGCAGCAATTAAAATGGGAAATAAAGAGGGTAGTTACGAACAGATAAAGCTAGGAGTAAGACAAGGGTGTGTCTTGTCACTAGATCTTTTCTCCCTGTATAGCGAAGTAATAATGAGAGAGATCAAAGAGATGCCAGGAATACTAGTTGGAGGTTATAATATAAATAATATACGCTATGCAGATGACACAGTATTGGTGGCGGATAATTCAACAGACCTACAACAATTATTAGACGTTGTAGTAACAGAGAGTGCAAGGAAAGGATTCTCCTTGAATATCAAGAAAACAGTAACAATGGTAATATCAAAGAAAATGGTGACACCAAAATGTGACATAGAAACAGAAGGGAAAATCCTTAACCAAGTGGATAATTTTAGATACCTAGGGGCATTTATAACATCAGATGGAAGATGTACAACAGAGATTAGGAGCAGAATAGGGCAGGCAAAAGCCGCATTTCAGAAAATGAAGAGTATCTTATGCAACATGTCACTATCACTGAATGTAAGAAAGAGAGTGCTGAAATGCTATGTAGAACCAGTTTTGCTGTATGGCAGTGAATCTTGGAATGTAAATGAACAAATTAAGAAGAAATTAGAAGCAACAGAGATGTGGTTCCTGAGACGAATGTTGCGAATTCCTTGGACTGCCAGAGTAACTAACGACGACTGCCTGAAACAGGCTAATGAAACTAGAACATTATATACAACAATAAGACAGAGACAAACATCTTTCTTCGGTCACATGATGAGAAGAGAGGCATTGGAGAACATCGTGACAACTGGAAAGATCGAGGGGAAGAGAGGCAGAGGCAGACCAAGAGAAATGATTCTGGATGGATTGAGACGGTGGCATGGAGGAATATCAGCAGCAGCGTTGATCCAGAAAACCAAAGACCGAGATCTATGGAGAGCCATGAACGCCTACGCCAGCCGGCACGGCACTTGATGATGATGATACCTCTTTTGCTGTTTATGATGGAGGTTGGAGTGTAGCATGCATCTCTGTTTCTCGTTATATTGACACGTTTATAAAATTCTCTTGGGTAGTCCTTGCTAAGGGTTGCCATCTGTTGAACGTATATTCTCCAGGTCTTTAGATGCTCTAATTGTTCGTTTGGCCTCTCGTCGTGCTATTCTAGAAGTAACATAGTCTTGTTCAAATTTAGTTGTGATCCATTATTTGAGCGCTACCTTCTTCTTGAATATGCTATCTTTAACTTCATTGTTCCACCAAGCTGTTCTTAACCCTTTGTCGTGCCCTACTTTCTTTGTTCCACATTTATTTTTCAGTGTGTCGAGCATGGCAGCCTTGAAAATTGTCCATTCCTTATCTACGCTTGAGTATCATCAGGGATGTTCTTATGTAGTTTTTTTTTTTTTTTTAAATTTCTTGATTGAATTCGTCTTTAACTGTATTTTCCTGAAGCCTCCCATAATTGATGACATGTGTTGTTACATTTTTGTTTCTTATTTTCCTGTATGTTGATTTCTTTTTTCATTATGACTGGTTTGTGATTAGTAACAAAGTCTGTATTTGGGAGTGCTCCTGAATCCAATAGTAGTCTTATGTCTCATTTCCTAATTAGAGTAAAGTCAATTTGAGATGCTTGGTCTATGTCATTCCATTTATACCAGGTTTTGGTGTGGCTACGACGATGTTGGAAAAAACTATTTGCTATTATTAGTTCGTGTTCAGAGCATATGTTGAGTAGGTGTTGACCTTTTCCATTACATTCATCCCACGGTGTTCTTCGTGTGCCTATTCTTCCGTTAAAATCACCCATCACAATAAGTTCATCTGTCTTCCTGACATTATTTAACGTGTATGCAAGTTTATCAAACTATTTGTCTTTGTCTTCAACACTGTAAGTGTCGTTACATGGGGCGTATGTTTGTATAAAAGTTATTGTTCTATTTCCTTCTTTGATATGTATTAGTATTATCCTTTCCGATATAAATCTAGTGTTGATAATATTAATGGCTTTCGCTTTTTCTGGATGTAATAAAAAAAAAACATTTCATGTTTAGCTATAGCTCGCTTTGCGACGCCACTCCATATAAGAACGTAGTGTTCATGTGTTCGTTTTGTGTTCTGTCCCTTTTTCCTAGTATCTGAGAGTCCTAATATTTGAATATTTTATTTTTTCATAAACTCCACGAGAGTTGGTTCCTTATTTCCTAGATCAGTAACATTCAATGTCGCGAAGATCTCCTTTCTGTTTCGTAATTTAGCTGTTGTTGGTCGCTTGTTCTTCGATGTGTTTCCGGCGTGAACGCTGGTAGAGTTGCGTTTTTCTTTCAATTTTCGCCATAATTCTTGAGCATTAGTATTTGAACAAATAAATTCCCTACCGGTTTGCTGCACCTGTCGTAGGTTCATCCTTATTTGAACAAATTGTTCTAGTCATTTTTCTATAAAACCACATCTCTGTGACTTCCACATGATTCCCCACTTGAGTGATAATTGCCCAAGATTCGCTTCTGTACGTCGGGACCGGCTCAGTATAGCAATTAAAAACACTTTTCCTTACCTGCATTGACAAAGATAAATTGCAGATAATATTCTTCATCCTGTGAACTGATGTGTTTTTTTTTTAATTCATTTAACTTTCCTAAATACACTTGTCTTCCGATGTTATTAAAGTACCTGTTCGGGAAGAAATTATTTCTTTGTAATTATCATTACTTCTGATTTCTGTTATTCAGACTTCTCAGTTCAGAGATTAGAGACATCAGACGTAGACAGTCAAAATTTTGTGGGCATGTTATGAGAAGACATGAATTTGATAACTTGGTGACAACTGGCAAGATGGAAGAGAAGAGAACAAGGGGAAGACCGAGAAGTAAATACCTGGATAGCTTAGCCACGTGGCATGGTCGAGACAGAAACAAGGAGCTGATTCACGACTCTAGTGATCGAATGAGATGGCGAAACATGACCGCCCACTCTTATCGGCATGGCACATGATGGATGGATGGATTGTATAGAAATATTACACACTTATAATTGATTATGTATTTCAGAGGCGCCTGCAATAAAACGATCTGCTTCGTTGGTTCCCAGACTGGTTATTAGTTAACACACTCCGCACACTGGCACTCCAGGCACGCCCCTGAGTGCCCCATCATGCTCAGTAGACATCGTAGAATATAGATACTTCAAATACTTCTATCGCACGGTGCTTGAATACACATCTAACATGATTGGTTGCTGTGAATTCCTTTGAGATCTTCGATTGCACTTAATCGATTTCTTTTCCCGAAACAACCAAATAAATCAAATTCAGTATTCAGTATTGCATAAGTTTAGTTTAGTTAGTTTAGTTTAGTCGATGGATCAACATCACGGCACACGGGTGTAACCCATCAGTGCTCCGTTCTCCTCCTAAGTCAAACCTGAGTTTGGAGAAACTCTCCTCAGTGCACGAACTTCGTAGCACCGACGAGGATCCTGAAATACTTTGGGTAGATTTTTAACTCGAAATTTTGCCCGGGCAGCGCCGTTAGGCTACTCTTTTTCGCTTTCCAACTGCCAAGGCATATTTTACGTGCGCAACAATACACACGGGCGTCCGATCTCACTACCCAGAGACCAGGGGAAATTGTTATTACTAGAAGTCCACGTGAAAAAATCCCGGTCCTCACCAGGGTTTGAAACAGGGACCTCCAGCTCTCGAGACCACAACTTCATGTCAACATCCGTTGCTAAGGCGCCATGTTGTTTTGTGGCGAAATATCGCACACTTTTACCTCTTTGGGCGATAATCTTACCCTTAAAATCTTTTAAACTTTTAACCCTGCTTTGTTTTTGCATTGTAAATTTCTGTGTCTGTTTCATCTTCATGTTTTATTGTTTAACACTATTGTTCCTTTTTATTTAAAAATTGATGGTAATCTTCAAATATTTGTGGCAACTCAGAAATTTAAAGAGTTATACTGTGTAATTAATATAATTATAAATAAACTTATATAACACCGGAATCCGGTGTTGCCGCAAGTGTTTCGTGTATATTATAATAATAATATAATATTGATTTAATATCACAATAACAGACAACTATTAATTGCGTCTCAAATAAGTAAAATAATAACTGCTACTAAACGTAACTAATCAGTGATTCAACAATAGACAATTGTTCGTTGTTTGGTTTCAATGTGTGGAGGTAATTCATTGAATTGTTCTTGGTTGAAGAATGCGACTTTCTTACACTACTCTCTCGGAGTGTTATAATGCATCATTAATTTTAATGGGTGTATCAATCAGTAGCCGTGAGTTTCAAGATAAACAATTGCAATGAAGTGTGAAGACGTGGGAACTTGAACTACCGCTGGAACAGCGTTCAAGACACCAGTAATGTAACGCATGTTGCTGCACAGAAACTAATGTAGACGTATGTATATATAAGTATGTAAGTCGCATTTTTATTTATCTTATTGAATTGATCATACTTATAAAGTTATAGATAGATTTAAAGTGCCCTTTCCTTATAGTTCCTTGTATTAAGTTGTATACTTGAAGTACTTGTTGCCTTGTCGGTCTGCATACCTCAGCGATTGTTTTGCTTCTATTTCCACATCACCTCTTTCTTCAGTTTCTTCACCATTTCATATGATAACCCATTTGTCCAACATTCACAGAAGAAGATGCCATTAAACATAAATGTTGTAACATCTGCAGACCTGGATACCTCAGTGTTTATTCTCTTCTCTGTCCACAATATTGTCTCTCATTCTTCTTGTTTCAACATACACATACAGAAGAACAAGCCATTGCCATTAGCCATTAGACACCATACACATTGCCTCATACCATACACATACAGAAGAACAAGCCATTAGACAGTAGACACCATACACATTGCCACATATCACACACATACAGAAGAACAAGCCATTATGTAACCCATGATTTGGAAGTAGATTGACGAGTGCCATACCGTATGCTGTATGCCAATAATGGATTTCTGCACACTCAAACAATACAGAAGAACAACGCATTACATACACATTGCCATATACCACACACATACAGAAGAAAAAGCCAGTAGACATCATACACATTGCCAAATATCACACACATAAAGAAAAACAAAACATTAAACACATCATACATATTGCCACATATTACACACATATATAACAAGGCATTAAACATACATATTGCCACATATCACACACATATAGAACAAGGCATTAAACATACATATTGCCACATATCACACACATATAGTAGAACAAGCCAATGAACACCAAATAAAATATTACCGCTTGTGACACATACAGAAGAATAAGCCATTAGACATACATATTGCTACATATCACACACACATACCAAAGAACATGCCATTAGACCTCACACATATCATACACATATATATAAGGACCATTTAACATCATACGTATTGTCACATATCAATATCTGTCATAAAAAAAACATATGGCTGACAAGTTTAACATACTTAAACTTTCTCTTTTGATGGTGATATATGGGCTTCATTTCACACACTGGTCAATTGGACTTCTCATTCAGAACGCAATGGCCAACTACTAACATAAAATTGCCTAGAAAATCACAAACAGTCAATGGGTGCTGGATATTACTGCAATGTCCTGCAAAGAACATACACATTTTTTTGTCACATACATACAGAAGAACAAGCCATTAAAATCATAAATATTACCACATATCACATACATACTGAAGGACAAGCCATTAAACATCATAAATATTACCATATATCACATACATACAGAAGAACACACCATTAAAATCATAAACATTGCCACATATCACATACATACAGAAGAACAAGCCATTAAACATCACAAACATTACCACATATCACATACATACTGAAGGACAAGCCATTAAAATAAATGTTACCACATATCACATACGTACAGAAGAACAAGCCATTAAACATCATAAATATTGCCACATATCACATACATACAGAATAACAAGCCATTAAATCAATCATGTGCCATGCCGGAAAGCGTGGGTGGTCATGACTCGCCATTTCACTAGATCACCAGAGTCATGGATCAGCTCAGTGTTCCTGTCTCGACCATACCATGTGGACAAACCACCCAGGTATTTACTTTTCGGTCTTCCCCTTGGTCTGTTCCCTTTGATCTTGCCAGTTGTCAGTAAGTTCTCCAATTCATTTCTTCTCATAACATGTTCAAAAAATTGTGACTGTCTACGTCTAATTTCTCTAATCAATTTACGATTTTCATTTGTCTCCTGTAGTACTCGGATATTGGTTTTTCTGTCTGTCCATGGTAATCTTTGCATTTTCCTCAGAAACCACATTTCTGCAGCCATCAGATGGTTTTCAGCTTGACTGCTCATTGTCCAAGTTTCACATTCATTAAACATCACAAATATTGCCACATATCACACACATACAGAAGAACAAGCCATTAACTCTTTCACTACCAAACAAAAACTGGGCTGTGACCAAACAGAAATTTATGGCAGAAAATTGGAACTAGGGGTGTGTTACAATAATGCTTTTAAAATGGTTAAGATGGTAGCAGATCTATTGTATTACATATCAAATTAAAGAGGATTGCACAAGGAACATGACAGGGTTAATAATTAATTGATAGGTTACAAATATTATGACAATAATGAGAGGTTTAATAATAACAACTGAAATTAAAGAGGTAAAAATTATTTTAAAAACTGCACTTATAAGGTGTTTTCTACACTCCTATACTGCTAATCATGTTTAATTTACTGAATAATCAAACAAACACCAATTGTCTTCAAGAATATAAACAGTATTGCTCATTAAAGTAACCCAAAAAGAAGTTTTGGTTCATATTCTGAACCATGTCTTTTTAACAAAAAATGACAAAAAATAATGGCTGAAATCTGGAAGGTGGGGTCTCTCACAGTAAAGTTATGAAAATGGTTAAAATTGTAGAAGAAATGTTGTATTATATATCAAAATAAAGGGGATTGCACAAGGAATATGTTGGTAGGAGAATTTCTGCTTTAGGTTGTAAATAAAATAAAAATAATAATATAATTTGTAAAATAATTGGACAAAAGTAGGTAAAAATAATGTAAACATTGCACTTAGAATGTGTTTTCTACACTCCTATACTGCTAATAATGTTTAATTTACTGAATAATCAAACAAACACCACTTGTCTTCAAGAATATAAACAGTATTGCTCATTTAAATCAACAAAAAGGAAGTTTTGGTGCATATTCTGAACCATGTCTTTGTCACAAAAATGAAAAAAACTAATGGCCGCAATCTGGAAGTTGGTGTATGTCGCAATAATGTTATGAAAATGGTTAGAATTGTAGCAGAAATGTTGTATTATATATCAAAATAAAGGGGATTGCACAAGGAATATGTTGGTAGGAGAATTTCTGCTTTAGGTTGTAAATAAAATAAAAATAATAATATAATTTGTAAAATATGTGGACAAAAGTAGGTAAAAATAATGTAAACATTGTACTTACCAAGGGGGCGTTGTTATCCAATATCCTGATCACTGCTAATCCTGTTGAATTTACTGCACAAACAACACTTTTCTAAACTATAAATACAATTGCTCCGAATCAATCATCCGAAAAGAAGTTTTGCCGCAGATTCTGAATCATGTATTTTTCTTTTTTCAGACAAAAGTTAGGAGAACACTTGGCAGATTTACATTTAATTGTCATGTCTGTTTGTTTTTATTTACTATATGTGGCAGTCTATTTGTGATAGGCTGCAAAGCAAACTTTGGCGCACAAGTCTGGTCTATTAGTGCAGCCGGAGCAAACAAAAGATGATATGTGTCGTTTAGTTCGAGTGCTACAAAAAACACAGTCTCTATTGACACCGACAAATTCTATTATTTATATTATATTATTTCTATTATAATTCATTAAATTAAATGCTTGGCTCATGTAAATCTTTCGGCATAATTTCCTGCAACAGACTGAAATTCTTCGGCAGGCAGAGTGTCAAACTTTCAGGAATACTCTGAGCTACTTTGCGATGAGCACTTTCCTTTACTTGAAATCCTTCTATAACAATTTTTATCCTCCTTTCTCTGTTTGCCATATGGAATGTAGGATGTGAGCATTGATCTGTGCAATTTCAAAGATCTAGTAGTAGATCTTCTTCCACCACTTAATGGTTTTCCTATCATGGATATTATAATATCCAACCATTTGGTCCATTCTGTCGCAGCCATTCATCGCCGTGTTATTTTCATGGAGACCATCTTCGGCTTGCTTTGCGGTTTTCGCAATCCACTCTCAACAGTTCTCAACAATGCATGTTTGTTTTTTAGCTTTATTTAGCCCTTCCACCAAATAATCATTTCATCAATGGACACATTTTCAAATGGGTAAAATGCTTCCTGGATATTCTTCAGAATCATGTCAACAAGAGGATCAATTTTTTTTTTTTTTTTTTTTTTGTGGGTACCCTCAGGTTGACATACATGAAACATGGTGTGATAAATATATTATAATTTTCTAATTGATTACTGGGAAACGTAGTGGCAGTGGCATACCAAGGAGTATATAAATGTGCACTTGTACACCAGTAGTCTTTGATACATGGTCTTGGATCAAGTCCCATAGCAATAATGACAGACGTAAACTTCAGCCATTCGTGCTTCGTTGTCAAACACTCAGCTGTTGACGAACATTCACTGGTTTTTCTTTATCACCACGTGCTAAAACTTTAGACACAACTAAAAATTCTTTCTAAATATTCACTGATAAGGGAATCACTATTGTTTAAAACAGTTATAAACAATAATCTAGCTTGATCTCAAGTCATACTACGTGGACGCAAACTGGTGGGCGTTTCCATTGTGAAAAAACAAATTAACACTACCTTAAAACTGAAAATTCACAAGAATCCAAAATTATAAAACGAATGACCGCACCAAAATGGCGTAGAGATCTTTCGGCTGTACGACTTTTTAGTTTACTGTAACTTAAAATTCCGAAACGGAGCAGAAATATGTGAAATAAACCACTGATCATTTTGTGGCACTAAAACGGTGGACTGCCATCTCGGGAAATACATTGTGCCGATAGATGGGATCACGGTAGCGAAAGAGTTAAACATCATAAATATTGCCACATATCACACACATACAGAATAACAAGCCATTAAAATTATACATATTACCACATATCACATACCTAGAGAAAAAAACAAGCCATTAAAATCATAAACATTGCCATATATCACATACATACAGAAGAACAAGCTATTAAACATCATAAATGTTGCCACATATCACATACATACAGAAGAACAAGCCATTAAACATCATAAATATTGCCATTTATCACATACATACAGAAGAACAAGCAATTAAACATAATAAATATTGCCCTTTTGACACACAATCTAGTTGTTGTACCGTGTCTTCTGGCTGACTGCCTCTATCTTCAGTATCTTTATTGCTAGAGTACAGACTGGGGCTTATTTCATCAATAATTTGGAAGGAGACTGATGATTGCTAGAGCATACTCTGTATGCCAGTGGATTATGCACACTGCTTCTTTAGGGCTTCACTTCCTTTAAAATGCTCTGCCAATTTAGTTCAGGTTCCACTAAGTCTGGATATCCTTGTGTACAATGCAAGCTTAGGACATAAATCCTCATGATGTTCTATAGAACCAGCAGGGGTGGGCTTACTGGCTGCTACCCTTTGCATCTTGTGGCTAGCTGGCATCCACAGTGACCTGCTTGAAGTACCCTTCTTATATGTGACTGTGTCCTCAACTTTACCTCATGTCTTTGAGCTAGGTTCACCACACTTCGCTGTTAGTCAGTTTCATGTCCTTTACGTGACGTCGCAGACAACTCCAGCATATTTTGGCTGTTTGTTATCTACTATACAAGGTTACATTCAGTAGTTTGCCATTGCTTTCTGAATGACCGGCTCTCATATCTGTCATCTACTGCCTATAGTACTTTGTGGTGTAGGCCAGGGGGGTCTTCAGCCTGAGGAATTAAGACTGCCTGTCTAGTGCAGTCGCTGCAAACTGTGCACGTTAGAGATTTCTTTTTGGCCCCGACAGAAAAACCCACACCATACTGAGGATTCAAACCTGGGTCTCAAAAATGAGAACCTAGCGTTCTTAGTCACTCGGCCAGCCACTCCTCCATACCATTCTATGAAAACTAGCACAAGGGGGTCTGCTTCCAAATCGCCTGTAACTGTGTTTCGAACGCGGTATTCAGGATTGTGAATTGTGTTTGTAATCTCATCACAGCGCATCAGGCTCACATGCAGACCAGGTTTCTCTCACAGTGTTGGCTGAATTGTTTTCAAAATAAGAAACAAAAATGATGAGGTTATGGATCCAGAGTCTAGACTTCTTGTACAATGGCTACAGATTCAAAAGCACATTGTGCATGCACAACATCTCCGAGGCACTTTCTGCATGTTCAACATCTCCCAGGCACATTGTGCATGTTCAACATCTCCCAGGCACTTTGTGCATGTTCAACATCTCAGAGGTATATTGTGCATGTTCAACATCTCAGAGGTATATTGTGCATGTTCAATATCTCAGAGGTATATTGTGCATGTTCAACATCTCAGAGGCACATTGTGCATGTTCAACATCTCAGAGGTATATTGTGCATGTTCAACATCTCCCAGGCACATTGTGCATGTTCAACATCTCTGAGGTATATTGTGCATGTTCAACATCTCCCAGGCACATTGTGCATGTTCAACATCTCCCAGGCACATTGTGCATGTTCAACATCTCCCAGGCACATTGTGCATGTTCAACATCTCCCAGGCACATTGTGCATGTTCAACATCTCCCAGGCACATTGTGCATGTTCAACATCTCCCAGGCACATTGTGCATGTTCAACATCTCCCAGGCACATTGTGCATGTTCAACATCTCCCAGGCACATTGTGCATGTTCAACATCTCCCAGGCACATTGTGAATGTTCAACATCTCCCAGGCACATTGTGCATGTTCAACATCTCCCAGGCACATTGTGCATGTTCAACATCTCCCAGGCACATTGTGCATGTTCAACATCTCCCAGGCACATTGTGCATGTTCAACATCTCCCAGGCACATTGTGCATGTTCAACATCTCCCAGGCACATTGTGCATGTTCAACATCTCCCAGGCACATTGTGCATGTTCAACATCTCCCAGATACATTGTGCATGTTCAACATCTCACAGGCACATTGTGCATGTTCAACATCTCCCAGGCACATTGTGCATGTTCAACATCTCCCATGCACATTGTGCATGTTCAACATCTCCCAGGCACATTGTGCATGTTCAACATCTCCCAGGCACATTGTGCGTGTTCAACATCTTCCAGCCGGTGGAATTTGAAAGGTGCCAGCCAAATAGACATTTCATTCATTCAGTAGCATGTCTTTTGCAGAACCTCTTTCCCATAACAACCTTCTGGAAAACTTCTTGGTCATAAGCAAGATGTTCCGTGTTTGATACACCCATCTGGAGATCATCAGTCACATCCTGCACCCATCTTCTCTTTGTTCTTTCTCAACCTCTCTTCCTACCCCTCCATTATTGTTCACTCCAAAATAGGCTTCTACCCAGGCAAAATGCCCCAATTAGAAAAGCTGCCCACAAACAAATGTACATCCTGTGTGAGTCTGCTTGACACACATTTAAAGTTTGTGCCATGTGCTGACATTCTCCTTGTGTGATCTGTGGGAGGAGACTGGATCACTTCTGGAGATATCTGTGTGCAATTCTTCTTTCATTCACTTGACATTTGTCTGTATCTCCAACATTGTCTCTTGTATTAACTTCACTGTCTTTCTTAATTCACACAGTGGTCCATAGAGTTTATCTTCTACTGTTGTTTCTAGGCCAGAAGGTTTGTCTAGATATGTCGTATTGTGGGCAGTCTTGGAGTATGTGATCTGCTGTTTGCAGCGCCAATCCATATGAACACATGGCTGATTCACCGGTCTTTAATTGTATCCCTCTCTCTCTCTCTCTCTCTCTCTCTCTCTCTCTCTCTCTCTCTCTCTCTCTCTCTCTCTCTCTGTGAGAAAGAGAGAGACAGAGAGAGAGAGAGAGAGAGAGACTTTGCATTTTTTTAACATTATCAGGTTTTATTTTTGGAAGCTGTGTTGCTATGAAGTCATGTTGCTTTTATTATGTGTTTTCCAGAAGACTGAGATGTTGATCTGTCAATAAAATTACACATTTGATTATGTTTGTATATACATGTAAATACTTATTTATTGACAATGAATGCACAAATAAGGATAGAAATACCAATCCTTGGATTGATCTAAAATTTATACATTAAACAAGAAGCAGCCCCATCATATATTGAACAGGAAAACACAGAAACAACGAAGAATCGAAGAATACACCAGGATTGGTTGCTATTCCCAGGACTTTGTAGCACACACCTAGAAATGCTGACACAAGCAATTAAGGAATGGGAATTGGAAGTCAATGGAGAAAGAATTAGCACAGTAACATGTCAAGGCCATAATAGGAGAAACAGAACAATCACTCTAATCCAGTGGTTCTCAACCAGTGGGGAATTCCCCCCAGGGGGGAATTTTAGGGTTTCCGTGGGGGTGGGGGGGGGAGGGGGGGAATTGAGATTATTTCAAGATGGCGTTAATACAAGAGCCGAGTACTTCTATTGTTTTTCCCTCCATACTTTGCGGTTCTGTACTTCTCGCCGTTCTGAAATTCATTTTGTAACGTTAGTAGATCCGCAAATCACGTTTTATGTAGACATCTAGACTTGTTCTAGTATGTGTTATTAAATTTATAAGGGGGCTGAGTGGTCTCTAGGTATGGTGTCCTCCTCAAGTGCTGGAGGTCCCGGGATCAGGCCCCGGTGAGGACCGGGATTTATTTAAAAAATCCACCTGGACTTCCAGTAATAAATTTTCCCCTGGTCTCTGGGTAGTGAGATCGGACGCCCGTGTGTATTGTTGCGCACGTAAAATATCCTTTGGCAGTTGGAAATCGAAAAAGAGTAGCCTAACGGCGCTGCCCGGGCAAAATTTCGAGTTAAAAATCTACCCAAAGTATTTCAGGATCCTCCCCGATGCAACGGAGTTCATGCATTGAGCTGAGTTTCTCCAGACTCAGGTTTGAGTTAGGAATAAAACGGAGCACTTATGGGTTAAACCGTGTGCCATGATGTTGATCCAACGACTAAAAGACTAAACTAGTGTTATTAAATTTAGCTTCCATTTTTACGTATACTGGGTAGGGGCAGGGGGAATTTATATGGAGGAAATAAGAAAAGGGGGGGGGGGGGAGGTTGGAGAGAATGACATTCTGAACATATGGTGAAGGGATGCATGCGCCAAAAAAAGGTTGAGACCCATTGCTCTAGACAATATTAGACAATACATTATGAAAATAAATGCTTAGAAGGCTTGAGGCCCATCAGATTCAGTGCTGAAGGATAATATATCGCCAGATGTGACCTCCATTTGGACAGAAGGATGATATATCGCCATACTTGAGCCATCGTGTTATTTGTTTTGTTTCGTGGTATCTTCCGCAATTTCATTGCTCATTGAGAGGACATTTACATTATAATACATGTTCATTTAATTGTGTATACTGAATCAGTCAACTTAATGATGGTATATTTAGAGACACGAAAAACATAATTCTTTTGTCACCATTATTATTGTTACCGACTATTGACGGGGTTATGAAAACAACAGTAGAATCGAATTCAGTGGGCTCTGACAGGGTAGCTTGGAGAACTCGACTTTGTTGATGATATTGGTCTCTTGCCCCACATACAAAATCTGGGGAAGGGGGAGTGTGTGTTTTCTGTGGTGATGTGGTTAAGCCACTTGTCTCTTGAAGATGGTGGGTTTTCTGTGATGATGTGGTTAAGCCACTTGTCTCTTGAAGGTGGTGGGTTTGCTGTGGTGATGTGGTTAAGTCACTCGTCTCTTGAAGGTGGTGGGTTTTCTGTGGTGATTTGGTTAAGCCACTTGTCTCTTGAAGGTGGTGGGTTTTCTGTGGTGATGTGGTTAACCACTTGTCTCTTGAAGGTGGTGGGTTTTCTGTGGTGATGTGGTTAAGCCACATGTCTCTTGAAGGTGGTGGGTTTTCTGTGGTGATGTGGTTAAGCCACTTGTCTCTTGAAGATAGTGGGTTCGTTTCTGGACTGTAATTCACTTCGCGAGTGCAAGCTCTTGGAGACTCCTTGAGGTCATCGCTGCAGCTACATAGCTCGTGCTCTGTGAGATGCTCTCGGTTTGCCGCTCTCCTGAAAGTCCTGAAAGAAGCAGAGTTGTGTGGAATAAAACCCGGTGTAATGACGTTGACCCTCTCACCTTAAGCTCCATTTAAGCCTTTAAATACACATTCAGATCCAAGATAAACTAAGCACGCTTGATGGATAATGTTAATAAATCAAACAAATTATATTTGCTTGTTTCGGGATTTTAGGTTTGAAGATTGAGCACAACGCACTACAGGTAACGCTGGTCGTATTTCGGTACGAACATTTGGCCTTGTCCACATCGGATTGGAAGTAGATCGAGAAGACCTGGTCATTCGGGGCCACATCGATCGACGGATGTCAGTCGCGGCGATCGGGCAAATTCTGAGCTATAGCCTATGATGGGTGACGTGATATTCTAGTGTGATAATTGGGTCGCGTCTATTGTGAGCCGCGTGGTCAAGTGGTTACACACCCACCTCACACGCCAGTGATCCGGAGTTCTATCCCGGATCCAGTCAGGGATATGCACTACTGACGAGCTCAAACGAGAGCGAAACTCGAGTCTAGTACCTCCAATCTGACGTGGACAAGGCCTTAGGTTCGTGCCGGAATACGATCAGCGTTGCCAGGAGTGGGTTGTGCTCAATCTTCAAACAAATTATAGCTTGATCTCCTTTGGCGAAGCCTCATTTTCAATGGTGGAGACTTATAAATATTTATGTAGCATTGTAGTCAAAGATAGGATAATAGGTGGCAATATTAAAATAAGAGTGTGTAGACCCTTGTGTCCGTTCGAGTGTGTATTTACTGTGTGTAGACCATTGTATCCGTCCATGTGTGTATTCACAAGTGTGTAGACCCCTTTGTCCACCCGTGTGTGTATTCAAGCACAACAAACTGGCGGTGTCATTTTTAATTCGAGCATTATTGCTGCTGAAACTATGAGCATGAACTGCTTCCCAAATTAGACACGCAGGCAGGTGAGTAAGCAGGCCGTCGGAAGGATGAAAGGATTGGACAAGTTGATAGGCAGGCGGGCAGACAGTCTGTCTAGGCATTCCGATAGATGGATGAACAGGTTATTAGTTTGAAGGGTTAGGACAGGGGTAGTATAATAGACATGAATTCAGTTAGACAGGCATATGGATGTATGAAGAAGTTGATAGATATGTTGATTGGCAGGAACATAGGCTGGTAAGCAGATTAATAGTATAGACAGGGCAGGACAAGGGCAGAATGATATAGAGGCATGCAGACAGATAATTCGTCTGCATTCGTAATAATGCAGACAATGAACAGGACCTGCAAAATTTAGTAGATGCGGTTGTTACACACAGTGAACAGCAAGGGTTAGAATTAAATTGTAAAAAGACACAGATTATGGTCGTCACTAGGAAGAACGAAATACCACAATGTAATATACAAGTAAATGGGAATATTCTTCAACAAGTGAATAGGTACAATTATCTCGGAACAGTAATAACATCTGATGGGAGATGCCTTGAAGAGATTAGAACAAGAATCGCCATGGCAAAAGTAACCTTTAGCAGGATGAAGAACATACTGACCAATAAAAAAGATGTCAATTGAAACGAGAAAAAGAGTGTTGAGATGCTACATAGAACCTGTACTTTTGTATGGATGTGAAGCTTGGACAATGAGCAGCCAGGCCGAAAAACATCTGATGGCTGTAGAAATGTGGTTTCTGAGGAAAATGCAAAGAATACCATGGACAGCCAGAAAGACCAATGAGGAAGTCCTTCAAGAGACAAATGAAGATCGTAAACTGATCAGAGACATTAGACGTAGACAGTCACAATTTTTTGGGCATGTTATGAGAAGAAATGATTTGGAGAACTTGGTGACAACTGGTAAGATCGAGGGGAACAGACCAAGGGGAAGACCTAGAAACAAGTATCTGGATGGCTTGGCCTTGTGGCATGGTCGAGACAGAAACACGGAACTGATCCACGACTCTGTTGATCGAGTGAGATGGCAGAACATGACCGCCCACGCTTACCGGCATGGCACATGATGGATGGATGGATGGATGGATGGAGACAGATAATTAGATAGCTGGACAAGTTGATAGACACCTTGATAAGTCTGAAAATGGGCTGAGAAAAGACGTGTGAACTCATGGTCATTTCCGCCTTCTCGCGCCATCCGACGTCTCACACACTCAGTGTTTGCGAGACTAGTAAGACCGGAGATGGAGTTATACCACAGCAATAACTGCAACCCACGGCGGGGACGAGGGATGGAGTTACACCTCTGTATAGCACACATTTTGGGCTGAGTTATAGAGACCATGCATGCAGCATGAATTCTCTCTCGGCCTGCCTAGTTTACTCCAGTTTACACCAATACACCTAGAACAAGACAAGTTGCAGATTAGCAAAGCTTAAACTGTCCGCCTGTCGGAGCTTCGATCCTAGACTTGTTGCGACCAAGGCTTAGCGTCTTGTCTGCCCTGCGATGACATTTAGTCTTATGGTTGTAACATTGGTGCCTCACCATGATACGATTTGTACCCTCCCAATTGCGCTCCTGTGCCCAAAGCTGTTGGCACAATGTGGGGTGTCGAGTTGTATATGTGTGTGTGTGTGTGTGTGTGTGTGTGTGTGTGTGTGTGTGTGTGTGTGTGCGCGTGAGCACGGAAGGGAGAGAGAGAGAGAGAAAGAGAGAGAGACTTAGCAGGTAATCGTTGGCAACATGTTCGTTATATGGCGCAGTTCTGAGAGTAATAAATGAGTAAAAGTAACCTAATTCGCACACTACATACATTTTGGATTCAATTTCTTTGTGGCAGGGTTTGATTTAGTTTGCCTATGTTCCATGTCAGTTTAAAGGTTATTTCATAACAGATACGCACTTTCATTGGGATTACTTATGCAAGAGTAGCAATGAGTACATCACTTGTTTATTTTCCCTCTAAAAATAGATCGCTGTTTATATAATTTTATATAATTTATTTTCTGATTTCTCTGTTGTTTCTAAATTTGGTGTGATGGGGAAAAAAATGGCAAACACAAGAACATTGTCAATAAGCTATGGGGGGTGGGACACAATCATTAAACAAAACGAAACAAGCGCAGATGTTGGAAATGTGTGTTGCACCGTTGTACAGTTCACGAGTAGAGCCTCTGTAGTGTGTGAGTAGCGCCGCTGTAGTGTGTGAGTAGCGATGTTGTAGTGTGTCAGTTTTGCCAGGGTCATACCTTCCATACTCTGTGTGTCTGTGCTGCACGCTGTTCTGTACAGGCCTCATCGCCCTGTACTACAGGTCAGCGTGTTGAAAGGTGAACGCAGATTCAGTTCCGTGTCTGATTTGTCTTCTGTGGATTTTGTTGTTGTTATAGGAGTTCACATATGATATACATTTAAGTTAGTGATTTCCAGTCCGCATTTGGTTATGTCAATGTGCGTATAACTAACTACATGGTGAGTGAAGTAAAATAGAGTACCTCTTTTCTAAACTTGTCATTCATGAGGGGTATTGGGTATAACCCCATATTTTTATACCCCAATCGGAATTGTATTGCTAATGTGGTCAATATCATACCGTTGCCTTTACTCCAAAGGACATTTCCCGGTACCCGTTTTATGTTTAGACCTGGAAGACCAGGCCATTGAGAGTAATCCCATTTACATCAAAATACAAGGCGTTTCCAGCTCATGCTCACAGGGCCCACAGGCAAAGCAAGCGTGCTAGCCCGGCTCCCAACTACACGGCATTTAGTTAGTACCCCTTAGCATTACACTCTGTATTTTTAAGGCACAATTATAAATTATCGATATTTTCTCTCTCAAATGGCAACGTGAAGTCCCTTTTTTTGCGATATTTTAATAGTGTAATTAACAAACATAATGCGTCATTCCCGTTTAATTAATATTTAATAATTAATATGTACGGATCACGGATGTAGGCTGGGCATTATAATTGTGCAATTGAAAATATGACACTATAAATTATATATATATAATTATATAAAGTATAATACTATATTCTCATGAATCAGATGGGAAACGTGAGACGATTATCATGGCTGCTGCAACGACATAATTATGCCATACAATACCGGGTATTTGTAAAGTCTCACTACACTTTGTATGTAGACCAAATCTGAACAATGCTTTCTTCCCAAAATAACACCGTTCTAACTGGAGTGCAAAGAATTACTCCAGCAGACGACAGCCATTCGCTGGCACTGTGGAGCAAATTTTTTAATGACACCATGTACTTCACTAAAATTCCTATTAGTAAAATTAAACGGAAGACCTTTTAAAATAAATGTCATTCAAGTATATGCCCCAACAAGTGAAAGCAGTGAAGAAAGCATAGAGGAATTTTATAATGACGTGGAGTCTGCTTTGAAGAACTGCAAAAAATCAGAAATAAATATCATAATGGGTGATTTCAACGCAAAAATAGGACAGCAAGGCGATGGATGCAGTGTAGGCAACCATGGTTTGGGAGAGAGAAATGAAAGAGGATACAGACTTGTAGAATGGGCAAAAGAACAAGAAATGGTTGTAGGAAACACCTGGTTTAAACAGCATCCTAGAAGATTATGGACATGGAGGAGTCCAGACAGCAGGATTAAAAACCAGATAGATTACATCCTGATTAGCAAAAGGTTTCTAAATGCGTTAACAGTCGTAAAAACAGTTCCAAATGCAGACTGTTACAGTGATCACAGATTAATTACAGGCACATTGAGGGTAAAGTTAAAGAAAGTCAAGTATACAGCAGGAAACCCTAAATATGACTGGTGCAAATTGAAAACTGACAAAGAAATACAAGATAATTTTAACATAGAAGTAAAGAACAAATTTGATATATTGTCTGATCTAGAGATCCTGTTTCAAGATGTAGATGATCAATGGGAAACGATGAAGAATTCAATCAGTTGCGCAGCAGAAAAAACTATTCCAAAAGTAAAGAAAGTGGGCCGTAAGACATGGATGACTGAAGAAATTTTACAACTAATGGAAACAAGAAGACAGAACAAAAATAATCCTGCCAAATATGAAGAAATTCATAGAAAAGTGAGAACCTTATGTAAGGAGGCAAAAGAAACATGGCTTGAGAAAAATTGCAGAGAAATTGAAAAACAACACAACAGTAACAATGCGAACCTAATGCACAAAAGAATTCAGGAGCTTACTAATCAAAGAACACGTACATCAGCAGGCTGCCTAAAGACAAAAGATGGAAGAGTCATAATAGAAAAAGATCAGATATTACATGAATGGTCAGATTACGTGAAAAACCTGTATGACGACAACAGAGACGAACAGTATGATGTTCAAAATAATAATGAAGGACCAGCAATTTTGAAGATGGAGGTTCAGAATGCTCTTAACCATATGAAATCTGGCAAGACCCCCGGTTCAGACAGCGTCACAACAGAAATGATTAATGCTTTAGAAGAATATGGAATAGATCAAGTTACCAGTCTGCTTAATACAATATATGATACTGGAAATATACCTCAGGAGTTATGTAATTCTGTATTTATTGCAATCCCAAAGAAATCAGGAGCCTTGGAATGTGATCAACATCGAACAATTAGTATAATGAGTCACATCACGAAGATTTTGCTAAGAATTATCATGCAAAGAGTTAGGAGGAAAATACAACCTGAAATAGGAGAAGAACAATGTGGGTTTGTGGAAGGCAAGGGTACAGTAAATGCTGTGTATATACTGAGAAACATAATCGAACGTTCTATAGAAGTAAACAAAGATCTACACCTTTGCTTTATTGACTACACAAAGGCTTTTGATAAAGTGAGACATGTCAACATGATAAGGATGCTTGAAGATCTACAAATTGATGGAAAAGATCTTAGACTTGTAAAAAACATATATTGGAAACAACAAGCTGCCATAAGAGTTGATAATGAAGTAAGCCAATATCAGCCTATTAAAAGGGGTGTGAGACAGGGATGTGTGATGTCTCCAGATCTGTTTTCCCTGTACAGTGAAAGTATTTTCAGAAATATTGAAGATATGGAAGGAATCAACATTGGGGGACGATGCATCAATAACATTAGATATGCAGATGATACAGTCTTGATTGCAGACAATAAACAGGAACTGCAAAATTTAGTAGATGCGATTGTGACACACAGTGAACAACTAGGGTTAGAATTAAATTGTAAAAAGACACAGATTATGGTCGTCACTAGGAAGGACGAAATACCACAATGTAATATACAAGTAAATGGGAATATTCTTCAACAAGTGAGCAGGTACAATTATCTCGGAACAGTAATAACATCTGATGGGAGATGCCTTGAAGAGATTAGAACAAGAATCGCCATGGCAAAAGTAGCCTTTAGCAAGATGAAAAACATATTGACCAATAAAAAGATGTCAATTGAAACGAGAAAGAGAGTGTTGAGATGCTACATTGAGCCTGTACTTTTGTATGGATGTGAAGCGTGGACAATGAGCAGTCAGGCTGAAAAACATCTGATGGCTGTAGAGATGTGGTTTCTGAGGAAAATGCAAAGAATACCATGGACAGCCAGAAAGACCAATGAACAAGTCCTTCAAGAAACAAATGAAGATCGTAAATTGATTAGAGAAATTAGACGTAGACAGTCAAAATTTTTTGGACATGTTATGAGAAGAAATGGATTGGAGAATTTGGTGACAACTGGTAAGATCGAGGGGAACAGACCAAGGGGAAGACCTAGAAGCAAGTACCTGGATGGCTTGGCCTTGTGGCATAGTCGAGACAGAAACACGGAGCTGATCCACGACTCTGGTGATCGGGTGAGATGGCAGAACATGACCGCCCACGCTTACCGGCATGGCACATGATGGATGGATGTACTTCATTGTTTAAATTTGTTCTGCATACAGAGTGTAGTGGGGCTTTACAAACACCCTGTATATGCTTCTATCTTATAACAGAATCAGAAAGCTAAAGCAGCCTTGTACACTGTTTCTGTACTGAACAGTTATCATTTGAAACATTTCTATTCCAAAGATTTTATATTCAAATAATATATTTTAGTCTCATCATCATCATGTGCCATACAAACTGCACAAAACAGTACATCATGTGTGATGAGCTATTTATTGTTGGTGTCATTTCTAGTAGTTTCTTATTTATACAGTATGTTATTTCACAGTTGTCACATTTCTAGTAGTTTCTTATTTATACAGTATGTTATTTCACAGTTGTCACATTTCTAGTAGTTTCTTATTTATACAGTATGTTATTTCCCAGTTGCCACATTTCTAGTAGTTTCTGATGTATATTATTGTTAATTCACAGTTGTCACATTTCTAGTAGTTTCTTATGTATAATGTATGTTATTTCACAGTTGTCATATTTCTAGTAGTTTTTTATTTATACAGTATGTTATTTCACAGTTGTCACATTTCTAGTAGTTTCTGATGTATATTGTATGTTATTTCCCAGTTGTCACATTTCTAGTAGTTTCTGATGTATATTGTATGTTATTTCACAGTTGTCATATTTCTAGTAGTTTCTGATGTATAATGTATGTTATTTCACAGTTGTCATATTTCTAGTAGTTTTTTATTTATACAGTATGTTATTTCACTGTTGTCACATTTCTAGTAGTTTCTTATTTATACAGTATGTTATTTCCCAGTTGTCGCATTTCTAGTAGTTTCTGATGTATATTGTATGTTATTTCCCAGTTGTCACATTTCTAGTAGTTTCTGATGTATATTGTATGTTATTTCACAGTTGTCATATTTCTAGTAGTTTCTTATGTATAATGTATGTTATTTCACAGTTGTCATATTTCTAGTAGTTTTTTATTTATACAGTATGTTATTTCACTGTTGTCACATTTCTAGTAGTTTCTTATTTACACTGTTATTTCTCAGCTATCACATTTCTAATAGCTTCTTATTTATACTGTATGTTATTTCACAGTTGTCACATTTCTAGTAGTCTCTTATTGATACTGTATGTTATTTCCCAGTTGTCACATTTCCAGTGACATGACAACTTCTAGTCTGACCAGCCCAGCACAGAACCAGCCACTGTCACAGGTAATTCCATATTGTCATCCATGCTATATTTTTAACAGAAAAGACACAAACATGTTGCACAATTTTTTGCCTGGTACATTTAGCTGTATCTTGCAAGGTGGATAATCATCATCATCATCATCATCATCCAGTGCCTTACCGACTGGCGTGGGCAATCATGCCTCTGCACAAATTATGATATCCGAACGTCATGGATCAATTCGTGTGCTGACTCCCTTCCATGCCATGATATAAGACTGTCAAGAATCGTTTCAAGCGGTCTTCCCCCTATCTCTCTTTCTGCAAATCTTTCCAGTTGTCACAACATGTTCCAGTTGTTTTTCTTCTCATAACGTGGCCAAATAACAATGACTGCCTCTTTCTGATGTTTGTGATAAGTTGTCTTTGCAACTCAGCTTCCCTTAAAACGACCTGATTGCCCAATTTGGCTGTCCAATTAATTTTCAGCATTTTTCTATAAAACCACATCTCCAAGGCTTCCAGGGATTTTTTCACCTGTTTACTAATTGTCCAGGATTCACATTTGTATATTAAAACTGGTTATATGCAGGTCCACATGGCCGAATGGGTAAGAACGCGTGCTCTTAAACATCTGTTGTGCTGATGCTGAGGTAAGGGGTTCAACCCCTACACCGAACAGCTGGACTAAAATGTTGACTTATCGTCCTTGACTTGGTGACGGACATTACAAGTACCTCTGAAGTCAGAGTGGGTTCGCTTGATGGTGAGGGCCACTGTTAATAGGTAAAGCGAATCCACACGCAAAACTCAGACCATAGTGTGGACTTCGTTTGAGTTCAAAGCGAGCAAGCACCAAATTAAAAAAAAATATGGTTATATGTAACATGCAAGAACTCATTTTCTAACTGTCAAGGACAGTGACTTATTGTAAGATTGCAAGGTAAATACTACAGTATTTCGTATAATCTGAAGTGAACTAATGATTGCTTTTTCATCTGAAATGTGCCACATGTCACTGATACTACTTTAATGTATATACCCATGTTAAAAAGGTCATCTTACATTCAATATCATGTCTTTTTGCTTACACATTGGCGGTTTTCTATAAAATATGGCTGCAGCTTCAGAAAAATTAAGTGCACATTCATTGTTCATAGAGTAAAGCATGCTTAAAGCATTTCTTTGTTGACCAGAATACACACACTGTATTTGTTTTTACACAAACCACTCTCCTTCTAGCCAAGAGTGAAGCATGATCAATACTTTAACCAGTTAACAATGTTTCACCTCTTAAAATATTTAGTACGTGTTTTTAGTTATTTCATCACTTAATTTATTTACTGGCTATTCTTGGTCTAATCTCTGCAATGCATCTTCCATCAGATGCTATGACTGTTCCAGGGTAGTTGTACGGATTCATCTCTTTAAGAATGTTACCATTTTATTTGATGTTACATTGTGATATTTCTGTCCTGGAGATAACCATCATGTTTGTCATTTTACGCTGTAATTGTAAGCCTAATTGCTCACTATAAATCAGGTCTTAGCCAGATATGGCTGAGCTAGCATATAATAGTAGACAATACTACCTGCTTTATTTTAGCACCAAATGTTGGAAAGCGTTCACCAAACCCAACATTCCACATTGTGCTAATGGCTTCGGGTGGAGGAGCGCAATTGGGAGGGTACAAGCCTTACTCTAGTGCAAGGAAATGCAACTTAAGGCTAAATGTCATGGCAGGGCAGACCAGGTATCCTAAGCCTTGGTTGGCAACTGGTCTAGGATTGAAGCTCCAACTGGTGGACAGTTAGAATATTGCTTTTTTGATTTGGCAGCTTCTGCAGCTTGTCTTGTTCCAGATGTATCAGTGTTACCTTTCCTCTGGAGTAAACTAGGTAGGCCGAGAGAGGGATAATGCTGCATGGGCAACACATGGTCTCTAAATTCGGTCCAGGCTTTTTTCTGCAATCAATAGTATATCATCTGCATACCTTACATTATTTATATGTCTCCGGTCGTGATTCCTCTCATATCCTCTAAATTGCCCATTATATATTCACTTTATATAGAAAAACAGATCTGGAAACATTACACTCGGCTGTTGCACACCTCTCTTCATTGGCAGGGAATAACTGATTTTGTTGTCAGTTTTTATGGTAGCTTGTTGTGTTCCATGTATGTTCATTACAATTTTAAGTTCTTTCCCATCAATCTGGAGATCTGCAAGCATCCTTATCATGTCAGCGTGTCTTACTTTATTGAAAGCTGTGTGTTGTCAATGAAATAAACGTGTGGGTCCTTGTTTACCATTTTAAATACTGCAGCGAATTTAAGTTAAAAAGAACATGATAGAGTTCTGTTTTATCTTGAATTGTGTCAAACATCAAAGTTTGTAAAATGTGTTCCTCCTTTAATATGATTGTAATTTGTTAAAATGTCTTGTTCTTTTTGTTTTTGTTTTTGAAGACTGAAACTCCAAGGATTCCATTTTCTACAAAACCCGAAGGTCAGAAATTAGAGGGTGTAACTCAGGTTCATGCTGCTGCTGTCAATGGAGACAGACAGACACTTTCACGTCTGCTGGCAGGTTTGATTTTTCTCATCATTTCTGTTTAGTGTAGAGTATAGATCGTAATGTTGCATGTCCAAGTATAGATCATAGTGTTGCATGTCCAAGTATAGATCATAGTGTTGCATGTCCAAGTGTAGATCATAATGTTGCATGTCCAAGTATAGATCATAATGTTGCATGTCCAAGTATAGATCATAATGTTGCATGTCCAAGTATAGATCATAATGTTGCATGTCCAAGTATAGATCATAATGTTGCATGTCCAATTATAGTATAGATCATAATGTTGCATATCCAAGTATAGATCATAATGTTGCATGTCCAAGTATAGATCATAATGTTGCATGTCCAAGTATAGATCATAATGTTGCATGTCCAAGTATAGTATAGATCATAATGTTGCATATCCAAGTATAGATCATAATGTTGCATGTCCAAGTATAGATCATAATGTTGCATGTCCAAGTATAGATCATAATGTTGCATGTCCAAGTATAGATCATAATGTTGCATGTCCAAGTATAGATCATAGTGTTGCATGTCCAAGTATATATCATAATGTTGCATGTCCAAGTATAGATCATAATGTTGCATATCCAAGTATAGATCATAGTGTTGCATGTCCAAGTATAGATCATAATGTTGCATATCCAAGTATAGATCATAATGTTGCATATCCATAGAAGAACATTGCTCTTATTACAGCTGTCCTGGAGAACTCTCTGGCCATATCTCCTGCTTCCTCCATTGTTGTATTCAAGGTTTCCTTATTTATTTTGTAGAGCACAGGTTAGAGCCCTCTAAAAGTACTGGAGAGTTTTGGCCATCGTAGACCATAACTTTAGGAAGGAGAAATCCCAACTGTACCTCTTAGAAGTAAAGGATGGGAAACATACCACAGTGTGGCAAACGCAGCCCTGGGAACCAAGTATCCACCAGGATAAGCGGACAACTTTTCAGCTGAGCAGAGCAGAGTACTCTCTTGTCCTGACTGTCAGTAATGGCTGTCAAAGGCTGAGGTAACAGACCCCCACGTGGATGTGGAAAGCAAGGGAAAACCACCACATTATCTTTAGACGACTTCATGATAAAACACATTTCAGAGACAGTGAACGACATTAATGGCTGTCTTAAGACAGCCATCTTATGGATGGTCATGAGCCAAAAGTGACACCAGGCAGTCATCCAACTACTGATAGCAATGATGCAGGATGGATTTAGACGGTGGCATGAGGGAATATCATCAGCAAAGTTGATTCAGAAAACCAAAGACCGAGGTCTCTGGAGGGTCACGAATGCCTACGCCAGCTGGCATGGCACTTGATGATGATGACATGTTAAGAGTTATTTATTTATATAGTATTATTTATGTTTTTAGGTTATTGACTTATATGATCCACAGATCAAAATCAGAACAATTAATTTGTAAACCTGAACTCCGCCTCATTGTGTCTTCAAATGTGAAAGTCAGCAAGTCCTTTTCAGAATTCTGGAATCAACCCTAGTATCAGTGAACGAAAGAAGAAGAACCCTAGCATTGTTCTACTGATTTACTAGACAATTTGTATTATTTCTGTAGTTTGTCAATGCTTTCTGAACAGCCAAAGCCTCATACCATTGAAATCAACTCAAAGCTGTCTGCTTTTACAGTGATTTCTGTTGATTTCTAACTCTGGACTCTCGAAACCCCGAAACCAAAGTGTCGGTTGTTTTCATATGTGAATGAACTAATAATCAGGTACATAGGGGAAGGTGATACTTCATGTGAAGTGTTGGCTTTTCATATATACTTGGTCATGGGATTACCACGTATTTGAGTCACTCACTTCCTTGTTAACTTCACTTCCCAGAAATGTTTCCCGTACTCATTTGATGTGTCTACGTTACTTGAGAGCTGTGCTTATGAGAACAGAATCTCTGCCTATGTACTAGGTCACACGTTTACCTGGTCTGAGGGTAGTTGATAACAATGATATCTGCCATGAAAATGTTGTCTAGGACATCTGCCATGAAATTGTTAACCAGGACATCTGCCATGAAATTGTTGACTAGGACATCTGCCATGAAACTGTTGACCAGGAGATCTGCCATGAAATTGGTGACCAGAACTCTGTCATGAAATTATTGACCATGGAATTGTTGACTAGGACATCGGCCATGAAATTGTTGACCAGGAGATCTGCCATGAAATTGTTGACTAAGGAATTGTTGACTAGGACATCAGCCATGAAATTGTTGACCAGGAGATCTGCCATGAAACTGCTGCCATGAAATTGTTGACTAAGGAATTGTTGACTAGGACATCGGCCATGAAATTTTTAACCAGGACATCTGCCATGAAACTGTTGACCAGGAGATCAGCCATGAAACTGTTGACCAGGAGATCTGCCATGAAACTGTTGACCAGAACTCTGTCATGAAATTCGTGACCAGAACTCTTTTATGAAATTGTTGATGAAGACATCTGCCATGAAATTTTTGACTAGGCAATTGTTGACCAGGAGATCTGCCATGAAACTGCTACCATGAAATTATTGACTAAGGAATTGTTGACTAGGACATCGGCCATGAAATTGTTGACCAGGCAATTGTTGACCAGGAGGTCTGCCATGAAACTGCTACCATGAAATTATTGACTAAGGAATTGTTGACTAGGACATCAGCCATGAAATTGTTGACCAGGCAATTGTTGACCAGGAGATCTGCCATGAAACTGCTACCATGAAATTATTGACTAAGGAATTGTTGACTAGGACATCGGCCATGAAATTGTTGACCAGGCAATTGTTGACTAGGAGATCTGCCATGAAACTGCTACCATGAAATTATTGACTAAGGAATTGTTGACTAGGACATCGGCCATGAAATTGTTGACCAGGAGATCTGCCATGAAACTGCTGCCATGAAATTGTTGACTAAGGAATTGTTGATTAGTTCATTGGCCATGAAATTGTTGACCAGGAAATCTACCATGAAACTGTTGACCAGGACATCTGCCATGAAACTGTTGACCAGGACATCTGCCATGAAACTGTTGACCACAATATTTGTCATGAAACTGCTAATAAAGACATCAACCATCAAATCGATAACCATAACATTTGCAGTGAAATTGATGATCATAACAAATGTCATGAAATTAACAATTTACTGACCTATCTTGTGTGTGTGTTTTTGGCCAGTGTCCACGAGTGAGTTGGATGTTGGTGATCAATTTGGCAGAAGCCCTCTCATGTACTGTGTCCTGGCAGACAGGCTCGAGTGTGCAGAAATTTTGATTAAAGCGGGCACACAGGTCAATCTGAGAGACAAAGGAGGAAGGACTGCCCTGCACTGGGCTTCTCATAAGGTACAATCTTAAAGTTGTAATCCTGATCTAAACATAAATATATAAATTATAGCAGACACTACACACAGTTATAAAGGGTGTTTGTAAAGTCTCACTCACTACACTTTGTATGTAGAACAAATTTGAAAAATGAAGTACAAGATATCATCAAAAAATATGCTCCACAGTCCATCGCGAGGCAATATGCAGTGAATGGCTGTCATCTACATGAGTAATTCGTTGCACTCCAAACAGAATGGTGTTATCAACATAAGAAAGAATTTTTCAAATGTATTCTAAAAAGTGTAGTGAGACTTTACAAACACACTGTACATGTTTTTAGTTTGACAGTTGTTATTTCTGAGCAGATTTACAGTCTGAAATGATGTGGGTTGAACTGGAGTAAAGCTGTAAATTGTGACGAATCAATTTAAAAAAGCAGAATACCACAGCTTAGCAAGAACTCAATCACAAATGATAGAGTGGTTCAACCCTGGTAATTTTGACAATTTACCCCCTCTTGTAATTGCGACTTTGTGTCCATATTGAGCTTGTTTTCTGTTTTTCTTTTTCCAGCAAGTTGTTTTCACATACAGTCATACAGATTTACATAGTTGTATTAGTATCCACTTGTCTTTGTTTTTGTGGCCTGATGAAGACCTTGTAGCCACAACATTCATGCTGTCAATGTGATTATGTTTTTGTAAAGCTGATCTTTTTTTAACTTGAACAAAGAAGACACAAACAATAGATTGCATGATTTATTGCCTGGCATATTTCACTGTCTCGTTGGGTGCATACTGCAGAGTTCACACAACATAAATTATAGCAATAAGATAAATCCTTCATATAGAAGTTTCCAATTTATGTGTGTGTCTGGGAGAAGGGGAGGGTGGTTTACAATGCGAGATAATAGGGAAACACGGGTTTGTTTTATTGAACTTCAACTGACTTGCAGTGGCATGTTGAAAATTGTGCATGTTGAAAATGGCAATGAGTGAATCACCAAAAAATGAGAAGCAGATTGTGAGCTTTACTAGAACACGATTACAAGAAACAAAATGGACATTGCTTCTAAAGCTTTCGTCACCACAAAACAAGCAAACACAAACCGACACAACTACATGAAAAACACAACATGAAAATACAAAGGTAACTTATCTGTATCCTTATTGTGGCTGAATATGTCTTAAACAATCAATACGTTTGATGACTATCAGTGGATTGAATGAGCCGGATGTGTGGTTAAGGCTGGTCAATGGAGTAAAGGTCAAAAACGTCACAAGTCCAGGGATTGGCCTAGCCACCCTAGGGGAGAACACCCACAATGTTGAAAATGGTAATGTTTACATTAGAAATGATCACAGGCACTGGTTCGTGCAATAAATTTATTATAGACAGACAACGAAGCTAAGTGGCTGGGACATGTGAGAACAAGGCCAGTCTGAAACTGTTCTGTGTCTGTAACCAAAGAAGCTCTGTCTCTAGTTGTTTGCATATCCTTTACAGGGTGTTGCAGTCAACCCCAGCATGTTTTGGCTTTTTGTGATTTCCTGGAAAGTTTTTGTTCATTAATTTCCCATCGTTGGCTCCGTGGCAAAGAGTTTACGGACGCAGTTCGTAATCCTGCATACTGCATTCACAACACGGCTGCGGGCAGTTTGGCAGCAGACCGCCTTGCGCTAGTTTTTTACAAAATGGTATGGGTGCCGTTCGTTCAGAATGCAATGGTAAACTACTGAATGTAAACTTGCCAAGAGATCACAAACAGCAAAAAAATTCTGGGGTTGACTGTGACGTCCTGTAAAGGAATACAACTAACTTAACTTAATTTACCATTGCTTTCTGAATAACAAGCACTCATACCATTGTATGAAAACTAGCACAAGTTTGCTTCCAAATCACCTGAAGCTATGTTTTAAATGTGTGATTACAAATTATGTTCATAACTCCCTTACCACAAGAGGAAGACTGAGGAACAGATGGATAGATTCTATCAAGGATTTATGACACAAACTCAGTGTTGCCCAGATGATACACTTGGGTCAAGATATAAATAAATGTTATTTTCCCCAACACCGAACCACACAGTGGACTAATAGTTATCAGCCATATAGAGATAGTTAATATGTGAATATTAAACGTAAATATTTGTTGTTTGTGCTACTGGTTATAGTGAACTGGATTTATTTTTGCACATGAGTTAGCTTTCACTGTTACCAGTGTCCCTCGCCTTCAGGAAAACCCACTCCGACTTCTGAGATACTTGTAATTTACATCTCTAAGTTAAGGACGAGAAGTCAACATTTTAGTCCAACTGACCTTTGTAGGGGATGAACTGCTACCTGGGCAGTAAATATATGAATATTGAGTAATGATATGACATGGTCTTGCCTGTCTGTTACCGGAGCCCATGAGGGAAGCACAGAATAGTAACACTGTAACTGACCTTACATGACTTAGTAGTGACTAAGGAGGGTTGACATGGCACTGGCTTCCTCATACTGTAGAAACATTTAACGTCATAATTCAATCAGTCATGAGGGCTTCTTGTGACTTATATGAGGGCTTCTTGTGATTTAGATGAGGGCTTCAAGTGATTTAGTTGAGGGTTTCAAGTGATTTAGTTGAGGGCTTCATGTGATTTAGTTGAGGGCTTCAAGTGATTTAGTTGAGGGCTTTATGTTATTTAGTTTAGGGCTTTGTGTAATTTAGTTGAGGGCTTCCTGTGATTTAGTTGAGGGCTGTGTCTTATAACATTGTAATATGCATTGTTTATGTTTACAATATTCATTTGACAATGTATTTTTTCCTATGTATCATGCACTACTGATGAATGAAAGATGAGTGATTGGAAGGGCCGAATGGAAAACGAGTCTGCGTGCCCAATTTGTTACCCTTTTAAAATAAAGTTAAATCAAAATCAAATCACTCAAATTCTCAATGTCTTTATTTAAACACAGAAACCTTCCTCATCGTTGTCAATGTCTTTATTTCAACACAGAAAATCTTCCTTGTGATTTCTAATTTCTTTATTTCAACATAAAAAATCTTCACCATGATTGTCAATGTCTTTATTTCAACACAGAAAATCTTCACCGTGGTTGTTAATGCCTTTATTTCAATGCAAGGTAATCTTTACTCAAATTCTCAATATTGTTATTTCAGTATAGGATAATCTTCACTCAGTGTAGGATAATCTTCACTCCAGTTCTCGATGTAGGATAATTTTCTCTCCAATTCTCAATGTCTTTATTTCAGTGTAAGAAAATCTTCAAACAAATTCTCAGTATCATTATTTCAGTGTAGTATAATCTTCCCTCAAGCTCTCAATGACTGTATTTCAATGTAGGATAATCTTCACTCAAATTCTCAGTGTGTTTATTTCAATGTAGAATCATCTTCACTAAAATTTGCACTGTGTTATTTCAGTGTAGGTTAATATTCATTCCAATTTTCAATGTATTCATTTCAGTGAAGGATAATCTTCACTCCAATTCACAATGTCTTTATTTCAGTGAAGGATAATCTTCACTCGCTGGTCTCCCTGACATAGGGGTTAACGTCTTTCTACGTAATTCTGTATATTCTCGTGAGTAACGCAGCTGCGCGAGAATCAGCAGCGGTTCGCGCCACGCTGGTAACTTGCAGGGGTATGTGAGCCGGTCACTCAGAAAGCACTGGCAAACTACTGAGCGTAATCTTGCCTAGTACATCAACAGCAGCTGAAAATTGCTAGTGTTGACTGCAACGTCCTGTAAGGAATATGCCACACACACACGCACTCACGCACGAACAACATTTAAAAAAAAATAATCTTCACTCTAATGTCTGTATTTCAGTTAGGGATAATCTTCACTCTAATTCTCAATATCTGTATTTCTACACAGGGGAATCTTCGTCTTATGAAGTTACTGTTGTCCAGGGGAGCTGATTGCAGAGAGAAGGACAATGAAGGACAGACAGCTCTGCACCTGTGTACAAGGCATAAACTGCCTAAATGCATGGCTCTTCTGTTGCGACAACTGACACCAGGAGAAATTGATGATCAAGATAAAAACAAGGTGATCAATGCCTCTTACTCAAGGATACAAGAATTCAGTATAGATTCCTCTTCTTGTCCTTGTTCTGGTTATGGCTCACAGCATCAGGTTAGGAAGAGCTTTCTGGGCGAGGTCATAGTGTGGGCTGTGTTAAAACATCATAAAGGTTGTCCCATAGCAAATACTACAGTTTAGGTGTCAAGTGTTAAATCTTCACATATTAAGTCATTTTATGAGGCTGGGTTGACCCAGAAAGTTCCTTGTGTGAGCTGTGTTAAAACATGATAATGGTTTTTTTTAAAGTTAGTTTCATGTCTTTACAGTATGCAGCAGTATTGACTGAGTCGCTGCGGAAGTCTGTTGTCCGTAAAGTCACCTTCATCTTTGTCCCGGGACATGCGGGAGTCGAGGGAAATGAATGAGCTGATAAACTGGCTGGCTCTGCACCCCCTGTAGATGGCCAGCCCTTGGATCGTGCCGATGTTATTAACGTCCTTAAAGATATGGCAAGAACAGAGGACTTTGACGTCAGTGAATCCACATCGCTGTCCAGGATGAAAGACTTGGGACTAAGAATCGGCACAGCCAGACGTGAGAGGTACATCGGGAAAAAGAGGGGCCTCGTCAACCAACACAGAACTGGCACTATTAGCCACCGGACGCTGATATATATGCTGGGGGGAGGATCTGAGCACCTATGAACCTGTTCGGAGTGCAATGAAGATACCCCAACTGATAACTGACAACAGTATGCAGCACTCAACCTCAGAATGTTTTGGCTGTTCTTGACTCCTGGGCAAGCTTATGTTCAGTAGTTTGCCATTGCTGTCTGAACGACCGGCACCCATACCATTTCATAAAAAAGCAACATAAAGCGGTCTGCTGACTAATCGCCCACAGCTGTGTTTTGAACGTGGTATGCAGGATTACGAACTGCATCAGTACACTAACGCCTTTCACCACGGAGCCGGCATGATAAAGGTAGTCCCATAGCAGATATTACAGTTGAGATGTGGAGTGTTAAATCTTCACATATTCTAAGTCATGGCATATAAAATAGGGTGGCCACTTCCTAACTTCATTCCCATTTCTTTCCAGAAGTTTCTGAATATTATCTATTACCAATTTTTATGAGGCTGATTTAACCCTAGAGCTGCTACAACACATGGAGAAGCGAATTAGAGACACAAATGAATAATATGGGGAGGACATGGAGGGAGCTATATGAGATATTAAAGATAGGAAAGCTTGGTGTGAGTTGACTGAGAACCTATGCACCAATGGAGGATAGATGGCAGAAGATGAATGAGAACAAACAGATAACACTTTACAACGGGCTGGCCATAAGTCTACTCTTGACTATGAGCGAGTAGCAGTTGAGAATTGAAACTAGACACATAAAAAATCCTTGTATCTGTACTGAACATATGAAGTGTGCATTTGTTTCTTCAATAGGTTCTTCCTCTGTGGTGCACGGCAGATTATGTCCTATTAACTGGAACTATTGTTCCAATGATTTGTCAGAACAATGAAGTTAGAGGCCAGGGCTGTGATAAAATTCCTTATGTTACAGGAATAAATAAGTACATACACAGGGAGATGAAACTAGTGCTTCATGACTCCTGCCCTTAATATGCTTCAATTTTTAAAAAAATGGTATAGATAATTTATGTTCTGATCTGTCGAGGTCTTGAAGACTGTCCTCAGAAAGTATCGATGAAAATACAGCAAGAGTGAAGAAAATAATTGATCAGGATTGAAAAATAGCAGAGACAGCTAGTGCAGTAAAACTGAATGGAAAAACATTTAATAGAATTATACAGAACAGAAGGAATATGAGAAAAGTGTATGTGCAGGGTTACGAACCTGCATGTGAATAAAAATAAATTAGAATAAATTGATGTCAATAGTAGCCCACAAAGTACTAACCTGAAAATATTTTGATGACATGGTAACAGTAAATATGATTTGGATTCACCCTTATGACCTCCATTCCAAAAATTGCCATCTTGCAGTGGAAAACCCCAGACTCCCTAACATCTATCAAGTTAAAAGCACAGAAATAGGCATAATAATTACTATGACTTTGAGAGGAGAATGTCAAAGGTTTCCCGTAGAAGAAAGATTACCTTGAGGCAACACAGTTACAGGACTCTGCTAGGCTGATTTCCTTCCCAAACTAAAATAAAGGCCATAACCAGAAAATAGGATAGCACACACACAGAATCTTCCATTGTTTTATGACAATGCACCCCGTCACAAAGCACCGCTTGTGCAGTTAGTGGCCGAGGATTTGAATACTGAAACTTTTCCACACTCTTCCTATTCTCCATAGATTTGGCGCCATCACACTTTTTCTTTTCCCAAATCATAAAACTCAGCTGAAAGGAAGCCATTTTTACAGTGAGAAGAAGCCATATTGTCACGTGATAACTGGTTTAATTTTAAAAATGGTGTGTTCTTTTTCCAAATCCTTTCAAGGTCATGAAGAAAGGATGAATTTAGACACAAACTTCATTTTCAAAGGGTTAAGAAACTTGGCTTGCAAACCTGAGAAATAGTCTGCCCTTCCTATCTCACTTCTTTTATGTACTCACATTTATACATCTTTTATTAGGTTAATCTTGAGATTAAAAAGAGATGACACAAGTGTGTCAGTTCATGTTGTGGCTATATTAAAAAGGAATAAATACTGTATACATTTTCAGTTCTGAACAACATTTCCTTCACAGTCAGGGTAAAGGCTAATGGCCAAATGCCAAAGAAACAAACAAATTACTAAATTGAAGCACTCTGTACTGATAGCAGTCAAAAAGCACTCTGTACTGTTAGAGGTTGATTGGAAACAGAACTACGTATATCAGCCTGGCATACTGGATCTCAGAAAATGGGTGTAAAGTCCCTATATAGTTGGAAATCATAAAGAATTGGTCATATGTCTGCAGCTGAGACAAAATTTAGAAATGAGAAAACCTACCCACAATATTCTAAGAGAAAATATGCTGGATGGACTGTGATGGTGGCATTGAGGAATATCAACATTAGAATGATGATCCAGCACTCCAAGAACCTAGATCCGTGGTGGTACATGAGTGTGTCTGCCAGTTGGCAGGTTATATGATGAAGGCTCACAATAAAATATTCATACTTTGTGTGAATTCTCTCTCTCTCTCTCTCTCTATCTCTCTCTCTCTCTCTCTCTCTCTCTCTCTCTCTCTCTCTCTCTCTCTCTCTCTCTCTCTCTCTCTCTCTCTCTCTCTCTCTCTCTCTCTCTGTCTCTCTCTCTCTCTCTCTCTCACAACAGACATTCTCTCTCTCTCCATCTGTCACTCACTCATTTACTCACAGATACCACTCTCTCACTTTCACTCACACAGACATTCTCTCACTCACTCTTTATCTCTGTCTGTCACTCACTCACTCACTCACTCACTCTTTATCTCTCTGTCTCTCACTCATTCACTCACTCACAGATAGCCACTCTGTCTCTGTCGATTTCTCTCTCTCACTCACTCACTCAATCACCCACTCATTCACTCTTTATCTCCTTTATCTCTCTGTCTCTCTCTCACTCATTCACTCACTCACAGATAGCCACTCTGTCTCAGTCTCTCTATCTCTTTCTCACTCACTCACTCACTCAATCACTCACTCACTCATGGCCTCTCTCTCTATGTGTGTGTGTGTGTCTCTTTCTCTCTCTCTTTCTCTCTCTCTCTCTCTCTCTCTCTCTGGGTGGGTGGGTGGGTGAGAGAGAGTGAGTGAGTGAGTGAGTGTGTGTGTGAGAGGTTGTCACTGGTGCACTGGTGTTCTTGTACTCAGCAAAGATCTTAGTGTAATCTGAAACATGATATCAGATTACTAAAAGTGATCGTGTGACAGTGTTATAAAGAATGTTACTAGTAGTGATAGTTTCACTGTGCTATAAAGATAGTCACCAGTAGTGATTGGTTGACAGTGTTATAAAGATAGTCACCAAAAGTGATAGTTTGACATTCTAATAAAGATAGTCACCAGTAGTGATTAGTTGACATTGTTATAAAGATAGTCACCAAAAGTGATAGTTTGGCAGATTTATAATGATAGTCACTAGACGTGATAGTTTGACAGTGTTATAAAGACAGTCCCTGAATCGCAGTGAGTTGAGTCAAGAATCAGCAACACAGCACCTGGGAAATTCCCATACACGCTCCATCCTCATATTCAACAGCCAGTGAAGAGTCCCATACTAATGTTACCAGCTGCAGTCTGATTATGTGTTCGTCTGGCCTTTCCTCGGAGTTTGGAGTGTCAGCCAAATTCTCTATTGCACTGAGTTAGTCAATGAAGCTTTAAACAACTCTATATAGAATGCAGCTTGTATATTCAAAGTCCTTGCCATCCATCCACAGAGAACTGCCTTACATTGGGCCGCATCTTACGGCAACCTGGAGCACGTGAAAATGCTCATAAAACAGGTGATGTATTAGGGTGTATTTATTAATACATATCCAAGTGTTAATTATTCTCAGATTTGTTAGACTAGAATAGAGCTTGGAGATGTTCGATGTATAGATAAGGTATTTATTTAAAACGACTGTCTGAGCATAGAGAATCATACACATTGGTGCTTTATATTGCCAAACATTTCTTACATTTTGTTTGTTGTTTGTTGTTGTTGTTTACTTGCTTTGAACTCAGCATAATCCATACGCATGCTACAACTTGTAGTGCACAGGACTGATTTTTGTGTGTGGATTAACTTTCCCTATTACAGTGTCCCTCGCCATTAGGCAAACCCACTCTGAGTTCTGAGGTACTTGTAATTTATGTCCCCAAGTCAAGGACAAGAAGTCAACATTTTAATCCAACTGACCAATGTAGGGACGGAACCCACTACCTCAGCATCAGCATTTTCTTAATTTATATCACTTGAAATGAAGTGTTATTGAAACATGCCGTGAGTATCTTAGGAAAAAAAAAGACTTTTAAAGACGAGAGCATCAACTTCATTGCACCAAGTTTTATCCCATATGGCGTGGTTTCTTTTCACATAGCAAGCTGCCAAAATCATTGTACAAAACTCAGACAAAATACTTCAGCACTGACCCCCATGTGTCTACTAGAAAATTGTACTCGTGAACTAAATAATGTCTGGAAACAAACCAACAGCCTTTGGTGCATAAGACAGTCAGCTTAAACACTTTGCCCTGGAGAATCCTGTCTCTGAGACAGACATAAAGACAAATTGTGCAGTATTGGATACACTAAATATCAAAGTTAATTCAATCCTAAATGGAAACTTAATTTTTCAAACGTATGTAAAGACATGAGTTCATAAAAGCAGCAGCATTGCACTCAGGAAATTCCAAAACCTATTTTGTCCCCTTCTTCAGTAGCCAACAAAGAAGACCAACCCCCCCCCCCCCCCCCCCCCCCCCCCCCCCCCCCCCCCCCCCCGATGCTAATGGTATCAGTGGCAGCTTGAATCGGAACGTCACACATTGGTCATAATGTTACTGTAGATGCAGAACAGTTTGTTTAGGACAAGGATTCATTCAGATCAGCTGTGGTGAAGACCCTCTCTAGAAAGAATACAAAAATATTTCTCACAATCTAGAATCTTCATATGGTTGACTGATACATTAGTTAATGAGGTTTGTGTTTTTATTGTTGAGATGAATGTTTTCTTCTTCATCTTGCATCCTTTATCAGATGTTTTATTTGATTATTGTGAGGAAATGCAACCGAAAGGCTTTGTGCTATGGTCCATGCCATGGGTTGTAGTTATTATGCCTTTTTTGAAGCACAACGTAACAAACTTTCTTCTGACAAGATGGCAAGGTGCCAGTAACAGTAATCCAATTATTCAGATATAAAATATAAATATAAAATTCAGATATAAACTTTACTGGCAGCCACAAGTCTGCTAGATCTCAGTACAGTTTTTCATGGACTAACAATAGAGCTGTATTTGGGATTACAAATATGTGTACATAATATTTCTGTAGGCACACATGAAAATCAGGAAGTCTCCAAGCTCACAAAATATGCAAATAAAAAGCACCACATTCTCATAATGCAAATATTTAGGCACCATTTTTAACATTCATAACAAGGTCTCATAATGCAAATATTTAGGCACCATTTTTACAGAGATTAGAAGGTTTAATAGAAATAAGATGCCGTAAGATAAACACAGTGTAATATTTGCTGTCATCTGTACTCAGATATCTGAAGAATACAATAGAAGTCAAGTGATGAACAATAAACATTATATTTGTTCTAACACTTTGTTATCAGTGTTAAAACTGGTACCTCTGAACATCCCAGTTAAAGATGTTATAATGAAGACATAGACTGATTGTAATTTCAAGCAGGTCGCTGTGGTAAATAACAAAATGCTGAATTTATTCTAGGATTCGAACATTGGGATACCAGATGCTGAAGGTAAAACTCCACTGCACTGGGCAGCTAGTAGCCGAGATAGAGACACTGTTAGCTGTGTCAAGTTGATTTTGGTATATATTGCGAAGGGACTGGGGATCACTGGTGTGCATAACCCATATTCTAACCAAAGAAGTTGGGCCCCATCCTCTTCTAATCTTTAATAATCAAGAATATGACCCTTGAGTTATTGCAGGCTCTGTGTTATTTTCTGTCTAGGTGGTTGTGGTCCTTTTGGGAATAATTAATACCAAATGAGATTCTGCTCCTTCACCAAGGATCATATTAGCTCTTGAGCCCCCTTTTAGATATTCTGAGAAAAGTCTGAAAGATTTCTTCAGCATGAATTAGGTGAAGAAAAGCATGGTCTTGAGAAGTCATGAGTCTTCTCTCTCCCATCTGTTATTTCATTGAGTTTATTGAGTTTAGTAATTTGATAAATGATTTCCTAAATTACTTATACACAAAGAACATCTGTTTTTTCACAAATACAACAGTGTTTCAACAGTGTTTTAACAGACAAACTGAACTGGAATTAAATCATGAGATCCTGTTACTGTTTGTGTAGTTTTATTGATTGGGCCTGTATCTTTTGGCCTTTTGATAAAGACATTTCACATTTTTTAAATTGATACATAGTTGTTTATCATGACAACAATCAATGTGGAAATGCATATTGGTACCATCAATTTTCCCAATCAATAAATAATAGCAACAATAATCATAGTAATGGTGGTAGTGTGGTTTAAGATCTTTTTTCCTGTAATAAAAAAAATTAAATCTTAAGTAGCCCTATAATGGTTTAGGCTGTCCTGTCCTACTTTTCCATCTGAGGGATTGGGTGTGTTGGCAATAGAAATGTCACCTCTGAGTGGTTGATTGGGTTGAGCCTGGGTCCATAGACTTGATGGATCCGTTTCAGTACTTGCCAGTAAAGCTACTCTGAAGGCTGCCCTTGCTCTGGTCAAGGCCTGAGGTATCATTCCATCTCAAGTGTGGGGATCATCTTCTTTGCCTCCCTCTTCTGGTCCACCACCAAGAACATCACTGTGTAAAATTCACATATGTTTGTATAATCCTACCAATGCAATACTCCATAATGCTAGTAAGAATAACCAAGACACATCAGGAAGGATAAGGTCGGAAGAAATCTAATATCCTGAAAGTAGGAACTAGTTCCCCCCTCTCCTCTGATCTAGTGTTGGGTTAATTTGTGGGTGGTCAGAGATTATCACACTGTATGCACCTGCTATCATCTGTTCCCTGCTGTATGCATGTTCTCATTGTACCTGGGTTCATTGAGATGTGTACAGTCAGACATTGATAGGAGTGATGATGTGTTGTTCCTTTGAGCATTTAAGTCAAGCTGATAGTGCAAGACCATGACAAGGATAAGATGCATTTTTAATAAATGGCATACAAATATAACATCTTCATCAACTCATTTTGGTTATGCATAGTGTAGATAACTGTTCCTCTGCACCTTCCAAATCAACTAACTTGTCTTCATCTTCTCATAAATCATTTCACATTACCTGCTGTTGTTGTGGTGTTGAGTGGTGTGCTGTGTTGTGTAGTGTGTTGAGTTAACTTCTGTTGATTGGGGTTCTCATAGTTTGTACCACTTTCCCCCATCTTCATCAGTTAATATGAGTATAACTCATCCAGTAGTCATTGTTCATCATGGCCATCATACATAACTTCTGATGTGTATTTGTTACAAAATGTAATCCATACAAAATCATGACAACAATACTATACATTAGTAAGAGGTTGCTACAAATGTACCTCTCCTAATCCACTCTCCTCCTCTACTCATTCTTTTATTCTTCTTCTTCTGTTATCAGTGCGCATCATGTCCATTCTGTTGGCTACCAACAGTTGGCTATAGACCAAGGTTTTATTTACCTGTTGGTCTGGACAGATTATCTAGGCTGTCTGTCACAAATGGCATCTGTGAAGCGTAACCTAGTTCTAGGCAGTGCAGCTCATGAGTGCCTTGTCTAAGTGAAAATCTGACATAAATACAACTATTTCTTCTATCAAACCCTATTATTTCAATTCATGAAGAGGAAAGGAAAGATATAATCTCTCTCTCAGCTCTTTAGATTGCGAATAGGCAGAAATAAGTACGTTTTCAAGCGAGGCAGTGGTTCCTGTGCACAAACTGTCTTGTGATTAGCAGATAGCAATTTAAGCAGTTTTTGATGAAATGCATAAGAGTGCGTTTGGATTCTCACCTCGTACAGTTTTCTGTGATAGAATGTTGTAGTATGCACACATTAAAGCTAACAGATATCTTGAAGAACTTCAGAGTTTGCAGTTTTGAGAAAGTATGAGATTGTCAGTTTTGCCGGGGAAACGGCTCTGTGTAGTCAGAAGCTAGCAGTCGACAATTTTACACATCAGAGGTTTTATTTTATCAGTAATACATTTAAATTGACGCACAAACACTGGATACCTATACTATATACATCTGGGCATAAGATAGATCTGAGGATTCACATGCCTACCTCGGAGTTCGGATCAAACTGCCGTCTTTTTCATGAAAAACACAGGTCACACTAGTGATCTGACCGTTCGTCAGGGCGATTGTAGGAAAAGTGCGTGATTTGAATATTGAACGCTAGCGGCAGGTCAGAGTCGGCATCACGTGACCGGCCCCGTCCAATGATCTCCCTAGTTTTAGACGCTGTAATTTCTAAATTTAGACGACACCCGTCCATCTCCGGTGTCATGTTGGTGTTCGTTCGCGTTCGTGTTGTCAATTGTATAACTCCCTCTGTTTTGGTGTGCAAATTTTGACATACTGTACAATGATGGTGGTTCATTATGTCACATCAAGTGATGAACAATAATTATTATATTTGTTCTAACACTTTGCTATCAGTGTTAAAACTGGTACCTCTGAACATCCCAGTTAAAGATGTTATAATGAAGACATAGACTGATTGTAATTTCAAGCAGGTCGCTGTGGTAAATAACAAAATGCTGAATTTATTCTAGGATTCGAACATTGGGATACCAGATACTGAAGGTAAAACTCCACTGCACTGGGCAGCTAGTAGCCGAGATAGAGACACTGTTAGCTGTGTCAAGTTGATTTTGGTAAGTGTAAGTGTAGTCTGGTTTTGACTGCATTATTTCATGGATATTTTATTTTTAGAGATTTATTCTAAGAAAGCATTTCACAACTTACATTTACAACACTCTTTCAGTAGCAGTCAACACTATATGCACCTATCTATAAATGTGCTAGAGTACCAGTTGGCACATGAATTGTTTGTCCACTAATTTTATATCTGGCCACTGAAAAAATAAAAACTGGCGACTTTGAATGGCTGTATAATTTGTGGTACATGAACGCACTTGAAGTGCATTGATCTATTGAATTTTAATGCTAGAGAACCATATCTGTTGTGTTTAATCAAGTTGTTAATTTCTTATTTGAAAATAATATGGTTGCTCTTCTTAAACATCTGGTGTGTTGATGCAGAGGTAAGGGGTTCAACACCTACACTGGACAGTTAGACTAAAATGTTGACTTCTTGTCCTTGACTTTGGGACATAAATTACAAGTACCTCAGAAGTCAGAGTGGGTTCGCCTGATGACGAGGGACACTGGTAATAGTGAAAGCTAATCCACACGCATAAATCACTCCAATGCACTAGAAGTAGTAGCATGTGTGTGGAATAAGCTTGAGTTCGAAGCAAGCGTGCAAAAAAAGAAGTAGGCTTTTCATCATCAGAAGTAGTCCTGCTTCAGCAAGTGTTTCAATCCCTTGCCCTTCCTGACATTATTCAAATATGGTGGCGGCGATTTGGGGTGGGGTGGGGATGAGTGAGAGGGTGATGGTGAAAAAGAGGAAGAAGAAGGAGAGGAGGAAGAGAAAAAAACAGAAGCCATGATGCTGGTGATAATAACGATAGAGGAGGAGGAGGAAGAAGAAGAAAATAAATAGATTTTTTTCTGTTTTGTCTGCTTTAGGAAACCACTCCTAGTGTCATCAATTGGCAGGATTACGAAGGTCAGACTGCCCTTCACCTGGCTGTTGCTGATGGCAATGAGAGTGTGGTCAGAGTTCTGGTAAGTTCCATAGAGTCAAAACAATGTCTTCTCTTAGTGAATTTACACACAGAGGCCACAAACAATAGACTGCAAAATTTATTGCCTGACATAATTTGCTAAATCTCATCATATGCATACTTCAGAATTATATATCATATAATTTCACATGAAATTCACAGCTCACAGCGTCACGCCATGCACTCAACTCAGTAGCAGGGTGACAGAACCGTAAACTACCAGTACAACATGAGGAAAATGCGACTGCAACGGTAGCCACGAGCATAAACACCCAGAGGCCTTAACCGTTTCACTGCCTATCTGCTATGCTGGGTACCTGAAGTCCTTGTAGATGCTTTTAAATCTACCCAAGGTTGTGGAGCATGATCTGCATGTTCAGAGCAATGGTGGAGGGCCATGTCCCAGAATTGACCGGTTTCTGTGCCTTATGCAGAAATGTGTGGCGGCTGGTCTTCTGGCTGACTGCCGCTTCTTTTGATGATGAACTGTGCTTTCGTGGAGGACTGTTGTTTTGGCCTTATGGAGACGGCATTATGTACAGTGAAATGTTTTTTACATCTGTTCGAGGTGTTGTAGTGTGATCTGCATGCTCAAAATGTCGTAGCTGGCTAGAAAACATCTAGAAACGGAATAACAACATTCAGAAATATCTGCATGTATGGCGGCTGGTGTGTCGCTGAAGCAACTGATTTTCTTGCCTTATGCAGAATGTGTGGCTGCTGGTTTTGCTGGTGATTGCCGTTCCATCGATTATGAACTGTATTTTCGAGGAGGATGTTTGTGTGGCATTCTGATGCCGGCATTATGTACAGTAAAATGTTTCTTTACATCTGTTCGAGGTTTTGTTGCATGACATACATTTCGGAGAAAAATTAGCATGGTAGCTAGAAAACATCTAGAAATGGTACAACAATATCTTGAGACATCGAGACTTTGTAGGTGAACATCTGGCTGGGAAAGTGACTGCCAATTCCATCAGGGGTGAACTGTACTGTTCGTAGAGGACTTGTGTGGTGACAGTCTGGCGGTGGCATTTTGCACAGTGTGCCTGAGCAGGCCGTTGTTTGTCGAGACTCCTGTCTTTTCCACTTTTTACATAGGGCAGTGAGGAACATTTTATGTGATATTCACTGGCACAGGAACGGAGCATAATGGGGACGACCCTATGCTGTGATTTTGGAAATGCGACTAATGACTAATATGTCATATAATGTGAATAAATTAATCATATATTAGCTGAGATTCTTAAAACACATGGTCACTGATACTGTTTGAATGTGAAGCATTTGTTATCCTCATGGTAATATTAAACCTGTGTTATACACACAGCAAGATTTCATAGTGAATCTGGGGTTACTGTGGGGGTAACAAATGCTTCACATTAAAACAACATATGTGACTATGTATGTATGTATTTCATCCAAAATATGATTATGTATACACTTAATATGAAATATAACTGCAGTACGCACCTGACAAGATGCAGGGGAATATGCCAGGCAATAAATTGTGCAAGCTTTTTTTTCATGGCTTCTGTGGTTAAAGTTTCACAAACTCCCCATCTTGGAGTTCTATTCCTTCATCTCTGATGGAAAGTTAATTAATGGCTGCCCTGCCTGTAGCATGACAGGCTTGTGGGTGCCCAGACATGTTCTGTCAGGTTTCGCTAGGACGATGAGATGTTGGTCTCACATGCTGTGGGTCTAATGTCTGCTAATTCAAGAGATTTGCATTTGTAAGAGGCTAAAGGAAAATCCTAGCCTAATATCTACATGGTAATTTTACTCGTATCATCATTCAGTCTGTTTCCACAATGAAGGTTGGTTGTTATGGAAGGTTGGTTGTCTGCTTCTGCAGTTTCTGTCTTTGCCTATTGTTGTACACTCTACTAGTCTGTCAATTTATATCTTCCAACATATCTACTTTTTTGCCTGGAGGTCTCTATCTGCCACATGCTCTGAAGGTTGTGGGTTTATTTCTGGACTGTGTTGTTAAGACCATGAGTACATTTCCAGAAAACACTGCAGGTCAGCACTGAAGCTACAGAATTTGTGCTTTATGTGATCCTCTCAGCACGCAGCTCACCATTCTGAGAAAAGAGACAGAGTGAGATGGGATAAAAACCTGGTCCAATGAAGTCAATCCTTTCACCTTTAACTATTTGGCCTTCAACTTTTCCTGTCATTATAGCCTTCAATAGATTGTTATGTTGCTTGATGTATGTAGCCAAAGTTTCAGCTCTTCCTGTCATTATAGCCTTCAGTAGATTGTTATGTTGCTTGATGTGGCCAAAATATTGTCTCTTGAACATGTTCACCTCTTCCAGGAGCAATGTTGTTATATTCAGTTATAGCCTATAAAGGAGCATCTGGGGCTGGAGGCTGGCCGGCCAGGCCGATGGTCATGGGTTCGCTGAACATTAGGGCGGATTCACATTATGTTAATTGTCCTGGGGTCATAGGTCAACCCCAGCCTGACATGGGTACCAGGAAATGTCTTGGAAAATAAAGGCAGCTACTGTGATATGGTCACCTAAGGTGTGTAAAGGAGAGCTTTACTTACCTCACCTACTATCGTCTGTAAAGACTTTATAATTTCCATGGTGCTAACATTGAAAAGATGAACAAATTGTCAGCAGTGTTTGTTGAACATTTCTATATGTTCTTATTTGCTACCATTTTGTTTTCCAGACCACAATGAAGAATTGCAATGTATCAGCACTGGACAACGTATTTCGAACTCCGCTGCACTGGGCTGCTGTTTTAGGTAACTCTTGTTTCTTGTGGGTTTAAATTGTTAAGTTTGTTGCAAGGAGAAAATAAATAACTTCTACGACTATAATCTTCTTCTTCTCGTTCGCTGGTCTCCTAGAAGAAATGCAGGGTTTTAAATGTTTACTGCAATAATTAAGATCTCACTGAGTCTCAGAAATAAGTTTGTGTCATTGTTTATCTGTGGGAGCCATTGTTCAGTTTGCAATTGATGAAGCATGAGGCTGTCTAGGAAGTGGTAGTAGTGCTGTGTCTAGTATGCCTGCCTGCTAGCCCAGTGGTCGTATGTTTGAAACCCCATTGACACAGAATCGTTAATATTCACCTGGACTCCCAAGTCAGTCCAGCATGAAATGTGTACCAGGAAGTGTTTTGGGAAGTAAAGGCAGCCAAAATGATACCGACCCCATCACCCACTGAGTGTTGATTGGTCTATACAAAATATGGGGCTAGCACTATACACTCATTTTACCTCAGGATATGGAAAGTGGTCCTTCACTGAGTTTACTTATACATATACTCAAACAGACCTGTCAACTTTCTCTCCATGCTCCCATACAGACACATTCATTCATTCATTCAGTAGCATGTCCTTTGCAGAACCTCGCTCCCATAACAACCTTCTGGAAAACATATACAGCTACACATAAATGTATGCTAGTGTTGGGAACAGTGCACTTGCTAACTGATAGTTTTTTGGGGTTTAGATTTTAGTGGGGGCAGGATTTGATTATTTGAACCAGGAGCATTTCTTCTTCTTCTGTTTCTTTCTCTCCTCCTCCTTCTCCTCTATAGAAGGTGGTGTACATTGCCTTGTGCTGGTCTACTAATCTACTGACTGTGATGTCTATCTTTTGCTCTGTTTTCACTATATCTAAATGTAAATGAAAAGTACATAGAAACTGTACTTTTATTTGGATGTGAAGCGTGGATAATGAGCAGACAAGCTGAAAAACATCTAATGGCAGTGGAGATGTGGTTTCTGAGGAGTATGCAAAGAATATCATGGACAGACAGAAAAAAAACAATGAGCAAGTCCTTCAAAAGGCAAATGAAAACTGTAAACTGATACAGTCAAAATATTTTGGACACGTTATGAGACGAAATCAGTTACAGAACTTGGTTACAACTGGCAAGATTGAGGGGAAAAGAGCAGAGAGAAGGCATAGAAGTAAATATCTGGGTTTCTTTGCCACATGGCATGGTCGAGACAAGAACACGGAGCTCATCCATGTCTCAGGTGATCACGTCAAATGGCGAAACATGACCGCCTACGTTTATTGGCATAACACATGATAATAATGAAAGTTTAATGATGTTGAGGTATGCTCTTTGAGTGTAGTCTTTGTACATAACTATACCATCTTACTGTATGTAAATACAGTCCCTTGTTCCCACATGCTTCATGACGCCATAATTTCTTATCTTGTCTCTTCTTGTTACATTATCTTTCAGAATGTCAATATTTCTTCTTGTCACATTAAGTAACTTTCAGAATGTGAATATTTCTTCTTGTCACATTAAGTAACTTTCAGAATGTGAATATTTCTTCTTGTCACATTAATTATCATTCAGAATGTGAATATTTCTTCTTGTAACATTGCATATAATTCAGAATGTGAATATTTCATCTTGTCACATTAATTATCATTCAGAATGTGAATATTTCTTCTTGTCACATTGTGTTTCATTCGGAATGTGAATATTTCTTCTTGTCACATTAATTATTCAGAATATGAATATTTCTTCTTGTCACATTGCGTATCATTCAGAATGTGAATATTTCTTCTTATCACATTAATTATCATTCAGAATGTCACTATTTCTTCTTGCCACATTGCATATATTTCAGAATGTGAATATTTCTTCTTGTCACATTGTGTATCATTCAGAATGTGAATATTCTTATCACATTAATTATCATTCAGAATGTCAGTATTTCTTCTTGCCACATTACATATAATTCAGAATGTGAATATTTCTTCTTGTCACATTAAGTATCATTCAGAATGTCAATATTTCTTCTTTTCACATTGCATATCATTCAGAATGTGAATATTTCTTCTTGTCACATTAAGTATCATTCAGATTGTTAATATTTCTTCTTGTCACATTGCAGATAATTCAGAATGTGAATATTTCTTCTTGTTACATTAATTATCATTAAGTATGTGAATATTTCTTCTTGCCACATTATTATCATTCACAATGTGAATAATAATTTATCTAAAACAACATGACATGTACTTGTTCAACTCAGGTCATTCAAAGATTGTGGCCATTCTGTTGGGTAGTGGAGCAGACAGCTCCAGCTCAGATGCCAATGGAGCTACAGCCCTTCATTACGCTGCTCAGAATAATTACAGTGTGAGTAGCCACTGAAGCTCACTGTTGCTGTTGTATGTCTGTTGTATGTTGGTAGTGTATATTAGTATTGGTGTGTTAAAGTCAGTGTTGCTATTATTAATGATAGTGTTGCATATTGGTGTTGTATATTGGTCTTCAAATCAATGTTGGAGTGTGAAAGTCAGTGTTGCTATTAGTAATGATAGTGTTTTATGTTGGTGTTATATGTCAGTATATGCTGGTGATGTATGTTGGTATTGCATATTAATGTTGATGTGTGTAAGTCAGTGTTGTTATTATCATTTATAGTATATGTTGGTGTTGTTTTGTTGGTGTTTGTGTGTGGAAGTAAGTTCCGATATGATTAACATTGGTGTTGCAAGTTAATGTTGGTCTGTGGATGTCAGTGTTGCTATTATCAACATTCAAACCAATGTATTCCCTTAATGAATTTAAAGACATAAGCCACAAACAATCTATTGCCTGACATATTACCCTTCATCTCGCCAGGTGCATACTTTTTTTTTTTTCTTTTTTTTTGCATATCCTTTACAGGACATCGAGAGAAAAAGCAGCGGCTGCAGCAGGATATAACAATATGAAATGGAAACAAATAGGTATTTTAAATTCCTGCGAGAAAAAACGAACTAAACATTAACAAACGTTGCACATACCTTACAAGGAGATCCACGTGTCGCGAAATACAGGTGAAAAATCCGAAATCAGAAGCACTCAATAAATATAAAAATGAATAATAAAATAAGATAAAAAAACACACGAACGCATACAGTACGACACACAGACGTTTCGATTCTAAGAATCTTTGTCAATGACAACACAGATAGCTGACGACAAAAACATGTGTTTGTGTTTTTGTCGTCAGCTATCTGTGTTGTCATTGACAAAGATTCATAGAATCGAAACGTCTGTGTGTCGTACTGTATGCGTTCGTGTGTTTTTTTATCTTATTTTATTATTCATTTTTATATTTATTGAGTGCTTCTGATTTCGGATTTTTCACCTGTATTTCGCGACACGTGGATCTCCTTGTAAGGTATGTGCAACGTTTGTTAATGTTTAGTTCGTTTTTTCTCGCAGGAATTTAAAATACCTATTTGTTTCCTTTACAGGACATCGCTGTCAACACCACCATCTTTCAGCTGTATGTTGATTTCTTGGCAAGATTACGCTCAGTAGTTTGCCATTGCTTTCTGAGGGGCCGGCTCACATACCCCTAAGTTACCGATGCGATTGTTTGTGGCTTCTGTCTTTACATTATCACTGTGGATTTCACTTCTGATATTATCAACATAGTTGTTGTATGTTGGTGTTGATGTGAGGATTTCACTTCTGCTATTATCAACATAATTGTTGTATGTTGGTGTCTGTAGCGTAGCGTCAGCTACGATGATAAGGAATCTATCAAAGTTGCTGCGGATAGACTTTCTAAGAATAGAAAAATAAGTCACTGGAGAAGACAAGACTGAATAGCTCGTAATTCTAGACGGAGTAAAGGTCCCAGAACAAGTCTAATCTTCTGACAGTGTTCAGGCAGACAGGAATGGCGTACAACTATACTGGTTTGATACAGACAGTCTGCCAAGGTTGTCTAGCTACGTGCCTGAAATAAAAAGCTCGAGCCCCCAAAACTCTAATCACTCTCACTGACACGGAGAAAGACAGAGTAACATATATAACAGCGACAAACTTTCGTAACTTCTCACTCTACTATGACTAAGGGTACTAAGTAAGGTAACAACTAGTGGGTGTAAAATTTAAGAAACTAACAATGTTGCATTTTAATCATTGACATGGCCTGACAAAGCTGGTATTATTTGCATGTAAATGGTGGTGGTGGTGGCCAACGGTAAGTTTGGCCACTTATCTTCTGGTTCTCCGGCTTACACAGTGCGTGTAAACCCTAGTTAGTAAGCATAAGTGAGATGGAGAGTGATGCTTCACAATGTCACACAGGTTGGCACATCTAAAGCTTGGTGCTGAAGGTGTCAAATCTGTGAAATATAGTTAGAGTACGTGACTCTTCTGTCAAGACATCTGTAAGCATCGGCCCTGGATTGTTCCTGATGGCCAATAACATCTCATACAAAATTGCAGAAACAAAATAGCATGAGCTATCTGTCCCTGCTCCCTATAAGTCCCTATCCTAGGATAAATAGAAAATCACTGACTTAAGGAAAACAGCTAAATAAAATCATTCTATGCTTCCTTACAAGTGAATATAATAATTATTCAGTAATAATTAACCATATAATCCTATAATGCATATCATAAGTATATTATTAAAATACAATAATTACAAAGTAATCTAGAGATAGATACATATACAATATATTAAACAGATTACATATTATAGATATTTATGTTCAAATTCTGATGCTATATTCCTAGCCTATATTTAATATAATGGTTCTATGTAACATATATTTTAAAATACACAGTTTATGTAATTATCATAATAGAATATGATAGGCTGAAAGTTAATGGAGTGGCAGGCAAGATCAGGACTGCGAATTGGTGAGAAATCACTGATAAGAATTAACGAACATGCCTAGGATCTACCATGCTAGTATTTGACATTCGTACACGTGTTTAGTAAGATTTCCTATTTTCGCGGCATCGAAATATTCATTATTATCTCTAAGTATTCGCAATCACTATCACATCCTCGAATTATCACCACTATGAACGGCCTCATGTATTTCCTAAACTAACGGCTCGATTAGTATGGCCTAGTCTACTGCTATACGGACTAATCGAAACTTTGGTTTCTATCCGACTTTATCAAGTTTACAACTATCTCAAATCGTCTACACCTCTCTAAACCTCATGTAAAGGTAATTTTCTACACAGTTACGTTTTACCCTTTACCCTGCGTGCTTAGTAAACTACCTGTACGAAGTATAATATAGGCGATCGAGTTTAGTCGGTAAAATAATTATTATGGTAAATAATTAGGTAAAATAACCTATTATCGGCGGTTTCCAACTTTAACTACACACGGAAATCTCGGACGCACACGGCAATATATTATATCGATACACATAACTATTCCTTACCCTTCTAATCTACTGACCGCACTTGTCGGGTACAAAAACTGCTCTAGGTATCTCTCTAATATATCTGAATATATTTATGGCCGTAATACGCGCCAAAGATAAAACTCTTAACACTTTATAAGTATTTTATAGAGCCTAGCGACTAGCAGATGTTTTTACACCGACGTCTAGATTGCGAAAGAACGCGTTTAGCTATTTTTCTCCTGACCGGAAGTGGTCGTGCCAGGGAGTTCGTTTCCTTTAATTTATCCTACCAAATTGGGAAATAGTCGTAGCCAAATTTGTAGGTTACTTCTGTAACGTATTATTTCCCACTAGAGTAATAACATTAAATAGCAGTTGATTTATGCTATGGACGTGGCCTATCTATACATATATAATTAGGTATAAATATGCAGATAAACTCGTATACAATTAAATAAGGGTTTTTAAAGAGAATTTACTCTACTTTACTCAAAAGATGATGGGGAAGCTGGAGACTTCGTCACAGTGTCGATGTGAAGATTTCACTTCTGCTATTATCAACATAGTTGTTGTATGTTGGTGTCGATGTGAGGATTTCACTTCTGCTATTATCAACATAGTTGTTGTATGTTGGTGTCGATGTGAGGATTTCACTTCTGCTATTATCAACATAGTTGTTGTATGTTGGTGTCAATGTGAGGATTTCACTTCTGCTATTATCAACATATTTGTTGTATGTTGGTGTCGATGTGAGGATTTCACTTCTGATATTATCAACATAGTTGTTGTATGTTGGTGTTGATGTGAGGATTTCACTTCTGATATTATCAACATAGTTGTTGTATGTTGGTGTCGATGTGAGGATTTCACTTCTGCTATTTTCAACATAGGTGTTGTATGTTGGTGTCGATGTGAGGATTTCACTTCTGATATTATCAACATAATTGTTGTATGTTGGTGTCGATGTGAGGATTTCACTTCTGTTGTTATCAACATTGGTGTTGTATGTTGGTGTCAGTGTGCGGATGTCACTTCTGATATTATCATCATATCATAAGCAGTCAACCCCAGCATGTATTGGTCTTTTATGATTTACTAGGCACATTTACATTAATTTGTTTGCCATTACTTTTTTCTGAATAACCAAAAGCTCTAACCATTTAATTCAAAGCAAATTGATCTGCTTCCAAATCGGCAATGGCTGATTTTGAACCCTCAACTCGGTATGTCTGGGGCATTGTGAAACTGCATTTCACTAACTTCTAAGTCACAGGCGTTGACTCAGCAGTGAAACAATTACTATAATAATAGTTCATTTACTTAGAAATTGATGCTGTTTGTTATGGCTTCATTCAGTCAATGACTGTTAATCTGGCAGACCACTTACAAATAATCACTGCCATAGTCCACCATTTTAATAAACATATGTAATGGTTATGTTTTTTTTTTAAATACAGGACACAGTGTCGGTTTTCCTCAGGCGGAACTGTGTTGATGAAGCTGACCTTGAAGGGCGTACAGCCTTCATGTGGGCTGCTGGAAAAGGGGCAGATGATGTCATTAGGGTGTTTTTAGAACATAATGTGGACATACAGCAGGAAGACAAAACAGGAGGAACAGGTCTGCTTCATTGATTTTACTCTAATATACATGTTCCCCTAGCAGACATTTTTCTCTTACAATTTTTTCTCCTACAGACATTTTTATCTTACACATACCTTTCTCTTACAGACATGTTTATCTTATACATGCCCTTCTCTTACAGACATTTTTATAGTAATCTTTTAGATACATCTTTATCTTACAGACACCAATCTCTTACAGACATTTTTATAGTAATCTTTTAGATACATCTTTATCTTACAGACACCAATCTCTTACAGACATTTTTATAGTAATCTTTTAGATACATCTTTATCTTACAGAAACCAATCTCTTACAGACATTTTTATAGTAATCTTTTAGATACATCTTTATCTTACAGACACCAATCTCTTACAGACATTTTTCTTTTATAATCTGTTATGATCACCGTAAGCATTTACCTCTCTTTCCTTCATACATTTTTATTTTACAGTCTTTCCCTTATAGATATTTTGCTTTTATAATTGTTTAAATAAATTTTTATTTGATGAAATCCATATAGGCATCTTTCTCTTACACAATTTCTTTTTATAATATCTTAGAGGCATCTTTCTTTTACAAACATTTTCATCTTACATAAATTTTTCATTTATAATCTCTAACAGACTTTACCAATTTCTTATAGAAAGACATTTTTATCTTACAGACATCTTTATCTTACAGACATCTTTATCTTACAGACATCTTTATCTTACAGACATCTTTATCTTACAGACATCTTTTACAGACATCTTTATCTTACATACATCTTTATTTTACAGACATCTTTATATTACAGACATATTTTATAGACATCTTTACCTTACAGGCATCTTTATCTTACAGACATCTTTATCTTACAAACATCTTTTACAGACATCTTCATCTTACAGGCATCTTTATCTTACAGACATCTATATCCTACAGACATCTTTATCTTAATGACATTTTTATCTTACAGACATCTTTATCTTACAGACATCTTTATCTTACGGACATCTTTATCTTACGGACATCTTTTACTAACATCTTTATTGTACAGACATTTTTATCTTACAGACATCTTTATCTTACAGACACTTTTAGTGTTTTCTGAGCTGATTTAGAAACTCAAAATGGATGTATATATGCGTTTCTGTGGGGGGGGGGGGGGGGGGGGGGGGGGTCTTGAGCCTGAGGAATTAAGGCCACCTAGCTAGTGCAGTTGACGTGAACTTTACAGGTTAGGGTTTTTCTTTTTTTCCCCCAACAGAAAAGAATCCAAACCTTACTGAGGTTTTGAACCTGGGTCTTCCGAAGGAGAATCATTTATTCTAGCCACTCAGCCAGCCGCTCCTCGACAATTTAGTAATCCCATTGCAGTCAGCGTAAACAGTCAATTACTGGATTTACTGTTTACAACTGTGTAGATACAGTGAAAAGATTATTGTGCCTGATTGCATCTCCTTTATCAGATATTCAATAGCATATTTGTACTTTTAAGCCCTTCATGCTGCCGCTTTATCTGGCCACAGCACAACAGTCAAACTGTTGTTGGAGAATGGAGCCAGATTGGAAGTAACAGACCAAGCCAGGCACACACCACTATTCCGGGCCTGTGAGATGGGTCACATGGATGTTGTACAGACTTTAATTGATGCTGGAGCCAGAGTGGATGCCCTTGATCAGGATGGGAGATCACCACTGCATTGGTGAGAGCCGTTGGATTGGTAACAGTTTTAATTATTGTGAACCTGTTTCTCAACATCATGATGTACAAATTTGTTTAGGCTATTAATAATCACTGTAATGTACCATATAGGCTCTACACGTAGCTACACTTTATTTGGGAATGAACACTTTTCTGACCTTTGCACTAATTTTTCTTCCATTGAGATTGGTTATTTGATGGACAATCATTAAGTAGTGGAAACTTTATTATAAAGTGGACGGAAGGGTGTTGACAATGGAAAATCCTTATTTCAGGATACAAATAGCTCTTAAGCAATGTCCCATGTAGAGGTCATGAGGATTGAGCAGTTTTCTCATGCACAGCAGAAATGACAAAATGGATGTCCCACTATTGACATGCACCATGGAAGAACACAGGACATTATTTGATTTTTGTGGCTAGAGACTGAAATCTACAGAAGAATGATGGTTCAGTATGGAGACAGTTTGAAGCAGGCAAAAGTGTACAAGCTCTGGGACATCTTCCAGTAGAATGACTTGTCAGCCGCAGTGATACCAGAATCATTACACAGCAAACTTGATTGCTTGTGTCTAACTTCTTCATGCTGAAATATTTCTACTTATTTCTGTGTTGTGTATGCAACTTATTCAAGAACATCTATTAGTGTTGATTGATACGAATGTTTAACATATTTCAAAATATTCTATTAATGTTGATAGTCGCATTTGTTGTGACATTATTCAATAAAAATCTGAGTGAGATATTTCAAAATATATTTTTTGGTGTCGATTGTGATAGCTAATGCCTTATTTTAAACTTTTTTGTCAGTGTCAGAATGTTTCATGTAATGCAAACATAAATAACTGCCTGAAAATAGATTCTTGAATGGCTTCACATATTAACATTCAGTAATGTCCACGGATGAAACTGCATGTCAACCAAAAATCAAATCAACAATGAACAAATTCATATTGTCACAAATTTTGAATATCTCGGGCCCCCATAAGGAACAACATTGAAGACTGTTGGAAAAGTTAGATGAAGACTGGCCATAACAATGTAGAAGTTAAACAGTATTAAGAACCTGTGGTACAACATCAGCAAATACATTACAGTACAATTCTGGAGAGCATGCATCTTTCTTGTAGCAACATACAGATATGCATGATAAGGCAGATGTGGTGAAGGCCCTCTGGGAGCATGTGATTAATACAGAAGAACAAATAGACTATCATGGTCTAGAGAGAATGCAGCTGCAAGAGGTGGTCAGAGGATCTGGTCGACAGTTATCACTGAGAGGTAAAGCAAGACGGACATATAATCAGATTGCTGTGGTAAGAACAGCGATTAAACAGAAACAGGAGTCAGCCAGCACAAAGATAGACACTGGTCATTGAGACACTTTGGCCATGAGAATACATGAAGCAGGAGAACTGGGAAGGGATCTGGACACTTGGTGGGCTGTGATGAGAGCGATGTTCTGAACACAATCTGCTACAAGATGTTGACTTGTGTGATTATGTTAGTTACTTTGGATGGTTGGTTGGTTGGTCGGTCGGTCGGTCGGTTGGTCAGTCAGTCAGTTAGTCGTGGTTCCAACTTCACGGCAAAGGGTGGCCCCATTTTTCTCCATTCCTGTGCCAGTGAAAATCAAACAAAATGCTCCTCACTGCCCCATGTGAAAAGTGGAACAAACAGCAGTACAGACATACCAACAGCCTGCACAGGGATACTATGCATAATGCCGCTGATAGAATGCCAACACAAAGGTGCACCATAAAAAATACAGTTCATCGTCGATGGAAGCGGCAGTCACTAGAAAACCAGCAGCCACACATTACTGCATAAGGCAACCCAGTTAGTTCAACAACCGACATATTATTGGTATTATATTCAGTATATTATACCGACACATTATTTTTTTAACATACAGTTCACGCAACAAACAACCACGGACAGATGTAAAAGCACTCCACACAAAATTCACAGTTCACAGTGTTGCTTCATGCACTCAACTCAGTAACAGGGCGATGGAACCATGCACTGCCAGTCCAACATGAGGAAAATGTGTAAGCAAACTGTAGCCACAAGCATAAACACTCTAGAGGCTTTATCAGCTCAACCGCCTATCCCCCATGTTGGAGACCAAACACTTGTGTGATTATAATAGTGTCAGCATGTCATCCATTGTGTAGTTGGAGCCATACATGGCAATTACATTAGCATGTTTTTTAAAATTCCTCTTAGGGCAGCCTTGGGTGGCCATGCTTACATCTGTCAGATACTGATCAAATGTGGCTTACATCCAAATGTCAGGGATCACTCACTGTGAGTAGTCTGCGTGCTGAGAGAAGTTATGTGTATAGTAGTAGTATAGTATAGTATGTGTATAATCTTAAAATAAACCTGATTTTATAATCCTATAGAGCCCTGTCATTTTCCAAGGCATGTGATGGATTGTGTGAAACTGTTGGATTGTGTGAAACTGTTTATGTATGTTCTTTTGAGGGTTTCCATGGCACAGTGGTCAAGCTGTCACCTTGCACTATGATGGTCATGGGTTTGTTTTCAGACTGCCTTGTTCAGGCCACGAGTGCAGTTTGAGCCCCCTGTGGGTTGTCGCGGGAGTGCACGCTTTGGTGTTGCTCTCAGCAGATGGCTGGCTGTCCAACAGGCCGAATCAACAGATTTTACAGGTGAGAGCATCAACTTCAGTGCACCAGATTTATTCCAAATCGGGTCAGCCTTTTTCTGCTAAGTGGCCTGTCGAAAGAGTCACATAGAGCATGAACTACGTAGCTTCAGTGGAGATCGGCATGGTCGAATGGATAGAAACACACGTTTCAAACGTGGTGGGCTGATGCCGAGGTAAGGGATTCAACCCCTTCACTGGACGGACTAAAATTTTGACTTCTCGTCCTTGACTTGGGGACATAAATTACAAGTACCTCTGAAATTGGACAGGGTTTGACTGAAGGCGAGGGACACTGCTAATAGATAAAGATACTGCACACGCAAAATTCAGTCCAGTACTACTAGAAGTATGGATACTTTTGAGTTGAACATGAGCAAGCACACGCCACTTAACCACTTCCTTACATGGACCGGGCCACACGGGGTAACAACTGGTGCAATGATGTTGATCGTCTCGCCTTTACCTTTCCTAACAGCACGCAGCCAGCCTTCACATATAATGACAAGGTCCAGATAGTGCCAGGACAAATACAGCATCCAGACAGCCTTTACATATAGTGACAAGGTCCAGATAGTGCCAGGACAAATACAGCATCCAGCCAGCCTTCACATATAGTGACAAGGTCCAGATAGTGCCAGGACAAATACAGCATCCAGCCAGCCTTCACATATAGTGACAAGGTCCAGATAGTGCCAGGACAAATACAGCATCCAGCCAGCCTTTACATATAGTGACAAGGTCCAGATAGTGCCAGGACAAATACAGCATCCAGCCAGCCTTCACATATAGTGACAAGGTCCAGATAGTGCCAGGACAAATACCGCATCCAGCCAGCCTTCACATAGTGAGAAGGTCAAGATAGTGCCAGGACAAATACAGCATCCAGTCAGCCTTCACATATAATGACAAGGTCCAGATAGTGCCAGGACAAATACAGCATCCAGCCAGCCTTCACATATAATGACAAGGTCCAGATAGTGCCAGGACAAATACAGCATGCAGCCAGCCTTCACATATAGTGACAAGGTCCAGATAGTGCCAGGACAAATACAGCATCCAGCCAGCCTTCACATATAGTGACAAGGTCCAGATAGTGCCAGGACAAATACAGCATCCAGCCAGCCTTCACATATAGTGACAAGGTCCAGATAGTGCCAGGACAAATACACCATGCAGCCAGCCTTCACATATAGTGACAAGGTCCAGATAGTGCCAGGACAAATACAGCATCCAGCCAGCCTTCACATATAGTGACAAGGTCCAGATAGTGCCAGGACAAATACAGCATGCAGCCAGCCTTCACATATAGTGACAAGGTCCAGATAGTGCCAGGACAAATACAGCATGCAGCCAGCCTTCACATATAGTGACAAGGTCCAGATAGTGCCAGGACAAATACAGCATCCAGCCAGCCTTCACATATAGTGACAAGGTCCAGATAGTGCCAGGACAAATACAGCATCCAGCCAGCCTTCACATAGTGAGAAGGTCAAGATAGTGCCAGGACAAATACAGCATCCAGCCAGCCTTCACATAGTGAGAAGGTCAAGATAGTGCCAGGACAAATACAGCTCTTCAGGTGGAAGTATTTATGTTCATATATTCAAGGTCATGGTGTAGTGAACAGTTCCCTTCCTCATTACCTTTCTTCCCAGACAATTCCTAGGAAATTCTGAGAATTTGAGTAACAAAAACACATACAATAGATTGCATGGTTTATTGCCTGGCATATTTTGCTGCATCTCATCAGGTACATACTACAGAAATTCTGAGAATTATCCAGTACAGATTTTTGAGACTGGGTTGACCTCAGAGTCATACTGGCATGGGAACAAGAATCATGCCAATACTAAGGATTGAACCTAGACTTCTTTATAAGCTCACACACTAACCACTGTGCCACCTGCTGCCTACAGTTTTATATATTTGTCTATTATCTATCCCCATATTCATTATGAAAGTAACTGAAGGTCACTGCGATATGGTACCTGTGTAGAGTGCTTAGAATCCCATGGACAGCTGAGAATCCCATGAATGGCTAAGAATCCTTGGACAGCTAAGATTCCCATGGACAGCTAAGATTCCCATAGACAGATAAGAATTCTATGAACAGCTAAGAATCCCATGGATTGCTAAGAATCCTATTGGTAACTAAGAATCCCATGAATGGTTAAGAATCCCATGAACAGCTAAAAATCCCATGGATTGCTAAGAATCCTATTGGCAGCTAAGAATCCCATGAATTGCTAGAATCCTATCTGCAGCTAAGAATTATATGGATGGTTAGGAATCCCATGAACAGCTAAGATTCCCATGGATGGCTAAAAATCCCATGGACAGCTTAGAATTCCACAGACAGCTAAGATTCCCATGAATGGCTAAGGATCAAAAAAAAAAAATTTTTTTTGGGGGGGGGGGGGGGGGGGGGGCTAAGAATCCTAGGGTCGGTTAAGAATCCCATGGACAGCTAAAAACTCCATGGATAGTGAAGAATCCCATGGACAGCTAAGAATTCAATGGACAGCTAAGAATTCCATGGACTGAAATATCAAGACCTATTGTTATACTATACAGTACAACTTGAAACAGACAATATGTTATCGATGTAAAAGACACTAAAATTCCCAGAGAATATAGATCATAGTTCATCTTCGTCTTTAACATCAAGACAAAATGGAAATAAAGTCATGTTTTCAAGCTCAATGAATTGAAGTTATCATGCCTTTGCCATTGGCATTATCATGGTCTGTCAAAGTTTATCATTGCGTGTCCTTTACCATTGGCAGTATCATGTACTGTCAGAGTGTATCATTGCATGTCCTTTGCCACTGGCAGTATCGTGGTCTGTGAGAGTGTATCATTGCATGTACTTTGCCATTGGCAGTATCATGGTCTGTGAGAGTATCATTGCATGTCCTTTGCCATTGGCAGTATTGTGGTCTATGAGAGGGTATCATTGCATGTCCTTTGTCATTGGCAGTATCATGGTCTGTGAGAGGGTATCATTGCATGTCCTTTGTCATTGGCAGTATCATGGTCTGTGAGAGCGTATCATTGCATGTCCTTTGCCATTGGCAGTATCATGGTCTGTGAGAGGGTATTATTGCATGTTCTTTGTCATTGGCAGTATCATGGTCTTTGAGAGGGTATCATTGCATGTCCTTTGCCATTGGCAGTATCATGGTCTGTGAGAGTGTATCATTGCATGTCCTTTGCCATTGGCAGTATTATGGTCTGTGAGAGTGTATCATTGCATGTCTTTTGTCATTGGCAGTATCATGGTCTGTGAGAGCAATTCATTGCATGTCCTTTGCCATTGGCAGTATCGTGGTCTGTGAGAGTGTATCATTGCATGTCCTTTGCCATTGGCAGTATCATGGTCTTTGAGAGGGTATCATTGCATGTCCTTTGCCATTGGCAGTATCATGGTCTTTGAGAGCGTATCATTACATGTCCTTTGCCATTGGTAGTATCATGGTCTATGAGAGAATATCATTGCATGTCCTATGCCATTGACAGTATCATAGTCTGTGAGTGTGTATCATTGCATGTCCTTCGCCATTGGCAGTATCATAGTCTGTGAGTGTGTATCATTGCATGTCTTTCGCCATTGGCAGTATCATGGTCGTGAGAGTGTATCATTGCATGTCTTTGCCATTGGCAGTATCATGGTCTGTGAGAGCGTATCATTGCATGTCCTTTGCCATTGGCAGTAGCATAGTCTGTTAGAGTGTATCATTGCATGTCCTTTGCCATTGGCAGTATCATGGTCTGTGAGAGTGTATCATTGCATGTCCTTTGCAGGCGATTGCAGTCACACCCAGCTCCTAATGGCTCTTATGTAATTTACTAGCTAAGATTATGTTCAGCAGTTTGCCATTGCTGGCTGAATGAAAAGTCCACAGTTAAGTTTAGTTTAGTCGATGGTTCAACATCACGACACACGAGTGTAACCCATAAGTGTTCCGTTCTACTCCTAACTCAAGCCTGAGAATACTCCTGAAATACTTTGGGTAGATTTTTAACTCAAAATTTTGCCCGGGCTGTGCCGCTAGGCTATTATTTTTCGATTTCCAACTGCCAAGGCATATTTTACGTGCGCAACAATACACACGGGCATCCAATCTCACTACCTAGAGACCAGGGTAAATTTTGTTACTAGAAGTCCACTTGAAAAAATCCCGGCCCTCACCGGGGCTTGAACCCGGGACCTCCAGCACTCAAGACTCAGCTCCCTTACACATTTCAGTCTATCTGACCGGCATGTGGAAGATCCCACAATACCACCAACAACAAAAAAATGTAAGCATGTTCAACCTCTCAGTCTGTTGCCATGGTTTGTAGCAGAACCATTAAACAATGTGTTGTGTGTTTTATTTCACAGAAGAACTCCACTTCACTGTGCGGCTTACGGAGGCTATGTCAACTGTATGTCAGCACTGATGGAGCATGGAGCGGAATCTAACTCTCAAGACAAAGAGGTGTTATTGTGTTCTTACGATATCCTCCTGTCTTTATTCATTGTTTGTTTAAATTATCATTCCTGCATACATCATTTTGGAAAGCATTTAATGTACATTTATTTATGTATGTTTTACATTTTACCATTTTTCTTGTTAAATTTCTTGTGTGTTATAATGTTACATATGTTTATTGATGTTTTATTTTGTTTTTGTCTTACCCTGCTGTTCATTTAATTTCTTTCTTGTATGTTTTCTTTATTTCATTTATCACCTGATTGTATTTTATAAGCCATTCTTTCTAGTTTGGCCTTAAAGGACTGACAGCCAACATTTCTGTTATGCAGATTTTGTTTCCATGAGTATGATTGCCTCATGAACTTAAGGTTGTGCAAGAGTTACCGAACATGTAGTCTAATTGGTCGCTAGATAAATTGATGTCAGCTGTACTTTCAAATAGACATACTCAAACATTGGAGGACAATGTGTCGGAAGAGCAATATTAGAATAAAACAGGTGCCTCAAAGATCAAATATTCATCCTTAGATTGCTGACTGAAAACCATCACAAACATTGGCATAACCTGTGCTATAATTTCACCAACCTCACAAAATCTTATGATAGAGATTGGCCAACCGGAAAGATTTGCGGAAAGAGAGATAGAGGAAGACAACGGGAGAACATTCTTGACAGTCTTGTGTCATGGCACAGATGGTAGTCAACACACAAATTGGTCCATGCCATCGGAGATCGCAAATTGTACAGAGGTATGATCGCCCACACCAGCACTGGATGATGATGATGATGAGAGATTGGCGTGAAGAGTTATGTAGTATACACATTCCACTGTTAGTTAGTTAGTTACTTAGTCTTTTCTCTTGAGCCCAAGGCGGCGCATAGGGCAGAAGTCATGGCTCTCCATGCCTGATGGTTCGCTGCCACCTGTTGTAGATCTTGGATGTTTATTTGGCCGTTGAATGAGCCCTCTCTAATGATGGTTCTACGCAGGGTCTCTCTTGGTCTTCCCTGTTTTCTTTTCCCTACCAGTGTCCATACATTTCACTGTAGAGCCAGCAAAATAGGATGCTTCTGATCATCAGAAGGAGACCTTTCTGTGAATGCTTTGGATTCTTTATTTTCTGTACAATCTGTAAGGAGGATGGGAACCAGTGTCATGACTCCCAGTTTCCTTTCTCATGCTACAAATACAAACCCTATATGCCAGCTTCCAGACATGGGTTCACTGCAATTATCTGACTAATTTGCCACTATGTGTACCTAGCTGTCAGCCACCCTGCCCTCGAGACAGCAAACGTCATGCACCCAATGTATCATGATCCGCTTCCTTGTCGAGGTGATTTATTGGTTGTTTTACTCCGACTTATTTAACTAGTTCATGCTTATCAATTACATCAAGAAAGGCCTTCAGCCAGTATTCGAGAACATCACCTAGGACAAGAAGTTCATAAATATGGTCCTGAAGTGAGTTGAGCAAGTCTGGTAAAATAAGTCTGGACCAGAATGTTCATAGCTTCTGACTTGTATTTTTGTGTGTTTGTGTCTAGATGTGTTGATTCTGAGAGAGACATAGAGAGAGAGACATAAGACAGAATGAGAGAATGAACGAACGAATGAACAATCTTTATTTTAAAAGGGTACGAATTGGGCACGTATGCCCGTCTCACATTCGGCCCTTCCAGTCACACATCTTTCGTTCATCAATTGTGCATGTTACATTCACATAGGAAAACATCTTTGTCAATTGGATATTGTAAACATAAACAATGCATTCGGGAGTGAGTTCCCTTGAAGCAAGATGGCGGGACATTTCTTCGTCCTGTAAAATGGAACGTGTTTTTTCCTAAATGTTCATGGATTAAGTGTGTTTTTCATGGTGAAATGGAGTTCGGACCGTGCAACGGAGTTCGTGCACGCGCACCCGGACTTCCTTCGGCATATCATCGGCGCCCGGTGGCGATAATTAAGCCTAACATGACGACCAGGCGACCGACAAGGACACAGCGTGGGAAGAGGGCAGGCGCGCGCAGAAGGCGTTTAAAATGTGGCAGATTGGGTATCGGAAACATTCGAGTACTGTACTGGAACTGTGCATCTTTTAGTCAACGCCAACTCATTCTTGAAAAACTACTCTACGGAAACGATATTGTAGTCTTACAAGAAACACAGCTCGGCGACAGAACAGTCAATGTCGCGGGATTTCAGGGATTCTTTAACAGGCGACACCTCGGACAGGCCATTCTGGTCCGTGACAACATACTAGTGTCTGAGATTGATATGTCTTCCTGGAACAGTGATGCCCTGCAAGTGCAGGCATTAAGAATAATGATGCCAGTGCAGCTTGTAATCATGAACGTTTATGCGCGAAATGGGAAGGTCGACGTGCGACAATGGCAGAGTTTGTTCGATATGGATGAAAGGCATATCATCTACCTATTGACACGTCCTCGCCGAGCGTCCTGGGCAACAGGTCCCTTCGGGGTCCTGGCTGAAGTCAATAGGATCGCCGATTCCTCCGAAGTCGGAGAGTGTCTGCCTGTATGGCGAGGAACCACCAGTCTGCACACCAATAAGCCAGACATGGGACAACGGATACTCACGCACACCTCAGGTCCGGTATGACATCACATTGATGTTGGACAACAGGATGTATTCATCCGACATACAGGACTTTGCGTTGGAGCTCAAGCCAATGAACACAAGCAAGCAAGCAAGCAATCTACTGTGGGGACTTCAATGCCAGAGGCAGTCAATGGGGGAATTGCATCACGAATAGACAGGGAGAAGATCTGGAGGACGCCCTGGCATCTGCTGCCCTAATCTGTCTGAATGATGGGAAGGTCACTAGAATAGCCACTCGACCAGATGACTCTGACAGCGTCATTGACCTGGCTCTGGTATCACCCACCATCGCACCAAGATGCCGGTGGGGCACACTGGGATACCACGATAGTGACCACTACCCTTGTGTCATCCTGATCAAGAAAGACAGGGCCATGAGTCAAAGAAACATGACAAATGCCTTCCCGTACGACAACACTGGTCAAGATGCCATAGGCAAGATGAGAAGAAGAAAACTTAACTTCCTCCCACAGGAGACAAGAAAGATGGTTGCAGCCACCATGGTGGAATAGAGAGGTCGAGAAGGCATGGCTGGGAAAGAGGCAGGCTGTCAAAGACTGGCAAAAGGCCAGAAAGGATAACATGCCACAGGTTGAGTTGGCGAACCTGAAGTCTGAGGTCGATAGGACGATGACTTTATTCAAATCCTGCGCCAAACAGGCCAAGGCCGAGAAATGGGACGAGTTCTGCAGGAAGGTGTGCTCCGAGCGATCCCTTACGACATTCTGGCACCTCCATAAGAGCATGAACGGTGCTGCACAATGTAGGGGTATTCCAGACTTTCAAGGCACAGACCTCACATGGAAAAAGTCGGATGTGGATAAAGGTAAGGCCCTTCTTGCACGCTACATAGAACAGACTGACCAGAAAGACAAGCCCGCCAGACAGAGGACCACAACAACACTCTCTCAGTTGTGCGAGGGGGTCGGGACAGACGAAGATTGGATAATCACAGCTGAGATAGTGTGTGCGATGCTCAAGAAATCACCTAACACCGCCCCAGGACCAGAAGGCATCCGATATGGTGACCTACTGGTGATATCAGAGGATGACATGGAAGAACTAGCCAGAGAATTCAACACCAGTATCCAGAGGGGTCAGATCAAAGAAGAATGGCTACACAGCTACTTGCTGCCGCTGCCAAAACCGAACAAAGACCATTCCAAGATAAGCGGCTACAGAATCATTACGATGCAGAACACTGCTGGCAAGTTACTGGAGAAAATTGTAGCACACAGATTTGCTTGTGACTTGGAACAACTCATCTGTTTCCCGCCCACACTTGGAGGATACAGACGCAACAAAGAGTCATGGCTGAATGCGGCGGTCTTTGCTCAAGATGTTTACGAAGGATTTCAGGTCAGAGAAGAGAAGGCCACCATAGACTTAGAGGACGCATATAACAGAGTATCTTTCGAGCACTTGATGCAAACCCTCCTCAGACTGAAAGTGCACCCTCACCTTGTACGATGGATAGCTGCAGTTCTGTTCCAAAGGAAGGTGGTGCTAAGATGCGGGAGTTGGTCTTCTGAGCCGATAACGATATGTCCAGGATTGCCGCAGGGTTCACCACTGTCACCAGTACTATTCAACGTGTATACGGTGCCGATCACTGAACAACAGTTGGACGGGAGGGGTAGGACTCTGTTATTCGTTGACGACATCCTCGTGTATCGACAGGGTCGAGATAGACAGGCGGTTGCCAATGATATGCAGGGCGAACTAGATCGAGTTTCCTCTTGGTGTGCTGATGCCGATGCCCTTGTCAACCTGCAAAGGCATCGGTTACATGGTTCTCCCTAAACAACCATATTGTGAAAACAGACATGCCGGCAGTAAGATTGGATGGGAGCATTTTGAGTAGAACCCAGTCAATGACATATCTTGGTGTGAGGCTTGATCGTAGCCTGTCCTTCAAAGATCATGTCGATTATGTCATAACGAAAGCTCGAAAAGGTTTGTCAGCAATGAGAGTCATGGCGACTGCCAATATCGAGCAAAGACTGCTAATACTTCTGTTCCAAGGACTCGTGCTTTCACGCATCGAGTATGCCCTGGCCATCCTCACTGTCAGCCCTACACAGATTGGAAGACTTGAAAAGGTACAAAACGAAGCCATGCGCATCATTTTGGGCTGCACGAGAGACACCAGCTGTGTAGCAATGAGATACCTCCTTGACTTCCCGACAATGGAACACAGGATCAAGATCTGGAGAGCTCGTGCATACTTAAAAATAAGTGCAGATGAGCAGCACCCTCTGCATGACGCTATATTCAGAGAAAAGGGTGACAGGCTAAAGAGGGGCAAATCATGGATGGGTCGGGCGGAAGATGTCGTCAGGCAGGTCTGCAGTCTTACCAGTATCAAACCCGGCAAGGAATGGGTGCCGGTGCCTCCAGCTTTTAAATGCACTTTCTCCTGCATTATCACACTCGACAGACGGTGCAGAGAGCAGAACCCCGCCGCTGTCAATGCTGAGGTTAACGCGCTCATCTATGAACACTCAGATAGCCCCGAAGTGCTCATCTATACAGATGGATCTGTTGTAAAGCAGCAGAGAAGTGCGTGGGCATTTACAGCCCATTCAGCGGGCCAAACCGTTCAAGAATCCGGTGGTGCCCACTCTATGACCACAAGCAGCATGACGATGAAGATGATGGCAGTTACACAGGCTTTCATATGGCTGGAATCACAGCATTATACCAACGTGTGTGTACTAAGTGATTCAATGAGCATGATTCAGAAGGTCGAATCTGGATCTGTACGTAGACAGTGGACTGAGTCGCTGCGGAAGTCTGTTGTTCGTAAAGTCACTTTCATCTTCGTCTTGGGACATGCGGGAGTCGAGGAAAATGAACGAGCTGATAAACTGGCTGGCTCTGCACCCCCTGTAGATGGCCAGCCCATGGATCGTGCCGATGTTATTAACGTCCTCAAAGATATGGCGAGAACAGAGGACTTTGACGTCAGTGAATCCACATCGCTGTCCAGGATGAAAGACTTGGGAGTAAGAATCGGCACAGCCAGACGCGAGAGGTGCATCGGGAAAACAAAGCGCCTCGTCAACCAACACAGTACTGGCACTATTAGCCACCGGACGCTGATGCATATGCTGGGGGGAGGATCTGAACACCTATGGACATGTCCGGAGTGCAATGAAGATACCCCAACTGATAACAATGCATATTACCATGTTATGGCCAGGGACAGACAGACACACGTACACATGCACATTCATAAACACACACGCACACATGCATACCTGCATTCATATTTACATCATTTGCACAAACTCTCACAGTTATGCACACACACAATAACATTCAAATACACACTCCCTTGCATAACCTGCATACATGCATGCATACCCACACACAAACATATACACACACATACATGAATAGACATACACATATACATACACATGCTCATACATGCATACATATGCACATACACACACTTATATGCACATGCATACATACACTTATACACACATAGATGCATGCAGTCATACATACACACCCATATACACATACACACATAAACAAACATACACATATACACACGCATACACACACCAACTCATGCATATACACATGTACATGCACATACGCACACATACATGTACACACATATACACACATATAAGCAGATACACACACATACGCACTCATGCATACACATACACACACATGCAAACACAATAACTAAAATACACACATGCATATACACATACATACACAAACATATACACATACATACACAAACATATACACACGCACATACACACGCACATGCACACATACACACACCCACAAAACGAAAGAAGTAGTAGTATGGGTGTGTAGTGACCCACAGATATATGTCTCAGGTAGGATCAGTTGAATATATTTTATTCATTCTTCTTCTTCCTCATACAACTTCAGACATCAATCTGAATATATTTAAAGACAGCAAGAGTCATCTTAAGCTTGTTGACCTCTCTATAGAGTCTTCAAATGGAGCAGTTGGATGCACAAATAATTGTCTCTGTCCTGCATTATGTTGGACACTTGTGCTACAAATGTGTAGCTGTTTTTTTTTTTTTTACCTGTTCCACAGTTATATTCACCAGCATCCCCTATCTTTGGGTTAGTTAAGCAAGTGGTATTCCATCTGTTTTGTTATGTGCAGGGTCTGAAGATTGTAACTTGTTCACTTTGGTGTAGGTGGTAATATGCTCATCTTTCTGGTGGCCTAGATGCTAAGATTCCTTCTTTGTTCTGTATATTAAGACTGTTAGCAGTATTGCGTCTACATTTCATGGGTCATGAATTATGCATTTGAAGAAAAATGCAACTTGCAGTAAGCATGCTTCCATTGTGATCACCTGTTGATTGCTACTGGCTTTACTCACAGCAGTTAAGCCACAAAGACAATTTATTACAAACATCAGACAGAAGCAGTCATAATTTTCTGGCCACATTATGAAAAAAACAAAAGCTGGAACATGCTGTAACAACCAGAAAGATTTGTGGAAAGAGAGGTAGAGGAAGACAATGTGAAAAATTTCTGGACAGTATGTCATGGCACGGAAGGATGTCAACACATGAAATGATCCAAGATGTTGGAGATCATAATTTGCGAAGAGGTATGATTGCCCACGCCAGCCGGCAAGGCACTGGATGATGATGATGATGGTGATGATATCCTTACCTTTAAGACATGATGAAGTTCTAGTTGATTTTCAGGGCATGACGTGTCTCCACTGGGCCTGTTCCAAAGGACATTTGGATGCTGTCAAGCTCCTCATTGAGTACAATGCTTTCCCCAACCATATGGAGTTCACAGAAGACAGGTAAACATCCGCAGTTTTCACTTTGCTTGGATTTTGCCTTCTACTATTTCACGTTTAAAGCAAAACGCATAAGAGAACTTCCACCAGGCTGCAAATTATTTTACAGAGTGAAGGCAATATGACTGAACTGATAGAAGCACTTGTTCTTAAACACCCGGTGTGCTGATACTGAGGTGGCGGGTTCAACCCCTACACCGGTCAGTTGGACTAAAATGTTGACTTCTTGTTCTTGACTTGGGGTCATAAATTACAATTACCTCTGAAGTCGGAGTGAGTTCGCTTGATAGTGAGGGACACTGGTAATAGGGAAAGCTAATGGACACACAAAATTCAGTCCAATGCACTAGAAGTTGTAGCACACGTATGGACTACGCTTGAGTTCAAAGCGAACAAATGCAAACAAAACATTTTGTTTGCATTGTGAATTATTTTGTTTGTAATAATTTATGGGCCATTCTCTCCTTCCAACCGTCTGAGAAAATAAATCCCTAAGTTGTAAAAACTATAAAAAGTGAAACCAAAACACAAAATTAATATTTATATTTGTATTTTTCCTCTTCTGCCGCTAGTCATCTCCAGAGCCGAGGCCCTCAACCAACCCGTGTCAGGCTCTTTGTACACTTGTTCATGATTGGTTGGGTTTGCAGCTCAAGTCTTCTATGGGATTAAGTAGCCTGTTGGTTCCAAATTGCTGTATGCAGCCGGGGTGCAGTGTTGGGGTGAGCGCCCAACATTGCTTAAATACCCCAATGGCTCGTGAATACATAACCTCTGCAGCAAAAGTCCAACTCCTGGCCTTCACGTGGCGGAACTGTTTTAACTAACAGGAGAAGGGGCGACGGCGAGTATCTGGCGCCGGAAAATAACCAGTGTGCTCTAGATGTGTATACACATACATGCATGTGCAGACACGTGTGTGCGTGTGTACACATCTACACTCGAGTGAGATCACAGTCTGCTCTAGCAAAGGAAAGGTGCTGAAGACGGAGGCAGCCAGCCAGGAGGCGCACCACAGAAATCAGGATGCCACGCAATTACGCAAAATGGAATATGTCGACTGCTGCTAAACGTTATGGTGCTCGCCCTGCTTTGGACCCCCAGGCAGGTGCAGTGCCGGGCCCTATGTCTCGAAAGGGTCCAACCCCAACTACTGGAGGTCCTTCTCAGATGTCCTGTGGAGCCAGGGGACATGAGAATAGAACAGCTGGCCATACTAAACTAAGACTTAAAATAATGCACTGGAATGCGGAGGGAGTCAGCAACAAAAAAGATGAATTAGAAAACATCCTGGACAAAGAAAAAGTAATCATATGTTGCTTGCAAGAAACTCACCTCAACGAAAATATAGCCTTCAAAATCAGAGGCTACCAGTGTTACCGATCTGACCGAAAGGACAGGCGAAAGGGTGGGATACTTACCCTTGTAAAAAATAACATCACTGCTTCCCAAATCGAAGTCTATATGGAAGGGGCTGAGTATCAGACACTTAAACTTAAAACAGGCTATACAGACCTACATCTGATCAATTACTACTGTCCAAGTGACCGTCCACAGGCACTGGACACACTACCATTAACAGAAAAAATGATTGTGTGCGGCGATTTCAACAGCCACTCGCAGAGTTGGGGCTATGATCACATGGACCAGAGAGGAGAGAGACTGGAAGACTGGCAGGATGAGAATAGATTCATCTTGGTTAACAAGCCGTCCGACCCACATACTTTCTACTCGAGATCATGGCACTCTACAACTACACCTGACCTGGCTTTTCATTCACCAGACCTGGAGTGGAACATTACACGAATTGTTGGGAAACAACTAGGTGGCAGTGACCATCGACCAGTCTTTCTAACTGTAGAAAATGAGCTTGTAAGTGAAAGCAGCACCCTCTCGAGGTGGAACTACAAGAAAGCAGACTGGGCAGTGTACAAGCATCACACCAGCATACTGGTTAGAAACCTGAACACTGAGAAAGACATAAATAAAGTAGTTGACGAGTTTGGGAAATGCATACTACAGGCAGCGCGAGAAACAGTACCAAGAGGAGCCCGTAAACAATATAAACCCTACTGGAGTAATGAACTGGAACAGTTGCATAATGATGTGGAAGTATGTAGAAAGCAAGCAGAGGCCACACCCAGCCAAGAGCACCACAATAAATTCCAGCATGCAAAAGCCAAATTTCAAAGGGCCAAGCTGCAGGCTAGACGGAAAAGCTGGCAGGAAAAAAACAGTCTCTGAACTTTGAAAGAGACACAAGGAAATTGTGGAAGCTAATAAAACAACTTAACGATGAGGGCACAGGGAGAAACTCAAAAATTGCACTACATAAAGATGGAAACATCTTAACAAGAAAGCAAGCAGCTGACCATTTTGCGGACTCATTCGCACAAGATAGCAATATCAAAATCAGTCCAGAGAAACAACAAGAGATTCAAGAGAAACAGCAGAAGGAAATAGTACATGAGGTTCTGGAGGCACCCATCACAATCAGCGAACTGGAGCTAGCCATATCAAAACTTAAAATGAGAAAGTCACCAGGAGCTGATGGTATCTCCAATGAAATGATCAGGAACCTAGGAACAGAGGCCAAAGCAAAGCTGTTGCAGATCTTCAATAACAGTTGGACCTTAGGCAGTGTTCCACAAGCCTGGAGAGAAGCAATCATGATACCCCTCCTAAAATCAGGGAAAGATAGTTCCATTGCCTCTAGCTACAGACCAATTAGCCTCACCAGCTGTCTCTGCAAAACACTGGAGCGCATCATCAATCACAGACTGCAGTGGTACATTGAAAGTAAAAACATCCTTGTGCCACAGCAGGCTGGCTTTAGGCAGTGCTACTCTACGGAAGATCAGACAACCTACCTCTCTCAAGAAATTGAGGATGCATTCCAAGAGAAGAAGCTGGTGCTTGCGGCATGGATAGATTTGAAGAAAGCCTTTGACAAAGTCTGGAAAGAAGGTCTGATGAATAAACTGAGAAACTGCAAAGTCAATGGAAGAATGTACAAATGGGTGAAAGCATACTTGCACAACAGAAGAGCCCGAGTACAGATAGACGGACTAAAGAGCAAGAAAGTACTACTGCGTCACGGAGTTCCCCAGGGCGGAGTATTGTCCCCCACACTCTTTCTAATCTTCATCAATGATCTCGTTGCTAATCTACCGCATGGAATTAAAGCCGCAATGTATGCCGATGACCTGGTTCTATGGAGCACAAATGAACATGCATCAGTGGCCACCAGATTACTACAAAGAGCTGTAGATACATTTGTTGCATGGGCAAATAGATGGTGTGTCAGCATAAACACTGACAAGTGCAGCACCACCCTATTTACCCTCTCTCCAAAACAAAAGGCAGGGACCATCCAGATAAATGGAACACCCCTACGAGAAGATAAAGAACCAACATACCTTGGAGTAACATTTGATGGCAGGCTGACATGGAGAAAGCACATCAACAAAGCAGCAGCAAAAGCCAGAAGGAAAATAGCCATCCTGAGAAAGCTAAGTGGAACCACATGGGGAGCCAGTGGGAAAATACTTAGCAAAGTTTATCAACAGAGCATACGACCACACCTGGAATACGGGTCAACTGCATGGTGTTCGGCAGCAAAAACCACACTACAAGAGCTGGACAAAGTGCAAAATCAAGCACTTAGAGTCACCACAGGAGGGATGAGATCAACCCCTATAGTGGAAATGGAGAAGATGGGGAGGACACAAGCACTGAGTGAGCGCAGAGATACGAAAACGCTAATACAAGCAGAAAAGTTCCTCAGCCTGCCAGGCCACCCTATGAAGAACAGATTTGAAAACCTAGCTATGGGGCGGTTGAAAAGAAGTAGTTTTATCCACCAGGCCAAACGACTCTGCAGAGAAACCACCGATCTGCCCACAGTTGGTATCCCCCTAACAACTATTCCAGAGCGAACTCCATGGAAAGATGAGCATAGACTATCATTACAAATCCAGACAAAAGTGAGAGGAATATTTGACAAGGGAGATCAGAACAGTGTGCAGCGCAGAACAGCCACTCTCAGCTTCCTTGATGAAGAATACCCACAGGACCTCTGGATCCGAGTCTACACAGATGGGTCAGCACAAAATGCTGTTCGAAATGGAGGAGCGGGAGTGTACATAGAATACCCAAATAATACCAGGGACACAGCTAGAGTACCGACAGGAAAGTACTGCCATAACTACGATGCTGAAATTGAGGCAATCAAGATAGCAACAGAGAAATTACTAAATACCAGCAATGGTACACAACCTGTGGTGCTATTGACAGATGCAAAATCAGTACTCGAGGCGCTCCTGTCTGGGAAATTGCCAGTACTAAGGACACTACTTTCTGAACTTAGCAGTCAGCATAAGGTCACCATACAGTGGATACCATCCCACTGTGGAGTACCCGGGAACGACAGAGCTGATCAATTGGCTAAGGAAGGAGCCAAAGAAGAACAGCCTGATGTGCCTGTAACATACCACCAAAAGAAAAGAATGATCAAATCAGTCAGAAAGCCACCAAAACCTGCTCAAGATGACTACCACGTTATGGATAGACCAGAACAAGTCATTATTCTGCGCCTCAGAACAGGGCACAATAGATTACGCAACCACATGTATACAAAATTCAAGATTGGTGAAACAGCCATGTGCACATGTGGATTGGCGTCGCAGACAGCAGAGCACATACTCCAAGACTGCCCAAAATATAACATATCTAGGCAAACCTTCTGGCCTAGAGAGACGACAGTGGAAGATAAACTCTATGGACCGCTGTGTGAACTGAAAAAGACAGTTCAATTCATACAAGAGACAGCACTGCAGTTATAGACATATTTCAAGCGAACGAAAGAAGAATAAGAAGAAGTAGCCTGTTCCATTTCAACCCTCATCAGTAGTCTCTTGTGACATGCACGGTAGCTTAATGTGTTTCTATTCCCTGCTTCTCTTATGTGTCCTGACACCACAGTGGAGAATGTTCTCTTATCTATCCTCATATGTCATCAACTTTTGGTCCACATTTGTCATTATCCCGAAGAATTTTCTCTTATCTATCCCCAAATGTACAATAACTTTTGGTCCACGTTTGTCATTATGTTTAGAGAGAGAGAGAGAGAGACAAGTATACTGATCTTGCTCAGTATCATTCAGCTGTCACATATTCCTACTGTCTCATTCTAAAACACTCTGTGGCTTGCCTTGATGTTAAACCCAGAATTATTTTATTTGTGCAGGTACACGCCCTTGGACTATGCCTTGATGGGAGAGCACCACGATGTTGTGCAGTATATGATTGAACAAGGGGCTTTATCCATCACTGGAATACAGGATATTGCAGCACAGAAGATCCAGGTGTGTGCTGCTCAATTGTTGCAGCTTCCCTTATCTAGCAAATGTTCATTCTTCCAGGCTGTAATCTTCTCTGTGCTGCTACATTCTCCTTCTGCTGGTGCTGGTCTAGGACAGACAGTGGCAGGCGTGTCTTTCCTATCCTCTCTTTTATCTGATGCTTTGATGAATTTTATGCTGTGTAGAATATAATTTGCTGTACAGCTATTTATCTTTCATCTGTTTAAGTCCCCGCTAATCACTGGTATCATGAAGGCTAGTAGACTACAATGGCTGGGGCGTATAGAATGAATGGAAGATAATAGGGAAACAAAACTCTCTTACACTCAGGAAATAAATGACCGTAGACCCCAAGGTAGACCAAGAAGACGGTGGAGAGATAACATATATACAGACCTACAAGCACTTGGAATCAACGACTGGCAAGAGAGGGTCAACCAGAGAGACGAATGGAGACGGCTTGTATCTGCAGCAAAGAACCTCAATGGCTCGGAATGCTGAAGAAGAAGAAGATATATTTTTTTCAGGCCCTGTTGCAAAGGAGTAGCGGACACAATTCGTAATCCCGTATACTGTGGTTGAAACACAGCTGCAGGCAATTTAGAAGCATACTGCCTTGTGTTGGATTTCATACGATGGTATGAGTGTTGGTCGTTCAGAAAGTAATGGCAAACTATTGAACGTAAACTTGCCAAAAATCACAAACAGCCAAACAATGATGGGGTTGACTGTAATGTCCTGTACAGGATATGCACTTAACTAATATATATTTATACCTATCTTCCTGTTCCACTGTTGTCTACTATTGCCGGAACTATATTGAAGTCCTGTACCTTTCATGTAGTATGTATTTTTTTTGTTGGCAGCATGCCAGATTATGCTTACATGCGAGATACACCTTGCTTCAACACTTTTTAACCAACGTTAAATACATGCAATGTCTCCACTCCTAATGAACGGTATTAAGAATCTATGGCACAACACCAGCAAACATGTGAAAGTACAATTGTAGAGAACATGCATCATCCTGTGGCAGCATCTAGATGTGAGTCAGGAACAAGTTTGCAATTACTAAAGAACAAAATGGGGCTCGAGTTCAAATGTTATCGAACAGTTCTCAGAATACTGTGGACCGAGTAGAAGACAAACATTATCAGTAGTGGGTTGTGCTCAATCTTTAAACCTCAAATCCCAAAGCAACCAAATAAATCAATTTGTTTGTTGCTTGCTGGACTTTAGGCACCTGGTGTGCCTTGCCAGATCAAGAAGACCTGATCATTTGGGGCCATATTAATTGATGGATGTTAGTCACGGCCATTGGGAAAACTTTGGGCTATAGCTTACAATGGGGGACATTGTGATATTCTAGTATGATCATTTGGTCAAGTCTAGCATGAGCTATGAGGTCAAGTGGTTACACATCCAACGCACACATCAGTAATCCAGAGTTCAACCCCGGGTCCAGTCAGGGATATGCGCTATTGATGAGCTCAAACAAGAGCGAAACTCGAGTCTAGAGCTTCCAATCGACGTGGACAAGGCCCAAGGTTCGCACCGGAATACAATCAGCATTGCCAGTAGTGGGTTATGGTCACTCTTCAAACCTCAGATCATGAAACAACCAGATAAATCAAGACAAGTATTGCAATTTTACAAGACGTTGAAGGAAACAGGCTCATAAACGGTGTCATGTCTTAGAAACTGAAATATTAAATGTCACAGTAGTTTGGGGAGAACCGTGATGGAAGACATGGTTCCTGGGAACTGAAATATTAAATGTCACAGTGGCTTGGGGAGAACAGTGATGGAAGACATGGTTCCTGGAAACTGAAATATTAAATGTCACAGTAGCTTGGGGAGAACAGTGATGGAAGACATGGTTCCTGGGACAAGAGGTGGAGGTCGAGCAACATCTTAGACAAGGGGGTGAGAAAGGCAAGATCATCATCATCATTTGCCATGCCAATAGGTGTGGGTGGTATGTTTCACCATCTTACACGATCACCAGAGTCGTGGATCAGCTCTGTGTTCTTGTCTCGACCATGCCATGTGGTTAAGCCAACCAGATATTTACTTCTCTGTCTTTCCCTTGTTCTTTTCCCCTCAATTTTGTCAATTTTCACCAAATTCTCTAGTTTGTCTTCTCGTAATGTGCCCAAAACATTGTGACTGCCTATGTCTTATTTCTCTAATCAGTATACAGTTTGAATTTGCTTTTTGTAGGACTTGCTCATTGGTTTTTCTGTCTGTCCGTGGTGTTGCTTGCATTTTTCTCAGAAACCACATGTCCACTGCCATTAGATGTTTTTCAGGTTGTCTGCTTATTGCCCACGCTTCATATTCATACAAAAGTACAGGTTCTATGTAGTAGCACTTCAACACTGTTTTTCTCATTGCAATTGACATCTTTTTATTGTTCAGTATGTTTCTCATCTTGAAAAAGGCTACCTTTGCAATAGGGATTCTAGTTCTAATCTCTTCAAGGCACCTCCCATCAGATGTTATGACTGTTCCGAGGAACAAGTTGTACCTAATCACTTGTTTAAAAATATTACCATTTACCTGTATTTTGCATTGTGGTATTTCTTTCTTCATAGTGATGACAATAATCTCTGTCTTCTTACAATTTAATTCTAACACTAGTTGTCCACTGTGTAGATTAATCATATCTACTAAATGTTGCAGATCTTGTTAATTGTTTGCCATCAATATTGTCTCATCCTCATATCTAATTTTATTAATGTGATATCCCCCAATGGCGATTCCTCTCACACCTTCTACATTTATTTTAAAAAAGGCAAGAGATAGAGAGGCTTTTCAGCGCATCATGATGAGAGCGACGTTCTACAAAGGATGTGCTTCTTGAAAGATAGATTCCTAATGATTCCCTGATCCTTTCTTTTGTTGGCATGTCTTTGAACATGATTTTCATATGTTGATTTGTATGATCTAGTGCATGAAAGGCACTTCTTTCTCTCTTCTGATGCTGTAGAGCACCTTTGTGTCCAGGTACTTTTGTATCTAATGTGCAAACAATTTCACCTGTTCATATTTTATAACAAGGTGGTAATGCTTAATCATCTAGGCGCTACTTTATTATAGAGTTTAATTGTCTCTGTGCTCCTTGCTAAAACCTGGATGTTGTATTAACAGCAAATTGTTTTAGCTTGCTGTAACAGTGTGGTTATCATTTAGCATAAGACTCATTGGAGCAATTAGACATGTATCATTATCATGTGCCATGCCAGTAAGTGGGTCATGTTTCGCTGTTTCACACGTTCACCAGGGTCTTAGATCAGCTGTGTGTTCATGTCCCTTTTATGTCATGAGACCTAGCCATCCAGGTATTTATCTCCCTGCCTTCCCCTTGCTATTTTTGCATCTATTTTACCAGTTATCGCTAAGCTTTCTAGCTTATTAATCTTCATTAAGTACCCAAAAACACCTTGACTGCCTACATGTAATTTGTGTAATCAGTTTACTGTTTTAATTTGTTTCTTGTAGGACTTTCTCATTTTTGTTTCTGTCCATTCATGGTAATGTTTGTTTTTCCTTCAGAAACATTTACATTTACATTGCTATTAGATGTTTCTCAGCTTATTTGCTTATTGTCCATGTTTCACATACATAAAACAATATAGTTTCTATGTAGCACTTTAAACACTGAAAAATTGAGGGTGGCCTGTTGCCAAGCTGGCTGATTTGCCGTAAGCTGTAATGCGTTTGCTACTACTGGTTTTTTAGTGACTGCTGCTTCCATCGATGATGAACTGTAATTATAGTGACAGATTGTTGTGTTGGCATTCTGGCAGCGGCCTTATGCAAGCAATATGCTTGTGTATGCTGTTGCTGTTGTTGGAATTGCTTTCTGTTTTATTGTTCCCACTGGACAGGGAGGAATATTTTGTGTGGTTTTTACTAGCACAGGAATGGTGCAATTATGGGGTGACCTGCTGTCATGAAATTGGAACCGCCACTAACGTACATCAACACTTTATGCACATCAATTGATAGCTTTTTATTTATATGTTTTTCATATTGCAAATGGCTACCTTTGCCATAGAGATTCTGGTTCTAATCTCTACAATGCACCTCTAGTCAGTTATTATGACTGTTCCGAGATAGTTGTACTGATTCAGTTTGTTTTAAAATATTCCCATTTACTTGAATCTTACATTGTGGTATTTCTTGCTTCTTGAAGACAGCCATAGTCTCTGTGTTCTCACAGTTTAAATTTAAACCCCAGTTGCTGACTGTGTACAATAACCACATCATTTGAATGCTGCAGAACTCTTCATTGTCTGCAATCAACATTGTATCATCTGCATGACTTCAAGTAAATATTGATGTTATGTCCTCCAATGATGGTTCCTTAAATAACCTCTACATTTCTCATATGTTTTCAATAAATAGGAAAAATCCCATAGCACACCTCTCATAACAGGCTGGTATTCATCTACTTCACTATCAATTGTTATGACTGTTTTTGTTATTTCAGTCAGCATTCAAAGGTTATCGAGTTCGCAAGGCATTTATAGAGCGGAAGAAGCTTCTGATGAAACATGAGAAGTTGAAAAAGGAAGCTGCCAGGTATTTGTGTTTTCTTTTAATTAAGATTGGAAACTGAGTGACATAAGCTCTCTCTCTCTCTCTCTCTCTCTCTCTCTCTCTCTCTCTCTCTCTCTCTCTCTCTCTCTCTCTCTCTCTCTCTCTCTCTCTCCCCCCTCCCTCCCCTCTCTCTCTCTCTCTCTCTCTCTCTCTCTCCCCCCCTCCCTCCCCTCTCTCTCTCTCTCTCATGTTACTTCCCTCCCTCCTCCCTTTTCCAACTTTCCATGGGGGTTTTATGTCCCTTTGTTGAGTAGTTTCCTGCTGCCACCTAGTGGTGAGAAAATGTGAGAACTTGAATAGTTAGTTGCATATCCTTTACAGGACGTTGCAGTCAACCCCAGCATTTTTTGGCTATTTGTGATTTCTTTGCAAGTTTACTTTCAGAAAGTTTGCCATTGCTTTCTGAAAGACTGGCACTCATACCATTTCATAAAAATCAGCGCAAGACTGTCTGCTGCCAAACCACCTACAACTGTGTTTCGAATGTGGTATGCACGATTATGAATTGCCTCCATAACTCCTTTGCCACAGGGCCAGCAAATGTGAATAATGACCACAAAATGTTTTAGTCATATCGGCGGCAGACAGAAATGCCTGGTCATTGACAAGAAAGTTAGATTGCAAATAATGCCCTAACCTATGATATCCCCTGTATTTCTGCCACTAAATATGAAACATGAGAAAGAGAAGTTTAGAGCAAAGTTATTATTTTTTAAACGTCAACTATTTTTCTGTTTCTAAAGCAGAAGGAATGGAAAGATAATAGAGTAAAATCTTCTTGTCTGTCTACTGTCTGTTTGTTCCAAGTTATAACCTCAAGTAAGGCAGGGGTTCTTTATTCATCTGAGTTTCATTAACAAATTCTAAGCTTGAACACTGTGTTTTAAATTGGTAAGGGGAGAACAGGAGGTCAAACTGTCTATCACCCCTGGCCAGTAGCAATAGATATCAGTATGTGGGAAACGCAGTCAATAGTTGATTCCCGAACATCCTCCTGTCAACCTTGTCAGAAAGATAACAGATTCTAGAGCACATTTCTAGTCTAGAACTATTTTGAAGAAGTAAATTGTGCAAGCAACATTCCATTATTGGTATTTAAGACACGAGGGGTTGAGCAGAGCAAAGACTATAAGTTGTAGGAACCAAGAGAGAGCAGTGGAAGAAGAGAGAAGAGTGGCTGTGGCTTCAGCCAGAACCAGCACAAAGTAATGGATATACAACCATTAAAAACTGTATGATTACGGATCCACTCACAAATATATCAGTGTGGCACAAATAAGCTTGATAACAAGATGTCAGTAACCATTTTGGTAGAACAAGAATGCAATACCAAACTTTTAGTTGTATTAATTAACGTTGAAGCATTACAAACAATGGTATCTATATTTTTAATAACTGTGATCGACCTTGTGACCTTCATAGAGGTCGATGTAACTTATATCCTCACATTGTTAATGTTCCGTGTGCAGTGATCCATTGTGTGTATCAACATTACTAGCCCATCGACTGCAACATTTGCAGTTAGGCTTTTAAAATCAGTGCTGTGCTGACAGAAAGATGTCATAGTGACTCTGTAGTTACTGTGGGGATAACATTTCTCCACATTCAAACAGTATTAGAAACTATACATGTGATGTATTTCACCCAAAACATGAATCATCCATTCATGTTATATGATGTATAATTCCGCATTATGCACCTGAAAAGGTGCAGCGAAATATGCCTGGCAATAAATTATGTTATCATTGTTACGTTGCTGTAAAGAATACTGTTTTGAAACTTATGTTATCATTGTCACATTGCTGTAATTGTTTTCCCCCATATCCTTTACAGGACATCGCTGTCAACACCAGCACTTTACCGCTGTTGTTGATTTCTTGGCAAGTTTACGCTCAGTAGTTTGCCATTGCTTTCTGAGCGGCTGGCTCACTTATCCCATAAGTCACCAACACAGCGAGAACCGCTACCAATTCTCATGCGCTGCGTTACCCCACGTGGATAAACAGGATTACCGAGAAAGTCGTTTAACCCCTATGCCAGGAAGACCGGCATTGCTGTAATGATTGTAATAAAACCTATAGTATCATTGTCACATTACTGTAATGATTTTAATAAAACTATATTATCATTGCTACATTACTATAATGATTATTGATTTAAACCTTATGTTATCATTGTTTTACCTCTAATCTTATCAGAAAACGAGCAGCCGAGGAAGGTAAAAAGTCTGGAGATGATCTGTTGCAAAAATCAGTAGAAACCACCAGTCCACACTCACAGCAGCATGTTGAGTTACAAGACTCACATCAGAAACTACTCAGTGATGAACAGTGTACTTCCTTGGAGCAACACGGAAAGCATGTAGCAGCTGATAATAGTGCAGAGCCACAAAGCAAACAGCCATTGGAGCTCAAGCATTTTCAAGAACCTACAGAACACCGCCATTTCCCTGAGCAGCTCAAACCAAGTCATAGGTGGAGGCCAAAGACAAAACGTAATGAAGACCAGAAACATTCACCTAAGAATCTGCATCTGCATCGTCCTGACACAAGTCTTCAGCAAAAGCAGCCGCAAAATCAATTGAAGGATTCTAAGAGACAGATCAAGCAGCCAAGTGAGATATGTGAACAACATGTTTCTTACAGTTGTGGGCAGTCATCAGCTAAGGATGTGAAAACTGCAAGTGTACCTAAAGGGCAGCATGTCAGTGTTCTTGAAAGCATACAAGGGGCAACTGAGAGACTACAGTTGCAGGTGGTGAAAGAGAGTCATTCAGAGCAGATGATTTCTGGTCATAGAGTAAGGCAACTAAGAGCAAGTACAGCATCTTCCAAGAGGCACAAAGAGAAAATATCAACAACAGTGAAATTGCCTCCTAGATCAACATGATAAACATATTTATCAACAGTCACGAGATTGCCTCATAGATCACCATGGACATATTTATTAACAATCAGAGATTTCTCTAAGATCACCACAAACATATTTACCAACAATGATGAGATTTCCTCTAAGATCACCATGAACATATTTACCAACTCCATACGATTTCCCCTAGATTACCATGAATATATTTATCAACAGCCATGAGATTTCCTATTTGATTAACATGTATTTATCAACATGAGATCTCCCCCTATAATTTGATAAACATATTTAATAAAATTCATTAGATTTCCTCCTAGATCAATATTATAAACATTTATCAACAAACATGAGATTTTCTGGATTAAAGAATATAGATATGCCTGAAAATAACCAATATGGCCAACATTTATAACGCAGTGCAAAAAAAAAAAAACCGAACTTTAGAACAGTGTTAGTTAGTTAGTTAGTTAGTCGCGGTTCCAACTTCACAGCAATGGGTCATCCCCATTATGCTCCGTTCCTGTGCCAGTGAATATCACACAAAACGCTCCCCACTGCCCAATGTGAAAAGTGGAAAAGACAGGAGTCTCGACAAACAACAGCCCGCACAGATACACTGTGCATAATGCCGCCGCCAGAATGTCAACACAATAGTTCCCCACAAAACATCCAGTTTATCTCTGATGGAATCGGCAGTCATTTTCCCATCTGGATGTTTCCTAGATGTTCACCCACACAGTCCACGAAAATACAGTTTATCGTCGATGGCAGTGGCAGTCAACCAGAAGCCCAGCAACCACGCATTTCTGCATAAGGCAAAAACCGGTCAACTCTGGGACATAGCCAGCTGCCATCGCTCCGAACACGCAGTCACGTTCCAAAAAACCTTGGGCAAGTGTTGCAAGTAAGTAGGTTGGCTAGCTAGCTACTGCGCCCATGTCTACTAGTGGTTTTTACCTTTAGTCTAGTCATAGCGGGATTATGGCCTGGCAGTTTATCATTCATGTACATCTTATAAAGTGAAGGTACAAGTAGTGAACTTGGTGATTTTTAAAAATGTTCAGCAATGAAAGATCTTGAAGAACAAAGAATGTGCAGAACATCAGCATGGCTGAATGGATAAGATTGCTTGTTCTTAAACATCCGGTGTGCTGGTGTGAGGTTGCGGATTCAACCCCTACATCGTTCAGCTGGGCTAACATGTTGTCTTCTCTTCCTTGACTTGGGAATGTAAATTACAAGTACCTAAGAAGTTGAAGTGGTTTCGCCTGATGGTGATGGACCTGTTAATAGGGAAATCTAATCCATGCGCAAAAATCAGTCCGGTGCACAAGAAGTTGTAGCATGTGAATGACGCTTGAGTTCAAAGCGAGCGTGCACTACACACACACAAAAACGAATGCACATGTTCTTTTCAAATTGGGTAAAACTTGTAGTAAAACTTATCAAATGTTGCAATAGGCCTATGAGAGCAATTGTCTGAGTTGTATACAATGTCATAGGTGATACCAGCCTTCCCAATCAGCGAATAATCACATAACTGGACAACCTTCCATGTTCATCAGTGTTGATCACATTGAGAAAATGAGTTCCATGATTCATGTAAATCAGTGACCGACTATTCGTGAAGTGTCCAAGGAAGTAGGAATCTATCAAAGTGTGTGCCTTATGATTTTAAAAGAAAAATTGTACACACAACCTATGCCACAAAATGTGCTCCTCATTTGCTGATAGATGGGAAAAAAAGGTGTGCCTCACAGTCAATCAGGAACTGTCAGATTGATCAACTGGTGACAAAAACTGTCAGAGAAATGCCATAACAAATGACAAAATGTTGGTTTATGGCTCTAGTGTCCACACAATGAGTGTGAATGTCATCACTGTGAGCAAAAACATCACTTCAGAGTCACTGACTTGTGAAGGTTTCATTGAGCATCTGTTGTTATTTGCAGGGTACTGTTTTATTGGGAGTGTACTATTCTATTGCTGGCTCCTTGGGAAAGGGGTTACGGATGCAGTTTGTAATCCCACATACCCATGTTCGAAACTCAGCTGCGATTTGGCAGCTTGCCTTGCGTTGGTTTTTTCATAAATGGTATGGGGCCGGCCTTTCAGAAAGCAATGGCAAACTACTGAACTTAAAATTGCCAAGAGATCACAATAGAAAGAAACTGCTGGTGCTGACTGGGACCTTCTATAAAGGATATGCAACTAACAATTTTATTGGAAGGGTACTATTTTAATGGAAGGATACTAATTTATTGGAAGGGTAATATTTTATTGGAAGGGTAATATTTTATTTAAAGGGCACTATTTTATTGCCAGGGCACTATTTTATTGGAAGGGTACTATGTTATTGACAGAGCACTATGTTATTGACAGGGCACTATTTAATTGGAAGGATACTATTTTAATGGAAGGTTACTATTTTATTGGAAAGGTACTATTTTATTGAAAGGGTACTATTTTATTGAAAGGGTGCTATTTGTCCTGAGGTTTAGAGTTTCAATGTCAGAGTTAGTTAGTTAGTTAGTTAGTTAGTCGCAGCTCCAACTTCACAGCAACGGGTTGTCCCCATTATGCTCCGTTCCTGTGCCAGTGAATATCATACAAAATGCTCCCCACTGCCCAATGTGAAAAGTGGAAAAGACAGGAGTCTCGACAAACAACAGCCCGCACAGATACACTGTGCATAATGCCGCCGCCAGAATGTCAACACAATAGTCCCCCACAAAACACCCAGTTCATTTCTGATGGAATCTGCAGCCATTTTCCCATCTGGATGTTTCCTAGATGTTCACCCACATAGTCCACGAAATACAGTTCATCGTCGATGGCAGTGGCAGTCAACCAGAAGCTCAGCATATCTGCATAAGGCAAAAACCGGTCAACTCTGGGACATAGCCATCTGCCATCACTCCGAACATGCAGTCACATTCCAAAAAACCTCGGGCAGATTCAAAAGCACTTCACACGAAACTCACAGCTCACAGTGTCGTGCCACACACTCACTCAGTAGCAGGGCGACGGAACCATCAAGCCTCCTTAGTCGCCTCTTACGACATGCGTGGTAGGCTGCAGTGTTGCTATTCTTTGCTTCCCTTATGGGCCCCGGCAACACACGGGTAAATGTCAGAGTGTAGAAACAAAGCAAGAGACAAGAGTTGGTGATACTTTGTCGGCAACCTTCCTTGTGTAAGACAGCAGGATTTTATTGGTTCACTGAAGCCACTCTGTCCCATGATTTCCCCCCTCCCCCACTGCTTGCCTGCCTGCCTGCCCAGTGGTCCTGTGTTTGATCCTCATTGAGGCTAATGTTTAATTCAAAACAATTTATTCTCTTAGTAGATTTACACACAGAAGCCACAGACAACATGTTGCATGATTTATTGCCTGGCATATTTCCCTGCATCTCGTCATGGGCATGCCACAGAGCCATGTATCATATGAAGTGAATAAATGAATAATACTTTAGCTGAAATACTTAAAACCCTTAGTCACAGGTATTGTTCAAATGTGCAGCATCTGTTATCCCCACAGTAATTTCACATTTAACGTGAACTGCTTTTGTTTGCATAAAACTGCCAGAACTGCCTAATTGCTAATGTCTCACTAATATTTGAGCTTTTTCCCCACTAAATCTTGTAATACTGACCTGGGCTTCTAGGTCAGCCCGGCCTAAAATGGCTACCAGGAAATGTCCTGGTAAGTAAAGTTGGGCCGGCATTTTACTGACTACATCAGCCACCGATTGGTCCATGACATGTAAATCTGGCACCAGATGCCCACTGCACCTGAAGGCAGGTAGAAAGGATCCTTGACCTATACTTCCCCAACCTTGATCCATATTCCCCCACCTTGATCTATACATCCCCCCACCTTGACCCATACTTCCCACAACTTGACTTATACTTCCACTACCTTGACCTATACTTCCCCCACCTTGATATATATTGCCTCCACCTTGACCTATACTTCCCCCACCTTGACCTATACTTCCCCTACCTTGACCTATACTGCCTCAACCTTGACCTATACTGCCCCAACCTCAACCTTTACACACACACCCCCCCCCCCCCCCCCACCTTGACCTATACTGCCGCCAGCTCCAGAACTAATTTTCCAGCATATTCACAGACTTGTGGACATGTGACGTCAAATATGCTCTAAGTAATCAGGTTAACTGAATATAACAAAGCTAAGGATAGGACAGCTTGATCAGTTGCTTGAAGATGTGTGCCCCAATGAAAAGTAAATGGTGAAAGAAGAAGAAAGACAGAAGAAGAATACGGTTAACACCCGACATAATCACAGCAACACAGATGTCTTAGTTGCATTATAATTCTCTTTATTGATTCATTATAGCTTGAGTACAGAAGTGTTATAATGGTATGTACTGTTTGCTTACATGCATGTGTTTACATGCATTGCATGTATCACGAAACAACTGGTATGTTTATACTGCATTAAACCCTTGTATTGACATGTGTTGTAAAAGTTGGCGTGTATTAACCCTTTGACCTCAATATACTGGTCTGAGCTATTATTTGTGTTTAAAGGATACAATGAAAAGTACCTTATATATTAAACCACTTTCACTGAATCTCAGAAAGACAGTACTGAAATGTTATAATGGTGAATGGTAGTGAATCTTAAAGTGTGAATGAACAAATAGGAAGAGCATGAAAGCAGCGGAAGGTGGTTTCTGAGACTAATTTTGTGATTTTTTTTTAACAGCTGGAGTAACTAACAGTGATTGCTTGCAAGACACTAATAAGAGTAGAACATTATAAACAAATAAGAGAAAGAGACTAATGGTGTTGTTTGGTCATATAATAGGAAGAGAGAACACTGGAGAATATTGTGAATGACTGGAAAGACCAGTGGTTGAAGAGGCAGAGACAGACAGAGAAATGATTCTTAATGGTCCAAGATGATGGGATGGAGGCATATCATCAGTAGAATGATCCAGAACACCAAGGACAGATCTGTGAAGAGATGTGAACACCAAGGACAGATCTGTGGAGAAATTTGAACACCAAAGACAGATCTGTGGAGTGACATGAACACCAAGGACAGATTTGTGGAGAGACTAAAGACCAAAGACAGATCTGTGGAGAGACATGAACACCTGTGCCTTTGTACAGGTTGTGTGATGACGAAGATGGTAAGTCATGCCTTCTGTTACTAACACCAGGCTTAAAATCTCAACCAATTACAATTTTTAATGTAACTCTGTCAGAAGGTGTAATACTAAATTCTCCATTTAAAAAATCCCACATACACATTAACTGCAACAAGTATTGTAACATAAAGAAAGAGATAAATGGAGTTTTTAAGATGATTGAGCCCGTAAATGGACGTTATTAGATGATTGAGCTCTATAGTGGAGGTTATACGATGATTGAGCCCATCAATGGTGGTTGTAAGATGATTGAACCCATGAATGGAGGTTGTAAGATGATTGAGCCCATCATTGGAGGTTGTTAGATGATTGAGCTCATCAATGGTGGTTGTTAGATGATTGAGCTCATCATTGGAGGTTATAAACTTATTTAGCTCAGCAATGGAGGTTGTTAGATGACTGAACTCATTAGTGGAGGTTGTTAAGATGACTGAGCTCATCATTGGAGGTTGTTAGATTACTGAGCTCATCAGTGGAGGTTGTAAGATGATTGAGCTCATCAATGGTGGTTGTTAGATGATTGAGCTCATCAGTTGGGGTTATTAGATAACTGAGCTCATTAATTGTGGTTGTTAGATGACTGAGCTCATCTATGGGGGTTGTTAGATGACTGAGCTCTTCAATCATGGTTGTTAGATGACTGAGCTCATCAGTGGAGGTTGTAAGATGATTGAGCTCATCAGTGGAGGTTGTAAGATGACTGTGCTCATCAATGGAGGTTGTAAGGTGACTGAGCTCATCAGTGAACATTGTTAGATGACTGAGCTCATCAATGGAAGTTGTAAGGTGACTCAAAATGTCACCTGTCCCTATTTGTAGCTTATTGTAAAAGAAATATGAAGGTCAAGGTAAATAGGGTTCAAAGGGCAACATGATACAATGTAAACATACCCATGTATTGTGTACAGGATGTGTATTTTCAACATTCGCGCTACACAGCATGGATTCCTATAATTGTTTAAATAAAAATAAATCTTGTCTTACTCATGCTTGTACATGTATAATTATTTGTTTCTTTGCTTTCTATTCCAGAAAATAATTGTATGTAATGTTTGTTATAGAAGAATATCTGCTGATTTGCATGCATAATGAGCGTTGGTTAATGATACTGTTGAATATTCATTTACACAGACTAATGTGTCTGAAGACATTCTTCTCCTATGTCATAATGTCCGTGACATAGTTTCTTTGTGTGTGGCATTATTTCTTTGTGTGTGACAATCTTTCTTTGTGTGTGACAATGTTTCTTTGTTTGAAATTGTTTCTTTGTGTGTGGCATTCTTTCTTTTTGTGGGACAATGTTTCTTTATGTGAAATTATTTCTTTGTGTGTGACTTCATTCTTTGTGTGTGACTTCATTTCTTTGTGTGTGAAATTGTTTCCCACCATGTGACATTGTTTCTTAGTGTGTGGAATTGTTTCTCAGTGTGTGGAATTGTTTCTTTGTGTGTGAAATTGTTTCCCACTATGTGGCATTGTTTCTTTATGTGTGACATTGTTTCTTTGTGTGTGACATTGTTTCTTTGTGTGTGACATTGTTTCTTTGTGTGTGACATTGTTTCTTTGTGTGTGACATTGTTTCCCACTATGTGACATTGTTTCTTTGTGTGTGAAATTGTTTCCTTACATGTGAAATTGTTTCTTTGGGTGTGTTTGATTTTGTTTCCCTACATGTGAAATCGTTTCTCTACATGTGAAATTGTTTCTTTGTTTGTGAAATTATTTCTTTGTGTGTGGAAGTATTTCTGTAATGCACTTGAAATGTGAAACTGTTGTGCTAGAGGTTGATAAAGAATTTGCAAACAACTTATATCATTATTGATTATAAACACTCCTTGAATGTTTTATAATATGTTGAGTGGAAACTAATATCACAACATTGTCAATGGATAAACTGTGTGCATAAAATAATCCAGTGTTAATGAAAACGTTATAATACATAATAGTACATTTTTTGCTTGGTTTCTTTGATGGTGCTTATAGACCACTTTTGTTTGATTTGTTTGATGGTACTCTGTTAGTGCATTTTTGTAAGATTTTCTTAATGGTACTCTGTTAGAACATTTGTACTAGATATTCTTGATGGTAGTCTGACAGTACATGTTTGCTAGATTTCCTTGATGGTATTCTGTTAGTACATTTTTACTAGATTTCCATGATGGTACCCCTTTAGTACATTTTTTTCTAGGCTTCTTTGATGGTACTCTGATAGTGTGCGTGTGCTTGGTTTGTTTGATGGTCCTCTTACAGTAAATTTGTGCTAGATTTTTTTGATGGTACTCAGTTGGTAATTTTTTGCTCTGGTGTTTTTTTAATGGTACAGATCATCCAGTGTCATCCCCGCAGTGAAGCTTGATGGTAGTGAATCTCCAGCAGCCTTTATCATGAGCCATGGTTGTACCTTCTGCCAGGCTGTATCTTGACCTTATTTCGATGTCTGTGTATTTATATCTTTGACATACTCGTGTGATTTTTTTCCTTCAATGCTTCCCTCGACTACTTTTCACAAGACTGCTGTGCCATTTGATGTGAATGAAGTATCTTTTCTTCTTTCAGCAGCATGAATTTTAAATTTACCTGCTCTTTTTCTGCTCTGTACTCCCTGTTGGGGCTTAGCCTTCAATGAACACTCCCTAAGCCACCTTTCCTTTTGCCATCCCCTGCAGCTCAGACCACCCATATTATCCATCTTTGTTTCTAGTTGTCTTCTCCATGTGTTTTTAGATCTCCCTCCATTCCTTTTGCCCTATATTTTCCAATGAAAGGACTCCCTAGTTCTATAATTCTGAGGTTTTCTTAATTTTTGTCCTATCCAGCGCTAGCACCTTTCCCTCACCTCTTGAAATCTATATAGTTTTCTCCCTAAGCTCTTGATTTACTGGAATCTATATAGTTCTCTCCCTAAGCTCTTGATTTACTGGAATATATATAGTTCTCTCCCTAAGTTCTTGATTTACTGGAATCTATATAGTTCTCTCTCTAAGCTCTTGATTTACTGGAATCTATATAGTTCTCTCCCTGACCTCTTGATTTACTGGAATCTATATAGTTCTCTCCCTAAGTTCTTGATTTACTGGAATCTATATAGTTCTCTCCCTAAGCTCTTCATTTACTGGAATCTATATAGTTCTCTCATTAAGCTCTTGATTTACTTGAATCTATATAGTTCTCCCCCTAAGCTCTTGATTTACTGGAATCTACATAGTTCTCCCCCTAAGCTCTTCATTTACTGGAATCTCCGCAGGTCCGCATGGCCGAATGGATAAGAACACGTGTTCTTAACCATCCGGTCTGCTGATGCCGAGGTTAGTGGTTCAACCCCTACACCGAACAGCTGAAAAAAAATGTTGACCTATCTTCCTTGACTTTGGGACGTTAATTACAAGTACCTCTGAAGTCGGAGTGGGTTCGCCTGATGGCGAGGGACATTGTTAATAGGGAAAGCTAACCCACACGCAAAATTCAGTCCATCACTACTATAAATAGTGTGTATGGACTACGCTTGAGTTCAAAGCAAACGAGCGCCCAAAAAAAATGGAATCTCCATAGTTATCTATCTAAGCTCCAGAATAATGATTCTGTCATATCATGCTGGTCTGTCTATTCTACACAGGTGACAGTATGTAAATGTGTGTAGTTTATTAATAACTGTGTTAGCCATTCTGCGTGTTTCTGATCCATACAGCAGTACTGATGTAATGGTAAAGTTAAATATGATCAGTTTGGTATTAGTTTCATTTCTTGTGACTTCACACATTTCCTGAAAGCTCCTCTTGCCTTTTGCATTCTTATTTTCATTATTCTATCCATTTCCCCATCTGTATCTACACTGCTTCCTGACAAGATGTATGGTTCCACACCTTTCTGTGACGTATTGCTCTAGGATGTTATTATTTTAATCATTCTATCCATTTCCCCATCTGTATCTACACTGCTTCCTGACAAGATGTATGGTTCCACATCTTTCTGTAATGTATTGCTCTAGGATGTTATTATTTTAATCATTCTATACATCTCCCCATCTGTATCTACAATGCTTCCTGACAAGATGTATGATTCCACATCTTTCTGTAACGTATTGCTCTAGGATGTTATTATTTTAATCATTCTATACATCTCCCCATCTGTATCTACACTGCTTCCTGACAAGATGTGTGGTTCCACATCTTTCTGTAACTTATTGCTCTAGGATGTTATTATTTTAATCATTCTATACATTTCCCCATCTGTATCTACACTGCTTCCTGACAAGATGTATGGTTCCACATCTTTATGTGACATATCGCTCTAGGATGTTATTATTTTAAATATTCTATCCATTTCCCCATCTGTATCTACACTGCTTCCTGGCTAGATGTATGGTACCACATCTTTATGTGATGTATTGGATGTTATTATTTGTATTTTTTGATGGAATAGAAACACTAGATCTTTTAGCCTTGCTAAAGTGCTCTAATACTGCTTGTTTTGGCAGAGCTAAAGTGCTATAAGGCTGCTTATTTGGGGATGTGTTTGCATGGATGTTATTTGGTCTATATTTGGTTCATGGAAATATCTGACGTCTGTTGTGTTGTACATGTGACTAGCTACAAATTACATTCAAATTCCTGATACGATGATTCAGGTGAGTGATAGACCTGGCTAATGATGATATGTTTTTAGGAGTTTTTAGTGGGTCTTTATTAAAGAGTAAGGGTGGATCAGTAAGTAAGTCACTAAATGATATCAGATAGTTAAAAAATGGCTGTTTGTAGTTTATAAGGGTGTCATTATGTGGCACACCCATCTAACATGTCTATTTATAGCAGATAATTGCTGCATACATATGCGCATACACAGTTTCATGCACACATAGTGCTGTACATGTCAGCCATACTGGAAGATTGCATCACTTAACAATAGCAGGACATTTTTCCTCCTTCCTTTGTTTGTTTATTTTATTTTATTTTGGAACCTGAGAACTTACTGGCAAGGACATTCATAAGAAAATGTTGCCTGTCAATGGTGGCTAGTGTTTGCTGTGAAAAGCAAAACTCAACTGGCAACAAATGATGAACGGATGATGAATAGATTGAGTGTGAGGTGCAAATATGGCTAAGCCAGCAGTACAAAGAATACAAATGTGCAAGTATTGAGGGAATGATAAATTGATAGCATAAATGCATCAATGTTCACAGAGATTAAGCTGAGAAATAAGGAGAGATGTATCTACAAAAACAAGTGCTTTTCAAGTTCACATCTCATATACTGAGTTTCCCCAAAATTAAAACCCACCCTAAAAATAAGCCCTAGCACAATATTTCATGATCCTTTTATTATAAGCCCTACCCCAAAAACCACGCCAAGATCATCAGCTAGAATGAAAGACTTATTGCTGGGATTTGGAGAGTTATGACGATGTTCCAGTAGACGATGACATGACTGTATTTGAATAAATGTAGATGTTTGTATCTGAAAAAAGACCACACACACACACCCCCCCCCCCCCCACACCCTCAACAATAAGCCCTAGTGCATTTTTAAGCTAAAATTTATTCTAAGACCCAGTCTTATTTTCGGGGAAACGGTAATTGTTTTAGTCACATACCATTTTGTTACTGACTGACTTACCCTCTTGCATGCGTTCAAGCAGGGAGGCATTGATATCGTTGGGAAAAGACAGGTGTGTATTCTGTTGTAGCTATAACTTTATATTTGTTCTGTGGCTGGTGTATGTGAACTTCTTATTTCTACTTCTTTCTCTTGTCTTCTGTGAGTGCGAATCAGTGTCTGTGTATTTATTTGTCTGTTGTTTCTATGGTTCCCAGTTGTTTGATATAATGGCAGAACAGAGTAATGAAGTAGCAAACATGGAATACATCACAGCAAATGTGAGAAAATGTACCCAGTTAGAAATGGAGTTGCTCAAGAACCCTAACACAGAAGACGATCAACCAGAGAGTTGCACAGTTACCCAACACATGTCCGCTGTTATGGGTACCATCATCATAATCAAAATCTGGGTTTACCGGGTCGGCACTTTCGATTAAGTTCCCAGCGTATGTTAAACTGATTGCCATCGTAGGTGTTGCATTGTAGGCAACAACTATTGGTCTGCAGGGATTCTCGAGTCCAGATGGAGGTCCAGGTGGAGGTCCACCACCGCCCATCACAGCTGCACACGAAGCTGATAGTCAGAGAATACATGGCAACAATTAAACAAGTGTACACATAGATATTTTATTTGATGCATAACAGTAATAATAATAAGAACAAGAAGTTCCCACAGACGTAAGGACGTAAATGAAAAATTAGAACATTAGATAGGAGTCCTGAAAATGTGGATACATTTAAACTTAGGCTGCATTTTATAGAAACAAACACAATTTTTAAAAAAATATACACAATTAAAAAGGCTGGAAATCAAATGGGAGTTCATGGAAGAATTTAAAAATAGGCAATTGAAATATTTATTAAGAGATGTGAGATATGTAAAAAAAAAAAAAAAAAAAAAAAAAAAATTTTTTTTTGGGGGGGGGGGGGGGAATAATTGCCGAAGGTAGGCAAGCAAGTGGGAGGATAACATAAATGATGGATGACTAGAATGAGTTTGCTGGAGATCTTTTCTTCTTCTGTGTTCCTCTTTCAAGGAAGTGTATCATACCTACCTAGTTGTGCACCTCAGAGATCAGTGTATCGCACTAGGACATGCATTTGTGTCAGGCTTACTTCCCCTGGGCAGATGACATTCAAGTTAATGGGCTCTATCTGCCCGTACGTCAGTTTACTTTTCCTAACATTTTAGCCGGGGTAGCAGCATTACAATCTACTCTTTGTGATTTGCATCTGTCATGGGAATTTTAATGTGTGTAATTTACGCCCCCAAGTCAAGGACGAGAAGTCAAAGCCAACCTTCCTGGAGCGTGCTTCAACTGGAAAACTATTTATAGACAAGGCCGGCTGAAATATCTGGAGATAATTTACCGCTGCCTGTCATTCAAATATCACATTGATCTGCTTCTTCTTCTTTTTCTTTATCATTTGCAGCAGATGTTGGCGATCGTGATTCTCAAATCCCCACTGTCATTTGATATGTTGGTGAAGTTGGTGTGTATATTATTATTTCTTGCCTAGCTGTTGAAGCTTGTCTTCCTCTGCCTCTTTGACGTAGTGTCCTCTACTCCGTCTCTTCTGTTGATTTGTCGCACACGTTTCATTTGTCTGTTCCTTATTGTTTTAATAAGTGGTCTTTTAGCACTTCAGATCTCATTACTCCAGCTCTTTTTATGTCCTTCTCTATTAACGATACTGTTAGCATTCTTTTAAAACGACTCTATTGCATTTTCTCTATTTCACTGCTCATTAAAAGACATCTATCTCCATCATCTTCTCTATTTCATTGCTCATTAAAATACAACATCTCAATTGCCTCCAGCATCTTCTCTATTTCATTGCTCATTAAAAGACGACGTCTCCATTGTCTCGAGCATCTTCTCTATTTCATTGCTCATTAAAAGACATCTCCGGCATCTTCTCTATTTTTTTGTTCATTAAAAGACATCTATATTGCATCATCTCTATTTCATTGCTCATTAAAAGACATCTCCATTGCATCTTCTCTATTTCATTGCTCATTAAAAGACATCTCCATTGCATCTTCTCTGTTTCATTGCTCATTAAAAGACATCTCCATTGTCTCGACCATCTTCTCTATTTCATTGCTCATTAATAGACGACATCTCTATTGTCTCCAGCGTCGTCTCAATTTCATTGCTCATTAATAGACATCTCCACCGTCTACAGCATCTTCTCTGTTTCATTGCTCATTAATAGACGACATCTCCATTGCATCTTCTCTGTTTCATTGCTCATTAAAATACGACATCAGCCTTTAATATTTTTGGTCCATCTTGAGTATTATACAATGTTGGTCTATTGACCCTTCACCGTCTTGTGTCCATCTTAGCACGGTTCCACATCTGCCCATTCTGTCAGTAACCACGCTAACATCATTGTTATTCCAAAACCACTGCGACAGTTAATGTGGCCAGGTATTCCAATCTCCCAGACATGATGAAGTGTTTGTGCCAGTTTTCTTCCATGGTCAGACATAACATTTAAGTTCTCTGTTGAATGCGAAATGGCCCAAGACTCACGTCCATATGTTGTCAAGGACAGATGTATGTTCTCAAAACATATTACTTTAATCTGTTTCGTCCCTGATATATTTTCTTTTTATCCTTATCTAAACTGGGTTCATACAGAACTTAGAAACGTTTTTTTATGTTTCACTTTGTCAAAAACTTTAGAATAATTTATAAAACATGAGTATGAGCTCTTCGCATCTATAGATATAGAGATCTTTAAAACGATGTTTTCCCGTAGTGAATTTGAATAACGAAGACACAAACATTTACAAGAAAAGAGATCCTCAGACATCAACAACTTGGCCTTTTACCGTCGTTATGTGGACGATATACTAATTATCACCACAGACGAGCTACAAGCAACATCGTTCCAGGCCACAATGAACAAGACGCATAAAAACATCTCTCTATCTATGGAACACGAACACAACGAAGCGTTACCGTTCCTAGATATTCTAATGAGACGTAGAGCAGACGGCACAATTCAAAGATCGGTGTATCGCAAAGGAACATGGACTGGCCAATACCTAAATTTTCAGAGCTTCACACCTGTCCAGTACAAACGGGGCTTAATACGGACCCTGTTTGACCGTGCTAGAAAGATATGCACCCAGGACGCACTGACAGAGGAATTTGAAACTCTGAAGAATGTCTGAATGGTTACTCCACAGGATTTATAAAGCGCCACTGCCAACAGCCCAAACATAAACCAGGCGTAACTACAGTCCCTAAACTCAAGGTATTCATCCAGCTAACCTTTCGAGGGGATGACGTAATGCAACGTCTACAAGACCGGCTTACTACAGCAGTAGGCCGAACATTATGTGCTGCAACTCCAGTCATTAGATATAAAACCGTACCGATTCCTACACCAGCAGTCAAAGAGCCTGTTCCTCGGTACGCCACAAACAATTGTATTTACCAATTCACATGTAGATGCCAGGCCTTTTAAATTGGTAGAACAGAGAGACAGCTTAACAAACGAGTGTCAGAACACATACCTCAATGGGTCAACAAGATACAACACACAGGAGATGCTAGCTTCGTGGGGCCGACACACCGGAAGCTCCCGGCGTCTTCAATTGGTAGGCACATTATCGAAAGCGGCCATGTGGTTGACAGAGACACTGCCTTTCGCGTGTTGTTTAACACACAAAATACTCGCTTGTTAAAATTTGCAGAAGCAATTATGATCAATCAACGCAAGCCAAAATTGTGCAAACAGAAAGACATGTTAGTCAGCTTAAAATTACCGTGGTAGATAATTGACATTACTGTGCGAATATGTGGATATTTCAACTTGAAGGATTTATCTAGTTAATTCACGTAAGTTGTGTGATTTCTGCAGTATGTACCTGACGAGATGCAGCGAAACATGCCAGGCAATAAATCGTGCAATCTATTGTTTGTGTCTTCGTTATTCAAATAGAGATCTTTCCTTGAGTTTGATTAATGTGAAAATTGCATTCCTTGTTCCGTTATGAGTAGCAAACTGAAACTGGGTTGATGCAGTTAACGCAATACGTCAGGGCAAATAGGGATTGGGGAACTGGGGACAATGCACGCACTCACAGGGAACATCGGTATCATTATCTAGGCCTATTCGCTTCTGCCTAAAACCAGACCGTGTGTTTGCTGTGCCAACGGCTTCTGGTGGAGGAGCGTAATTGAAGGGTACACGACTGACCCTAGTGAGAGGAAATGAAACCTAACGACTAAATGCCATGGCTGGGCAGACTATGCCATAAGACTTGGCTGGCAACTGGTCTAGGATGGAAGCTCCGACAGGTGGACAAGTTTCTTTGCTGACCCAGCAGCTTCTGCAGCTTGATTTTTTCTCAGCGTATTGGTGTTATTTTTCCTCCTGAATAAACTAGGCTGGATCATGCTGCACTGGCAGCACATAGTCCTTAAATTCAACCCAGGCTTTGTGCTATGGAGAGGTATAACTCCATTTTACAAACTATCGTCTGTTAAAACGGCCAGGTGCCAGTCAGTGTACAGGGCTGAATCATGGCCTGTCTACATTCTCCTATGCCGCTCCGCAGGTCATCATCATCATCAAGTGCCCTGCCAGTTGTCGTAGGCGTTCATGGCTCTCCACAGATCTCGGTCTTTGGTGTTCTGGATCACCTCTGCTGATGATATTCTTCCATGCCACCGTCTCAATCCATTCAGCATCATTTCTCTTGGTCTGCCTCTGCCTCTCTTCCCCTTGATCTTTCCAGTTGTCATGATGTTCTCCAATGCCTCTCTTCTCATCACATGACCAAAGAAAGCTGTTTGTCTCTTTCTTATTGTTGTATATAATGTTCTACTTCATTAGCCTGTTTCAGGCAATCGTTGTTAGTTACTCTGGCAGTCCAAGAAATTTGCAACATTCGTCTCAGGAACCACATCTTTGTTGATTCTAATTTCTTCTTAATTTGTTCATTTACATGCCAAGATTCACTGCCATACAGCAAAACTGCATATAGCATTTCAGCACTCTCTTTCTTACATTCAATGATAGTGACTTATTGCATACGATACTCTTCATTTTCTTAAATGCGGTTTTTGCTTGCCCTATTCTGCACTTAATCTCTGTTGTGAATCTTCCATCTGATGTTATAAATGCCCCTAGGCATTTAAAATTATCCACTTGGTTAAGAATTTCCCCTTCTATTTCTATGTCACATTTTGGCGTCCCCATTTTCTTTGATATCACCATTGTTCTGTTTTCTTGATATTCAAGGAGAGTCCTTTCCTTGCACTCTCTGTTACCTCAATGTCCAACAATTGTTGTAGGTCTGTTGAATTATCCGCCACCACACTGCATAGAGTATATTATTTATATTATAACCTCGAATTAGTATTCCTGACGTCTCTGTGATCTCTCTCATTATTACTTCGCTATATAGGGAGGGCCGGTCTCCCTGGCCTAGGAGTTAGCAGCTTTCTCCGTAACCCCGAATACTCTCGTGGTTGACTTGAGCGCACGAGAATTGGAAGCCGTTCGAGTCGCGCCAGTAACTTATGAGAGTATGGAGCCGGTCGCTCAGAAAGCAGTGGCAAACTACTGAGCGTAATCTTGCCAAGAAATCAACAATCAGCTGAAATATGCTGATGTTGACAGCGATGTCCTGTAAAGGATATGCAAAACATTTTTTTTTTATATAGGGAGAAGAGATCTGGTGACAAGACACACCCCTGTAGTACCCCTAGCTTTATCTGTTCGTAACTGCCCTCTTTATTTCCCATTTTAATTGCTGCTACGTGGTTTCAGTAAATATTCTTTATTATTCTTAAATCTGTCCCATCAATGTTGATATCTTCCAACATTTTAATAAGTTCATCATGTGTTACACTGTTAATAGGGAAATCAAATCCACACGCAAAATTCAGTCCAGCACTACTATAAATAGTGTGTGTGGACTACGCTTGAGTTCAAAGCGAGCAAGAGCACACACAAAAAAATAATGTTTTACTTTATCAAACGCCTTAGTATAATCTATGAAGCACAAATGTATGTCTTTCTGTGTCTCTATTGACCTTTCTATTAGTGTCTGTAATGTATATATTGCATTGTTTGTACCCTTTCCTTCAACAAATCCATACTTTTCTTAACTAATTTCTATTTTTATTTTCTGTCTGGTTCTTCTTATTATAATTCTGAGTAGAAGCTTAGTAACATGGTTTATGAGGTTAATTGTATGAAAATCTTCACATTCAATTGCTCCTGGTCTTTTTGGTATATCTATAAATACAGATTTCAGCATATCACTGGGTAAATATCCACTGCTGTAAATATCATTCAACATTTTTGTTTCATATATCTACTCCCAATTTTCCCAATACTTCTAATTCTTCTATTGTGATGTCATCTGACCCAGCTGTTTTTCCTTCCTTCATATGTTTGGCAGCATCCGCGACTTCTTCGTTTAGAATAGGTGGACCTTCTAAGTTACTTTCTTCTGTTAATTCTTCCCTTTCTCCCTCATATAATTCTCTTATATACTCATTGCATTTCTTCATTATAGCACCTTCCTCCAATAAATAATATCGTTCCTTTTTTTTTTTTAAATTACTATTATTTCATACCAAGCAGTGTGTATTTACAAGGTGCAACGTGTTTCTTTTATTTGTGTACATCACAGAGCGTTGGCGTTTGTTAGTGTTGAGTGACACATGTGCGAATCAAACAATTGCATACATATATATTTATGATAATATAACATTTATGGCATAGTGCATGTAACCACGCAATTCTTGTATATGCTTCATTTGTACCTCTACAAGTTAATGCGGAATGTATGTTTCATTTGTCTACCTCTGTCTGTCTGTCTGTCTGTGTCTCTGTCTGACTGTCTCTCTCTCTCTCTCTCTCTCTCTCTCTCTCTCTCTCTCTCTCTCTCTCTCTCTCTCTCTCTCTCATTCGTTCTTTATCTATCTCGCGCTTTCTCGAAATTGCAGACATTGAACGCTGTGAGACTGGACTTTTTTCATTCCCTTAAAATGTGGCTTCTGTAATCACTGAGTCACTTAGTTACAGAGGTGAAAGGTCACATTTTGTGTTGTTCATTTCCCTGTCTATTGGAGAAAAGTCTGTTGTGTATTCTTCCACATTGAAACCAAATCTTTTTGTTTACTTCTAGGGGTGTGTTGTCTGAACCCAGTGAGTTGGTTGCCTGATATCAAATTACAAAGTGACATTTTAGTGCCTTCTAATTGTCTAGGATATATTTTGTTTGGTAGACAAGGTGGGGAGATTTATAACTATCAGTTAAAGCCCATGACCTGTCTCCAGGGAGATAATGGGTCTATAGTATCAAACTGTCCCTTGTAATAGTGTCTGGGTGTCCTATACAATGGGAAGGGCTGAATTTCGACCATGACAATGCCCATAGTTTACTAGGTACCTAAAGGTTCTAATTTAATTCATTCATACATGGTGGTGGGCCATACTCTCCCCTCTCGACCATATCATTGTCGTATAGCATTATTTTAAGAGTTGAGATATCGCCTTGTTTTAAAGGCTGCCAAGCACGCACTCATATACATACATATATACACACACACACACTCACACACACACTCACACACACACTCATACACCCACTTATACCCTCATACACGCACGCGCACACATCTGCACCCACTCATACGCCCCACCCACCCACCCGCATATATATGTTACTGCCAACTTTCCTGTTTTTGATTTCAAACCCCCTGTATTTATTCTTATTTTTCCTCCCGTGAGCTCACGGATTTGTCTGTGCATATTTGCTGTATCTGTAATGGAATTAAATTAAATGTTTTTGCACTGCTCATTTAACTAACTAACTTTCTTTTACGTTTACACATCTATCTCTTATTTCTTTATTTATCTTAGCATATTCTTGTTTCTGATCAGACCAGTTGTGCTATATGGCTCTGAAACCTGGAGTACAACTAAAGGAGACGAAGCCTTATTACAAACCTGTGAGAACAAAGTCTTAAGACGCATCTTTGGGCTCATTAGGGATACACAAAGTGGAGAGTGGAAAAGAAGAAGCAACAAAGACATTTATGATCTGTTTAAGTCCCCGCTAATCACTGGTATCATGAAGGCTAATAGACTGCAATGGCTGGGGCATATAGAAAGAATGGACGATAATAGGGAAACAAAACTCGCTTACACTCAGGAAATAAATGACCGTAGACCCCGAGGTAGACCAAGAAGACGGTGGAGAGATAATATACATAAATGCCTACAAGCACTTGGAATCAGCGACTGGCAAGAGAAGGTCAACCAGAGAGACGAATGGAGACGGCTTGTATCTACAGCAAAGAACCTCAATGGCTCGGAATGCTGAAGAAGAAGAAGAAGATATTCTTGTTTGTCATTTTTTCCACAGTAAACGGGCAGATACTAGAACAAGTAAAAATTTTCTCTTATCTTGGACATATAATAACAGATGATGGCAGAAGTGAAATAGAAATCAAAAAGAGAATAGGAATGACAAAAAATGCTTTCAACGGCATGAAATCAGTATTAACATCTAGAGAGATTAATAACGCATTAAAAATGAGAGTAGTCAAATGCTACGTATGTTCAACGCTACTGTAGGGCGCGGAAGCCTGGACATTGAACAAGCAAATAGAAAGTCGCATAGAAACCCTGGAGATGTAGATATACTGACGAATATGTCGTATTTCTTGGAAACAAAAACAATCAAATTGAGAGGTTCAAGAAACAAACTGGGAATAAAGAGAGAGTTGATGAAAGAAATAAAGAGGAGGCACGTGAAATATTTCGGCCATGTTAAAAGACATGATACTCTTATAAAAACCATACTGGAAGGCAATGTTGAGGGCAAGCGAGCAAGAGGTAGACAACGATACAAGTGGGAAGATAATATCAAGGGATGGGAGAACATCAGCCTGACAGAATGTACAGTCATGGCGAGAGACAGACAGTGTTGGAGATCCAATGCAGCCAACTTTCATTGTGGAGACGGCACCTGATTGATCGATTAATTGTTTGTCATTTCTACTCTGTTTTCTTTTGTCCATCAGCATTAAGATTTCATCATTCATCCATTTTGTCTTAGTTGTTTGGCTTCTCTTTGGTAATATTTCTTTGCTAGTTTGATGAATGGAGTCCCTTAACATCTCCCATTGTTCATTTGTACCCTGTATTTTAGCTATTTCATTGTACCTATTTTTCACAGTCATTCTGTATTGTTCTTGAATTTCTTTATCTACTTTCAGAACCTCTTTATTCAGTCTCACGTTCTTAACCATATTTTTCCCATCTCTTTAATCTTATTTTATTTGTCCACATAATGGTACATGATCACTATTACAGTCAGCACCAGTCATTGTCTTTACATTAATTAAAGCATTTCTAAATCTTTTATTAATACGTATGTAATCGATTTGGTTGCGTATTTTCTTATCAGGGCTTTTCCATATCTATAGTGGTCTTTTATGGTGTTCAAACCATGTGTTTCCAATTATCATATCATTGATATTTGCCCATTCTATTAGTTTTTCTCCTCTTTCATTTCTTGTACCTAAACCATAATTCCCCACTATATCCTCTATTTTTTCCCTTTCCTACTTTTGCTTTAAAATCTCCAAGTATTATTTTTATTTCTTGTGATCCAATTTGAGCCATCGCCATTTCTATTTCATTGTAAAATTGTTGTATTTCTTCATCACTACTGCTTGTTGTTGGTGCATATACTTGTATAATATTTATATCTACTGGTTTGCCTTTGATTTTGTCCATAATAACCCTGTCAGAAATACACCAGTATCCATTAATTGACTTGGCAGTTTTTTCGTCAAATATTATTCTTACATTTTTTTTCATGTGGATCCCCTCCAGAATAAATTAGTGTGTGGTTGTTAGCTATAATTTTGCCCAATCCCTTCCATCCCATCTCACTTAAGCCTTGAATACTTATTTAATTGCCATCCATCTCTCTTAGAACATTGTTCAACTTTCCCAGCTCATTTAATGTCCTAACGTCCCATATTCCGTCTCTAAATATATTTATTTTAGTTATGGTTTAACCCCAGCATATTTTAGCTGTTTATTTACTTCTTGGCAAGTCCACGTTGCCACTTGACTATGATTTGGTCGAGGTGGAGTTAATTTGTCTTTTTTCTTGTAATTGTAAAAAAGTCACATCTGTCTGTTAGCAGATTTATTTGGTATGAAGTTATAATCCCAAGTTTGCACACCCTGTAGGTATAAAGTTATAATCCCAAGTCTGCACACCCCACGGGTATGAAGTTATAATCCCAAGTCTGCACACCCTGTAGGTATAAAGTTATAATCCCAAGTCTGCACACCCCACGGGTATAAAGTTATAATCCCAAGTCTGCACACCCTGTAGGTATAAAGTTATAATCCCAAGTCTGCACACCCTGTAGGTATAAAGTTATAATCCCAAGTCTGCACACCATGTAGGTATAAAGTTATAATCCCAAGTCTGCACACCCCACGAGTATGAAGTTATAATCCCAAGTCTGCACACTCTGTAGGTATAAAGTTATAATCCCAAGTCTGCACACCCCGCGGGTATGAAGTTATAATCCCAAGTCTGCACACCCCGCGGGTATGAAGTTATAATCCCAAGTCTGCACACCCTGTAGGTATAAAGTTATAATCCCAAGTCTGCACACCCTGTAGGTATAAAGTTATAATCCCAAGTCTGCACACCCTGTAGGTATAAAGTTATAATCCCAAGTCTGCACACCCTGTAGGTATAAAGTTATAATCCCAAGTCTGCACACCCTGTAGGTATGAAGTTATAATCCCAAGTCTGCACACCCCGTGGGTATGAAGTTATAATCCCAAGTCTGCACACCCTGTAGGTATAAAGTTATAATCCCAAGTCTGCACACCCTGTAGGTATAAAGTTATAATCCCAAGTCTGCACACCCCGTGGGTATGAAGTTATAATCCCAAGTCTGCACACCCTGTAGGTATAAAATTATAATCCCAAGTCTGCACACCCTGTAGGTATAAAGTTATAATCCCAAGTCTGCACACCCTGTAGGTATAAAGTTATAATCCCAAGTCTGCACACCCCGCGGGTATAAAGTTATAATCCCAAGTCTGCACACCCCGCGGGTATAAAGTTATAATCCCAAGTCTGCACACCCTGTAGGTATAAATTTATAATCCCAAGTCTGCACACCCCGCGGGTATAAAGTTATAATCCCAAGTCTGCACACCCAACAGGTATGAAGTTATAATCCCAAGTCTGCACACCCCGCGGGTATGAAGTTATAATCCCAAGTCTGCACACCCCGCGGGTATGAAGTTACGCTCGTATAATCCCAAGTCTGCACACCCTGTAGGTATGACGTTACAATCCCAAGTCTGCACACCCTGTAGGTATGACGTTACAATCCCAAGTCTGCACACCCCGCTGGTTCCTTTTTCTGTAGAGGGAAAGGAGGACTTCACAAAACATTCACCGGAAAGGTGGTATTACAATACAGGGGAAGGGTTAAGTGCATCTGCACAACACTACACCCCAGAGGTGAGTGCCCTTATCTAGTCCCAGACAATCAGAAAGTATTCATCAGGCTAAAGCGTTATACTCTGGTCTCTTAGATCATTCACATCCAACTAACGTTGTCAGCCCATGGCTTCTTTTGACCTCGTCGCTTACCTTCAATTGCGTTCTGAAGAATAGTTTTCGACAAGGAATCGCTGTATGGGCAAGCGTGACATGTAACTACTGACCAGTTTACACATGACAATCTAGCGGGACATGTAACCACCTAACAGTTTGTACATGACAATCTTGTAGGACATGTAACCACCTAACAGTTTGTACATGACAATCTTGTGGGACATGTAACTACCAACAGGTTGATACATGACAATCTAGTGGGACACGTAACCACCAACAGGTTGATACATGACAATCTAGTGGGACATGTAACCACCAACAGGTTGATACATGACAATCTAGTGGGACATGTAACCACCAGCAGGTTGATACATGACAATCTAGTGGGACATGTAACCACCAACAGGTTGATACATGACAATATAGTGGGACATGTAACCACCTAACAGTTTGTACATGACAATATTGTGGGACATGTAACCAACGACCAATTTATACATGACAATTTAGTGGGACATGTAACCACCAACAGGTTGATACATGACAATATAGTGGGACATGTAACCACCAACAGGTTGATACATGACAATCTAGTGGGACATGTAACCACCAACAGGTTTATACATGACAATATAGTGGGACATGTAACCACCAACAGGTTGATACATGACAATCTAGTGGGACATGTAACCACCAACAAGTTGATACATGACAATCTAGTGGGACATGTAACCACCAACAGGTTGATACATGACAATCTAGTGGGACATGTAACCACCTAACAGTTTACACATGACAATTTAATGCACCGCTAGCAAAACGAAGGAGCATACAACAGAAACTACATACCGCTCGCGCTACCGATTATATGTTGTAACGTGTAATTGTCTGTCTTCGCCTTGAACCAGGAGATGCCTCGGAGTTTAAGGTCGGCAGGCAGCTTCGATAAATCCCAACCGCATCTCCTTGATTTCATAAAGATGAGAAATACAGAAACACGCGAATGAGCACTGTAAGGCCGGGGCGCTTACATGTCTTTTGTGTTATGTAATATTACCACTATCGACATCTCCGTGCGTTTGGTATCTCCTTGCATGCTCAGTTGGCCAGACATTGCAGTCATCCCAGAATATCTCTACTCACTGTTCCCATGAGGAGTTGCTCAGAATATCTCTAGTCACTGTTACCCCCATGAGGAGTTGCTCAGAATATCTCTAGTCACTGTTCCCCCCATGAGGAGTTGGTTGCAATGTCTCCTCTCTAGCCCTAGAAACGCCATCGACATGTTTGGCTATGCTTTAATTCCAAGTCTTGTAAATGAGTTAGGATCAGAGACTCGTCATTACCTGCCGGTGTGTCTGTAAAGCATTGGCGATATCGGCCATGTTGATGCTTCTTCCCGCTTGTGTTGGTGCATTGTTTGCCAACTAGTTCGCTCGCTTTAAACTCAAGCATAGTACATACATGTGCTGCAACTTTTGGTGCACCGGATTGATTTTTGCATGTGGATTAGCTTTCCCTATTACCAGTGTCCCTCGCTTTTGGACGAACCCACTTCTAAATTACTGAATCAGTTATTGAGAAATGATCCACATGTTGTTACAGGAAACATGCATTTTCTCAAACATTTAAATTGTACGGGTTCGCTGGTGTCGTGTCACAAGTTCATAACTGATTCAATGCTTAACATTTAACTAGTGCTATAGTGGAAATGTCCATTCACTGAGCATTGAAATTGCCGAAGATACCACGAATGGAGCAATAACACGATGACCATAGTATGGCGATAGTAGTATAGTAACGTGGAAAGACGTATTATTTGCAGTGTGATCAAGAGTTGGTCAAGTGACTCATCAGAGTGGCTGAGGTCAATAGGTGGTCAAGGGGTGGTCAAGTGACTCATCAGAATGGGGTGGTCAAGTGACTCATCGGAGTGGGTGTGGTCAATAGGTCAAGAGGTGGTCAAGTGAGTCATCAGAGTGGGGGTGGTCAAGTGACTCATCAGAGTGGATGTGGTCAAGAGATGGTCAAGAGGTGGTCAGGTTGTCAAGTGACCCATTAGAGTCGTGTGGTCAAGAAGTGGTCAAGAGGTTTTCAAGGGGTTGCCAAGGGACTCATTAGAGTTGGTGTGGTCAAGAGGTCATGAGGTGGTCAAGTGGTCAAGAGATGGTCATGGGGTGGTCAAGTGACCCCTTAAGTTGTAGGTTAGGGTATGGATAGTGACGTGATATACAACATGGAACAAAAACAAAACGATTCAAAGATAAGATATAATAATTTTAATACAGGGAAAACATGTATAGACACATTTAAATGAGGAGAGGAATTGATCCATGCTTTCGATCTCAATATGTGGGGCGATATGATCGCCTTCACCAGCCGGTAAGATACGTAATGATTCTGATGACAAGTACTACTGCTACTATTGGTACTACGACTGCCACCATGGCATGAAGATAACAACGTTCTGGGGAATTCCACTAGAGTGAGTCAACATATAAATTGATCCATACCGTCAGAGATCGCCATTTGTGGAGCTCTTAAAAAGAGTCGCTTAAAATTCGGCAGGGTCGATTTCATTGCACCGTGTTTTTATCACATATAGCTCGGTATCTTTCCGCAGATAGCACAGCACGAACTCTGTAGCTCTAGCGACGACCCACAGGAGTCTTTGAAAATTTTTCCTCCTGAGCCGAAGGACGCGGCCCGGAATCGAACCCACAACCTTCAGAGCCCGAGTCAAATGGCTGGACGACTTCGCGTAGAAGACTTCCGTGTGGAGCTCTATGATCGTCTACGCCAGGCGACAAGTCTCTTGATAAAGATGACTACAATTACTATCTGCAATTACCTCTACTTTTCCCCGCAAATGTCGCTGGAACTTCCATTACTACCAATATTATTACTACTGGTATTAAATAGACAGACAGCCTAATGACAATTAATGTAAACCAAAGACCTAGAATTATCGAGACAAGAACACTGAATTGACGCATCTGGTGAACGAGTGAAATGGTGAGTCATGACCACCCATGTTAACCGCCATGGTACTTGCTGTTGTTATGTTGGTCATCAAACCTACACCTTATGTTGGGCCGGGCGAATCGATTTGTCTCATTAACTGCAAGCCGCGTGTTTTCCCGCTCACATAAGACGTCAAAACAAAGACCCCAAGCTACCAAACATTCTTTTACAGGGGTAACGTCCTTAGCATTAATCGCACCGGCTGTGTTATTCTGTTATGACCACTGACACCTATAAGAAAATAATAGCCAATATACAAATAAGTAATTTTTACGTCCACTGGTTTCATTATTTTTATATATCAATCTTTGTGTTTTTTTTTATGTCTTTTCATTTGAAGATCTGTAACCCGTAACCTCGCCCTTAAAAACAGCGGTCTTTTAAAATTACACAACTAAAAGAGAAATGCAGCATTAAACTGTTGTTTCTACCTACAACGCTGCCGACGCTACATGTTTTCAAATAAAACAGCGCCGCCCATAGACAGTTTCGATACTATGAGTGGAAAAGGATACACACAACGCAATACAGGCCGCCAGTGACTTGCCGATACAAACACGCCAATACACGAAAAATTATGCTGATGTTTATACACTGAACATGTCCTTACTCTCTCTCTCTCTCTCTCTCTCTCTCTCTCTCTCTCTCTCTCTCTCTCTCTCTCGCTCTCTCTCTCTCTCTCTCTCTCTGTGTCTCTCTCTCTCTCTCTCTCGCTATCTATCTCCCAGACATGAACCCTACGAGGATACACTGAATATGCCCCTATTCTTATACACTGAACATGCCCCTACTCTCTCTCTCTCTCTCTCTCTCTCTCTCTCTCTCTCTCTCTCTCTCTCTCGTTATCTATCTTCTAGACATGAACCCTACGAGGAGTTATTTTGTACCGTCATCACGCCCATCATTATACAAATACATCATTCGAGAAATATATTTACTACACTAAAACGAGCAAGGAAACCGACAACCTATCGACTCGCACACACGGTGGACAGTATAATGATGTGATCATACCTACCACACCTCGTAAACGCCGCCTGGGAGGATCGATATTTTGTACAGACACTAGCACCGCGTTTTTAATTTCCCTCGCCAAACACTAGACACAGTCGATAAACGCATTATAACCGGCCCGCCCCGATCAGCGACAGTCTACCCAGAGTAGACAGCTCGATGCCTCACGACTGAGACACCCCAAACTCTAGACCTAACAACTATAGCACCCCAACACCACTGGTCCCATCTGCACACCTAATCCTAATCTTAATCCTAATGCTTACACTTAAACATGCATATTATGGTGATGTTTCTACAGCTTATGATGAATCTACATCATACCCTGCCCCTCTTAAGTCAATGAGGCCACGCCTTTTTTATATATACGTATGCTGTGCTACCGTCCATCTTACTTCCCGAGCGGTCACTTTTTAAAACCAGTTTAACGTCACTACTACACCTCTCCTCACTTAAATGTTTATTTATATATGTTTTCCCTGTATTAAAATTATTATATATCTTCTTTTTGAATCGTTTTGTTACTGTTTCGTGTTTTATGTTTTATGTTGAATACCACGCCACTAGCCGTACCCTCACCTACAAATTAAGGGGTCACTTGACCATCTCTTAACAATATCTTAACGACCGCTTGACCACTTGACCACCTTTTGACCACACCCACTCTGATGAGTCAATTGACCACTCCTTGACCACTTGACCACATCTTGACCTCTTGACCACCTCTTGACCACCTCTTGACAATTAACACTCTGATGAGTCACTTGACTAACCCTTAATCACTTGATCACCACTTGACCGCCTCCTGGCTATTTGACCACCTCTTGACCACCTTTTGACCTCATCAACTCTGATGAGTCACTTGCCCACCCCGTGACTATTTGATCTCCTCTTACCATCCCTTGACCTTTTGACCAAATCTTGACCAATTCTTGACCACTAGTGACTCTTATGAGTCACTAGACCACCCATCGACCTATTGATAACCACTTGACCACCACTTAACCACCTTTTGACCACTTGACCACCTCTTGACCACCTCGTTACCTCTTGATCACACCCACTCTGATTAGTCACTTGACTACCCCTTGACCACGCCTACTTAAAAACAATCAATACCAGGAGTTATCGCCCCTTTGATTAGGAGTAGGATTATTGATTGCCTCCTCAGAAAAAAGGCGGGGGTGGGGCTTTCTGACGTATTATACTACTGGCGATATATCGTCCTTCTGTCCAAATTGGAGGTCACATTTGGCGAGTATATTATCCTTTGGCAGTGAATCAGTTACTACCGTTTAACTTCACACACAAACATAACTTACTTTTCACATCCGCCAACATCTTGAAAGAAGTCCCTGGGTATCATTTCTACAAAGCGCGTGTTACAGCAGAATATAATAAGTATGCTCTGTGTTTGACTTCATACACAAACTTAACAACTTACTTGTCACATCCGCTAACATCTTGAAAGAAGTCCTTGGGTAACACTTCTACAAAGCGCTTGTGAGAATACAGCAGAATGTAGTAAGTGTGTTCTTTGTTGTCCGGCGGGGTGGGCAGGGAGTATTCTATGAGTCGTGTCCCAGGTGCGTAGTGGTCTATAATTGTGAGTGGTCGTATGTTAGTGCGCGCTCGTTGTTTACACATACCAACAACATACATCAGAAATATATAAGAAACAAATGAAAACCGTAAACTGATTAGAGAAATCAGACGCAGACAGTCAACATTTTTGGAAACATTATGATAAGACATAGATTGGAGCACTTGGTGACAACTGGAAAGATTGAGGAGAAAAGAACAAGTGGAATACAGTGCAGTACATACCTGGATTGATTGACCACGTGGTATGATTGAGACAATAACACGGTGCTTCTTTGTATTTTCCTCAAAAACCACATTTCCACAGCCATTAGAGAATTTACTTTCAGTGTGTCTGCTGATTGTCCATGCTTCACATCCATAGAAAAGTAAGGTATGGATATGAAGCGTGGTTAAGTCCTTGACTTGGGGACGTAAATTACAAGTACCTCTGAAGTCAGAGTGGGTTCACCTGATGGCGAGGGACCACTGGTAATAGGAAAAGCTAACCCACACGCAAAATTCAACCCAGTACACTAGAAATCGTAGCACGAGAATGGACTACACTCGAGTTCAAAACAAAGATAAAATAAACACTAACTGAAAGTAGCAACCACCTGGCATAAACCGTATGTTAAATAGGTCTCCTTTTTGTCCAGAGGTGACGAGCGGGCGTCAACGCCTGTGGCCAAGGAGTGGAGATTAGTGAAAGCAGTTTGCATTTCGCAGACATTACTAGGCGAGGGTTAGAAACCAACTGCAGGCTGTGAAAGGACTTGCAAGTAACCATGTGAAAGGACGTGCAAGTATCAATGTGAAAGGACGTGCAAGTAACAATGTGAAAGGACGTGCAAGTAATAATGTGAAAGGACTTACAAGTAATAATGTGAAAGGACGTGCAAGTATCAATGTGAAAGGACGTGCAAGTATCAATGTGAAAGGACGTGCAAGTAACAATGTGAAAGGACTTACAAGTAATAATGTGAAAGGACGTGCAAGTATCAATGTGAAAGGACGTGCAAGTATCAATGTGAAAGGACGTGCAAGTAACCATGTGAAAGGACGTGCAAGTAACCTTGTGAAAGGACGTGCAAGTATCAATGTGAAAGGACTTGCAAGTATCAATGTGAAAGGACTTGCAAGTAACCATGTGAAAGGACGTGCAAGTATCAATGTGAAAGGACGTGCAAGTAACAATGTGAAAGGACTTACAAGTAATAATGTGAAAGGACGTGCAAGTATCAATGTGAAAGGACGTGCAAGTAACAATGTGAAAGGACTTGCAAGTAACGATGTGAAAGGATCTGCAAGTATCAATGTGAAAGGACGTGCAAGTAACAATGTGAAAGGACGTGCAAGTAACAATGTGAAAGGACTTGCAAGTAACGATGTGAAAGGACGTGCAAGTAACAATGTGAAAGGACGTGCAAGTAACCATGTGAAAGGATCTGCAAGTATCAATGTGAAAGGACGTGCAAGTAACAATGTGAAAGGACTTGCAAGTAACGATGTGAAAGGATCTGCAAGTATCAACGTGAAAGGACGTGCAAGTAACAATGTGAAAGGACGTGCAAGTAACAATGTGAAAGGACTTGCAAGTAACCATGTGAAAGGATCTGCAAGTATCAATGTGAAAGGACGTGCAAGTAACAATGTGAAAGGACTTGCAAGTTACAATGTTAAATTACTTGCAAGTAACAATGTGAAAGGACTTACAAGTAAAAATGTGAAAGGACTTGCAAGTAATAATGTGAAAATATCTGCAAGTAACAATGTGAAAATATCTGCAAGTAACAATGTGAAAGGACTTACAAGTAACAATGTGAAAGGACGTGCAAGTATCAATGTGAAAGGACTTACAAGTAACAATGTGAAAGGACTTGCAAGTAATAATGTGAAAATATCTGCAAGTAACAATGTGAAAGGACGTGCAAGTAACAATGTGAAAGGACTTGCAAGTTACAATGAGAAAGGATTTGCAAGAATAATGTGAAAATATCTGCAAGTAACCATGTGAAAGGACTTATAAGTATCAATGAGAAATGACCTGCAAGTAGCAATATGACTGGAACTGCAAGTATCAGTGTGAAAGGACTTGCAAGTTACAATGTTAAATGACTTTGCAAGTAACAATGTGAAAGGACGTGCAAGTAACAATGTGAAAGGACGTGCAAGTATCAATGTGAAAGGACTTGCAAGTATCAATGTGAAAGGACTTGCAAGTAACCACGTGAAAGGATCTGCAAGTATCAATGTGAAAGGACTTGCAAGTATCAATGTGAAAGGACTTGCAAGTAACCATGTGAAACGATCTGCAAGTAACAACGTGAAAGGATCTGCAAGTATCAGTGTGAAAGGACTTGCAAGTTACAATGTTAAATGACTTGCAAGTAACAATGTGAAAGGACGCGCAAGTAACAATGTGAAAGGACGTGCAAGTTACAATGTTAAATGACTTGCAAGTAACAATGTGAAAGGACGTGCAAGTTACAACGTTAAATGACTTGCAAGTAACAATGTGAAAGGACGTGCAAGTAACAATGTGAAAGGTCTTGCAAGTAATAATGTGAAAATATCTGCAAGTAACAATGTGAAAGGATCTGCAAGTATCAATGTGAAAGGATCTGCAAGTAACAATGAGAAAGGACTTGCAAGTAATAATGTGAAAATATCTGCAAGTAACAATGTGAAAGGACGTGCAAGTAACAATGAGAAAGGACTTGTAAGTAAAAATGTGAAAGGACTTACAAGTAACAATGAGAAAGGACCTGCAAGTAGCAATATGACTGGACCTGCAAGTATCAGTGTGAAAGGACTTGCAAGTTACAATGTTAAATGACTTGCAAGTAACAATGTGAAAGGACGTGCAAGTAACAATGTGAGAGGACGTGCAAATATCAACGTGAAAGGACTTGCAAGTAACCATGTGAAAGGATCTGCAAGTAACAATGTGAAAAGACCTGCAAGTATCAGTGTGAAAGGACTTGCAAGTTACATTGTTAAATGACTTGCAAGTAACAATGTGAAAGGACGTGCAAGTATCAATGTGAAAGGACGTGCAAGTATCAATGTGAAAGGACTTGCCAGTATCAATGTGAAAGGACTTGCAAGTAACCATGTGAAAGGATCTGCAAGTAACAATATGAAAGGATCTGCAAGTATCAGTGTGAAAGGACTTGCAAGTTACAATGTTAAATGACTTGCAAGTATCAATGTGAAAGGACTTGCAAGTAACCATGTGAAAGGATCTGCAAGTAACAATGTGAAAGGACCTGCAAGTATCAGTGTGAAAGGACTTGCAAGTTACAATGTTAAATGACTTGCAAGTAACAATGTGAAAGGACGTGCAAGTAACAATGTTAAATGACTTGCAAGTAACAATGTGAAAGGACGTGCAAGTTACAATGTTAAATGACTTGCAGGTAACAATGTGAAAGGACGTGCAAGTAACAATGTGAAATGACTTGCAAGTAACCATGTGAAAGGATCTGCAAGTATCAATGTGAAAGGATCTGCAAGTAACAATGAGAAAGAACTTGCAAGTAATAATGTGAAAATATCTGCAAGTAACAATGTGAAAGGACTTACAAGTAACAATGAGAAAGGACCTGCAAGTAGCAATTTGACTGGACCTGCAAGTATCAGTGTGAAAGGACTTGCAAGTTACAATGTTAAATGACTTGCAAGTAACAACGTGAAAGGACATGCAAGTAACATTGTGAAAGGACTTGCAAGTAACAATATGAAAGGTGATACTCGATTATTTCCCTTGGAGCAAGATGGCGGGACATTTCTTCGTCCCGTAAAATGGAACATGTTTTTTTCCGAAATGTTTATGGGTTAAGTGTGTTTTTCGAGGTGAAATGGAGTTCGGACCGTGCAACGGAGTTCGTGCACGGGCGCCCGGACTCCCTTCTGCGTATCATCGGCGCCCGGTGGCGATAGCTAAGCCTAACATGACGACAAGGCGACCGGCAAGGACACAGCGTTGTAAGAGGGCAGACGCACGCAGAAGGCGATTAAAATGTGACAGATTAGGCATCGGAAACGTTCGAGTACTGTATTGGAACTGTGCATCATTTAGTCACCGCCGACCCATTCTTGAAAAACTACTCTACGGAAACGATATTGTAGTCTTACAAGAAACACAGCTCGGCGACGGAACAGTCAATGTCGTGGGGTTTCAGGGCTTCTTTAACAGGCGGCACCTCGGACAGGTCATTCTGGTCCGCGACAACATACTCGTGTCTGAGATCGATATGACTGCTTGGAACAGTGATGCCCTGCAAGTGCAGGCATAAAGAATAATGACGCCAGTGCAGCTTGTAATCGTGAACGTTTATGCGCGAAATGGGAAGGTCGACGTGCGACAATGGCAGAGTTTGTTCTATATGGATGAAAGGCATATAATCTACTGTGGGGACTTCAATGCCAGAGGCAGTCAATGGGGGAATTGCATCACCAATAGACAGGGAGAAGATCTGGAGGACGCCCTGGCATCTGCTGTCCTAGTCTGTCTGAATGATGGGAAGGTCATTAGAATAGCCACTCGACCAGGTGACTCTGACAGCGTATGGCTCTGGTATCGCCCACCATCGCACCAAGGTGCCGGTGGAGCACACTGGGATACCACGACAGTGACCACTACCCTTGTACCATCCTTATCGAGAAAGACAGGGCCAGGAGTCAAGGAAACAAGACGAATGCCTTCCCGCACGACAACACTGGTCAAGACGCCATAAGCAAGATCAGAAGAAGAAAATTAACATCCTCCCGCAGGAGACAAGAAAGATGGTTGCAGCCACCATGGTGGAATGGAGAGGTCGAGAAGGCATGGCTGGGAAAGAGGCAGGCTGTCAAAGACTGGCAAAAAGCCAGAAAGGCTAACATGCCACAGGTTGGGTTGGCGAACCTGAAAACTAAGGTCCATAGGACGATGACTTTATTCAAATCCTGCGCCAAACAGGCCAAGGCCGAGAAATAGGACGAGTTCTGCAGAAAGGTGTGCTCCGAGCGATCTCTTACGACATTCTGGAGGCTCCATAAGAGCATGAACGGTGCTGCACAACGTAGGAGTATTCCAGACTTTCAAGGCACAGCCCTCACATGGAAAAAGTCGGATGCGGATAAAGGTAAGGCCCTTCTGGCATGCTACATAGAGCAGACTGACCAGAAAGACGAGCCCGCCAGACAGAGGACCACAACGACACTCTCTCAGTTGTGCGAGGGGGTCGGGACAGACGAAGAATGCATAATCACAGCTGAGACAATACGTGCGATGCTCAAGAAATCACCTAACACCACCCCAGGCCCAGACGGCATCCGATATGGATACCTACTGGTGATGTCAGATGATGACATGGAAGAACTGGCCAGAGAATTCAACACCAGTATCCTGAGGGGTCAGATCAAAGAGGAATGGCTACACAGCTACTTGCTGCCGCTGCCAAAACCGAACAGAGACCATTCCAAAATAAGCGGCTACAGAATCATTACGATGCAGAACACTGCTGGCAAGCTACTAGAGAAAATTGTAGCACACAGACTTGCTTGTGACTTTGAACAACTTGGCTGCTTCCCGCCCACACTTGGGGGATACAGACGTAACAAAGAGTCATGGCTGAATGCGGCGGTCTTTGCTCGAGATGTTTACGAAGGATTTCAGGTCAGAGAAGAGACATGTGCGGCCGCCATAGACTTAGAGGACGCATACAATAGAGTATCCTTCGACCACTTGATGCAAGCCCTCCTCAGACTGTTCACCTCACCTTGTACGATGGATAGCTGCAGTTCTGCTCCAAAAGAAGGTGGTGCTAAGATGCGGGAGTTGGTCTTCTGAGCCAATAACGATATGTCCAGGATTGCCGCAGGGTTCACCACTGTCACCAGTACTATTCAACGCGTATACGGTGCCGATCACTGAACAACAGTTGGACGGAAGGGGTAGGACTCTGTTATTTACTGACGACATTCTCGTGTATCGACAGGGTCGAGATAGACAGGCGGTTGCCTATGATATGCAGGGCGAACTAGGTCGAATTTCCTCATGGTGTGCTGATGCCGATGCCCTTGTCAACCCTGCAAAGGCACCGGTTACATGGTTCTCCCTAAACAACCAAGTTGTGAAAACAAACCTGCCGGCAGTAAGAATGGATGGGAGCATTTTGAGTAGAACCCAGTCAATGGCATATCTTGGCGTGAGGTTTGATCGTAGCCTGTCCTTCAGAGATCATGTCGATTATGTCATAACGAAAGCTCGAAAAGGTTTGTCAGCAATGAGAGTCATAGCGTCTGCCAATATCAAGCAAAGACTGCTAATACTTCTGTCCCAAGGACTAGTACTTTCCCGCATCGAGTATGCCCTGCCCATCCTCACTGTCAGCCCTACACAGATTGGAAGACTTGAAAAGGTACAAAACGAAGCCATGCGCATCATTTTGGGCTGCACGAGAGACACCAGCTGTGTAGCAATGAGATACCTCCTTGACTTCCCGACAATGGAACACAAAATAAGTGCAAATGAGCAGCACCCTCTACATGACGCTATATTCAGTGAAAAGGGTGACAGGCTAAAGAGGGGCAAATCATGGATGGGTCGGGCGGAAGATGTCGTCAGACAGGTCTGCAGTCTTACCAGTATCAACACGGCAAGGAATGGGTGCCGGTGCCTCCAGCTTTTAAGTGCACATTCTCCTGCATTATCACACTCGACAGACGGTGCAGAGAGCAGAACCCTGTCGCTGTCAATGCAGAGGTCAACGCGCTAATCTACGAACACTCAGATATCCCCGAAGTGCTCATCTATACAGATGGATCTGTTGTAAAGCAGCAGAGAAGTGTGTGGGCATTTACAGCCCGTTCAGCGGGCCAAACCGTTCAAGAATCCAGTGGTGCCCACTCTATGACCACGAGCAGCATGACGATGGAGGTGATGGCAGTTACACAGGCTTTTATATGGCTGGAATCATAGCATTATATCAACGTGTGTGTACTAAGTGATTCACTGAGCATGATTCAGAAGGTCGAAGCTGGATCTGTACGTAGACAGTGGACTGAGTTGCTGCGGAAGTGCGTAAAGTCACCCTCATCTTCGTCCCGGGACATGCGGGAGTCGAGGGAAATGAACGAGCTGATAAACTGGCTGGCTCTGCACCCCCTGTAGATGGCCAGCCCATGGATCGTGCCAATGTTATTAACGTCCTGAAAGATATGGCGAGAACAGAGGACTTTGACGTCAGTGAATCCACATCGCTGTCCAGGATGAAAGACTTGGGAGTAAGAATCGGCACGGCCAGACGCGAGAGGTACATCGGGAAAACGAGGTGCCTCGTCAACCAACACAGAACTGGCACTATTAGCCACCGGACGCTGATGCATATGCTGGGGGTAGGATCTGAGCACCTATGGACCTGTCCGGAGTGCAATTAAAATACCCTAACTGATAACTGGTAACTGAATATGAAAGGTCTTGCAAGTAACAATGTGAAAAGACATGTAGGTAACAATGTCTGGGCGCATGAGCTGCTTGGGAAATAGTGCTAAGAGCACAAATCCTCTGCCATTCATTCATTCATTCATTCATTCATTCATTCATTCATTCATTCATTCAGTAGCATGTCCTTCGCAGAATCTCGCTTTCATAACAACCGTCCGGAAAACTTCTCGATCTTAAGCAAGATGTCCCGCGTCTGATATATCCATCTGGAGATTACCCCCCATATCCTGCACCCATCTTCTCTTTGGCCTTTCTCTTGCTCTCTTCCCGGACATATAACCCTCCATTATTGTTCTCTCCAAACTTTCCTGACGTTTCAAGTGGCCAAAATATTTCAAGGACGACTCTGGCTTCACGATGCGGTTACATTCTCGAAATGCCTGCCTTGCTAACATGCGTCGGCTGGGAAAATCCCAACTCTGTGCATCTGACACAGCCATCTGAGACAACAAACACTATAAGTGGGACTAGTCTTGCGAACCAGACCAGCCTTCTTCAATATTCGGCTCTTGTCGTATGGATGCATTTATTCTTTACTGTCTCCAAGATATTCTTAGAACCCCTCTATAACATTTATATTCAAAGGCATGTATGCGCTTTTCAGCTTGTTTAGTAAGTGTCCAGGACCCACAGGTGTATATTGCAAAGGGAAAGATGCATGCTCTTAATAATCTATGTTTTGTAGGTCTGTCTGTCCCATGCCACAATTTATTCAATTGATTTAGTTAATTGCCTATTCTTTGCAGCTGGTGGCTTTGGAGATAGTGAAACACGCGGTTTCCTAATTCCCCGACAAACCGAGTCGAAGGTTCGAAATCCGTCGTGGGCGATTTGAAAGCAGGCCGCTAAAAGTTTACATACAGCGGTTGATTGACACGGAAATGTCGTGTAAAGTAAATGCAACTAACTTTTTTGCAGGACATCATAATCAACTCCAGCATTTATTGGCTGTGTGTATTTTTTTTAGGCAACTTTACATTAAATATTTTTCCATTGCTTCTAAACGGCCGGTACTCATACTGTTGTGAAAATCAACACACAACTTTCTCCTTCCAAATGTTCTGCACCTGACTTCGAACCTTATCTTGTGATTGCGAAAGTGCATACGCTATCCCCTCAGCCACAGACGCTGCCTCCCTTAGTATACGAAGAGGTGCAGTACCAACTGTCCCAGGACAAGAACAGTGAAACCTCTTCTGTTCGTCTGTTAGAAAATAACATACTCAGACAATACCCAGGCTAAACAGATTCTGCTTTTGACCACTACTGTCTCTGACGTTCTTTCTCGCCCTTACCTTGATACTTTAGGTTGGCTGTCCACAAGTGGCCGTATGGCTTCTTGTTCGCATCTGGGCCCAAGGCGTCCGGGTCAACCATCAGAATGGAGTAGAATGTGTTTGTTTCTGTGGGTCAGACGGGAAATTAACTATCTTAATGTTTCAAATCTGTGGGGCAGACGGGAAATTAACTACCACAATGTGTGACATATGTGAGGCAGGCGGGAAATTAACTATCTTAATATTTCATATCTGTGGGGCAGACGGGAAATTAACTATTTTTATGTTTCATATCTGTGGGGCAGACGGGAAATTAACTATTTTAATGTTTCATATTTGTGGGGCAGACGGGAAATTAACTGTTTTAATGTTTCACATCTGTGGGGCAGACTATATTAATGTTTCCACATATTTGAGACAGACGGGAAATTAACTATCGTAATATTTTCACAACTGTTGGACAGACGGGAAATTAACTTTATACATACAACTTGACCAATAAAATAATGTCAGTTGCTACGAGAAAACTAGTGTTAGCTTGCTACCTAGAACCTTTACTTTTGTATGGATGTGAGACGTGGACAATGAGTAGACAAGCTAACAATACATATAATGGCAGTGCAGGTCCGCATGGCCGAATGGATAAGAACGCATTCTCTTAAATATCCGGTGTGCTGATGCCGAGAACAGCGGTTCAACCTCTACACCGGACAGCTGGACTAAAATGATAACCTGTCATCCTTGACTCGGGGACGTTTATTACAATTACCTCTGAGGCGGAGTGGATTCGCCTGATGGCGAGGGACACTGTTCATAGGGAAAGCTAACCCACACGCAAAATCCATTCAATTACTACTATAAATAGTGTGTATGGACTACGCTTGTGTTCAAAGCGAGCGAGATCCCCCCCCCCCCAAAAAAAAATATATATATATATATAATGGCAGTGGAAATGTGGTTCCTGAGGAGGAACATAAAAAGAATACCATGGACAGACAGAAAATCTAATAAGCAAGTGCTACAAGCAAGATGTAAATGAAAACCGTAAATAGTCTAAAGAAATTAGACGTAGACAGTCACAGCTTTTGGACTTGTTGTAAAAAGAAATAAACTAGAGAACTTGGTGACAATTGGCAAGATAGAGGGGAAGAGAATAAGAGGGAGACAGAGAAGTAAATATCCATATGGCTTGGCCACGTGGCATGGTCGAGACAAGAACACTGAGCTGATCCATGACTCTGGTGGTCAAGTGAGATGGCGAACCATGGCCGCCCACGCTTATCGGCATGGCACATGATGATAATGATGAATAGTTCTACATCCTGTTATCCGCATATCTGAGTTCTGGAATAAGATTCTCACCAATTATGAATGGATTAAAATCTTCACTGGTGTCACCCTATTTGAGTTTTCTCATCACGCGTTCTGCATATATCTTGAACAGGGTGGCAACTGGCGAGATTGATGGGGAAAGAACAAGTAGATGCACGTGATGCTATTCTGACAGACTACAATGAAATATCAAACCCAGATATGCCAATGCATCACTTCTTTCAATGTTCGAGAATTCAAATATTACGTTAGGAAAGTGTGCTTTCTCGACCTGCACAACACAAACACACACACCTTTCCGGATTTATACACCGGATTGTTCTTGTCGCACCAAAATAGTTACCTTCTTCCAAATCAATGATGTATTTCTGACCATGCCATGCCTGTGTGAACCAGTCTGATACAAAACAAGAACATCTACTGTCAAGTCGTCATCATATTGAGGTGAGAGTGTAAAGACTAATGGGTTGACAGAAATGTTGGTTGAACAGAGGATGTATGCAAATGCCGGCAGAAATGGCACAAGAATGTACTCGAAGGTTCTGTCCACCGTGGAGAGAAATATGTTTCGAATCCTCAGCTAGAGTGAGGAAGAAGGTCTTTGGAAAGCAAAATGGAGCACATAAAGCTACAACATCCAATATTGAGATGGAAGTGTGGTTGCGATTATTCAGGTGGAAATCAACAGACAGCTGAAAGATGCTGCTGTTGACAGCGATGTCCTGTAAAGGATATGCGAAACATTTATTTACTAGTTACTCTAGCCACCAGAACAATGATAGTGTTAGATTCTTATCCTCAATTCTGGAAACTTCCACATGAAGAGGTTAGGCATGACGGGTACGAAGCATACACTTCTCTCTTACAAAGACTGATCTGGATACATTCTCAAGGCCACTATGAAGTGCGAGGCAACGAGCTAACGGATAAGTTACCAGAGCACAAGTAATTGAGCCAATCACTTTGGGAAATTCCGAGGACTACACGACTGCAAGTTGTAGATATAATAGCCGATGGAATCACAAGGTTAAGCACACGGGGTAACGTCCGTTTTTCACCGTTGCTGAACGGGCTTGCTGCCCGATCTCATCATCTAACATGTAAGATGACATGTGATTTTAGGCACCCATTTGAGTGTGTGTTGGCGTATGTGTGTGTTATTTTTACATTCCTATATCAATGCAGAAAGTGAACAAGGTAAATTATGAAATGAAGCAGTCACCTCAACCACTCTAAAAGTCCCGGCCTGTTACCTCTTCCCGAGTGTTTATACATTTTGAAGGCGTCTGTTTAAACATGTGTGTGTGTGTGGGGGGGGGCAGGAGGCAGGGACGGGCCACAAAATACCTATACATACCTAAAGCCATATCGCCACTGCCAGAAAACTCTATACGGTAGGGCTGATCAAGTTTAGCAGTGTCATCAACCAAGTTCTCGTCTCCCGGAACACCCCTGAAAGTGAAGGGTCTGTAGATGGGAACAAGACAAGCCGCGGTGTTAATCGTGAATTTACACAGTCGAGAGGCAATATGTCATCTTAAGCAGGATTGTGCGTACAAATAAAAACAAAATATCTCTAACTTGTTTAATGCCGAAGAGTAATATATGGCCAAATGTGATCTCCCTTATATGCAGAAGGACGATACATTGCTGTACTAGGGCCATCGAGTTATTTGTTTTGTTTCGTAGTAACTTCCACAGTTTCATTGATCAGTGAATGAAAATTACATTATAATGCTTGTTCATTTGATTGTGTACCACGTCTAGTCCAAACCTACCATTTGTTTGGCACTGAATCAGCTAAAATTGGTTCCATTGATATAAATCGGCTAAAATTGGTTCCACTGATATAAATCGGCTAAAATTGGTTCCACTGATATAAATCGGCTAAAATTGGTTCCATTGATATAAATCGGCTAAAATTGGTTCCACTGATATAAATCGGCTAAAATTGGTTCCACTGATATAAATCGGCTAAAATTGGTTCCACTGATATAAATCGGCTAAAATTGGTTCCATTGATATAAATCGGCTAAAATTGGTTCCATTGATATAAATCGGCTAAAATTGGTTCCACTGATATAAATCGGCTAAAATTGGTTCCACTGATATAAATCGGCTAAAATTGGTTCCACTGATATAAATCGGCTAAAATTGGTTCCACTGATATAAATCGGTTAAAATTGGTTCCACTGATATAAATCGGCTAAAATTGGTTCCATTGATATAAATCGGCTAAAATTGGTTCCATTGATATAAATCGACTAAAATTGGTTCCATTGATATAAATCAGCTAAAATGGGTGGTTCCATTGATATAAATCAGCTGGAAATATACACGGCACGCCTGGAGCAACGAGCAAAACAACATGTGACGATAATAGATCCAGTTGTATGTGAACTTTGACAGTTGAACTGACCGGGTGGAAGAATTGAAACGTTTGACTTTACGTTAGAGGAGCTGAGGTAGAGTAGTGGCTAGACGCTCGTCTGTCTGTCCGGGTGGCATGGGTTCGATAAGCATCGGAGAGGACTCGAATGTTTAAATATGACCTGAGTCTTGGGTCGACCCACTCTAAACTCTATACCAGATTTGTCTGGCGATGACCGGTGGCCGATGTGGTACTGACCACATCGCTCCTGGAGTGTCCGGAGGTCTATACAAATATGAGTCTCTCACCATATGCTCAGTGCGCTTTTAGGAGTGTGTGAATGTCCTTGACTGACTGGACGTGATCTGATTTAGAATGAGGCATCTGCCAATCGGAGGTGGGAAATTCTCCTAAAACAGAAGCCGCAAACAATATGTTGAGCGATTTATTGCCTGGCATATTTCGTTGCATCTCGTCAGATGCATTCTGCTATCATATTTTTTAGTTTAGTTTAGTTTAGTCGTTGGATCAACATCACCGCACACGGCCTTAACCTGAGTCTGGAGAAACTCAGCTCAATGCACGAACTCTGTTGCATCGGCGAGGATCCTGAAATACTTTGGGTAGATTTTTAACTCGAAATTTTGCCCGGGCAGCACCGTTAGGCTACTCTTTTTCGATTTCCAACTGCCAAGGGATTTTTTACGTGCGCAACAATACACACGGGCGTCCGATCTCACTACCCAGAGACCAGGGTAAATGTTATTACTGGAAGTCCAGGTGGATTTTTTTAATTGATCCCGGTCCTCACCGGGGCCTGAACCCGGGACCTCCAGCACTCGAGGCGGACACCATACCTCGAGACCACTCAGCACACCCCCCCCCCCAATCATTGGCTATCATATATCATATGCAGTGAATAAATGAATAATACTTCATATGGTATATAACTCTGCAGTGTGCACCTGACGAGATACAACCAAATATGACAGGCAATAAATCATGCAACGTATTTTGTGTGGTTTCTGTGTTTAAATTCTTTAAGGGAATGCATTGTTTTGAAATTCTACTCAGCTTCCATTATCAATGGGGATGATGGATCTCTCTAAAGGTCATGGTTTTCTATCCGAACTTGTACGGACTGTTACGACTCATTCCAACAAGGAGATATTAGAGATAGAAGATTGGACATTGAAGATAGTCAGGGTTACCGAAAACAATCACTAAAGTTGTTTTCTCAAGACTGGCAGACAATAGAAAGTTTTACCCAGAAGCTGCGGCTGCTAAGTGACATTGTGTGTCATCTTTTCTCCTTGTAGGGGAGACTGGGGAGAAATGGACATAGGGGAGATTTGGACCACCCCCTCTCTGGCCCATGGCTGTGATGCAATGAAAGTGAAACCATAATAAGTTTGTTTTCCACATCAAACATAGTCCGAATTTTTCATTTGCCATCGACTTCCCGCACAGGTCGTTCCCACGCAAAGTTTGAAAAATTTTCTGCACTAAAGTTTCTTTTTCCAGTTCCAGACACCATCGTAAAGCAGACGCATAGTCAGGAATCAGGACAAGGTAATTACGTTAATATCTTTATTTACTTGTTATTTAAGTGTTCATATAAAAAATATAGCATATAATATTAGATTTAAGAGACTTTATGGCTGAATAGTTTAATACATTGATGGGGGAGAAATGGACCGGTTCATTTCTCCCCATGGTTCATTTCTCCCCATAGAAGAAATTGACAAGAGAGTCTGTTGTTATTAAAAGTGTTGAAGATTGCATTCGAATATCAGCATTATTGATTCTTTTTAATACTGGGGTCTAAATCTAGACCAATAAAACTGTTAACAAATTTGATTTCAGTGATTTATTAAAGATGCACGCCATTCGTGCTATGATCAGTATTTCTTTGCAAATGATAGGCCTACCATTCTAAATGTTATATAATTCTGTCACTCTTTTGTTTCAGATGCCAAGATTGTACATCAGAAACACCAACAAGGGTCTCGTTACGGAGGAACGTATGAGAGAAGCTGTTAATGCTGTGAAAAATGGAATGAAAGTGAGGAAAGCTGCAAGGGAGTACGGCATTGCTCGCTCTACCCTCAATAACAATCTTACAAAAGACAGAGAAGGAAATGGTCTGCCTACTAGACTCGTACCAAATTATAGGCATAGCCTTGTTTTCACAGCTAAGCAAGAAGCTGATTTTGCTAGTTACTTGAAAGATTGTGCAAGAATGTTCCATGGACTCACAACTAAAAACGTTCGTATTTTGGCGTACGAGATGGCGAAAGTCAATAACATTGCACATCCTTTAACCTGGGATGAGCAAATGATGGCAGGGAATGACTGGCTTTGTGGATTTTTGCGACGGAATCCCGAGCTGACCATAAGGCAACCTGAGGCAACATCTCTGGCTAGAGCTACAGCTTTCAACAAACATAATATTTGCACCTTCTTCAACATTGTGAAGGAAACCATTACAAAACTAAATGTGAGTGGAGCTCAAATCTACAATTTGGATGAGTCAGGTCTGACCATTGTACAGAAAGTGCCAAAAGTAATTGCCCCACGAGGAGTGAAGCAAATAGGCCAGGTGACATCCAGAGAAAGAGGAGAACTGGTCACAATCTGTTGCATTGTGTCAGCTGCGGGTCACATTATCCCTCCAGTTTTTGTGTTTCCCAGAAAATTTTTAAAGAATTTTATGCTTGCTGGAGCACCTGAAGGTTCCCTTGGCCTTGTGAATGAATCAGGTTGGATGACCCGTGATAATTTCGTCAAAGTTATAAATCACTTCATTAAGCATTCAAGACCTTCCAAAGACTTCCCTTTGATTTTGATCTTGGACAATCACGATTCCCACATTTCATTTGAATCACTTGAACTGTGCAAGAAAAACAACATTCATGTGATCACGTTGCCACCACACACCTCATCTAAAACTCAGCCCTTGGACCGTTCAGTTTTTGGACCCATGAAGTCGGTCTACAACAATGCGTGTGATTCATGGATGATGAAAAATGTTGGGACACCACTGACAATCTATCAAGTTGCAAATCTAGGAGGCCACGCTTTTCTTAAAGCGGCAACTCCCATTAACATTCAATCAGGCTTTGCAGTGTCAGGTATTTGGCCCTTTAACGAAGATGTTTTTACAGAAGATGATTTTATGCCTTCAGAAATAACGAACAGGCCGATCAGCAAGGACAGTGAAAATGCCACTTTAGAAAGCAATGAACAGACAGGATCAGCATCTCCACATTGTGGTACCAGCACAGCTCAAACTGCACAAGAATTTCATGAAAATCAGAAAGAGTGTAATGTTGAGAACCTTGTAGATGACTTGCAGGAAATATCAGGGAGTCTTCAACATAAAGCTACTTCTTCCTTTACTTCGCCTCATGTTTTCAGAGGACTACCAAAAGCTGGTCCGCGAAAAGATTCAAATAATATGAGGAAAAGAGGAAAAACTATGCTGGCTACTTCTACGCCAGAAATGGATCGAATTAGGGAAAGAGCGGTGATGAAAGAAAAGGCAGCAAAAGTTCCACCCAAAAAGGCAAAGAGACAGCTGCTGAAAGAACTTGATGTTGATTCAGATCCAGAAACTGACATTTCGTTTTGTGATGACACAGATTCTGATGTTTCATTTGGTGAAAATGAGGAGTGTACGGTTAGCTTGACTGGTGTGCGTGAGGTTTTTGAAGGCCAGTGTGTGCTATGTGAATATGGAACAAAGAAGACTTGTGTTTACTATGTAGGAATTGTAAGGGGAGACATTGATGATGATGTTGATGTTGAGGTAGAGTTCTTGCGCAAGAGTGAGAAGGTTGCTGGTAAATTTGTTAAGCCTAAGGTCGAAGGTACAATCTTCAACTGCTCCAACATCATAAGGGAAGAAATACAAACTAGAATCAACTCTGGAAATAAGATATACTATGCACTACAACATCTACTAAAATCAAAGGCGCTATCTCGTAACACCAAAATCACAATATACAAAACACTAATCAGACCAGTTGTGCTGTATGGCTCTGAAACCTGGAGTACAACGAAAGGAGACGAAGCCTTGTTACAAACCTTTGAGAACAAAATTTTAAGACGCATCTTTGGACCCATTAGGGATACACAAAGTGGAGAGTGGAAAAGAAGAAGTAACAAAGACATTTATGATCTGTTTAAGTCGCCGCTAATCACTGGTATCATGAAGGCTATTAGACTACAATGGCTGGGGCTTATAGAAAGAATGGAAGATAATAGGGAAACAAAACTCGCTTACACTCAGGAAATAAATGACCGTAGACCCCGAGGTAGACCAAGAAGGCGGTGGAGAGATAATACATGTACAGACCTACAAGCACTTGGAATCAACGACTGGCAAGAGAAGGTCCACCAGAGAGACGAATGGAGACGGATTGTATTTGCAGCAAAGAACCTCAATGGCTCGGAACGCTGAAGAAGAAGAAGAAGAAGAAGGTAGAAGATGTCGCCAGTGTCTCAATTACATGTATTAAAGCACAGCTTACTAGATCTACAATCACTGGAACCACTTCTAGGACCAAAGATGGCTATGTCTTCAAAGAAAGTCTTGCAGGCATAAATGTTCGATAAAACTTAATATTAGATTAATATATCATATTAAACTTTTTTACTGTCGCTTACAATAATAAAAAAAACTGCAAATATCCTTTTTATGATTATTTATTTCTTATAGCAATATGGATGAGTTGTTGCTGCTTCTTTTTAAAAAAGGTCCATTTCTCCCCACTATGGTCCATTGCTCCCCACGTGCTGGTCCATTTCACCCCAATGGTGGTCAATTTCTCCCCATGTTCATATACATTTTTGAAATGCATTTTGTAAAGAAACATATAGAAATAGATTGCTAAATGTTTTCCCCTTTTAAAATAAATGAATGTACAACATTTTAGTCATGGTTTTGTTATGTTTCGATAAAATCTGTTCCGGTGATGAGCAAAAATTGAAAACTACAAAATTGCTGGTCCATTTCTCCCCAGTCTCCCCTACTTGTAGCAGTCTATTCTGACCTTTCTCTTGTTATGTCCGGGTATTTCTGTTAGGTTACCTTCACTCAATAATTAGTTTTTCTACCGCTCCGTGGCGAAGGGCTTACGGACGCAATTCGAAATCCCACATATCGCGTTCGAAACACAGCTGCGGGATATTTAGCAGCAGACCGTGTTGCGTTAGATTTATTTTATAACATGGTATGGGTTAGGGCCCTTTAGAAAGTAATGGCAAACTTTTTTTTTTTAAGCATATCCTTTACAGGACTTAGCTGTCAACACCAGCATCTTTCAGCTGTATGTTGATCTCTTGGCAAGATTACGCTCAGTAGTTTGCCATTGCTTTCTGAGCGGCCGGCTCAGTATCCCGCAAGTCACGAGCTCCGCTACGAGACTCTGCGTGATAAACGGAATTACAGAGAGAAAGTGTTGTAACCCCACAGCCAGAGAGACCGGCAATGGCAAACTACTGAACGTAAACTTGCCAAGAGATCACAAACAGCCCACACACAAAAGTCTTGGGTTGCCTGCGTCGTCCTATAAAAGATATACAAGTAACTTGTTGAAGGAGGAGGATAGCTAGTTACTCTATGTACAAGATCACAATGATCAAATCAATTAACACGATTGTCGGCGCCCGAAGAGACTGTATCACAACATACAGGACTGAAAGAGGTGTCTGTCGTTACAAACATTATACAGCCTGCTTGTGTAGGTGATTAGCCCTGCCGGAAAGTTCCCATGCGACTGCGAAAATTAGCCCACACTTCAGTAGGTACGTTTAAGTACAAATGTCACTAGAGTTAGTAATAGTTGCTACTACCAGTGAGACCATTGGATTGATTTTGCGTGAAACTTAGCTTACCCTATAACCAGTGTCCCTGTCCATCATCAGCGGTCACCAGCGGTGCTACCAGGTACCTCCCAAGCGGCACAACTCTATAGTCCTTCAGGACTGAAAGAGGCCTACTACTACTACTACTGTCCATCATTCTTCGTGTTAGTCTGCTCTTTAGCGTTATTGACATCGTTAGGAGGTTACGCTGGTAATTTCAGGAGCGCGGTCCTACGAGTGTTGGACCACTGCGTTTGTCGTCCGCCACGAGCGGATATAATTGGTCGGATATTCCTCTGTGAATTCGGAACTACAAAAGGTGCTAGCAATTCACAGACAATACTGCACGCTACTGCTTCAGGATTTTTTTATTTTAAACCTACACTTTGGGTTGCCGCGGTCACCTTCGTATCCTCTACCTCTCACAATTGGGTTGAGTTCGTTTGACTTTTTCAAATACCTCGAACTTAACTGATTCAGTGGTAAACAAAAAGTAAGTGAGGCTAAACATGGTGCAGATATACATGAACAAGTCTTGTACGAGGTGAAGTCAATAAGTTAGTCACAAATGGCTGTAGAAAAATAACTAAATATGATAACAAATTGAAACAAGTTTATTTTTACACATACATTGTCCCTTTATTTATCAACATAATTTCCACCAACATCGATGCAATTATCCCATCGTTTTATTAGTCCCCATAAACCGGCTGCACAGAACTGCGTGCTATGTTTTCTAAACCACGTTTTCACTTCACATTCAACTTCGGCGTCATTCGGGTAGTGTCTCCCGCCAAGTTGGGTTTTCAGTGGACCAAAAAGGTGGAAATCGCTAGGGGCTAAGTCGTGGCTGTAAGGTAGATGGTCCAGAACTTCCCACCTTAGTTGGTTAATTTTCTCCTGAGTTAATCGAGCTGTATATGGTCTGGCATTGTCATGAAGAAGCAACACTCCTTTAGTCAGCAGTCCTGGAAGTTGTCCTCGAATGGTATCATGAAGTATCGACAGAACTTCGCAGAACGATTCAGAATTCACATTATCACCTTTCTTCTTGAAATTGGTTAAAAGCACTCATTGACAATCCCATAATACTGTCAGCATAACCTTTCCTGCTGATAGCGTAACCCTGAATTTTTGGACACAAGGCGAAGAAGGATGTTTTCTACCCAACTATGCACCGCTTTACGGGACAAACATTTGTCAGCATAAATAGGAAGCATTTCCTTGTGAATGTCCTTTGCAGGCATTCCTTTTGCCCACACAAAAAACGCACCACAACACGTTGCTCTTTGGTTGTACACGCTATAAGTACGGTCACCATTTTGTTTATATGCTGCGCATGCGCATGAGACACCTAGCACCACCTGATGCACGGGAATATAAATTTCGATGTTGCTGTCACCTAATGACACCTGTAGAAAACACCAACTACATTTACCTGCCATCCCACAGAACAGTGTGACTTACTTATTGATTCGCCCTCGTAATATAAATTTTCGTTCACCGAGTATTACAACTGTGGAAGGTACAGCGAAACGAAACACATAACACGATGGCACTAGTATGGTGATATATCGTCCTTCTGTTCATATAGGAGGTTACATTTGGCGATATATTATCCATCGGCACTGAATCAGTTAAGTAAATCACAATTTGTGTTTGTATATATTGTTTTTTTTTCTTTGTAATCACAAATCTAATAATAATATCCGTCTCATGTCATGCTTTCTTCGTCTGGTTGGCGGTTGGCAAAGACGGACGCGTGTGTGTGTTCTCCTCCCTTTCTTTGATTATTTTTCCTGTTTATCTTCATTCGCACGAAATGGATTTTATATGGTTGTGATCACAATGATGCAACTTGTGAAATTGTTTTAAAATTTCTATGTGTGCAGGGCTAGTAGATATAAATACTAATAATATTGTATTCAATGACACTATGGATTAATTATTCATGGATCAGCGAAGCGTCAGTGATAGCTTGAACTAGCTAATCACATCACTAGAATTTAAACTGTGTGTGGGCGCTACAATGTGTTCGTGGTTATGGAAACGTAATATCATGTAATCATGTCTGTCGAGAAGGAAAATTATGTGCTGGAGTTAGCGAGAGAAAGGGGACGAAGTTTATTACTATCTGCAGTAACTAGGAACTACACACTCAACAAAGAGCGGGCAGTGAGAAGCAAACTAAAGAATTGTTTTAGCTCTGCATCCCTGTCTGTTAAATGTATGAACGGCGGTAAATTCATTTCTATTACATTCAATAATACAATACATTACGAGGCATTTCGAACACGTCTGATCAATTATTACCATGAGGCCAAACTCGACTATAGAAAAGACCGACAGGGGGCAGAAGTGGAAGTCAAAATATCATCTCCGCTACATACGCTACATTTGTACCATACCCAGAATAAGGTTTTTGACCCAAGGAGCAACTGCCGTCATGTCTGAGTGGCTCGCGACACAATTAGTCGAAATTCAGCAGACATCACTGAAACTGACATGTGACTCGCTACACACACCTGCCGATGTCAGCACGCTAGTGTCTGACGAGACCATTATATCAACACAGCCTGCAGGAGTCATGCTATTGTCTAGCGAGACCATAAAATCAATACAGCCTGCAACGACAGTCGTCACAGCATCAGGTCATAGTGACAACATAATCGAACATCCCACGACTCAACACAGCAGCAACTCGAACGCAACTTTTTCTAACCGACCAGTGCTGCTAGCCATTGAATACCCGATGGTGCGTGTAGGAGTATGCAACCAAATGACATAAATTCAAACCAAATAGAGGTTGCACCATCGGTACTAGATGAGAGCCCAGCTACAAATCAATACTCGTGCGGTTGTCAGCAGCACATTGAAAAGTTGGTCAAGTTTAAAAGTACTTCTAGACGCCGCCTCTGACAACACAGACAAGATCGCCAAGATGATTAGTGACTTTATCAACCTCGAGTCAGAGGTCACTCTCCTGAGAGAGGTAACTGGTATATTGAAACACACCATTGAGACTTTACAATGCGATTCCACTATTGATCATGCAGCACAGACAGGCAGTTTCGAAACAAAAACAGCCATCCCTGTGAGCACCAACTATACAGCCAACGAAAATATATCAACAAATAGACAACGTCATTCAAGAGCACTCACCATACCCTATCGTAGTAAAAGACAGCAATCGATTTGAAGTACCAAAAGAGCAATTGGTAAAAGAATACAGCAATTACGACTAGACATTGCTGATAGACAACTCACATATTCAATAAACATCTAGTAACCTGCAAGAATACAGTCCACAGCCGGATAATTATCAGTGGTAGAAAAACGTGCAAGATGTGCCAGAAACCAGTACATAGAGAGACCACCAACTGACTGTACCCACATGATCATTGGCGACTCCTTGATGAAAGGCATATACAGTAACCGTATGTCCCCATCACACACAGATATAGCTACAACAATTTCGCTTCCAAATGCAGGGGTAGACAGTCTAACAGACAGTATACGTAGAATGGAAATTAATGCAAACGTTACAAAGATTACAATACACATAGGTATAAACGACACAATGAGAAACCAAAATATCACCATTTAACAGTTACAAAAACTATTAGACTTTTTACGTTACAATTTTCTAAATTCTAACGTTTTTTCTCCTCCATCATACCACCAATTTATGGCTCCTAGCGTCGACTAGCCGACATAAACAACAACACCCTAGTGAAATTACGTAATCACTATAATGTACACCTAATCAACAACACACCATTCTTCAAATCGCAGACAGGTGCGTCAAAGAAACGACTGTACAGAGACCAAATCCACACATCCATATTAGGTAGTAGTTTACTGGCTAAAAATATCAAATACCCAGAAATGGCACAAAACACGAACAACACACACGCTACCGACATTGAATACTGAAGAACGAGAATTCCAGGCTAACCGAAATACTCCCATCACCTTAGATAATGGTGTCTGACCCCCAAAATCCTGCCACTCAAGGTGCACACATGCCACCAAGAATAAATCAATTTCTCCTATCTACCGCCACCTTCACATGTGACGGAAATAACTACCAGGGAAACTTCTCTCCCCTTCCGTGCAAGGAACCCTCGTTTCAAGCAATGGCACACCACGCTCACGATAGCAGTGGGCCCATAATAGACAACAACAGGTTCCGCATCACCAAGCTCACGCCAGCAATGGTCCACCTAGCAGACAACAACAGGTTCCGCACCATTTGAGTCCAGAACTTCTATACTTGATGCAATTTAGTCCTGTCGCACTTAATCAAGCCTTTATGATGTCCCTACAACACAGAAATGTGAGATAGGATATGCATAAAATACTGAGCCCTATACGCATTGATACCAGTAACAGAGCTTCCTCCTTGAACTTTAATTGCTTGCTGTTTAACGTTTTATTTCCCATGTGGGATACCCAATTTTAAACAGAAACATTGACTTGTTTAGTCATTTATTCATTCTTTTGGATAACAGTTGGTTACTTAGCTTGCGAAGTAGTTCTTTCAAGTTAAATGGTTGTTGTATGTTCATACGTATAATTTCGTTGTGTTCTGCGTTTGCACTATCTTTTTTTTTTTTTTTTTTTTTTTTTTTTTATTTTTATTTTTATTTTTTTATTTTTTTTTTTTTTTTTTGGGGGGGGGGGGGGTCTCATTAGTTGAATCGTTACAATATTGTTGTTTGCATATCGATTTATATTACTGGGATTTTGCAAGTTAATGTAATTGTGAGTTTTTATGATCTTGTATTTTTGCTTAAGTTTAACTAATTTACACTTTCTCCGTGGGTGAAATGTCTGAGAAGTCGCAACACTAGCGCAGTAAGTCAGGAATAAGCCTTGGACACTTAAACATATGCCACTTATTTAATAAACTGTCAGAGTAAAATTTTATTCTTAATCGAAACTTTCATTTATTCGGCCTTAGGGAAAGTAGACTAAATGAAAACATTTCAGATGAGGACATCTCTGTTAAGGGGTATAAAGTTTTTTTTAGAAGAGATACCTGTAGTAAACAAGAGATGTTCACCGTAGGCTAGACTTTGAAACTTGCGAAATAGAATGTATATGGTTGGAGCTAAATCTTCAAAACCACACACTTCTGATAATTGGCTACCACTGTCGAAATCCAAGTGCTGGACACGTCCGGTACGAAAACTTCACTAGCATGAAGGATGTGGTTTTCGCTTTCGGGAAGGAAATCATACTACTCGGAGACTTTAACATTGACACCAACAAATTCAACATAATATGGGGAAATATAATTGCATCATACAATTTCCAACAAATAGTACAACAAGCTACTAGAGTAACTAAATCATCTTCAATTCTTATAGATCACATCTATGTAACTTGCTCAGACAACATCATAGAATACATCGTACCCAATTATGCAATGTGCAGTCACTACTGAATATGCTGCACATGGTCTAAAAAATGAATTAAAACGCCTAAACATAAACACATAAGTGTAAAATATAGAAGTTACAAACATTTCAACAAAACACATTTTTACAGGACTTGCACAGTTCACTTCTAGGCAATGTTTATTAACTTCCTGACCCGGATGATGCTCTGGAATTTTGGAAGAAAACCTTTATTGATGTCTTTGATAAACATGTGCCAATCAAGGAAGTTCGAGTAAACCATCAAGTCAAATCACCCATGAAATACTTGAAATTATGAGATAACGAACGAACATACTTTATTTTCAATGGGTTAAGAATTGGGTACGCAGGCTCGTCTAACATTCTGCCTTTCTATCACAAAGCGGGATCTAAGTACATACCGTACTCTTAGAAACAAAGTTCAATATACCATACGAAGGGAAAAGAAAAATTACTTTAAGAACTTAGAAATTGATAAAAATAAATAGTGAGGATATATTGAAGGCAATTACCACCTCGACAAATAAGTATACCTTCTCAAATTCTTTACCACCAAATCATATTACATGCGACCAATTCAGTAATGTTTTTTTTTTTTCAAAGTGACATAGACCAGTTGAAGGCTTCAATACCAAATTCTCCTTGCAACTTATCTTTACTGTCATCGTTTTGTGAGAATAGAAGCTCCCTGGATATTCTTTCCGACATACCGCTAATGACAATCACTGAAGTATTCACTTACCTCAGTAACCTATTAAAAAAACAATTTCATCTTGGTTAGTTGGAATCAACAATTGGATTCTCCGTTGTGCTGCGCCAGTGATCTGTGTATCACTAACCTATGTATATATTCAGTGTCTCACCAAAGGCCACTTTCCATCAGCTCTCAAAATCGCTATAGTGTATCCTCTTCTTAAATCTGGTTCATTGGACAATGGTCTCCCGAATAATTACAGACCCATTTCCTTACTATCATCACTATCTAAACGACTAGAAAAACACATCCATAAAGTAACATTACGGTATTTCGTTCGCAACAAGCTTTTTGTTGACAGTCAATCAGGATTTTGACCAAAATATTCTTGCCATACGACCCAACAAACATGATAGAAAATTGGCACCAGAATATAAACAACAACAGTCTATATGGAGCTGTGTTTATCGATTTCAGGAAAGCATTTGATATGATAGACCATGTCATTTTAATTTTTTTTTAAATAGAAACAATGAAAATTGGCTCTAATGTAGTGTCTCTAATAACATCTTTTCTATCAAACAGAAAGCAAGTAGTATCACGCAATAAATCCCTGTCTCAAACCACCACCTTCAATACTGGAGTACAGCAAGGCTCTATTCTTGGCCCTCTATTATTTTCCATATATATTAACGATCTACTTTGCATCTCTCGTCGTCCTGCGACCTATTTGCAGACGACTGTACAGTGTATACAAACGCTTAAAGCTGTAATTTGCTGGAGTCGTCTTTGAAACAAGAATTAAATAATGTAGCTAGGTGGAGCTATGCGAACCATATGCAAATTAACATCACTAAAACAAAATCTATGTTATTAACAACCAGACAAAGACTTCAAACTCTAAATTCACACAGATCACTTCAATTTCACATCGATAACATGTCAGTAGAAAGTGTAAATGAGCACAAAACATTAGGCCTCTTCATTGATTGAAATCTAACCTTTTAATCCCCACATTCAAGCGCTCATGAAACACACAGCGAAAACATTCTACCAACTCGCCAAAATGTTTAAAAATGTTCTTGATGAAGACACAAGGAAAATATTCTATACTTCTCACATACAGACACATTTTTATTACTGCTCTAAAATCTGGGACGGTTGTTCCAATTCAAACACCAAACGACTTTACTCACTCCAGAAACGGGCCATAAGTTTAATGTATAGCAAACATTTATCTGACAATACTCGCCTGCATAAACACCTTCAGTTACTACCACTCCGCAAACGCTTGTTTTTCAATAAGGCCAAACTAATCCACATCGGAATGCCCCAAATTTACTTTGGCCATTGTTTAAATATAATGCTAGACACAGTGAACGATTAAATATATTACACATTCCGAAGCCTAGAATTGACTTACACAAAACAAGCTTAACGTACTCTGCAGCTCAGCTGTGGAACAATTTTCCACAATAAATCACAGACATCACCAATCCCTATGAATATAATTGCAAATTATTTGAATATTATCTCAGTACGGATTACCTTACCCCTTAATAATAAAAATTGTAATAATAATAAAACCCTAGTATAACAGCCAGTCCCCTTTTGGTAGACCAGTATATTCCACATAGCTAATAACAAGTGTCACACCATTATCTAATATGGCTGAGTCATGTAGTATTGATTTTTGCATTTTCTCCATGCCTTTATAACGCATATCTTTTATATTGTTGCTGTTCTCAGTTAACCTTGAATGATGTGTGAATGAAATAATGTATGAAAGAGGGTGATAGGACAAAATGTTAGACTGATTTTTGCATTTTCTCCATGCCTTTATAACGCTTTTATATTGTTGCTGTTCTCAGTTAACCTTGAATGATGTGTAAATGAAATAATGTATGAAAGAGGGTGATAGAAGGACAAAATGTTAGACGGGCCTGCGTGCCCAATTCTTAATACTTTGAAAATAAAGTGTGTTTGTTGGTTCGTTCGTTTTTTCGTTCATAGCCCCTTACAGTACTAGCTAGTAGTAGACAGCTAAATAGCGTACATCGAATTTAACAAAGTATTTGTAAAATGCAACATACTCAACAATGACAAATTTGCAGCAGGCCGTGTAGCTAAACAGTTTGGTGGACCTCGTGTCCAGGTTGACATACATGTCAATGTCTGACACTGGCAGAGTCATGAACTGAATACTGCTGGCTTTGGCTTGAGCGTCTGTGACAGAAACAGTGACATGTGTGAAACAGTGACTACAGCTGTTGTCTTTCAACGTGTGTGGTGATAGAAACAGTTACATGTATTGCCATCTCTTAACGTGTGTGGTGATAAAAACAGTTACATGTGCTGTCATCTGTCAACTTGTATGATGACAGAAACAGTTGCATGCATGAAACAGTGGCTACAGCCGGTGTCTTTCAACGAGTGTAGCGATAGAAATAGTTACGTGCATGAAACAGTGACTACAACCGTTGTCTTTTTTGTTAGTTACATGCAGGAAACAGTGACTATAGCCGTTGTCAAAATTTGTTAGAAAAACAGTTACATACATGAAACAGTGACTATAGCTGTTGAAGTCTGTCAACATATGTTACAAAAACAGATACATACATGAAACGGTGACTGCAAACTGTTGTTGTCTGTCAACATATGTTACAAAAACAGTTACATACATGAAACAGTCGCTTCTGCTGTGTCATCTTGCTTGAAATGTGGTCAAAGAAACAGACGTTTAACACACGTTGCACAGTGTAGAAAACGTTACACCAGAAACAGACAGGCATAGTGAATAGTGTTATTTCTTACCAACACGCTGCGAGTTACATCATTTGAGGGAACATTGCTACTGATTGCTCTACTCACCATACTCAAATCTCTGCTGTCAAGACAACACTGTATCAGTTGGGAACTAAAATAGCTGTTGTTTGTCCATCAAGAATGATGATGACCATTCATTTCATCCAGCGGGGTTGAAAGTATGGAGCCGTGAGTTTTAAGATGGCTGATAAGGCCTATCTTGGCTCGAAATGTTCTTTGACAATGTGGGCAAAGTATGCTTGACGTTCCAGGAGGAGGATCTCCTTCAGTGGTTTTACTGTCCAGCCTTTTCTTCACAGCTCTTGCAGTCCTGGTTGCTTCACAAGTGACTGCACCCTTATGTAATGATGCACGCCACGAATTACGGTCTTTAGCAACAGTCTCCAAGGTGTCAAGATGAATTTCAAAAGCTTTCAGTGTGATTTTCAGTGTCTTTAAAGCGTTTCCTCTGGCCGCCTTGGGAGCATTTACCACAACGCAGCTCGCCGTAACAAATCTGTTTAGGAAGACTGATCAGGCATACGAGTTAAGTGACCAGCCCAGCGAATCTGATTCTTCATTAGTAGTGTGTGGATACTGGGCACGGACGCTCTTTTCTTTTAGAAATTTAGACAATAGCTACACAGCAACGGCGGTATGAACGTTAACAATCAATTTATTATCATCTGATCGACGGTTGATACCCCTCTGTCCTCATTCCGCCCTCAGTGTTTCAGACGTTTAAATTAACTTAATCAAATTGACAGCTGATACTCTTCTGTCTGAAATGTAAGAAATGTTCAAGCTACCTCCGAAAGTTCGACAATTGACACTCTCCTGTCTTCATTCTAAGAGACACGTTATCTCCAACTGATCGATATCTGACACTGTTCTGTCTGCATTGTAAGAGATGTTCACGTTATCTCCAACTGTTCGACAGCTGACACTCTTATGTCTTCACTGTAAGATGTTCAGGTTATTTCTAGCTGATCTATAGCTGACACTGCTCTGTCTTCATTGTACGAGATGTTCAAGCTATCTCCAACTGATCGATAGCTAATACTCTTCTGTCTTCATTGTGAGATATGTTCAAGTTATCTCCAACTGATCGACAGCTAATACTCTTCTGTCTTCATTGTGAGATATGTTCAAGTTATCTCCAACTGATCGACAGCTAATACTCTTCTGTCTTCATTGTGAGATATGTTCAAGTTATCTCCAACTGATCTACAGCTAACACTGTTCTGTCTTCATTGTAAGATATGTTCAAGTTATCTCCAACTGATCTACAGCCAACACTGTTCTGTCTTCATTGTAAGATATGTTCAAGTTATCTCCAACTGATCTACAGCTAACACTGTTCTGTCTTCATTGTAAGATATGTTCAAGTTATCGCCAACTGATCGACAGCTAATACTCTTCTGTCTTCATTGTGAGATATGTTCAAGTTATCTCCAACTGATCTACAGCTAACACTGTTCTGTCTTCATTGTAAGATATGTTCAAGTTATCGCCAACTGATCGACAGCTGACACTCTTCTGTCTTCATTGTAAGATATGTTCAAGTTACTTCCTCCTAGTGGACAGATGCCACTCCTCTAACCACTCAGTGAAATAGACGTGTAAGTTTCCCCCTGGCGGGACAAATGCCACTCTCTGCCACATATATGTGATCCTAAGACATATAGTCTGACTAGCAGACGTCTTAACACATAGGGTCGGTATTCCTGGTGGCCAGAAACCTACAATCGGACTTAATACCATGTGATTCTTTGAAACTAACAGCATTTGGGATATGCTGTAAATAGGCACAACTTTTTGGAAAAGGGTCATCCAAAATAAAACATGTGCTGGGTATGACAGATGATTCAGCGTGAAGACTGGCATACAGTTGTTGATCGCATCAGTGCACAATACATCTAGCTTTGTGACGGATCACTCCTATATATGTCATTGAGAAATTAATGTATTAGTCTCAAATAACCACCCCCAAACCCCCACCGCCCACCTCTCCTTAACCCCACCTTTTCCGGCTTTCTTAAAACATAATTTATATCAGCACAACGTCTAAGGTACTGCTTCGGTGCTCGCCTGTCTGATCATTAGCCATCTATAGGAGCCGCCCCACTCTCGAGACGAAGATGGTTTTAAAGACTTCACATGGTTAACCACAGCTAACATAGACACCAGACACTGGAGTAAAGGTGGCCAGCTCAATATAGACCATTTCACCCACAACCAACTGCTTTATCAATGAATGATTTGGCAGCAATTTGGAAAATTATAAGGACATTAGGCTTTACGTTTAGAAAACTGTCAACTATCATTTACTGACTATATAACCTTGCGGTGTAGGACAGGGGAGGGGGGGGGGGGGGGTCTTAAGCCTGTGGAATTAAGGCCACCTGGCTTATGCAGTCGCCGCGAACTGTGCAGGTTAGAGTTTTCTTTTTGCCCCGGACAGAAAAAACTCCACGCCTTAACGAGGATACGAACCCAGGTCTCCCGAAAGAGAACCCGGCATTCTAGACACTCGGCCAGCCGCTCCACTTCGTTAGAGAAAGTTTAGAAAATACAAGGTTAAAAGTTATTTGCATATCTTTTACAGGACATCGCAGTCTACCTCAGGATTTTTTAGCTGTTTGTGATCTCTTGGCATGTTTACGTTGAATAGTTTGTCGTTGCTTTCTGAAGACCGGCACCCATACCATTTTTTTAAAACAACGCAAGGCGGTCTGATGCCAAATCGCCCTCAGCTGAAAAAGTGCAAGGGAGATAGAAACTGCAACCGCATTAAAGTGCCATGAGAAGCAAGTACCTACGTGAAATGAGGGAAATGCACATAGAAAATTATCACAGTGTATTTGGAAGCAACCTGAATCAATGGACCAAATTGCGTTGGGTTTTATACAGTGGTAAGACTTCATGTCCTTCGAAAGCAATGGCAAACTACTGAACGTAAACCTGCCAAGAAATCGCAAACACACAGATTCCTTTACTTGTCTTTGCTTCAAATCAGGTGGTTTGACATGTGTGTTTTGGATTCTAATTGGAGCTGATCGTACTCGCCAGCGGCAGGTTGAATTTTATGGAGTTTTGCGTGTAAATTAATTGACTAAATCGTGGACAGCAACAAGATGAACTACTTACAGGATTTGAAGTCGCTGATGCACTCGGAATCACAAAATGCACCTTCGACACAAGATCGGTACTTCTCGTATTTCGATGAGCCGTCTGTGTAGAACACTTGAACCCCCTTCACTTTTGCTGTTTACATGATGATAGTGGGTGGTTAGTGATATAAGATGTGATGCTCAGTAAGGTTCACAGATGCATTCAAATTAACAGATTCAGTGCCAAACAACAACAAAAAAATAGACTTTGAACTTACAAAAATGAATAATGGAAAATGGGGAGTAGGGGTGTGTCAGTTATGACTTGAAAGGTGTCAATATGGTAGCAGAATGTTGCAGCCTTGAACTTATCAGACTCCACACATTGTCAACGAGCTCAGTCCATCTCGACCTTCCATGGCATACTCATTGATTCACTGATTAAGTATGTCTGGGACACTGTTCGTGTACCCATTCAGGCTATTACATTAGTTACTGTCACAACGTCCATAGTCAGGCACCTTTCATCAAAGCTAAGGCACCGCAGCGTTCCCTCAGAGAAATGAGCCGTACAAGCCCATGAGATCTCCACGCGCCGAACAACAGACTCGTCTTCCTCGTATATTTCCTTCAGAAAAAAATACTCAAGACATCAAGCCCGTAACTTATGCCACCACAGTTACCTGGTCTTGTTGTCTGAACTACCTGCTCCTGTCAAATGCATGCGCAAAAGGACAAACCGCGCACTGTTGTCATTTATTTTCATTCTTCACGAGGCTCTATGTGCTAAAGTGAACAGATCTGTTGAAAATGTCCTGGAAATGGCTCACTGAGACTTTCCCAGTTTGGAACCTGCTGCCCTTGTTTGCTCCCAATCTACAGTGCTGTGTGCCGACGTTGGTTCTGTATTAGAAAGTGCCGTGCAAATCCTTGCATACCCCCCCCCCCCCCCCATTTCATGGCTGGACATTAAGAAGATACCGCATCGCCTGCACACTGTATCTTTAGTGCTCTCGAGCACAATGCGCATTGCCTCTGTCCCAATTATTTTCAGCCAATCCGTGGAAGAACGGCTGAGAGTGAGGATTGCCAGTATGCACTCAATCGTCTCAGTCACCGAAAGAACCAAACCATGTCTTAGAAAACAGAGGTGATACTGATCACCGTTTACCGCCACCATTACCCCACATCACGGCCATGCCCCTCTCTCAGCTTTCACTTCCACGCGGTCTATGTGCTCAGAAAAAGCCAGGCTCAATCGAAAAGCACTTTCAGATAGTGTTTTGCATTAGTTCTTTCCACAACATTCCAACATAAACTTACACTTGGTAATATGTTAATGTAACATGCACAATTGATGAACGAAAGATGAGTGGTTGGAAGGGCCGAATGTAAGGCAGGCCCAATTTGTAACCCTTTGAAAATAAAGTTTGTTCGTCCGTTCGTTCGTTCGATTTTGACATTGCAGTTATTCAGTGAGTGAGAACGATGGTTAGGAACGTCTGGCTGAACTCATTCAGGATACCTGGGTTCGAATCCTCGATACGGTGTTGTATTTATTATTCCTGTCGGATGCAAAAAGAAAACCTAACCTGCACTGTTCACGGCGGCTGCCCAGGCCAAGCGGCCTTAATCCCTCAGGCTCAAGACTGTAAGGTACTATTGGCAGTAATGACCGTTTGACAGTGAGAGCCATGTCACGGCTGCCTTCGACAGACTGACCAGTCCGTCCGTTTTCCCGCACGACTCGGATAAGCGGTCGAGCACTGTTTGACATTCTTCGATAACGTGTTCACTGTCTTTGTCCTGACCATGCAGTTTCACGTCATCCGCAAAGGACAGTGTCCTTCTCCGTCCTGTGATCTAATCACCTGTAATTCTTATGGTCGGGAAGTTGAATAGGAATGGAAATGTAGATACACAGAAGAATGTGTCGTATTTCACTGAATTAAAAACAATCAAATACAGAGGTTCTAGAAAAACTGGAAATGAAAAGAATGGTAATGAAAAAAATTAAAAAGGAGACAAGTGTACTATTTCGGCCACGTTAAAAGACTCTATTAAAATCTATATTGAAGGGTAAGGTTGAATGAAGGCAAGCGAGTAAGAGGTAGACAACGATACAAGTGATAAGATAACATCAAGATATGGACGAACAGCGATCTGACAGAATGTACAATCAGGTCGAGAAACAGACAGTCTTGGAGATCCATTACAGCCAACCTTCAGTGTCGAGACGGCACATGATTTATTGATTGATTGACTGAGCAATGAAGATCAGGGTGAACCTTGTATCAAATCGGAATTTGTTATTGTTGGTCCAGAGGTCTGCACTATGGAAATCGTATATGCTTCTGTTCTTTACTACACGAATTTTATTTCTGTGTAGTCACCAAAACAATCTCAGTGATTTGTCTGTGTTCACTCTTTCATAACTTATCTTCTAACTTTTTCCTGTCTTTGCTGTTCAAATCGCTGATATCGTCAAGTGAAGAGATAAGCAGTTACAATGTACAGTTAACGACAATTTATCATTCATACATAATTGGGGATTTCGAAAATAAAATAAAAAGACCCCCCCCCCCCCCAATCTATACTAGTCCAATATTTATGTAGTTCATTCACAATGCCAATATAAAGTTTCGAGAATATATATATATATATATATATATATATATATATATATATATATATATATATATATATATATATATTCTCGTAACTCTATGTTAGATGTATGATGTGAACAGTGTCCAGGCATCACAAGTTTACCGACACAAATTGAATAACTAATCAATTGAAACACCATAGAAGCAGTGTTGCGATTTTAGTACTTTTCGCGCTAAATTTAGTGCTTTTTCAAGTCAGTTAGTGCGAAAATTTTCCTTTTAGCGCGGCCGCGTAAATTTAGTGCTTGACAAAAATTTTTTGGTGCTTTTTGGTGCTTTTTTTTTGCGGGGGGGTGGGTAAAAATTACTTTAACATTCATTTTGGGAACACTAAAAAGCCGAATTTGAACTGAAGCGAGGGAGTAAAACAGTCTTAGTACGTTACCACGCAATATTCAACTAATTTAACTCCCTTTAATAGCAGACTTCAAGTTTCCCGATGAGAAAGAAATTCGTGGAAGGTGCATCCAGTTTTTAATAGAGCTATTGACACAGCTGCGTTTACGTACACCCGATAACGTTTGAGTGTTACAGTCCATGTCATGTCTTAGTGGAGGTGGGTGTCTACAGCCAATGAAGCCCTGTATATTGGATCTTGCTAAAATGTTTGTAGAAGATGCAGCTACTCTCACCCGCATCGATTTCCAGTGGAGAAAACTTCATCATATGCAGTGGACACAGACCTCTGACACACTTGGACTGTGGGCAGAAATAGCCTCATACAGGGATGCCACCGGTGAAAATCCTTTCCAAGATCTTACAGATTTAGCTTTAACTCTGCTCATTTTACCTCATTCTAATGCGGACGTGGAGCGTATTTTCAGTCAGATGGGAGTTATAAAATCATAATTGCGGAATAGACTTAGCATAAAGAGTTTGACAGCTGTTTTGACTATTAGATATGGAATGAAAAGATATGACAAATGCTGTCATGATTATAAACTACCTAAGGATATTCTGCGAAAAATTGGATCACAGGACGCATATGTTTCTTTCAATCATCCTCCTCATCCTCATCATCGCAGGAGCAAACACAACAGGAAATAGCTACAGAAACTGAAGAGGAGTTGTTTGACTGGAATTTGGCAGATCTGGAATAAACTTCATTCTAATATTCAGTTATAATAATAAATTATAATGTGCTACTTTATAACATTTTGAATGAATACAGCCAGGGCTTGTTTTAGTGATTTCCCCCCAAAAATAGTATTACAATTTGGTGCTTTTTTGGCTCGAAAGTAGTTCTGATTGGGATTTGGCGGATCTGGAATAAACTTCATTGTAATATGAAGTGATAATAATAAATTATACTGTGCTACCTTGTTATATTTGTAATAAAAACAGTTGGTGCTTTTTTTTTAATTTTTTTTTGGTGCTTCCTAAATATTTTGGTGCTTTTTAGTGCTTTTTTGGTCGATTTTGGTGCTTTTTCATCAAAGGGAGATGGCAACACTGCATAGAAGCATGCCGAAATAAGGAGCGAGTGGGTATTTGAAAAGACGGCTGTTGATTGGATGGAAAGACCTGAACGTTTCACGCAATCGCCGGGACAGAATTGGCGGTATCTACTAGCTCAGTCGATGTCAAACTCTCAACTGTACCACTGCATATTTCTTTAGGAGATGTTGTGTCCATTGTTTCTTGTTCTTTCCAGGTAAGCACACACATCATAAGTCCTTACTGATGATCCAAATCAGGAAGGTAACTCAGGGTCTATGTATATATTGGTGTAATCATGATATTTATGCTTCATAAAAATGTTCTTGTTCGAGTGAACAATCTTGCACGACGCCATACTTGTTCCATCTCTGCATATGCCATGTTAAAACATTTCTACTAGGAAATTTTGTATGCAAAAGCATGCTATCACATCTTAAATGCATTTAACTGCACTTTTCTAACTGCACGTCCTCAATGCACTTGAAATGTACATTTTAAAAGAACCCTTTATGCATTGATGTTTCTGCGGAGAAAATGATTCCATGAGTCTATCTCTTACATTTTTGTGCAAAGACACACATCATTCTGAATATGTCATGTGAATCCTTTGTACACTTCTTTTACGAGAATGCTATGTAAAATTGCAATGTTCTTTTCATGAGAATCACGGCTGATTGATAAGGAAAAATAGATGCATCATCTACTCAAATATTGCCAGACATTGCACTCAATGACAGCATCACGCCACTAAGGCTGATGATTACGTGATTGTTACTTTCAGTGATCTGCCAAAGTTGGTTCTCAGAAATTGGCCAAACATTCATTTATTACTGAAGTGTGAGATCGAAAATAGGTGCAATAAGGCAAATCAACTCATTGGACAAATGGCACCAATACAAAAGAACAAACATGTATCAATAACTACTAAGAAAGCACTTTACAACACAATCTTCCTACCAACTCTATGCTACCAATGCCAAACCTGGACAATGACAGAAAAAGAGAAAAGAAAAATCATAACAACAGAAATGAGGTTCCTGAGAAGAATACTCAACGTATCAAGAAGAGATAAGATCAGAAATGAAGAAATCAGGACTAAAGTGGGGGTTAAAGAAGCACTAGATTTTATTAGAAAGCAGCAAGTCAAATGGTTTGGCCATGCAAGTAGGTTACCAGTCAACAGCATGCCACAACAAGCAATGATGTACAGACCAGATGGAAACAGAGGAAGAGGCCGACCACGTAAACTTTGGACAGAGGGAATAGCAGAATCCATGGGAATGTCGATATACGAAGCCCATAATATGGCACTCTCACGAAGTTTATACTTCACCTCGACACCGCAAGGTACATAAGGAACATGATGAGATGAGATGAGATGAGACTGAAGTGTGTGCACGGTACTGACTTGCAACTATGGGTGGGTTAAAAACCATCGCCTTCAACCCCTTGACCAAAAGAGACAGCTGGGAGGGACTTATGTGATCGAAACAATACATATATTGGATGCATATTTATATAAAGGTCATGGCATTGTTAATGAGGGAAGGAATCTATATGATTTTATTGTGAGCGCTTTATATTAAATGTTGGTTCATAAGTATGTATTACTTCCCTGCTGGAGGAGTTGTTCTAATTTTCCCCCAGTCCCGAAGGGCACTTGAACTAACAACAACAATGATAGGGCATGAGGAAGACTTTAGAAAAGCTTTATAAGAATATGGAATAGATCAAGTCACCAGACTGCTGAACTCATTATATGATACCGGACATATACCTTCTAAATTATGTAATTCTGAATTTATTGCAATCCCAAAGAAATCAGGAGCCTTGGAATGTGATCAACATAGAACAATTAGTATAATGAGTCACATCACAAAGATTCTGCTACGAATTATCATGCAAAGAGTGATGAAGAAAATACAACCTGAAATAGGGGAAGAACAATGTGGTTTTGTAGAAGGAAAGAGTACAGTAAATGCTGTGTATATGCTACGTTCAGTTATTGAACGTTCTATAGAAGTAAACAAAAATCGTTGCGTTGCTTTATTGACTACACAAAAGCTTTCGATAAGGTAAGACATGTCAACATGGTAGATATCCTTGCAGATCTACAAATTGATGGGAAAGACATTAGACTTATAAAAAACATATATTGGAAACAACAAGCTGCCATTAGGATTGATAATGAAGTGGGACAATATCAGCCTATTAAGAGAGGTGTTAGGCAGGGATGTGTAATGTCTCCAGATCTTTTTTCCTATACAGTGAAAATATTTTCAGAAATGTTGAAGATATAAATGGAATCAGCATTGGAGGACGAAACATCAATAACATTAGATATGCGGATGATACAGTACTGATTGCAGACAATGAGCAGGATCTGCAACAATTAGTAGATGCGGTTGTTGCACAAAGTGAGCAATTGGGATTATAATTAAATTGTAAAAAGACCTAGATTATGATCGTCACTGGGAAAAACGAAATACCACAATGTAATATATAAGTAAATGGGAATATTCTTCAACAAGTGAATCGGTACAATTATCTCGTAACAGTCATAACTTCTGATGTGAGATGCCTTGTAGAGATTAGAACAAGAATTGTCATGGCGAAAGTAGCCTTTAGCAAGATGAAAAACATACTGGCCAATAGAAAGATGTCAACTGAAACGAGAAAAAGAGTATTGATGTGCTACATAGAGCCTGTTCTTATGTATGGACGTGAAACTTGCACAATGAGCAGTCAAGCTGAAAAACATCTGATGGCTGCAGAAATGTTGTTTTTAAGGAAAATGCAAAGAATACCATGGACAGAGTGAAAAACCAGTGACCAAGTACTACAGGAGACAAATGAAAATCGTAAACTGATTATAGAAATTAGACTTAGACAGTCAAAATATTTTGGGCATGTTATGAGAAGAAATGGATTGGAAAACTTAGTGACAACTGGCAAGATCGAAGGGAATAGACCAAGGGTAAGACCAAGAAGTATATACCTGGGTGACTTGGCAACATGGCATGGTCGAGACAGGAACACTGAGATGATCCACGACTTTGGTGATCGAGTGAAATGGCGAGTCATGGCCGTCCACGCTTTCCGGCATGGCACATGATTGATTTATTGATGAGGAAGACACTTGAGAGTCATGTCTAAATCCAGAATAATGAAGGTTAGATCTTGTTGACAGAAGTAGGATGTTAAGATGTTACAGAGAGGACACAGTATCAATATGTTTTGTCTTGATATCCATTCATCTCAACATATTTTGCCTTAACCTGCAACTATCACAAAGTGCATCCACATCAACATGCATCATTGCAACAGGCGGTGTTTTAACAGGTATTTGTCATAACATTCTTTGTTACAATTATCTTGATCTGACCATCCCTTCTTCTCAACTAGACTAGATCACATCTTAATGACTTTACATTATCTTACTAGTCTTGTAAATTCTTGAGTTATTTCATCAGAAAAGGTAAAACATCAATGGAGAACAAATGCTGAAACATCATTAGATACTTATCTCACTCCATCATATGTTTAATGCCTTCCAATTAGGGAGAAGAGGGTAGTGATCTCACCTGTGAGTGGAACCACATCCCAGCCTCCTCCTATTTTTAAGCCCCCTCCAACTTCCTTTTTTTTTTTTTTTTTTTTTTTTTTTTTTTTTTAATGTATCATTTGTAAATAATGTATTATGTATAAGATGTTTACCGGGGTGGTATTTTGTTTGCATCGTTCCAGAAGTATGGTATGTTTGTTGGCCTGTCCATAGGAGATGTTGCTCATGTACTCGTGGTGATGGCGAATACTGTCAGTGAAGAGATGTCAGCCCAAAACCCCATTTACATGGTACTTTCTTACCATTTATAAGGTCCATTTGGCCTCAAGAACAACCATTCAACTCTGTACTGAATATCTTACTCCTTGGTGAAGATATTGCTACTCTCCAATGCCTGAAGTTTATTCTTACCTACCTCACAAACCTAGCCATATCCTGAGTACTGGAAGAACAAGACGCTATTCCACTGGAAAGTCCATGCCACGGGGAAGCCTTCAGAAAACCTTTACTTAAACATGACCATCAGAAACAGGGCACCAAAAATCAGTCCTCTGATACCAATTGAAGGATTTTCTACAACCTATGAAACCAATTGACCAATGCACACTGTTTAGTTCAAGCTACATATCTTAGAAGTTATGTTTAGGCTGCTGTGATGTTTGTTGATGACTGATATAATGTTCCTCTGTTATGTGGATCATGTCATGTAATTTTTCACTGAAAGAATTAAATACCACCTGTTATGCATTATTGAATGGTAATAATAATCATTATATGTATTTGAGGACTTGATTGATTTCTCGTCCAGAGATGGTATGCGATAACACTGTTTGTTATGTTGGCACGGCGGTTGTCTAGTAATGTCCATGTATGTAAAGTCACACACCACATGTCTTGTTCATACATTATAATTTAATAGACTGTTGTTGATCAAAAGAGGGCGGGAAACAACACACTGATTCAACTCCATCTATATCACAGAGAAAACATAATTCCCTGGAGTCAGTGGCAAAATTCCGAGGTCTCTACGCCTTCCACAGGAACCTATCTATATTATCTTTATAATAAATTTCGTGAAGGTAACTTGCTTTAGAAGTAGGGATAATCACATGGGGGACAATGAGCCATTTCAAGGCTTCCTAAAGAAAGCAAAAGAGAATGATAGCCCATCCCACCTGGGAACCCCGTAGGCATCTCCTCGTCTAAACCTTTCACACATCTCAACTGGTTTCTTGATAGGCTTACACCTCACATGTGAATGAACTACATAAATATGGGACTAGTATAGACGGGATTGGGGGGGGGGGGGGGGGAATACAGAGTTCTTTTATTTTATTTTCCAAACCCCCAATTATGTATGAATGATCGTTTACTGTACATTGCAACTGCTTATCTCTTCACTTGACAATATCAGCGATTTGACCACCAAAGACACGAAAAAGTGAGAAGAGAATTCATGAAAATGTGAGCACAGAAAAATCAATGAGATTGTTTTTGTGAATATATAAGAATAAAAATCATGTAGTAAAGAACGGAAGCAAGTCGACAGGGTCGACTTCATTGCACCGGGTTTTATCCCATATGGCTCGGTCTCTTTCCGCAGCAAGGAAAGCGTCGCACAAAGCACGAACCCCGTTGCTTTTAGCGACGACCCACAGGAGTCTCCGAAACATTTAGCTCGTAAACCGAAGGACGCGGCCCGGAATCGAACCCACAACCTTCGGAGCACGAGTCAAACGGCTTGACCACTTCGCCACAGAGACTCAGAGACTCCCGTATATGTATATATATATATATATATATATATATATATATATATATATATATATATATATATATATATATATATATATATATATATATATATATATATATATGCAAGATTTCATGGCGACACATATTTCAGAAATAGTGAACGACGTTAATGGCTGCCTTAGGACATCCTCGTCCGGAACGGACAGTCATGAGCCCCAGGTGACACCAGACCGTCATCCAGCTACTGATGGCAAAACTAAAACTATAACTAAACTAAATAAATTTAGAGTAGGAGCATTGAATGTTAGGACATTAAATGAGCTCGGAAAGTTAAACAATGTTCTAAAAGAAATGGAAAATAGGACAATGAATATACTAGGCATAAGTGAGATGAAATGGAAGGGATCTGGCAAAATTATAACCTACAAACACACAATAATTTATTCTGGAGGGACACACATGAAAAAGGTGTAGGATTAATATTTAATGGGAAAAAAAAACAGCCAAATCTATGAATGGATACTGGTGTATTTCAGATAGTTATAATCGTCAAAATCAAAGGCAAACCAGTAGATATAAATATTATACAAGTATGTGCACCAACAACAAGCAGTAGTGATGAAGAAATACAACACTTTTACGATGAAATAGAAATGGCAATAGCTCAAATTGGATCATATGAAATAAAAATAATACTGGAAGATTTTAATGCAAAAGTAGGAAAGGGAAAAATAGAGGATATAGTGGGGAATTACGGTTTAGGTACAAGAAATGAAAGAGGAGAGAAACTAATAGAATGGGCAAATATTAATGATGCGATAATTGGAAACACGTGGTTTAAACACCATAAAAGACGACTATACACATGGAAAAGCTCTGATATGAAAATACGCAACCAAATTGACTACATACTTATTAATAAAAGATTTAGAAATGCATTAATTAATCTAAAGAGAGACAGACAGACAAATAGACATTCATGTATGCATGCAAGCAGTCAGACACGCGCGTACGTAAGTACAAACACATATGCATGAATGCATGCGCGTACGCACGCATGCACACATACTGCATACATGACCGAGAAACACTCACACATTCACAGACCCTGACAAGTAAGCAGACAGACCGACCGACCGACCGACAGGCAAACAGGCAGCAGGCAGATAGACAGACAAGCAGGTAGGTAGGCATACAGATAGACAGACAGACAGATTAGCATAATCTCCTGAATATACTACTTTAACTGATAAATACATGCAAATTAGGACACGTTTAAGTGATCAGTTATATTGATTCTCTTAAGACGAGCCTACATCTTCCAACCTACCTGTCGGTGTCTGATATTTCTAACCTACCTGTCCGTGTCTGATGGTTTTAACCTACCTGTCCGTGTCTGATGCTTGTAACCTACCTGTCAGTGTCTGATGGTTGTAACCTACCTGTCCGTGTCTGATGGTTGTAACCTACCTGTCCGTGTCTGATGGTTATAACCTACCTGTCCGTGGCTGGTATTTCTAACCTATATGTCTGTGTCTGATGGTTCTAACCTACCTGTCTGTGTCTGATAGTTCTAACCTACCTGTCCGTGACTGATGGTTCTAACCTACCTGTTCGTGTCTGATATTTCTAACCTATATGTCCGTGTCTGATGGTTATAACCTATATGTCCGTGTCTGATGGTTGTAACCTACCTGTCCGTGTCTGATGGTTCTAACCTACCTGTTCGTGTCTGATATTTCTAACTATATGTCCGTGTCTGATGGTTGTAACCTACCTGTCCGTGTCTGATGGTTCTAACCTACCTGTTCGTGTCTGATATTTCTAACCTATATGTCCGTGTCTGATGGTTGTAACCTACCTGTCTGTGTCTGATGGTTCTAACCTACCTGTTCGTGTCTGATATTTATAACCTATATGTCCGTGTCTGATGGTTGTAACCTACCTGTCCGTGGCTGATGGTTCTAACCTGTCCGTGTCTGATGGTTCTAACCTACCTGTCTGTGTCTGATGGTTCTAACCTGTCCGTGGCTGATGGTTCTAACCTACCTGTCTGTGTCTGATGGTTCTAACCTATATGTCTGTGTCTGATGGTTCTAACCTACCTGTCCGTGTCTGATGGTTCTAACCTACCTGTCCGTGTCTGATGGTTCTAACCTAGCTGTCTGTGTCTGATGGTTCTAACCTACCTGTCCGTGTCTGATGCTTCTAACCTAGCTGTCCGTGTCTGATGGTTCTAACCTACCTGTCCGTGTCTGATGCTTCTAACCTACCTGTCCGTGTCTGATGGTTCTAACCTAGCTGTCCGTGTCTGATGGTTCTAACCTACCTGTCCGTGTCTGATGCTTCTAACCTAGCTGTCCGTGTCTGATGGTTCTAACCTAGCTGTCTGTGTCTGATGGTTCTAACCTAGCTGTCTGTGTCTGATGGTTCTAACCTAGCTGTCTGTGTCTGATGGTACTAACCTACCCTTCTGTGTCTGATGGTTCTAACCTACCTGTCCGTGTCTGATGGTTCTAACCTAGCTGTCTGTGTCTGATGGTTCTAACCTAGCTGTCTGTGTCTGATGGTTCTAACCTAGCTGTCTGTGTCTGATGGTACTAACCTACCCTTCTGTGTCTGATGGTTCTAACCTACCTGTCCGTGTCTGATGGTTCTAACCTAGCTGTCTGTGTCTGATGGTTCTAACCTAGCTGTCTGTGTCTGATGGTTCTAACCTAGCTGTCTGTGTCTGATGGTTCTAACCTATCTGTCCGTGTCTGATGGTTCTAACCTAGCTGTCTGTGTCTGATGGTTCTAACCTACCTGTCCGTGTCTGATGCTTCTAACCTACCTGTCCGTGTCTGATGGTTCTAACCCAGCTGTCTGTGTCTGATGGTTCTAACCTAGCTGTCTGTGTCTGATGGTTCTAACCTAGCTGTCTGTGTCTGATGGTTCTAACCTACCTGTCCGTGTCTGATGCTTCTAACCTACCTGTCCGTGTCTGATGGTTCTAACCCAGCTGTCCGTGTCTGATGGTTCTAACCTAGCTGTCTGTGTCTGATGGTTCTAACCTAGCTGTCTGTGTCTGATGGTTCTAACCTACCTGTCTGTGTCTGATGGTTCTAACCTACCTGTCCGTGTCTGATGCTTCTAACCTACCTGTCCGTGTCTGACGGTTCTAACCCAGCTGTCCGTGTCTGATGGTTCTAACCTAGCTGTCCGTGTCTGATGGTTCTAACCCAGCTGTCCGTGTCTGATGGTTCTAACCTACCTGTCCGTGCCTGATGCTTCTAACCTACCTGTCCGTGTCTGATGGTTCTAACCCAGCTGTCCGTGTCTGATGGTTCTAACCCAGCTGTCCGTATCTGATGGTTCTAACCTAGCTGTCTGTGTCTGATGGTTCTAACCTACCTGTCTGTGTCTGATGGTTCTAACCTACCTGTCCGTGTCTGATGCTTCTAACCTACCTGTCCGTGTCTGATGGTTCTAACCCAGCTGTCCGTGTCTGATGGTTCTAACCCAGCTGTCCGTGTCTGATGGTTCTAACCCAGCTGTCCGTGTCTGATGGTTCTAACCTACCTGTCCGTGCCTGATGCTTCTAACCTACCTGTCCGTGTCTGATGGTTCTAACCCAGCTGTCCGTGTCTGATGGTTCTAACCCAGCTGTCCGTATCTGATGGTTCTAACCTAGCTGTCTGTGTCTGATGGTTCTAACCTAGCTGTCTGTGTCTGATGGTTCTAACCTACCCTTCTGTGTCTGATGGTTGTAACCTATCTGTCTGTGTCTGATGGTTCTAACTTACCTGTCTGTGTCTGATGGTTGTAACCTACCTGCACCGATTATATCCATGTAATAACCAATACAATCTCGGTATTTGTCATAGGAAATTCCTCTGATGATGCAGTTTCGGGTATACATCGTCTGTTGCCAGGAGGCTGCCTCTCTCAGTGTTTGCGCCAATAATAGGATCACAATAGGATTACGAAAGGGATTCGGATTTGCTGGGGGAGTGTATGGCCAGAGAACCTGGGCGTGTTTCCGTTTCCGAGGCAAAAATACAGTTATAGAGAAGTAAAATCAAGAAAATGTTAATGCATATAATATACATGAAGATACATAATATACAGGAAGCCCATAAGCGGGCACTCTCCCGCTGTTTATACTTCACCTCGACACCGTAAGGTACAAGATGAACATGATGAGATGAGATGAGATATAAGGATACATACTTTCCGATTTCCTACAATAACATGGAGTCAATATTAGCTGATTTGTTTGCTTGTTTGTTTAGTAAATCACATCTTCTTCATCTGGCTCAAGGCACAAAGAATCATTTCCAAATCTATGCTCATGCCTATACAAGCAAACACGTGCCATGTATGTCTCCATGTTAGTCCTATTTCCCAAGGCAAGCTGGTGTTGTAAGGAAACGAACAGGGGGACATACTGGCTAGGTCTGCAGCATTCGGTGGGGTTTTGGTGCAGGGTAGGGAGGACGTCGTTAAGGGCCCCGTGGGATCATGCGTATCGTGCTAACGATCAAGTAAATTATCGCGAGCTAGAGAGATTCATGCTGCAGGGAGTGACCATAGGATCTGGTCGACACTGAGCACTCCAAGGAAAGGCCAGAGGGCCTCATAATCAGACTGGACCCAGTTACCATTAGTATTGGCTGTTGAATATGAGGATGGAGCACATATGGGAATGTCGCGAACACTATGATGCCGGTTCTTAATTCAACTAAACTTAAGCATCTTATGTTATTTATCAGTTACCAGTTTTCCAAATATCATCACGGGACCGTGCGGTAGATTTTTTCAATATGGCGCAATGCTTCGAAATGCCGCCCCTAAAAGCGTTTCGCAAAGATTTTTAATTATACTGTTCAGAAAGAAAGAAACACATAGCTATCGAAGGCACACACATTGCCATAATTGTGATGTTCAATAACTTTTTTTTAATGTAATGAGTTAATTGTTCAAATTGCACACAAGAATACCTTACGGTTCAAACAATCAATTGACAGTTGTTTTGCATCTAGAGTTGTTATGCAAACGGGCTTTCCCGTGAGTAGGGTGTGTGGCCTCCTCTTGCATCGATTAGCGGACTGGCATCTCCAGGGCTTGGATGCGATCAGACGCCTGATGTGGGCCTGTGGGATGGCTGCCGACTCTTCCCGGAGTCCCTTGAACAGATCGCGGCGATTGGCTGGAGCAACATCTCGACGACAAGCACGTGTATGCAGCTCATCCCACATGTGCTCAATCGGACTCATGTCTGAAGACAGGGATGGCCAGGGAAGGGTGAGAATGTTGTTGGCAGTCAGTAACTGCGTGATCAACCGTGCACAATGGAGTCTGACATTGTCCTGTTGAAACACAGACTTTTGGGTAGCTAAAATTGGAAGGACATGGGGTGGAAGAATTTCATTTACGTATCGTGGCGCATTAAAGCCTCCTTCAGTGTGAACCAACTGACTCCTTCTGCTGTAAATGATCATTCCCCACACAAATGCACCTCCACCACCGTGCGGCTGAGCTTCATTACCGCAATTGTTGACAAGACGTTCATTTAACCCACGGTAGATCCTTCTCCGACTATCATGACGCTGCAAAAAAAAAAAGAAAGATTCGCCACTAAACCAGACACATTTTCATTGGTTGTCTGCTGCCCAAGGACGATGCTGGTTAGCCCATAGAAATCTATTTTGGCGATGGCGGCGTGTAAGGATAGGTCCACGATGAGGTCGTTGTGCCCGAAGTCCAGCGTCATGCAGTCTATTCCGGACAGTTTGATCAGAAACATGACGTCCTGTAGGCAATGGCTGGGCAGTTGAGGAAGATAAAACCCTGTAAACCTGTCTTTGAGGTGACGAAGCCGAATAAAGCGATCATCCGCTGTTGTTGTAGCTCTGGGTTGTCCACTGCGATGCAGGTCTTAAACTGAGCCAGAGGCTTGGAACCGGTGCCAAAGTCGACTGATGGTACTCTGATGCACATTTAGATGCCTGGCAATCTAACTTTGACTTTCGCCTGTATTCAGTCGGCCAATAGCAATATTCCTTAAATGTATCGATAGAGACGCCATAGATGTTTGCTTGAAAATGAAGCGAATTGTTTTGTGTACCGTTATCCTTTATATGGATTCGGTTGCGTAGTCAGTGAATAGTGTTCACTCCAAATGTTGTTGCTTTCACGTCCGCGCATCATGAGCTGTGGTAAAAATTGTGTCATAAACCCTATTTCCTGGCATTTTTCGCTGCATCTCGTCAGGTACATACTGCAGAAATCACACAACTTACGTGAAATTAACTAGATAAATCCTTCAAGTTGAAATATACACATATTCGCACAGTAATGTCAATTATCTACCACGGTAATTTTAAGCTGACTAACATGTCTTTCTGTTTACACAATTCTGGCTTGCGTTGATAGATCATAATTGCTTATGCAAAATTTTCCAACGAACACCTTACTGCCTTAAAAGCGTTAAAGGCTAACAAAACCCTCGTCATACTGAAACCTGACAAAGGGAGCGGTACAGTAATGATGGACATGTCAGACTACCAGAGAAAAATGGATGTAATATTGTCAGATGAATCCAAATTCAGGATAGATCAAAAAGTAAACAAGTCGGAGGACCTGGATGCTATAATGAGGAAAGAGATCCAGTCACTTGTGAATGCGGGACTCATCAGTGAGGCCACTGCAAAAACGCTCACACCACGTGGCTAGCACACTCCTCAGATGTACGGTCTACCCAAACTTCACAAGCCCGGCATCCCGCTAAGACCTATCCTGTCCATGGTTAACTCTGCACAACACCGAATGGCGAGATGGCTAGCCGAAATGTTAAAGCCAGTACGACAGTCCTTCGATCCAAAAATACTCAGAGATACATTCCAACTGGTGGAATTATTGGATACTATGGACATAAATAACAAACACATGGCATCCATGGATATAGCCTCCCTATTCACTAACGTTCCGTTAGAGGAGACAGTGAAAATAATAAGGGAACGCATTGAAGACAAACAACTAAAATTAGGCATACCAACACCTATTCTGGAGAGGCTACTACTACTATGTACCGCCAACATACAATTCAATTTTCTAACTAAGTCATACCGCCAAATTGACGGAGTGGCCATGGGGAGTCCTCCTGGTCCTATTCTAGCGGACATCTTCATGGCACATTTAGAATAAAATAGATCTTCAGACATCAACAACTTGGCCTTTTACCGTCGTTATGTGGACGATATACTAATTATCACCACAGACGAGCTACAAACAACATCGTTTCAGGCCACAATGAACAAGACGCATAAAAACATCTCTCTATCTGTGGAACACGAACACAACGAAGCGTTACCGTTCCTAGATATTCTAATGAGCCGTAGAGCAGACGGCACAATTCAAAGATTGGTGTATCGCAAAGGAACATGGACTGGCCAATACCTAAATTTTCAGAGCTTCACACCTGTCCAGTACAAACGGGGCTTAGTACGGACCTTGTTTGACCGTGCTAGAAAGATATGCACCCAGGACACACTGACAGAGGAATTTGAAACTCTGAAGAATGTCTTAAACCTGAATGGGTACTCCACAGGATTTATAAAGCACCACTGCCAACAGCCCAAACCCAAAGCAGACGTAACTACAGTCCCTAAACTCAAGGTATTCATCCAGCTAACCTTTCGAGGGGATGACGTAATGCAACGTCTACAAGACCGGCTTACTACAGCAGTAGGCCGAACATTCTGTGCGGCAACTCCAGTCATTAGATATAAAACCGTACCGATTCCTACACCAGCAGTCAAAGAGCCTGTTCCTCTGTACGCCACAAACAATTGTATTTACCAATTCACATGTAGATGCCAGGCCGTTTACATTGGTAAAACAGAGAGACAGCTTAACAAATGGGTGTCAGGACACATACCTCAATGGGTCAACAATATACAACACACAGGAGATGCTAGCCTCGTGGGGCCGACACACCGGAAGCCCCCGGCGTCTTTAATCGAGAGGCATATTGTCGAAAGTGGCCATGTGGTGGACAGAGACACTGCATTTCGCGTGTTGTTTAACACACAAAATACTCGCTTGTTAAAATTTGCAGAAGCAATTATGATCTATCAACGCAAGCCTGAATTGTGCAAACAGAAAGACATGTTAGTCAGTTTAAAATTACCGTGGTAGATAAGTGACATTACTGTGCTAATATGTGTATATTTCAACTTGAAGGATTTATCTAGTTAATTCACGTAAGTTGTGTGATTTCTGCAGCATGTACCTGACGAGATGCAGCGAAATATGCCAGGCAATAAATCGTGCAATCTATTGTTTGTGTCTTCGTTATTCAAATTCACTACGGGAAAACATTGTTTTGAATAAACCCTATTGACCACTGCATTGTAACGATTATAAAAACGAACGCAATTCAGGTCAACACGTGCATGTGACACTGTAAAGAACATTTGAGACCGGTTTTTATATACCCTAGCACCAAATTTTACTTACAAACTCATAAATACGCACCATTGGATAACTATTCGGTTTTTTTAACAGTATATTTAATGATTCAAATCGTATTTTGATTTCGTTGCTTATGCCGCCGTCTGACGGTGCCGCCTGATGCGGTCACCTTTCTGTATCATAGCACGGTTCGGCCCTGGTGTATCCTCATGGACAGGTTCATATGTGTTCGATTCTGTTTCAACAAATCCATCAGTGTATATTGTATGTTGGATATCTTTGCCATAGTCGAGTAAAGCTAAGTCTTGCGTTTACTGTCGCCCTGGTTTATTTTAGTTTTACGAATTATAGCAAGCGCATGTCAGTTCAAAGATCATGTGCAGCTAAATCAATACTGGCTTGTTAGCTATACTACGTATTGGTCTACAAAGGTTAGACCACAAAGGGCTAATGTTGTTTAACGTTACATCACATCTACGAACGTCAATCACAACAGAAGACGTAATTCATTCTATAATTTCACCATTGCGCACACATCAAATTCACATTACGATATGCGCAATCACAGTTAAACACAGTTGACAATCATACTAAAATCCCTAACATTGCGTGCGACACAATCCCTGGCCATAGCCCATTTTTCCTGTGGTGTGTCCAAACTTTAACCGCAACTGCCGATCAACTCTCACCGACTGACCCAGTCCAGTTCAGTCACCTTCACGACCTTATTTCCGTTCCGGTGACTCTCAGCATGCGCCACGTGGATTTAGATCCACGACTGTCACGTCCTTCCACGTGACTATATCTTATCATGCCATGAGCTATGATTTGTCTCTTGGCAATCTTCTATGTTAAACTATCTTTTGATGTTTTACTTTCTTATGCATCGTACTTCGCTGGCTGTGTCTGTGCTCTCTCACTGTACATTTCATCGATCTGCCCGGTTCTCTCACAACACGTAGATTGCCTGCTCGATCCCTTGGTTAGCCTACTGTTGCAATCGTCACAGAGCCACCTTGTCAAGGGGTACATGAGCCTCAGCTCTTGCACACTTTTTTTCTTTTGCATATCCTTTACAGGACATCGCTGTCAACACCAGCATCTTTCAGCTGTATGTTGATTTCTTGGCAAGATTACTCTCAGTAGTTTGCCATTGCTTTCTGAGCGGCCGGCTCACATACCCCGTAAGTTACCGATGCGATTCGAATCACTGCTGATTCTCACCGTCATCACGTCACCGACGAGAGTATACGAGATTACGGAGAAAAGTCATAACCTCTAAGCCACGAAGCCGGCTCTTGCACACTATGATGTAAAAATACGGATGATTTAACGTGTCTTCGGCTACTTGCATGTCTCCATCAATCGTCTGCGTACTTCATCTACCTTACCCTTGCAGCGAACAATCGTTGACTTGTTTAGAATGTAAATTTGTGGTTGCATCAATATTTGTGTTTACTTTCATCACCATCATGTGCCATGTCGGTAAGCGTGGGCGGTCATGTTTTGCCATCTCACTCGATCACCAAAGTCGTGGATCAGATCAGTGTTCTTGTCTCGACCATACCCAGGGAAGGTTAACCCGGTCAACAAATGCCCGCAGAAGTCGGGTGTGTCGGCCTAACGGCACAGGAACGCAGCTCTGCTATAAACAGGCACAACACAATCACGTCCGAAAAAAAAAAACTCCGGATGAACGAAGAAGAAGAAGTCTCGACCATACAACGTAGCCAAGCCATCTAGGTATTTATTTCTCTGTCCTCCCCTTATTCCCTTTCCCTTGATCTTGCCAGTTGTCACCAAGTTCACCAATTTATTTCTTCTAATAACGTGATCAAACATATGTTACTGTCTACGTCTAATTTCTCTAATCAGTTTACGGTTTTCATTTGTTTCTTGTAGGACTTGGTCATTGGTTTTTCTGTCTGTCCATGGTATTCTTTGCATTCTCCTCAGAAACCACATTTGCACAGCCATCTGATGTTTTTCAGCTTGTCTGCACATTGTCCACGCTTCACATCCTTACAAAAGCACAGGTTCTATGTAGCACCTCAAGACTCTTTTTCTCGTTTCAGTTGACATCTTTTTATTGGTTAGTATGTTTTTCATCTTACAAAAGGCTGACTTCGCCATGGCTATTCTTGTTCTAATCTCTTCAAGGCATCTCCCATCAGATGTTATGACTGTTCCGAGATAATTGTCCCGATTCACTTGTTTAAGAATATTCCCTTTTACTTGTATATTACATTGCGGTAGTTCCTTCTTCTTAGTGACGACCATAATCTATGGCTTCTTACAATTTAATTCTAACCCAAGTTGTTTACTATGTGCACCAATCGAATCTACTGAATATTGCAGATCCTGCTCATTGTCTACAATCAATACTGTATCGTTTGCATATCTAATGTTATTGATGTTATGTCCCTCAGTGATGATTCCTTTCATATCGTCAACTTTTCTGAAAATACATTCACTGTGCAGGGAAAAAAGATCTGGAGATATTACACATCCCTGTTTCACACCTCTCTTAATAGGCTGATATTGGCTTAGTTCATTATCAATCTTTACGGTAGCTAGTTGTTTCCAATATATATATAATATATATATATATATATATATATATATATATATATATATATATATATATATATATATATATATATATATATATATATATATATATATATATATGAAGTCTAAGAACTTTCCCATCAATTTGCAGATCTACAAGCATCTCTATCATGTTGACAAGTCTTACTTTGTCAAAAGCCTTTGTGTAGTCAATAAATCAAAGATGTAAGTCTTTGTTTACTTCTATAGAACGTACAGTTAATGTTCTCAGCATATACACAGCATTTACTGTATCCTTGCCTTCTACAAACCCACATTGTTCTTCTCCTATTTCGGGTTGTATTTATTTCCTAACTCTTTACATGATAATTCTTAGCAAAATCTTTGTAATGTGGCTCATTATACTAATTGTTCGATATTGATCGCATTCCAAGGCTCCTGATTTCTTTGGGATTGCAATAAATACAGAATTACATCATTCGTGAGGTATATCTCCTTTATCATATATTGTGTTCAGCAGTCCAGGGTCCTGATCTATTCCATATTCTTCTAAGGCAGTGATCATTTCTGTTGAGATGTTGTCTGGACCCGGGGTCTTGCCAGATTTCATATGGTTAAGAGCAATTTGAACTTCTATCTTCAGAATTGATGGTCCTTCGTTATTACTCCGAATATCATAATGTCTGACCATGTACGTAAAGTAGCATGTGCTTCTGTTCTGATTTGTCCATGTTTTGTTTTCAGGCAGCCTGCCGATGTAGGTGTTCTTTTATTAATAAGCTCCTGAATTATTGTGTGCATTAATTTGGTATTTTTACTGTTGTGTTTTTTTCCCCCATTTCTATGCAATTAGTTTTAAGTCATGCTTCTTATTTCTGACTTCTCTGTGAATCTCTTCATATTTGTCATGATTATTCTTGTGGTGTCTTCTTTTTTCCATTAGTCTTAAGATTTATTCAGTCATCCATTTCTTGCGACCTACTTTCTCTAATTTTTGGGATAGTGTTTTTTTTCTGCAGCCAAATTGATTAAATTCTTCAATATTTCCCATTGATCATCCACATCTTGAAATAAGATGTCTATACATCAAATGTGTTCTTTACTTCTATGTTAAAATTGTCTTGTATTTCCTTGTCATTTTTTAATGCACACAGATCATATTTAGTGTTTCTTGGTGTATACTTGACTTCCTTTAACTTTACATTCAATGTGTCTATACTTAGTCTGTGATCACTTTAACTGTCTGCATTTGAAACTGTTTTCGCGACGGTTAACGCATTTCGAAACCTTCTATTAATCAGGATGTAATCGATCTGGTTTCTAATCCTGCAGCCAGGACTTCTCCATGTCCATAATCTTCTGTGATGTTGCTTAAAGCAGGTGTTTCCGACAATCAGCTAATGTTCTTTTGCCCATTCTGCAAGTCTGTATCCTCTCTCGTTTCGTTCTCCCAAACCATGTTTACCTACAGTGCATCCATTAGCTTGATTTCTACTTTCGCATTGAAGTAATCCATTATGATGTTAATTTCTGAATGTTTACATTTCTTCAAGTATTCTCCATATCATTATAAAATTGCTCTACACTATCTTCACTGCTTTTTCCAGTTGGGGTATATATTTGAATGACTTTTACGTTAAGAGGTCTGTCGATTAATTTTACAAACAGAATCCTGCCTAACACTGCTCAATATCCTTTAACAGATTTTGATGTTTTAAAATCCAAAATAATTGCTACACCTCTTTGCCTTTCCTCTCTTCCAGAATATGTAATCTTAAAATCCTCCCATTTCTTGTTTGATGTTATCCAATTATCCATCTGCGCTCATTGTTCTAACATTCCAAGTTCCTATTTTTAATGATAGTAATCTTTTAAACCTAGTAGCCTGAGGACGGGCTGGAGTCACCTGGTGCACTTTACTATCCCTACCGGGCGAGGCTGCTCCTATGGAGCACCCATTTACGCAGTTTCTCTGATTTTTGACGATGTCGCAAAACATAATGTTCTTGGCATCTGTAAAGAAAGTAGTTTGCCAATGCTTGCCTTCTTAGAAGTGACCATACTGGTCAATGACGGTACCCATTGTTTCCCCAAGAAAGAGATCCTTTGCCTACTGTCGTGAAGCTGGGAACCATAACCCACAACTATCTGTCGGCTGCTCTTCAACCTCATCCACCACCTTCACCCATGGCTTCACCTAACCCTGATCGGGAGGCTAAATGGATACTCCACCTTGCCCAAGGGTGTCCCGTGGGCTAGCGGGGAGAAGGAGGCCCCTTACTTCTCCTTTGATAGGGGATACCTCGACCCCACTACCCAGTGTTTCCTTTACCTCTATCCGTCACATCCATCATTAAGCAACGAGCAGTTGCATCAATATTTGTGTTTCCTATAACGCCATCCGTTACAGTATCGTTAGACTACTTGTGGCTGCGTTAATATATGTGTTCCTTATACGGCCGTCCGTTCCCTCCATCGTTAGATTACTTGTGGTTAAATCAATATTTGTGTTTCTTATACTGTCTTCCGTTACATCCATCGTTAGGCTACTTGTGGTTGTGATAAAAGCTTCACCGACTTTCTTGGCGGTTTTTGTTCCCGTTGGCATGTGAGCAACATTGAGCCTACAGGTCTACAACCTCATACATGAGGATGTAGGTGGAGATCTTAGAGGTGGATAGCTGGTCACAGAGTTGCCACAGCAATCGTAATGTCTGATTCTCAGTCTGTATTGCAAGAAATTCAGAATGGACAGATGAGACATGAGTGTATACCAACAACTGACACTTCTGTTTGGCAAGGACTTACATGCCTGTACTACCTGGGTCATGCAGGCGTGGGAGATAAGAAGCCAACAGATTTATTAGCGACTAGTAGGCCAGTAGTTCGGGCACTTCCATTTGGATATGGTCAACATTATAAAGACTATATATCAACGAATGTTAACTGAAGAGACACTGGCAGAAGAAACAACATATTTAAGCTCTTCCTTTCCCACCCATTCAGAAAGCAAAGGCAAACAACCGAACGTAAACTTGCCAAGGAATCACAAACAGCCAGAACAAACGCTGAGGTTTACTGCGACGTCCTGTAAAATATATGCAGCTAATTTATCTATTTATTATTTTTTTTTTTTGGGGGGGGGGGGGGAACGCAGAATAGGAAGAATACTCCGCGGTTACAATAGGCGTGCTACTAGGACGATGTGCATCGACATCTTACAACATGCGTGATACTACAACGACTAGCATCGACATCTTACAACAGCCGTGATACTAGAACAATTAGCGTCATCTTAAAACAGGCGTGATACTAGAACGATTAGCATCGACATCTTACAACAGGCGTGATACTAGAACGACTAGCGTCGACATCTTACAACAGGCGTGATACTAGAACGATTAGCATCGACATCTTACAACATGCGTGATACTAGAACGATTAGCATCGATATCTTACAACAGGCGTGATACTAGAACGACTAGCATCGACATCTTACAACATGCCTAATACTAGAACGATTAGCATCGATATCTTACAACATGCGTGATACTAGAACGATTAGCATCGACATCTTACAACAGGCGTGATACTAGAACGACTAGCATCGACATCTTACAACAGGCGTGATACTAGAACGATTAGCATCGACATCTTACAACATGCGTGATACTAGAACGATTAGCATCGACATCTTACAACATGCATGATACTAGAACGACTAGCATCGACATCTTACAACATGCGTGATACTAGAACGATTAGCATCGACATCTTACAACATGCGTGATACTAGAACGACTAGCATCGACATCTTACAACATGCGTGATACTAGAACGATTAGCATCGACATCTTACAACATGCGTGATACTAGAACGATTAGCATCGACAGTTTGGGGCAGGCGTACTATTAGAACGATTAGTATCGACAGCTTGGGGCAGGCGTGCTATTGGAACGAGACCTTACCACAAGCGTGCTACTAGAACGAGTAGCATCGACTATCGTTCGAATAGCACGCCTGTTGTTATGTGTCGATGCCTATCATTCTATTAGCACATTTGTCGCAAGGTGCCAATTCTCATCGTTCTAGTAGCACATCTGTCGCAAGGTTTCGAGATTTACCGTACTTGTAGCACGCTTGTGGTAAGGTGTCGTGCTAATCGTTCTAGCAGCACGCCTTTGGTAAGGTATCGATGCACATCGTTCTAGTAGCACGCCTGTTGAAAAGGTGTCGGTGTCGATATATATATATATATATATATATATATATATATATATATATATATATATATATATATATATATATATATATATATATATATATATATATATATCATCAAGTGCCCGCTGGCGAAGGCGTCCGTGACTCTCTGAAGATCTCGGCCTTTGGTTTTCTGGATCAACTCCGCTGTTGATATTCCTCAATACCACCGTCGCAATCCATCCAGCATAATTTCTGTTGGTCTGCCTCTGCCTCTCTTTCCCTCGATCTTTCCAGTAGTCACGATGTTCTCCAAAGCCTCTCTTCTCAACACATGACCATAAAAACTTTGTCACTTTCTAGATTCATTAGTCCCTTCTAGGTAGTCGTTGTTAGTTTTTTTTTGGCACTCCAAGGGATTCGCAACATTCGTCTCAGGAACCACACTTCTGTCGCTTCCAATCTCTTCCTAATTTGTTCATTTACATTCCAAGATTCACAGCCATACAGCAAAACAGGTTTTACATAGCATTTCAGCACTCTCTTTCTTACATTGGACTCTTGCGTTGGGCTATTGGCGCTAACGCCATATTTTTATAGAACAAAGGACACTCGATGGGTGATATCCTCACGCCTGCTGCATACGAGCATACTGGACATGTGGTGTCACATCCGTATGTTGTCTGGGTAGTTTGTTTTTTTTTTTTAAACTTGAACTGGACTCCAGGGCCGCCCCAGCATAAATGGATACCGGGAAATGTCTTATAAAATAAAGGTGGGTGGCGTGACACTGTCTACATCATCCACCCAATGATGACTGGTCTACATAAATATGGATCTATCACAATTTACACAGTGCACCTATAGCATATGAAACAAGGCTCCTTCACTGCCCTTTATAAGCAGTCAGAAACCATTGACATGGATGGCTATCGGTATAGAGGTATAGAGGCTCTACATGATCATACTTGTTTTACCTCCCCACATACCGAGTTCGAAACACAGCTACGGGCGATTTGGAAGAAGATCGCCTGGCGCTGAGTTTTATACTGTGGTATGAGTGTCGGTCTATCAGAAACAATGAGAAACTACTGAAAGTAAGCTTGCTAACAAATCACAAACCGATAAAAATGTTGGAGTTGCAATGTTCTGTAAAGGATATACAACTAACTTACCTCCCCAAGAAGATGAGTTCCATTGGTCCTAACGTTGCCTATGTATCCGCGGACCTTCATCAATCCAGCGTCCATGAACAAGAGGCTGTGTTCTCCAGTGAGCGTGCCGTTCCACTTCACAATGGGCATTCTCCGGTAGATCTCTGCTCCTTGCTGCGTTGTGTATACATACAAAGAGGTGAGTGGAGAGTGTCGGCAATGCGTTCTACATTTCACACACACGGAGAGAGAGAGTGCAAGAGAGAGAGAGAGAGAGAGAGAGAGAGAGAGAGAGAGAGAGAGAGAGCAAGAGAGAGAACGAACGAACGAACGAACGAACAAACTTTATTTTAAAAGGGTAACAAATTGGGCACGCAGGCCCGTCTTACATTCGACCCTTTCAATCACTCATCTTTCATTCATCAAATGTGCATGTTATATTAACATAGGGAGAAGAAACATTGTCAAATGGATTTTGTAAGCATAAACAATGCATATTACGCATGGTACATTCACATGAGAAAACAAAAAAAAAAAAAACATTATCAAATGAAAGTTGTAAACATAAACAGTGCATATTGCAATGTTGTGAGACACATCCCCCATCCACCCTCATATCCCGCAGCCACCAACACATCCCCCACCCACAAAACCTCCCTCACCCACCCACACATACCTCCACGCACTCACACAGAACCAGGCAAACATACATGCCGCCACCCACCCACTGATCCCCCACCCACACACATTTCCCCACCCATACACACATCCTCACACACCAAGAAGAAGAAGAAGAAGAAGAAGAAGAAGAAGAAGAAGAAGAAGAAGAAGAAGAAGAAGAAGAAGAAGAAGAAGAAGAAGAAGAAGAAGAAGAAGAAGAAGAAGAAGAAGAAGAAGAAGAAGAAGAAGAAGAAGAAGAAGAAGAAGAAGAAGAAGAAGAAGAAGAAGAAGAAGAAGAAGAAGAAGAAGAAGAAGAAGAAGAAGAAGAAGAAGAAACCACACACACATACCCCCGCCAACCCACATCCCGCACCTATCCACACACATGAGCCGTAATCTCACAATTTTCCCCACCCACCCACACACACATCGGCCAACCTACATCCACTCACCCACCCAATATTCGCCACCTCTCAACTACACATCCCCACCTATACACACATCCCCACCCATAAACACATCTCCCCACCTGCCCACACATATCCCCCACCCAAAAACACACACCTCCCACCCACACACACCCCGCCACCCACATATACCCCACCCACACACATCCGCCGCTCACACACATCTTGTCACAACTACACACCTCCCCCACCCATACACTCATCTCTCACACACATCCACCCACTCAAGTGCTCATCCATCAACCACTCACACCCACACATCACCCACGCGCACATCAACACATGCATCTCTCATCTACCCTCCCACCCACACACACACACCGCAACCACCCAGCCAAACACACATCCCCCATCCTCGCATACATCCTTCAGTCACCTGCACATCCCACACCTCCCCCACCTCTCACACATAACCCCTCCCACACAAAACTCCACCCATAAACACATGCCCCCCTTACACAAACACATCCCCCACATACATTCCCCATACACATCCCGCCCACACATCTTCCTACCCACTCACACATCCTCCACCTACAAACATCCTCACCACCCACACATACATCCTCCACCCACTCACATTTACCCCATCCACACTCACACACTCGCACCCACACAGACATATCCCATTTACAGACACCCCCCACACTCATCCCCCACACCCATTACACACCCATCCCCCAACCCACACAATCTCCTACACACCCATTCACCCACCCAAACACACATTCCCTACCCACACCCCCTCCCAACCCACCAACACCTACATACTTCCTACTATCCTCTCAAATATCCCCCCCCCCCACGCACACACACATATCCCTCACACACACATACATCCACCACCGACTACACATCCCTTCACACATCCACACATCACCCATTAACCCATACACATCCCCCCACACACACACACACACACACACACACACACACACACACATATCCCTCACATACACACCCATACACACATCCTCACATCTAGACACATACATGATGCCTCACATGATCACTGAAACTAATAAGAACAAACTCCCACACTTTACACACAATTGAGACACTGACTGAAACTAATAAGAACAAACTCCCACACTTTACACACAATTGAGACACTGACGATTGTCGTGAAAATTCTCGCAATTGCAAGAAGTGGAGAAAAAATTGTACATATACATTATGTAGCGTAAAAATTAGTGATGCAATTCAACTCTCTCTTTTTTTTCTCTCTCCCTCTCTCCTACTCTCTCTATCTCTCTTTCTGTCTCTCTCTCTGTCTCTCTCTCTCTCTCTCTCTCTCTCTCTCTCTCTCTCTCTCTCTCTCTCTCCCACTCACTAACTCTCACTCACATCACAGTAATGTTATATTATACATGATAAATCAAGTGGCATACAAAATGATAAGATGAGAATAAACCACACACAAAAAATATGGAATGGCATGTTACAGGACAGAGAGAGAGAGAGAGAGAGAGAGAGAGAGAGAGAGAGAGAGAGAGAGAGAGAGAGAGAGAGTGCAAGAGAGAGAGAGAGCGAGAGAGAGAGAGAGAGAGAGAGAGAGAGAGAGAGAGAGCAATACATTCTACATTTCAAAGAGAGAGAGAGAGAAAGAGATAAGGGGGCTGAGTGGTCTCGAGGTATGGTGTCCGCCTCGAGTGTTGGAGATCCCGGGTTAAAGCCCCGGTGAGGGCCGGGAGTTTTTCATGTGGACTTCTAGTAACAAAATTTCCCCTGGTCTCTGGATAGTGAGATCGGACGCCCGTGTGTATAGTTGCGCATGTAAAAAAAAAAATCCCTTGGCAGTTGGAAATCGAAAAAGAGTAGCCTAACGGCGCTGCCCGGGCAAAATTTCGAGTTAAAAATCAACCCAAAGTATTTCTAGATCCACGCCGTTGCTACGGAGTTCGTGCACTGAGCTGAGACTTAGGCTTGAGTTAGGAGTAGAACGGAGCACTTGTGGGTTACACCCGTGTGACGTGATTGATCCGCCGACTAGACTAAACTAAACTAAACAGAGAGAAAGAGAGAGGGGGAGAGGAGAGGGAAGACAGGAGAGGGAGGTAATGAGAGAGAGCTAGGGAAGAAGAGAGAGGACGAACGAACGAATGGACATTATTTTCAAAAGGTAACAAATTGGGTACGCAGGCCCGTCTTACATTCAGCCCTTCCAATCACTCATCTTTCGTTCATCAATAGTGCATAATACATTAATATAGGGAGCAAAAAAACATTGTCAAAAGAATGTTGTAAACATAAACAATGCATATTACCATGTTATGAGACAAATCCCCCACCCACCCACCCACCCCTCCCCCATCCATCCACACATCCCCCACACACATATCCCCAACACACATCGCCCACCCAACCAAACACACACACACACCCAGGCACACATACATTCCCCCCACCCATCCACCCATCCCCCACATCCCACAGCCACCCACACCCCCACCTACACACATCTCCCCACAAAAAAACACATCTCTCACTCACCACACATCCTCCCACTCACAACAAATCCCACCCACCCACACACCCCCAGGCACACATACAAGCACCCACCCACCCATCACCCATCCACACATCCCCCACCTACACACATCTCCCCACCCACACATACATCCTCCACCCAACAAAACTCACCCACCCACATATCCTCCACCACCCACCCACACAATCGCAGCCACCCAGCCAAACAAAATCCCCCAACCGCACACCCGCCCCCCCCCCCTACCCACACGTATCCCTGCCAACCCAAATATCCCGCATCTACCAACACACAAAATCCGCATCCACCCACATTTCCCCCACTTGCACACATCCCCACCCACACAATCTCCCCAACCCACCCACAAATCCCGAACCCACACACACACACATCCCCAATCCATTCCCAACCTACACACACTCAGCCACCCACATATACTCTACCCACCCACCCCCAGTCACCCATTCCCCAATCACACATACCTTAACCACACATCCCTTAACCACACATCTCCCACCAACACCCCTCACACACACACCTCCCTACCCACACATCTCCCCACCCATACACACATCCCCCTTCCACAAACACACACCTCCCACACACACACACCCACCCACACACAGATCCCCACACACTCATCTCCCACACACATCTATCCTCTCATGTACCCATCCCTCAACCACTCACACGCACACATCCTCCACCCACTCATCAACACATACATATCTCATCTACCCACCCACATTCACATACCTCAACCACCCAGCAAAACATACATCCCTCCCTCTCATATACATAATTTATCCACCCTCACATCCCACACCCAATCACACCTCCCCCACCCACCCACACACCCATCACCTACACACATCTCCCCTCCTACACAACACCCCACCCATATACACATCCCTAACCCACACACACATCCCCCACCCACACACACGTCTCCCTCACACATCCCCCATTCACATAACCACCCACACATCCTTCAGCCACATGCACACACACATCTCCCTACCCATCTCCCACCCACCCACACATTCCCCACCTAAAAGCACCCTCACCACCCACATATACATCCTCCACCCACCCACACACACCTCCATCGACACAGACATATTCCCCCACCCACACTCACATCCCCACACCCATGCCCTGCCAAAACGCTGTCATTCATAATTTGAACTGTAACTGTGAACAATATAACTGTAGCTCGTTATCAATTAACTTGAACAGCGCTTTGGTTTTGAAACCAAAAGAATAAATAAGGTCGAATCGTAGACATGAGTGTAATCGAATCAATCGCTGTTTAATTTTTCACACAGCTCATCGGCTTTGCATATCATCAAATATTGTTCAACATGTACTGTGCCTGGTGGACCACCAGGGCGGTCGGTAACTATATTATTGACAGAAATATTAATGTTAGCCCTTACAAACCTTTTAACTGATTGTTTCTGACTTACGTTCTATGTCTTTCAATTCACCTTCTGTCTATCCTCAAGGTCCATTTCTCGCCGCTTCTGAATTCTAACTAATTTCCTCGGCAGTCGGTTCATTCATTCTCAGCGTCATCTCATAAGAGTGTGTTACAATGTCTTTTCTATATGTAACTCATATTCCAGCCACTTTGTCCATGTAAAACTATTGATTCGCCAATTTGAATGTCCTGATAGTTTCCGCACAGCCTGCCATTCCAAACTCAACAAAGTCTGTCTGTTGTTCGGTGACGTCAGAATGATGTTTCTCTCTGTTGACAACTTGTCTCCTAATTTCTCTGTGCGTTTTCGCTTCTAGGATATACATCTATTTTCTGTGACGTAATTCTCGGGCATTAGCTATATGACATGCCCCCACACCATCACACACGCATCCCTCACCCCACACTTATCCCCCACACCCCGACACATACCTTCACCCACCTACACATCCCCCATCTACCCACACACTTCCTCCACTCACAACCACTCCACACATACATCCCCCACACACATATCCCCCCCCCCACACACACACACATCCCCCACATACACACCCATACACATCCTAAAATCTAGACACTTACATGATGCCTCACATAATCACTGAAACTAGTCTGAACAAACTCCCACACTTTACACACATACGGACGATTGTCGTGAGTATTCTCGCAAAAATTGGAAAAAATTGGAAACAAAAATTGTACATATACATTGTGAAACGTAAACATTTGTGATGCAATTCAACTCTCTCTTGCTTTCTTCTTACAGACACGCACACACACACACACACACACACACACACACACACACACACACACACACACATTCTCACATTCCCTCACTCTTTCTCTCTCTCTCTCTCTCTCTCTCTCTCTCTCTCCTCTCTAACGCTCACTAATTCTCTCACTCATTCTATAGTAATGTGCATGTGTTCGTATTATACATGATTATATCAAGTGGTATATAAAATAATATGAAAGATGAGAATACACAAAAAATATGGAATCAAGTGGCATTCAAAATGATAATACGACAGATGAGAATACACAAAAAATATGGAATAGCATGTTACATGATATGCGTGCGCTCAACTCTCTCGCCCTTCTTGCATACACATACACTCACACACACGAGCACCCACACATAAACACATCCACTACCCACCAGCTCACACATCCCGCTCCTACCAACACATCCCCCACACACACAATCTCCCTCCCCCACCCACACATCTCGCACCCACCAACACACACATCCCCATCCAAGCATCTCTTCCCAATCACGTATACATCACCACCCATCCCCCACCCACACACACTCACCCCCCATACATCCACACACCCATAATTACCCATCCGCCAACCACGCATCCCTCAACCACAACACCCCCACCAACACACATATCCCCAACCCACCCACACACGTCTCTCACCCACTCACACATACCCCACCCACTCACACATCCTAACCCACACACACACATCTCCCACACACACATCTTCCACAATGCATCCCCCACCCGCACATCCCCACCACCCATACATTCTCCATCCACACACACATCTCCAACCCACCCACACATACATCCTCAATACACCCACACACACATCCCCACCACACGCCTCTCCCCTACCCACACCACACATCCCGACCCATAAACACAACCTCCAAACCCATCCTCGATGCCACCTACACACACACCCACACATCCACACACACATTCCCAGCCACCCACACCCACAAATCCCAGTACCCACCACCAACACACACCCTCCCACCCAAAAAACCTACCCCCACCCACAGGTCCCCACCCAAAACACGCATTCCCCCACTCACACTTCCCTCATCCAAACACACATCCTCACCCACCCGCACATCTCCCAACACACACACATCCCCTACATATCTCCCCACCCATCCATATCTCCTCACCCACCCATATCTCTCCACCCCCTCCCTACCCACCCACACACATACACACACACACACACATCCCCAAATGGAAAAACTGTGAAAATGAAAACAATTTGTTATTAGTTGTGTAACGAAAAAAAGTTATGCAATTCAATAAAGAATATAAGTCTTGGAATTGACATAAACATGATGAAATACGCAGTGTATATAGTACATGTTAAAATCAAGTGGCAGTAAAAATGATAATATGAAAGATAATACAAAAGAAATATGGAATAGCATATACCTCTTTATTTTCTTTCCCGCACACTACACTATCTCTCTCATTGTCTCACACTCTCTCTCATTGTTTCTCTCTCTCTCTCATTGTTTCTCTCTCTCTCTCTCTCTCTCTCTCTCTCACTCGCTCTCACTCTCTCTCACTCTCTCACACACATATCACTCTCTCTCTCTCGCTCTCTTTGTCTCATACTTACTCTCTCACTCACTCACTCACTCTCTTACATCCTATCTTACTCACTCACTTTCACACTCGCTCACACACAAACACATAGTGAAAAATGATACCACTAGGGTGACTCATGGAGGCATATAGTCGGTATTGAGTAAGTATTGAAAGAGTTTTCGGTTGAATGTGTAAGGACTCATTGGAGTTTTCAGATCTGATGGAAGTTTTGTATAAGTCCAATCTAGGTTTTGAGACATATAATAAATTTAAGCGCTTGCTGTTCATTGCATGAGATTGAATCAACATTTGAAGATACTCAGAGGTATTTTTAGATATTACTTTATTCACTAATTTGGCTTTGTTAAAGAGGAAACGCGTTCGAAGTGGTAGAAGCCTTAGATCATCATCATCATCATCATCATCTTCCACTTCTGCCGTCAAGCGCCGTGGGGAGGAATAATTTGCGTTCCAGCGCCCGCTGAGCGGCACTGGATAGTGTCATTCCGTGTGATTGTACAATGTCTTTGATGTCGTCAATCCATTTTCTTCTTGGACGTCCTCTTGATCTTGTCGCAGATGAGCTTGCCTTAGATGACTATATAAATTATCACTTTCAGCATGTTTTGTGCCAGAAACTAGACGTATAGCCCACTTTTGAAGAGAACAAAGTCGTTTCATATTGGATTTAGGGCAACCCTCCAAGACTGTGGAACAATAATCGAGATGAGATTGAATATAGGATGTGTAGAATAACTTTTGCGTGCTTTCGTCCAGGAAGTGCTGAATTTTAGCAAGGTGGTAAACTTTCAGTGCTATTTTCTTGGTAAGGACGTGGACATGAGAGCTCCAATTTAAATGTATATCAGTTAAAAGACTTAATGACTTATGTTCATTTACATTAACTATAGGTAACGTGTCTATGCGGAGTACGAGCGCTGCCCCAGTTATGGCTAGTGTCTGAAGTTTTTGTCTGGTCGTTACTAGCATAGATTTGGTTTTGCCGATGTTAATTTGCATGCGGTTTTCATTGCTTCATCTAGTAAGATTTTTTTTATGTTGCATATCCCTTGCAGGACGTTGCAGTCAACACCTGCATTTTTCAGCTGCTGTTGATGTACTAGGCAAGTTGTTTTTTACGTTCAGTAGTTTGCCATTGCTTTCTGAACGACCGGCTCCCATACGAACACGTTATAACGCAACGTGACACGGTCTGCTGCACAAATCGGTCGCGGCTGCGTTTCGAACGCCTAATAAGCGGCTCGTGAACCGCGTTCACAAGCCTTTGGCCACGGAGACCGGCTAGTAAGACTATCAAGTTCTTTTTGTAAATAACTTTCTAGTTCATTACTGTTCTCCTGGCTACCACATATAGTACAATCGTCTGCAAATAGATCACACGCAGAAGAGAACGAGGGAGGCATTCATAGGTCATGTTTAATAACTATGCCGGCTTCGTGGCCAAAGTGTTACTGGTGCAGTTCGTAATCCCGCATACCCGCATTCAAAGCACAGCTGTGGGCGATTTGGCAGTAGACCGCCTTAAGTTGGTTGTTTAGGAAATGGTATGCACGCCGGTCGTTCAGAAAGCAATGGCAAACTACTGAACATAAACTGTCCCAAGAATCACAAACAGCCAAAATATGCCGGGGTTGACTGCTACGTCCTGTAAATGATATGCAACTAACTTTTAATAACCATGATAAACAGTGTGGGCTGAAATAACTTCCATTATCTGTGTCTGATAGGTTTAATGCGCATGAACGGTATATCGATATCGCTTCATGATAAGATAGTTCGGACAATTCCATTTAGTTAATGAGCTAAAGTGGGATCCCAAATCGCTTCATGACAACATATTTCAGACAACTCCATTTAGTTAATGAGCTAAAGTGGGATCCCAAATCGCTTCATGACAACATATTTCAGACAACTCCATTAAGTTAATGAGCTAAAGCGGGATCATAAAAATCTCTTCATCACAACATAGTTCGGACAACTCCATCAGTTAATGAGCTAAATTGGGATCCCAAATCGCTTCATCAACCCCCATAGAAGCTCCCTATCAATGGCATTACAGGCGATTTATAAGTCCATATATCCAATATAAAGTAGTCTGTTTAACTGATCATGTGCCGAAGGATAACATATCGCTAAATGTGACCTCCCATTTGGACAGGAGGGCGATATATTGCCATATTAGGGCGATCGTATTATTTGTTTAATTTTGTGGTATTTTCCGTAATTTCGATGTTCAGTGAATAGAACTTTACATTACAATACCTGCTCATGTAATTATGCAACGTGGTTGGTCAAAGCCTACGATTTTGTGCAGCACTGAATCAGTTAATTCCATGATGTGTTCTTCTGTTATGGGTAATTATGTTAAATGGTGCTCCATAGACTGGGGCGGTGGCATGGAGGAATATCAACAGTGGGACTGATCTAGAACACAACACACAGAGACGTGTGGAGCATGAACGCCTACGCCAGCCGACATGGCACGTGATGACGATTATGATGATGATAGTAAAAGGCACAGTGTGATTTTGAATGAACAGTGATGCATGTTATAGATTCTGCAACGTATGAATACTGCAAGGTATAAATCCTGCAATGTATAATTCCTGCAAGGTATAAATGCTACAAGGTATTGATCCTGCAATGTATAAATCCTTCAAGGTATAAATCCTGCAAGGTATGAATCCTGCAACGTATAAATCCTGCAAGGTATGAATCCTGCTAGGTATTAATCTGCAAGGTATGAATCCTGCAAGGTATGGATCCTGCAAGATGGGACATGTGAACAATGACGCAAGGTATTAATCCTGCAAGGTATGAAACCTGCAAGGTATGAATCCTGCAAGATTTGAATCCTGCAAGATGTGTATCCTGCAAGGTATGTATCCTGCAAGTTATGAATCATGCAAGGTATGAATCCTGCAAGGTATGGATATTGCAAGATATGAATCCTGCAAGGTATGAATCCTGCAAGATATGAATCCTGCAAGGTATGAATCCCGCAAGGTATGAATCCTGCAAGGCATGAATCCTGCAAGGTATGAATCCTGCAAGGTATGAATCCTGCAAGATATGGATCCTTCAAGGGGTGGATCCTGCAATGTATGGATCCTGCTAGGTATGAATCCTGTAACATACGAATCCTGCAAGGTATGGATCCTGTATTGTATGAATCCTGCAAGGTGTGGATCCTGCAATGTATGAATCCTGCAAGGTATGAACCCTGCACGGTATGAATCCTGCAAGGTATGAATCCTGCATGGTATGAATCCTGCAAGGTATGAATCCTGCAGGGTGTGGATAATGCATGATATGAATCCTGCAAGGTATGAATCCTGTAGGGTGGGGGTAATGCATGATATGAATCCTGCAAGGTATGAATCCTGTAGGGTGGGGGTAATGCATGATATGAATCCTGCAAGGTATGAATCCTGCAAGGTATGAATCCTGTAGGGTGGGGGTAATGCATGATATGAATCCTGCAAGGTATGAATCCTGCAGGGTGGGGGTAATGCATGATATGAATCCTGCAAGGTCTCAATCTGCAAGGTCTGAATCCTGTAGGGTGGGGGTAATGCATGATATGAATCCTGCAAGGTATGAATCCTGTAGGGTGGGAGTAATGCATGATATGAATCCTGCAAGGTATGAATCCTGTAGGGTGGGGGTAATGCATGATATGAATCCTGCAAGGTATGAATCCTGTAGGGTGGGGGTAATGCATGATATGAATCCTGCAAGGTATGAATCCTGTAGGGTGGGGTAATGCATGATATGAATCCTGCAAGGTATGAATCCTGTAGGGTGGGGGTAATGCATGATATGAATCCTGCAAGGTATGAATCCTGCAAGGTATGAATCCTGCAAGGTATGAATCCTGCAAGGTATGATTCCTGCAAGGTATGAATCCTGCAAGGTATGAATCCTGCAAGGTATGAATCCTGCAAGGTATGAATCCTGCAAGGTATGAAACCAGCAAGGTATGGATCCTGCAAGGTATGAATCCTGCAAGGTATGAATCCAGCAAGGTATGGATCCTGCAAGGTATGAATCCAGCAAGGTATGGATCCTGCAAGGTATGAATCCAGCAAGGTATGGATCCTGCAAGGTATGAATCCTGCAAGGTATGAATCCAGCAAGGTATGGATCCTGCAAGGTATGAATCCAGCAAGGTATGGATCCTGCAAGGTATGAATCCTGCAAGGTATGAATCCAGCAAGGTATGGATCCTGCAAGGTATGAATCCAGCAAGGTATGGATCCTGCAAGGTATGAATCCTGCAAGGTATGAATCCAGCAAGGTATGAATCCTGCAAGGTATGAATCCTGCAAGGTATGAATCCAGCAAGGTATGAATCCTGCAAGGTATGAATCCAGCAAGGTATGGATCCTGCAAGGTATGAATCCTGCAAGGTATGAATCCAGCAAGGTATGGATCCTGCAAGGTATGAATCCAGCAAGGTATGGATCCTGCAAGGTATGAATCCTGCAAGGTATGAATCCAGCAAGGTATGGATCCTGCAAGGTATGAATCCAGCAAGGTATGGATCCTGCAAGGTATGAATCCAGCAAGGTATGGATCCTGCAAGGTATGGATCCTGCAAGGTATGAATCCTGCAAGGTATGAATCCAGCAAGGTATGGATCCTGCAAGGTATGAATCCAGCAAGGTATGGATCCAGCAAGGTATGAATCCAGAAAGGTATGGATCCAGCAAGGTATGAATCCAGCAAGGTATGGATCCAGCAAGGTATGAATCCAGCAAGGTATGGATCCAGCAAGGTATGAATCCAGCAAGGTATGGATCCTGCAAGGTATGAATCCAGCAAGGTATGGATCCTGCAAGGTATGAATCCAGCAAGGTATGGATCCTGCAAGGTCTCAATCTGCTAGGTCTGAATCCTGCAAGAGGAGACAGGTGAATCAGCTAAGAGATGTTGGGCAGGGAAACTAGCGAAGGATGGAGAATGTCTCAGTGACCGGCTTCAATACTTGTACTTACTTTCAGAAGATCCGGGATGGCGAATCCGTTGGTATTCAGTTTGAAAGGTTGAACCTCTGGCAGGCTGACACTCTTGCCACAGACGTCTACCATTTCTAGTCGTAACATACCAGTGAGATCATGCGTGGAAGAGATAGATCATGTGTGAGGGAGGGAGATCATGTATGGGAAAGTTATATCATGTATGAGAAAGTTACATCATGTGTGAGAAAATTAAATCATGTGTAAGAAAGTTACATCAGGTGTGAAAAGGTTACAGCATGTGTGAACAAGCTACATCATGTGTGAGAAAGTTGCATCGTGTGTGAGAAAATTACATCATGGGTGACAAAAATAACATCATATTATCATAGTGTGTAAGTTAAATCATATTGTGTAAGTTATATCATTATATAATATTTCTTAAGTTATATAATATTATAATATTGTGCAATTTATATCATATTATCACATTGTGTACGTATCTCATATTGTGCAAATAATATCATAATATCATATTGTGTATGCTACATCATATCATCATACTGTGTAAGTTATGTTGTGCAAGCTGTATCATAATATCATATTAGGTAAAGTTTTATAATATTGTGCAAGTTGTATCATATTATCATATTGTGTACGGTATATAATAATAGCATAGTGGGTTTGTCATATATCAAACTGTACAATGTATATCATATTGTGTAAGCTATATCATATTTCTCTGAGTTATATTCCATCTGTGTAAGCTATATAATATTGTGTAATTTATATCATATTGTGTAAGTTATATCATATTGTGTAAGTTATACCATATTGTTTATGTTATATCATATTATGTAAGTCATACCATATTGTTTATGTTCCATCATATTGTGTAAGTTATATCATATTGTGAAAGTTATATCATATTGTTTATGTTATATCATATTGTGTAAGTTATATCATATTGTGTAAGTTATATCATATTGTTTATGTTATATCATATTGTGTAAGTTATATTATATTTTGTAGGTTATATAATATTGTGTAAGTTATATCATATTGTGTAAGTTATACCATATTGTGTAAGTTATATCATATTATGTAAGTTATATCATATTGTGAAAGTTATACCATATTGTGTAAGCCATATCATATTGTGTACGTTTTACCATATTGTGCAAGTTATATCATATTGTGTAAGTTATATCATATTGTGTAAGTTATATCATATTGTGTAAGCCATATCATATTGTGTAAGTTTTACCATATTGTATAAGTTATATCATATTGTGTAAGTTATACCATATTGTGTAAGCCATATCATATTGTGTAAGTTATATCATATTGTGTAAGCCATATCATATTGTGTAAGTTATATCAAATTGTGTAAGCCATATCATATTGTGTAAGCCATATCATATTGTGTGAATTATTTCGCATTGTGTAAGTTATATCATATTGTGTAAGTTATATCGTATTGTGCCCGTCTCCGTGGCCAAAGACGTACGAACGCGGTTCGTGAGTCGCTTACCAGGCGTTCGAAACGCAGCTGCGACCGATTTGTGCAGCAGACCGTGTCACGTTGTGCTATAACGTGTTGGTATGGGAGCCGGTCGTTCAGAAAGCAGTGGCAAACTACTGAACGAAATACTTGCCTAGTACATCAACAGCAGCTGAAAAATGATGGTGTAGACTGCAACGTCCTGCGAGGGATAGGCAACATTGTTTTTAAAATATCGTATTGTGTAAGTTATATCATACGGTGTAAGTTTATCATATTTCTGTAAGTTATATCATATTGTGAAAGTTATATTTGTGTAAACTGTATCATATTGTTTAAGTTTTGTCATTTCTGTGTCAGTTATATCATATTTGTGTAAATTATGTAATACTTTAGTAATAGTAGTAGTAGTAGTAGTAGTAGTAGTAGTAGTAGTAGTAGTAGTAGTAGTAGTAGTAGTAGTAGTAGTAGTAGTAGTAGTAGTAGTAGTAGTAGTAGTAGTAGTAGTAGTAGCAGCAGCAGCAGCAGCAGCAGCAGTAGCAGCAGTAGAAGTTGTAGGTATTAGTAACTGTAGTAGCAGTAATAAAAGTTGTTGTAATTGTAATAGCGATGTACTATTTCTATTGCTATTGAGATTCTTACATACCAGTTGGAGCCGAAAAGATCACCTCCAGTTCATACGTGGGTTTGAAAGTATGAACACCAATTCTAGCCAACACACTGACTGCGTTTGTAGTACCGCTGAAAGCCAAGAACAAATCAGATTTCAGGAACAGATACTACGAGTTACTGTCGAAGGATTGGCAAGCGGAGGGCAAGAATCCCTTTCCCCACATTGCAACGTCTTGGGGATATCAAGAATCAATTTCCCCACATTGCAACGTCTTTGGTATATCAAGAATCAATTTCCTCACATTGCAACGTCTTGGGTATATTAAGAATCAATTTCTCCACATTGCAACGTCTTGGGTATATCAAGAATCAATTTCCTCACATTGCAACGTCTTTGGTATATCAAGAATCAATTTCCCCACATTGCAACGTCTTTCAGAAGGGCGAGAAATACAGAACAGCAAAGTATGGAAGGAAAATCAATATCAAGTACACGGTTATGGTATTAACGCGATCTTGATATAATCTTAATTCCCCTCTGGAAGCCCTAAAATTCCCTCCTTGGGGTGGGGGTGGGGGGATTATCCTCCAACGGTTGAGAACCACTGCACTAGAAGGACGATATGGTCAATATTAAGCTCCTGTCGTTACTTCCCATCCGATTTTATACGGTTTTCTAGTGACTGCCGCTTTCATCGACGATAAACTGTATTTTTCGATTCTGGCAGCGGCCTTACGCATTTATATCTGTGCGGGTTGTTGATTTGTCGAGTCTCCTATCTGTTCCACTTTTCATATGGAGCAGTGGGGGTGGGGGGGGGGGATTTTGTGTAATATTCACTGGCACAGAAGTGGAGCCTTGTGGGGCGACCCTATGCCGTGAAGTTGGAGGACCGAACACATGACCATCGTGTCGGTAGTCAACAGATCTTGTCAGTGTTGTACCACGGCTTCCTGGGTTTATTGATAGTGGCTACAGTGGATACGGCCATGGGGTACCTGGGTTGATTGATAGTGGCTACAGTAGACACGGCCATGAGGTACCTGGATTGATTGATAGTGGCTACAGTAGACACGGCCATGGGATACCTGGGTTGATTGATAGTGGCTACAGTAGACACGGCCATGAGGTACCTGGATTGATTGATAGTGGCTACAGCAGACACGGCCATGTGGTACCTGGATTGATTGATAGTGGCTACAGTAGACACGGCCATAACTGGATTGATTGATAGTGGCTACAGTAGACACGGCCATGGGGTACTTGGATTGATTGATAGTGGCTACAGTAGACACGATACGCCCATTTTGTATTATGTTTGTGACCCGAGTCTGTCTTTATGACTGGCATCAACAGAAAACGACAGATGTGTAGTCTTGTTTTTGTTTTCCCGTTCTAGGTTAAACACGGGCGTGGAGGTCGGCATGGACAAATAGATGAGAGCGTTGGCTCTTAAACATCCGGTGTACTGATGCCGAGGTTTCGGGTGAAACCCATACACCGGTCAGTTGGACTCAAATGTTGACTTCTCGTCCTTGACTTTGACATATAAATTGCAAGTACCTCTGAAGTCGGAGTGGGTTCGCCTGATGCCGAGGGACACTGGTAATAAGGGAAGCTAATCCGTAGGCAAATATCAGCCCAGCACTAGAAGTAGTAGCACGTGTATAGACGACGCTCAAAGCTATCGATGGATATAAAAAAACAAACTCACACGGGCATAACGGAAAACAACAGGTGTGTACGTCTTGCGTCTCTATCCCGTTCTAGACTTACAAACTAGAATCATCGTAAAGCAACTGATGTGTTCTTCTTACTTCTCATCCCATTCTAGGTGTAATACTATAATAAACGGGGAGTTGCTTTATTCTTCGTGTTTCTCATGCCGGTCTAGGTTTACTACTATAATAAATGAGAAGCAATAGATGACGGCCGGCTTCGTGGCTTAGAGGTTATGACTTTTCTCCGTAATCTCGTATACTCTCGTCGGTAACGTGATGACGGTGAGAATCAGCAGTGATTCGAATCGCATCGGTAACTTACGGGGTATGTGAGCCGGCCGCTCAGAAAGCAATGGCAAACTACTGAGCGTAATCTTGCCAAGAAATCAACATACAGCTGAAAGATGCTTGTGTTGACAGCGATGTCCTGTAATGGATGTGAACAAAAATAGATGACGGTAATAAATTTTTATTGTGTTTCTCATTCCAGTCCAGGTTTATCACTGGCATAAACGGGAATAAACGCCTGTGTACCTCTTATTTCTCATTCCAGTCAAGGTTTATCACTGGCGTAAACGGAAAGCAACGGCCGTGTTTCTCGTGTCTCTCATTCCAGTCCAGGTTTATCACTGACATAAACGGGTAGCATCGGCTATGTACCTCTTTCTGATTCCAGTCCAGGTTTATCACTGGCTTAAAATTGAAGCATCGGCTATGTACCTCTTGTTTCTCATTCCAGTCCAGCTTTATCACTGACATAAACGGGTAGCATCGGCTATGTACTTCTTGTGTCTGATTCCAGTCCAGGATTATCATTGGCATGAACGGGAATCAGTGCTCGTGTACCTCTTGTTTCTCTCTCACCTCTAGAATTATCAATAGCATAAACGAGAAGCAACGGATGCATAATTGACATGCGTACACTGCAGAAAGCCGGCTACTTAGAGAAGGTGGTTACGGATGCAGTTCGAATACCGCATACCGCGTTCGATACACAGCTTCGGGCGATTTGGCAGCAGATCGCCTGGAGTTTATTTTTCATGAAAGTGGTATGAGTGTCGGTAGTTCATTAAGCGACGAAAAACATTTTTTTTTTTTGCGTATCCTATTTACAGGACATTGCAGTCAACACCAGTATGTTTCAGCTGCTGTTGATGTCGTAGCAAGTTTCACGTTCAGTAGTTTGCCATTGCTTTCTGAACGACGGGCTCACATACCTTTCCCTAAGAAACCAAGGCGACGCGATCCGCTGCCGAATCTCGCGCAGCTGTATTTTGTACGTGGGTATACAGGATTACGAACAGCTTCAGTAACCCCTTCGCCAGGGAGACGGCAATTGGAAACTACTGAACGTAAACGTGCCAAGAAATCACGAATAGCCCAAACAATTGTGGGGATAACTGTGACGTCCTGTAATGAATATGCAACTAACTTTGTTTTTACACACTCATGAAATATTCTTCAATGAGCAATAATCTGTCTTGTAAGGTTGCTACTCTGAATCAGGTGACTATTGTCTAGTTTAGTTCACATTTTTGGATATGGGCGAACAAGGTGTGATAAGCTTGAAGACAGCAGAGGCGTTGTTCCTGCGATGAATGGTGCTAATATCGAGGAAGTCCAGATCAACTAACCACCATCGCCTGGGTGAAGCTAAGGAAGTTGAACATTATACACAGCTATAATAAAGACACAAACAGTTTTGGTCATATCATGAGAAGAGAGGCATTTGAGAACACCCTGACGACTGTAAATATCGAAGGGAAGAGATGCATTGTAGAACATCCTGACGACTGTAAATATCGAGGGGAAGAGACGCATTGTAGAACATCCTGACGACTGTAAATATCGAGGGGAAGAGAGGAATTGGAGAACACACTAACGACTGGAAAGATCGACGGGAACAGAGGAACTGGAGAACATCCTGACGACTGTAAATATCGAGGGGAAGAGAAGAAATGGAGAACACCCTGGCGATTGGAAAGATCAAAGGGAAGAGAGGCACTGGAGAACATACTGACGACTGTAAATATCGAGGGGAAGAGAGGCACGGGAGAACATATTGATGACTGTAAATATCGAGGGGAAGAGAGACATTATAGAACATATTGACGACTAGACATATCGAGGGGAAGAGAGGCATTGGAGAACATCTTGACGAATAGAAATATCGAGGTGAACAGATTCATTGAAGAACATCTTGACGACTCGAAAAATCAGTTCAATTCGCTTCAATTTTATTTTAAAAGGGTTTCAAATTGGGCACGCAGGCCCGTCTTACACTCGGCCCTTTCAATCACTCATCTTTCATTTATCAATAGATCATGATACATTCACATAGGAAAATGCATTGACAAGTGAATGTTGTAAAAGTAAACAATGCGTATTACAATGTTATGAGACACATCCCTCACCCACCCACACATCCCCCTCCCACCCACATACACCCCCACCCACCCCCACACTCCCATATACCCACACACACACACACCCTCACCCAGCCATACACATCTTCCACATATCCCCCACCCACACACCCCACCCATCCACACACACCCCACCCACCCACACACACCCCACCCAAACACCCACCAACCCACCCTTCCCTATTAACACACATCCCCCACACACATATCCCCACAAACACACCCACCCACCCACCCACCTATATCCACACACCTCCAACCACCAAGAAAAACACTCATCTCCCAACCACACATCTAGCACCCACACACACACCCACCAATCAACACACCCCGCACCCTCCCAGCCACATACACATTCCCCACCCACCAACCCACACAACCCCCCACCCACCAACACCCATACACTTCCTACCATCCACCCAAACACCCCCACCCACACACACATCCCTCACACACACACATCTCCCACTTACCACACATCCCTTCATTGAAGAACATCTTGATGACTGTAAATATCGAGGGGAAGAGAGGCATTAGAGAACATATTGACGACTAGACATACTGAGGGGAAAAGAGACCTTGCAGAACACCCTCACGATCGGAAAGATTGAGGGGAACAGAGGCATTGGAGAACATCTTTGACGATTGGAAATATCGAGAGGAAGAAAGGCATTATAGAACACCCTGATGACTGGAAAGATCGAGGGGACGAGAGGCCTTGGAGAACACACTGACGATTGGAAAGATCGAGGGGAAGAGAGGCACTGTGGGATATCCTGGCGACTGGAAATGTCAAGGGGAAGAGAGGAATTGGAGAACACCCTGCCGATTGGAAAGATTGAGGGGAAGAGAGGCAATGGAGAACATCCTGATGACTGTAAATGTCGAGGGAAAGAAGAGCATTGGGGAATATCCTGTCGACTGTAAATATCGAGGGGAAGAGAGGCACTGAAGGACATCCTGACGACTGAAAATATCGAGAGGAAGAGAGGTATTGGAGAACACCCTGACGACTGGTAAGATCAAGGGAAGAGAGGTATTGGAGAACACCCTGATTACTGGAAATATCGAGGGGAAAAGAGACATTGTAGAACACCGTGATGGCTGGAAAGATCGAGGGGAAGAGAGGCATTGGAGAACAACCTGACGACTGGAAAGATCAAAGGAGAGATAGGTACAATCAGACCTAATGAAATGATACTTCGTGGTCTAAGAGCGTGACATGGGGGGGGGGGTGGATTTAAGCAGTGGAATAGAGCCAGAACACCAAGGACCGACATGTGCGGAGAGACTTGCCAGTCTACCTTATTATTCCCGACAGGCGATGATGATGACAGATAAAAGTAGGACACTTTTTATGGGTGGAAGTGGTGTGCTCTAGTGTTTGAATGTTACACAGCTATCAGTGGCAACGTCTCTGGGGTCCCTTCAGTGAGGCTGCCCTCTGTGTCCACTGTGTGCTGTTCTGAGTGTGAAGATATGGGTGTGTTCATTTCACCCTCGTTATGTTTTGATGCTATCATGCTTTGTCCTGTTGTCTTCATGTTGATCTCGTCACACCGTGATATCTATTCGTTGTTTGCCATGTGTTATGTTCCGGATTTTGTGAGGACCAACAGTAGTATGTTATGTCCTAAATAATACCTAAATGGGGAGCCGCTCCCTAACGCTGACGTCATATTTTACTATATGAAGAGTCTAGCTTCCTAGCATGATGTCATAAAACTGCTCCCTAAGAGACCTTATTTTTTTATCTTGGGTGTTTTTTGTTCTTCCGGTTGACTACTTCCAGTCCAGGGTTTGTATATGTGTGTGTGCCCGCCTCTAGGTGCCTCCACCGGCCACTTCCCTCCACACGACACCCCCCGACCGCCACCGCGGCCGCTCGAAGACAGCGAGGTAAGCCATGTGGAATACTGATATGGATAAGTAGACCAAATATGCACCGGCACGGGGGGTCTAAAGATGTATACGTGTGTGTGTGTGTGTGTGTGTGTGTGTGTGTGTGTGTGTGTGTGTGTGTGCACGGGGTAGGCCGATGTGAGGGCTTGGGACGCAGAGGAATGAGCCCCTGGTCCTACTATTAGTCTTTGCCCCCCCAGAGGGGGTCATTAAACCCACACCTACTGAGAGGATATGAAGAATGGTGGTCAGCGAGACCTCTGACTATATCAAGGGCAGTAAATACTATACTTTGATCTGAGCCAAAGGGACAATAGACAAATGAGTAAATCGGGCATATTCAACTTTAGGAAATACACTGCGGCGAGATTATGGTTATTAAATACTAGCGAGGATATACACTATCAAAATTACTGAACACTTAATAACATATAAACATATTATTTCTAGATAATCTATCATACAATACTTGTCTCATTAGTATACAGTCAATTAAAATGACAAGCCTATTAAATTTTGTAGAATAAATGGTAAAATTTAATATCATTATAATGACGCGAGTTATTTCTCTTTGCTTATATTAGAATTAATTGTGTCCCCTGATGTCTCCAGTAAACATCTCTTTGCATATAACTGAGAAACGGTAATGGAATTTAGATCGCGTTAGAATTAACTCACAGTAATGAAATTTGGTTTATAATCATATAATATAATTTTAATGTAATGGTTTTAAATGGTGTTGAATCGCGTGAACACATCGCCGAAGGTGTAAGCACATATTCACTGCTTGGGTGCCAATGAAGTAATCACAAGAAAGGATGGATATATGTGAGCACGTAACTACAATTTATGTCAGAAATGAGACATCTCGAAAGGCAAGACATGTGCGTATGAGTGGATGTTGACAAATCTGATTTAGTTTGCAGTAATCTCGCAAAAGCGTTAAAAATTATGCAGCCGATAGTGATAAAAGAGACTTATTACACAGGCATCAATGTTATCACAACACCCGGGTATCTTGTAAAAGTAAAAAGAGGTCTGACATGTCTTTAATCACGTGTGCGTGATTCCATTCCAAGACTTTGACATAAATATCACATTTGTGTGAATGTTAATAGTATGAAAGTGTGCTATCGAGTCGTATTTATGATTCACCTCTGAACCGAAATAATTTCTTACATCGCTTATGTATCGAAAAAACCAACATTAAGAAGCTGAATTTTCGAATCCTATGAGTTGGGATACATAATTACTTCCGGTTGTGTGTGGTTAAAACGTAAAACTGTAATTATTAAAAGTATAATTTTTTAATAGTACTTTTGATGTGTAATGTGAAAAGTAAAGATGGCGGCATGGGTAGGAAGTCTAACACTAACAATTTCAATGCGTATTTACGGATACAATTGTCAGCTATATCTATTGTAAAGTAAACGATTATATATTAAAATAGCGGTTATTACTGTCTGTAATGGATGGGACTTAAAGACTATCATCAGACCAATGGTGAAGTGGTAGAGACATAAGACTCGTCCGTGGGTTGTGTGATGGTTTACAACCAGTCACATGGGCATGTATCTAAGAAATACATCCGGACATGTGGTTAATTACTACAGTCGGACCACGTGGGGGAGTTACATACACCGGATCACATGCATAACGATACAGCCGAGAAACGAGGGTAATGGCTACGAGCGGTCAAAGATGGCGGCGCATCCGGTCACACGTGGTTAATGGCAAATTCAGACCACGTGCTCACTAGCTGAAGCTAATCAAAGATGGCATTGCATCCGGTCGCATGTGTAATGGCTACAACCAGACGACGTGCTCACTGGCTAAAACCGGTCAAAGAAGGTGCTACATCCGATCACACGTGTGTAATTGTCACATCCAAATAAATATGGTGCTGCTTATGGTCGCATTATAATGGCTACAACCAGACCACATGCTCACTAGCTAAAGCTGGCCAAAGATGGCGCTGCAACCGATCATACATGGGTAATGGTCATTTCCGATTAAATATGGCGCTGCATCTGACCATATAAGGTAATGGCTACAACCACGCCACATTCTCACTGGCTAAAGCCGGTCAAAGATGACGTTGCATCAAATCACACGTGGTAATAGCTACAATCAGACCACGTGCTCACTGGCTAAACCCGGTCAAAGATGGCAACGCATCCGGTCACATGTGTAATGATACATCTGAGACACAAGGGTAATGCTACGATCGGACCATGTGAGGCGCTGCTTCCGGTCATATGTGTAAGGGTACTCCGAGACACGTGGTTAAGAGGGATACTACAATAATTTTGTCCTGTCGGTTGTCGACCCAGGGGACCTTACTCAAGATTATAATCATGTATTGGAGTGATTCTACTAAATCGTCTACATTGCATCTGTAGGGTAAAATGGTCGCCCTTCTCTCTCTTTTCTATATCCGTTAGGGCGGTCCAACGAGTAACACCAAAGAACATCCTGCCATCAATAAACATAGGACACTTTCGATTGTAGTATACACAACTATATCCGAGTCATTACAGTATCCGACTAAACCTTTCTCATACTCATAGTGCAGAGATGTAATCACCGATGCTAGTCGGGGAAGACTATATTTACGTAACAGCTATCGGGTCATACAGCAACGAGTGTCTAGTGAATGTTAACAGTTGTATAATATTACACACGAACACAACAAACTGTCCTGACTCAACCTTAGGAAATGCATGTAACATGACACTCACGTGTCCGCTATCACAACCAGCGACGTTATCACGTAGCAAATTAGACATCTACACTGTCAATACCTCTCCATGTGTCCATACGGGTCTTTAAATCTTTCTCCAGAAATCCATTTCCAAGATGCCTGCTCAGTGCCACACTTCACAGCCAGACAAAAGTACAGCTTTTATGTACCACTTTAACAGTCAAATAAGAAAATATGTTAGATAAAGTATTAAAAATATTGGTCAAATACAGAAATATCTCGTCCAAACTTATAAAAAGTAGGAAAATTTGTTAACCTATTGGGAAAAATATCAACTAAGTAGGAAAATATGTTAGTCAAAGAGGAAAACTATTGACAAAGTAACGAAATGCATCGTTCAAACTTATTAAAAATAGGAAACTTTGTTACCCAAATGTTAAAAAAAAATATCAGCCCAAGAGAGAAATATCTCATCCAAACGTATAAAAAGTAAGAAAATTTGTAAACCAAATGGGGAAAAGTTAGACCAAATACAGAAATATCTCAACTAAACTTATAAAAAGGAGAGGAAAATGTCGACCAAATACAGAAATAACTCAAACTCAACAATGTACCGAAATATCTCCACTAAACTTATGAAAAGTTGGGAAATTTGTTAACCAAATTGGGAAAAGAAATATTGGCCAAGTTCATAAAAAGTTCAACCAAACTTATGGAAAGTAGAAAAATATGTTAATCAAATGGGAAACAATATCGACCAACTAGGAATACTTGTAAGCCAAATGGGAAAATATTGACCAAATAACGAAATTGCTCATCCAAATTTATGAAAACTAGGAAAATTTGTTAGCCAAATGGGAAAAATCTATGTCAAGTAGGAAAATTTGTTAACAAAATGGGAAAAATATGGTACACGTATCGAAATATCTCCTCCAAACTTATGAAAAGTGGGAAAATTTGTTAACCAAATGTGAAAAAATATTGACCAAGTAACAAAATATCTCATCCAAACTTATGAAAAGTAGGAACATGTGTTAGCCAAATGGGAAAAAGATTGACCAAGTAACGAAATATTTCAGCCAAACTTATGAAAAGTAGAAAAATGTGTTAGCCAAATGGGACAAATTTTGGCTACTTAAAGAAATAGCACGTCCAAACTTATAAAAACAAGTAGATACATTTGTTAACAAATGGGAGACATCTTGGTCAAGTAGGAAAATGTGTTTGTCAAAAAGGAAAATTATTGACATGTAACGAAATACATCGTTCAAACTTATGAAAAGTAGGAAACTGTTAACGAAATGTGAAATGTTTGGTCAAATTTCAACCAAACTTAAAAAATATGAAACTTTGTTAACCAAATATGAAACGTTTGGCTAAATTTCAACCAAACTTTTAAAAAAAATTAGGTATCTTTGTTAAACAAACGTGAAAAGTTTGGTCACATTTCAACCAAACTTATAAATATCTCGGTCAAACTTATGAAAAGTAGGAAAATTTGTTAACCAAATGTGAAAGTTTTGGCTAAGTTTCAACCAAATTTTTTAAAATAGGAAACTTTGTTAACAAAATGTGAAAAGGTTGATCAAATTTCAACCAAACGTATAAATATTTCTGCCAAACTTATGAAAAGTAGTAAAATTTGTTAACCAAATGTGAAAAATTTCGGCTACATTTCAACCAAACTTAAACATATCACAGTCAAACTTATAAAAAGTAGGAAAATGGTTAACCAAACGTGAAAACATATTGGCCAAGTAATGACATTTTGCATGTAAACTTATGAAACGTAGGAAAATTTGTTGACCAAATGGGAAAAAAGTTGACCAAATACAGAAATATCTCGACCAAACTTATAAAAAGCTCGTCCAAACTTAGAAAAAATAAGAAACTTTGTTATCCAAAGGTGAAAAAATATTGGCCAAGTAAAGAAATATAACATCCAAATTTATGAAACCCAGGAAAATAATTAACCAGCGCTATTTCTTTCCATAGCCAATATTTTTACATTTGGCTAACATATTTTCCTACTTTTCATAACTTTGCCTGAAATATTTTTGGCAGATATATTTATAAGTTTCGTTTAAATTTGGCCAAACTTTTCACATTTGGTTAACAACGTTTCCTACTTTTTATAAGTTTGGTTGAAATTTGGCCAAACTTTTCACATTTGGTTAAAAAAGTTACCTACTTTTTATAAGTTTGGTTGAAATTTGGCCAAACTTTTCACATTTGTTTAACAAAGTTTCCTAGTTTTCATACGTTTGAACGATATATTTCGTTGCTTGTGAATATTTTCCTCTTTGACTAAAACATTTTCCTACTTGACCAAGATTTTTCCAATTTGGTTAACAAATGTTCCTACTTTTTATAAGTTTGGACGCGCTATTTCTATACGTAGCCAATATTTTCCCATTTGGCTAACAAATTTTTCGACTATTCATAAGTTTTGATGAGATATTTCGTTACTTGGTCAATATTTTTTCACATCTGGTTAATAAATTTTCCAACTTTTAATAACTTTGGACGAGATATTTCGTTACGTGAACAATATTTATCCCATTTAGTTAACAAATTTTCCTAGTTTTCATAAATTTGGATGAATTGTTTTGTTATTTGGTCAATATTTTTTCCTTTTTGGCTAACAGGTTTTCATTTGTAGTCGATATATTTCCCCTTTGGTTAACAACTTTTCCTACGTTTTATAAATTTGGATGAGATATTTTTGTTATTCTGTCAATATTTTCCCATTTGGTTAACAAGTATTCCTATTTGGTCGATATTATTTCCCATTTGGTTAACATAGTTTCCTACTTTTTATAAGTTTGGATGAACTTTTTATGTACTTGGCCAATATATTTTTTTCCATGTGGTTAACAAGTTTTCCCACTTTTTATAAGTTTTGTGGAGACATTTCGTTACGTTGTTAATATTTTTTTTTTCCATTTAGCTAACACATTTTCCTACTTAGTCATATCTTTCCCATTTGGTTAACAATGTTCCTAATTTTTATAAGTTTGGTTGTGTTATTTCTGTATTTGATCGACATTTCCCCCTTCTTTTTATAAGTTTGATTAAGGTATTTCTGTATTTGGTCTAACTTTTTCCCATTTGGTTGACAAATTTTCCTACTTTTTATAAGTTTGGATGAGATATTTATCTCTTTGGCTGATATTATTCCACATTTGGTTAACAAAGTTTCATACTTTTCATAAGTTTGAACGATGTATTTCGTTACTTGGTCAATATTTTTCCTCTTTGACAAACATATGTTCCTATTTGATTGATATTTTTCAAAATATGTTAAAAAATGTTCCCACTTTTTAAAAAGTTTGGTTGAGTTATTTCTGTATTTGGTCGACATTTTCCCCTTCTTTTTATAAGTTTGGTTGAGGTATTTCTATATTTGGCTTAAATTTTCCTCATTTGGTTGACAAATTGTCCTACTTTTTATAAGTTTGGATGAGATATTTCTCTCTTTGGCTGATATTTTTTTAAATATTGAGCACAACCCACTACTGGCAACGCTGATCAGCGTTGCCAGTAGTGGGTTGTGCTCAATATTTAAATTTCAAATCCCGAAATAACCACATAAATCAATTTGATAGTTTTTTCACATTTGGTTAACAAAGTTCCCTACTTTTCATAAGTTTAAACAATGTTTTTCGTTACTTGGTCAATATTTTTCCTCTTTGACTAACATATTTTCCTACTTGGTTGATATGTTTCCCAATTTTTTTTTTTATTTTTTTTAGCATATCCTTTACAGGACTTAGCTGTCAACACCAGCATCTTTCAGCTGTATGTTGATCTCTTGGCAAGATTACGCTCAGTAGTTTGCCATTGCTTTCTGAGCGGCCGGCTCACATACCCCGTAAGTTACCGATGAGATTCGAACCACTGCTGATTTGAACCGTCATCACGTTACCTGACGAGAGTATACGAGATTACGGAGAAAAGTCATAACCTCTAAGCCACGAAGCCGGCTGTTTCCCAATAGATATACTAATTTTCCAACTTTTTATAAGTTTGGACGAGATATTTCTGAATTTGACCAATACTTGTAATACTTTGTCTAACATTTTCTTATTTGACTGTTGAAGTGGTACATCCAAGCGGTATTTTTGCAGGCTGTGAAGTGTGGCACTGAGAAGGTACACTAAAAAACATATATTGGACTTGTAAATGGGTTTCTGGAGAAAAATTACAGACCTGTATGGACAAATAGAGAGGTAATGAAAGTGTAGATGTCTAATTTGCTACGCGATAACGTCGCTGATTATGACAGCGGACACGTGACATGTCATGTTACATGCACTGCTTAAGGTTAAATCAGGACAGTTTGTTGTGTTCGTGTGTAATATTATACAACTGTTAACATGCACTAGCCACTCGACGATGTATGACCTGATAGCTGTTACGTATAGATACGTCTTCCCCGATTAGCATCGGTGATCACATCTCTGCACTATGAGTATGAGAAAGGCTTAGTCGGACACTGTGATAACTTAGATATGGTTGTCTATACTACAATCGAAAGTGTCCTATGTTTATTGATACTGGGATTTTCTTTGGTGTTACTAGGTGGACCACTCTAACGAATATAGAAAAGAAAGAAAAGGACGACCATTTTACCCAACAGAAGATATGTTGACAATTTAGTAGAATCACTCCAATACATGATGATCATCATGAGTTAGGTTCCCTGGCTCGGAAACTGACTGGACAACCTTTTTTCTATAGTATCCCTTTTAACCATGTTTGTCGGATGCTTCCTTACACATATGACCGGAAGCAGCGCCCCACGTGGTCCGGTCGTAGTCATTATCATCGTGTCTCGGATGTATCATTACACATGTGACAGGATGCGACGCCATCTTTAACCGGGCTTAGCCACTGAGCACGTGGTCTGATTGTAGCCATTACCACGTGTGATTTTATGCAGCGCCATCTTTGACCGGCTTTAGCCAGTGAGCACGTGATCTGATTGTAGCCATTACCACATGTGACCGAATGCAGCACCATATTTAATCGGATGTGACCATTATCCACGTGTGATCGGATCGGTTCGGATCGTGTGATCGGGCCCATACCCCTGCATCCCGAGCCATCACATCGGCCTGATTTGTGTATACACACAAACATACATGTATAAATCTTTAGACTCCCGTGCCCTTTGCATATTTGGTCTTCTTATCCATATCAGTATTCCACATGCCCGGGGCTTACCTCGCTGTCTTCGAGCGGCCCAGGGTGGGTCGGGCGGAGGCGGGGCTGCTGGTGGGGGCACCTAGGGGCGGGAACACACACACATACACATACCCTGGACAGGAAGTAATTAATCGGAAGTATCAAAAACACCCACTAATTAAAAAAATAAGGTCACTTAGGAAGCAGTTTTGCGACGTCATTCTGGGGAGCTAGACTCTTCATATAGTAAAATATGACGTCACCTTTAGGGAGCGGCTCCCTATTTAGGTATTAGTTAGTACATAACATACTATTACCAACACAGCTCACTCTGGGATGTGTAAGGTGGACTGCTTGCTGGTCTCCAGTGAAACGACAGTCAGCTGTAACCCACCACAGAACCAGCTCCGTTCATCTTTCACGTGGTGCTTATTTACTGGAGAAACATGTCTTCTTTGTGGCTAGAGATGGTTATAAGTTCCATGGATAGAAACATTAGTTAGTTTTAATTTATTTTTTTTTATTTTTTTATTTTTTAAGTACTTCTCTTGGGAATCTATGAAAGTGTAAGGCACATTTGGCGGAGATTTCTTCTTTAACAAGAAGATCTATTGTCTTTGTTCCAAAGTTGGCGGAGATATCTCCTTTGACAAGAAGACCTATGGTCTCTGTTATACAATTGGTGGTAATTTCTCATTTGACAAGAAAATATTCTGTCTGTGTTCCAAAGTTGGTGGAAATTTCTCGTTTGACATGAAGATCTATTGTCTCTGTTCCTAAGTTAGTGCAGGTTTCTCATTTGACAAGAAAATCTATTGTTTCTGTTCCAAAGTTGGTGGAGATTTCTCTTTTGACGAGAAGATATGTGGTTTCTGTTGGCGGTGATTTATGTTGCGGAGAGAGAGAGAGTGAGAGAGAGAGAGAGAGAGAGAGAGAGAGAGAGAGAGAGAGAGAGAGAGAGAGAGAGAGAGAGAGAGAGAGAGAGAGAGAGAGAGAGTTGTCACTGAAGTGCGTGATGTTGATTCCACTGCCTCCTCTCTTTGCAATCTCGAATCCATGTGTGATTCGGGTGGTGAGGTAGGTGTATTCCCATATCTAGGGAGACGTAAGGTGCCTCATTCCCTCCGCTAGCCTGTAAGACACTCTTGGCATGGAACTTGATGATGATGATGATGATGATGATGATGATGATGATGATGATGATGATGATGATGATGATGATGATGATGATGATGATGATGATGATGATGATGATGATGATGATGATGATGATGATGATGATGATGATGATGATGATGATGATGATGATGATGACGACGATGATGATGAAGTGGTTATGTCGTCAGCCTCGCGCTCTGGAGGTTGTGGTTTCGAATCCTTGCTCCGTCGTTTGGTTCACGGGTTGAATTTTCTCGGAGACTCCGGTGGTCGTCCATTGAGCGGTAATTCATCATTCATTTGGTAATTCATTAATGCGTCATTTTTCTGTATTCTCTCGATGTGAACTGGAACTTAGTCCATACTGGACTAATATTTTCGTGTGGAATAGCTTTCCATATTACCAGTGTCCCTCGCCACCAGGCCAACCCACTCCGATTTCTGAGGTACTTGTAATTTGCGTCCCCACGTCAAGGACGAGAAGTCAATATTTTAGTCCAACTGCCCAGTGCAGGGGTTGAATCCGCTCCTCGCCACCAGCACACCGGAAGTTTAAAAGCAAAACACTCGTATCCATTCTTCCATGCTGACCTCCAATACGTCATCAGTGTCTGCGTCATTAAAATTGTCTGCAAGTGTACAATTGTTATCTTCACAGTTCGGGTCATTCCTCACACCATCATTGGAGTCTGCGTCATTCACATTTTCTGCAAGTGTACAATTGATAACTTCACAGTTCGGGTCATTCCTCACTCCATCATTGGAGTCTGTGTCAAGCCTACTCTCTCTATGTCTGTAATACTCTGAGAGAGAGAGAGAGAGAGAGAGAGAGAGAGAGAGAGAGAGAGAGAGAGAGAGAGAGAGAGAGAGAGAGAGACAGACAGACAGACAGACAGACAGACAGACAGACAGACAGACAGACAGACAGAGAGGTGTATTTATATTCACGGCTACTTCATTGTTTGTGCCGTTCTCAGTTTTCTCTTAGTCTCATTCGCAGGGTCACTTGAATGACACTCCCATTACGTGTGTGTGCCATTCCCACCACCTCCTTCACCCACAGAATTCACAACTGCCTGGTTATCCATGTATTTAACTGTTTAGCAAACCTCATTTTCATGGCTGACTGACCCAAGATTGTAGCACCTCGGCCAGCCTGCATTGGAATTACGACACCTGGTGGAGTATCTGTCCCCGAACCATGGCCATGATTTGCTTCTCAGGCGATCCAGAAGCTTTGTGAGGTCTGCCAATAACAAGGAAAACATGTGTCGTCAGTAAGTAACTTGCATGGAGGCATTCACAGTTCTAATGTGCCTTGCCATGTCGTTCAGTCAGAATTCTCATATGACATGTCATATCATTCAGTCGGAGTTCTAATGTGACATGCCATGTCATGCAGTCAGAATTAAAATGCGTCATGTTCTGTCATTCAGTAAGAAATCTAATGTGACATGTCATGTCATTCAGTCAGAAATCTAATGTGAAATGGCATGTCATGCAGTCGGAATTCTAATGTGACATGCTATGTCACGCAGTCAGAATTCTAATGTGTTATGTACTGTCATTTAATCAGAAATCTAATGTGACATGCCATGTCATTCAGTCAGAAATCTAATGTGACATGTCATGAAATTCAGTCGGAATTCTAATGTGACATGCCATGTCACTCAGCCAGAATTCTAATGTGTCATGTACTGTCATTTAGTCAGAAATCTAATGTGACATGTCATGTCATTCAAACAGAAATCTAATGTATCATGAGATGTCATTCAGTCATTCTAATGTACCATTTCCAATTATTCAGCGCAAAAGCTCGTATGGAACATCATATATATCTATAACTTTATAGCGCCAATAGAATAGATCGCTGCAGAACAAATCTAGTTTTGCGACTGCACAAAAACTTCTTCTAGAGAATGTTAACGTCTAGTCTTTCCCTGGACCTAGTCTAGCCTTCTCCTGTACCTAGTCTAGTCTTCCCCTGGACCTAGTCTAGTCTTCCCCTGGACCTAGTCTAGTCTTCCCCTGGACCTAGTCTAGTCTTCTCCTGGACCTAGTCTAGTCTTCCCCTGGACCTAGTCTAGTCTTCCCCTGGACCTAGTCTAGTCTTCCTCTGGACCTAATCTAGTCTTCCCCTGGACCTAGTCTAGTCTTCCCCTGGACCTAGTCTAGTCTTCCTCTGAACCTAGTCTAATCTTCCCCTGGACCTAGTCTAGTCTTCCCCTGGACCTAGTCTAGTCTTTCGCTGGACCTAGTCTAGTCTTTCCCTGGATCTAGTCTAGTCTTTCCCTGGACCTAGTCTAGTCTTTCCCTGGACCAAGTCTAGTCTTTCGCTGGACCTAGTCTAGTCTTTCCCTGGACCTAGTCTAGTCTTTCGCTGGACCTAGTCTAGTCTTTCCCTGGACCTAGTCTAGTCTTTCCCTGGACCTAGTCTAGTCTTTCGCTGGACCTAGTCTAGTCTTTCCCTGGACCTAGTCTAGTCGTCCCCTGGACCTAGTCTAGTCTTCTCCTGGACCTAGTCTAGTCTTTCCCTGGACCTAGTCTAGTCTTTCGCTGGATCTAGTCTAGTCTTTCGCTGGACCTAGTCTAGTCTTCCCCTGGACCTAGTCTAGTCTTCTCCTGGACCTAGTCTAGTCTTCCCCTGGACCTAATCTAGTCTTCCCCTGGACCTAGTCTAGTCTTCCCCTGGACCTAGTCTAGTCTTCCCCTGGACCTAGACTAGTCTTCCCCTGGACCTAGTCTAGTCTTCTCCTGGACCTAGTCTAGTCTTTCCCTGGACCTAGTCTAGTCTTTCGCTGGATCTAGTCTAGTCTTTCGCTGGATCTAGTCTAGTCTTTCGCTGGACCTAGTCTAGTCTTCCCCTGGACCTAGTCTAGCCTTCCCCTGGACCTAATCTAGTCTTCCCCTGGACCTAGTCTAGTCTTCCCCTGGACCTAGTCTAGTCTTCCCCTGGACCTAGTCTAGTCTTCCCCTAGACCTAGTCTAGTCTTCTTCTGGACCTAGTCTAGTCTTCCTCTGGACCTAGTCTAGTCTTCCCCTGGACCTAGTCGAGTCTGATTCTGAGCTTTTACCGGAGTACGAAAACACAACACACACAAACAATAAAAGACTTTGAAGTTCTATGGGTGAAATAAGTAACGAAAAGATACTGGCTATTGTTTTTTCTTTGACAAAAACGTTGGTGGACATGTTCATTTTTATCTATGTGCTTTGTTCATATGTCGTGCTTCTTAGTCATACTGAATTATGTGCGTACGCGCACGTTTCGTACTTCATACTGAATAGTCTGTCGTGACATGGCAGCCTTAACCAAACATTTTGCTTCCTTCTGTCCTAGTTATGATATTTAAGTATTGCATTTATAACAAGAATATATTGTATTTATAACATGAATACTGTTTTAAATACACATGAAATACAACATTTTTTGCAATTTTTGTGAGAATACTCACGTCAATCGTCATTGTATGTGTGTGTAAAGTGTTGGAGTTTGTTCATACTAGTTTAAGTGATTATGTAAAGCATCATGTATGTGTCTAGATGTGAGGAAGTGTGTGTTGGGGATTATGTGTGCGGGGAATGTGTGTAGGGGATGTATGTGTGGAGGGAGTGTATGTAGGGGGATGTGTGTGGGGGTTGTGGGATGGGTGGGTGTGGGGATGTGTGTATGGGTGGGGGATTATGTGTTGGCAGGGAGATGTGTGTGGATGGGCGATGCGGGTGTGGGTTGGGAATGCGGGTGTGAGTGAGGGATGTCCCGGTAGTGGGGGGGATGTATGGATGGGTGGGGAGATGTGTGGAGAATGTGTGGGTGGGTGAAGGGATGTGTGGTGGGTGGAGGTTGTGTGTGAGGGATGTGTGTGTGGGGGGATGTTTGGGTGGATGGTAGGAAGTGTGTGGGTATTGGTGGGTGGGGATTGTGTGAGTTGGTGGGTGGAGAATGTGTATGTTGATGGGTGGGTGCGTGATGTGTTGATTGGTGGGGAGGGGGGGTGTATGTGTGTGTGTGTGTGTGTGTGCAGGGATGTGTGGTTGAGGATGAGTGTTTGACTGGGTGGTTGGAGGTGTGTGGATATGGGTGGGTGGGTGGGTGTGTGTGGGCTGGGGGATGGGTGTGTTTATGGGGAGATGTGTGTGTGGGGGATGTGTATTAATAGGGAAGGGTCGGTTGATGGGTGTTTGGGTGAAAGTATGTGTGGGTGGGTGGGGTGTGTGTATGGGGGATGTGTGAGTGTGGGTGGGTGATGTGTATGGCTGGATGAAGGTATGTGTGGGTGGGGGGTGTTTGGGTGGGTGGGTGATGGATGTGTCTCATAACATTTTAATATGCATTGTTCATGTTTACAACATTCATTTGGCAATGTATTTTCCTATGTGAATGTATCATGCACTATTGTTGAACGAAAGATGAGTGATTGGAAGGGCCGAATGTAAGACGGGCCTGCGTGCGCAATTTGTAACCCTTTTAAAGTAAAGTTGAATCAAGCTGAATAAATCCTTTACAAATAACAGCGGCTAAGTGCGGCCAGCCGACGCAGTGGCGAAGGTGTCACGAAGGCGATTTGCAATCTCGCATACCGCGATCGAAACAGAGCTGCAGGTCATTTGGAAGCAGGTTGTCATTCGAATGATTTTCATACAATGGAATGAGCGTCGGTCGTCCAGAAAACATTGGCAAACTAGTTATCATAAAGCTTCCCAGTATATTACAAACATCCACACACACACACACACACACACACACACACACACACACACACACACAATGCTGGGGTTGACTGCGACGTCCTGTAAAGAGCATGCAACTATGTTTGTGTTTAGAGGCGGATAGTGACGAGAGCCATTCTCGGTTGGGTATTGGTGCACATTAGGGCAAATGTTGTGGTGTTGGGTTTTGATACACGATAGGGCATATGCTGGGTTGGGTATTGATGCACGATAGAGGAAATGCTGGGTTGGGTATTGATGCACGATAGAGGAAATGATGGGTTGGGTATTGATGCACGATATGGTACATCCTGGGTTGGGTATTGATGCACGATAGAGGAAATGCTGGGTTGGGTATTGATGCACGACAGACGAAATGCTGGGTTGGGTATTGATGCACGATAGAGGAAATGCTGGGTTGGTTATTGATGCACGATATGGTACATGCTGGGTTGGGTATTGATGCACGATAGAGGAAATGCTTGGTTGGGTATTGATGCACGGTAGAGGAAATGCTGGGTTGGGTATTGGTGCACGATAGAGGAAATGCTGGGTTGGGTATTGATGCACGATATAGTACATGCTGGGTTGGGAATTGATGCACGATATAGTACATACTGGGTTGGGTATTGATGCACGATAGAGGAAATGCTGGGTTGGGTATTGGTGCACGATATGGCAGGTGCTGTCAGAGTACTCTGGGGTTATGTGAACAGTGCGTAAGAACGGATAGATCACCATGGCTTGGAGATAACCTGAAACTGAAACGGTTGGCCTGATTAAACGGCACGGTGATCGGGAAAGCACAGTGCTGGGTGGTCTGGGTGGTGGAATAAGATGAGCCAGCGATGATGGACACAATACATTGAATATGGACACGGGATATTAAAGATGGACATGGGACATTAAAGAAAGACATGGGACATTGAAGTTGGACACAGGACATTGTAGATGGGCACGGGACATTGAAGACAGTTGGTAATGAAGATTCATGAGGTCGAAGAACTAGCCATTGATCGAGAAACTTCTCGGCCGGCCTTCATGACAGCCGCCTTCTACGCGGTGATCATGATGAGAATGATGATGATAAGAATGATGATGATGATGATGATGATGATGATGATGATGATGATGATGATGATGATGGTGATGGTGATGGTGATGGTGATGATGATGATGATGATGATGATGATGATGATGATGATGATGATGATGATGATGATGATGATGATGATGATGATTGAACCGAAGCTAATATATGCATCAGAGAACTGGGCATTCAGCAGACAGGCTGAGAAACATCTGCAGGCAGGGAACATGTTATTTCGGGAGAAACTGCAACTAATGTCATAGACCAGTGGTTCTCAACCTTATTTTGGCCCATGCACCACTTCACCATATGTTCAGAACGTCATTTCCCCTTTCGTATTTTCTCCCTATAACTCCCCCCCCCCCCCTTTTACACAGTTTACGTAAAAATGGAAGCTTAATGTAATAACACATACCAGAACCAGTCTAGACGTCTGCTTAAAACGTGATTTGCGGGTCTACTTATGATATAAAACGAATTTCAGAAGGGCGAGAAGTACAGAATTGTAAAGTATGGAGGGAAAAACAATATCAAGTAATCGGTTCTTGTATTAACACAAACTAGAAATAATCTTAATTCCCCCCATCGAAACCCTAAAATATCCCCCTTGGGGGGGGGGGATTCTCCACCGGTTGAGAACCACTGCCATAGACTGACAGAAATACATCCAGGACAGGTAATATATACACATTGATTAGAGACAATTGGATGCAGACCTTTAAGAGTTTTCCGGCAAGTTAAGAGAGAAATGAACTAGAAAATTTGGCGACAACCAGAAAAGTTGATGGTAAAAGTGCGAGCCTATACCTGCTTCTGTTCCCGTCAATGACAGCAGCAGTACTAGGATGACCCAGATGTGCATATCCATTCTGCTCAGGCGACACTGTCTCTGGGCACGATGACTTCAGCCAAGAGAGACATCTGACAATACCAGACAGCAATCTGTGAACATTGGTGCTTCTCGAATCTCAATGCCGTTTAAAATCTGCATGGCTTAAGGCAGACTGGGAGAATAATAGACAGAATATCAGACAGAAAAGCATGCTGACTGGCATAAAAGCGGGAAGACAAATAGACATAGAGGCTACGAATCAGATTGACAGATATTAGACAAATATACAGACGGACCAGTAACAGGCTGATATGCAGGGAATAAGGAAGAAATGCAGACCAGAGAGATGGAGAGATGTGTAAATGTATATGTAGGCAGCTAGCAGACAGATAGGCAGATAGGTAAATGTATATGTATGTAAGCAAGTAGCAGACAGACGGACACTGTCAGACAGACAAATGGGTAAATGTATATGTAAGCAAGTTGCAGACAGATATTTAGACACACAGTCAGACAGACAAATCGGTAAATGTATATGTAGGCAAGTAGCAGACAGATATATGGACACACAATCAGACAAACAAATGGGTAAATGTTTATGTAGGCAAGTAGCAGACAGATATACGGACACACAGTCAGACAGACAAATGGGAAAATGTATATGTAGGCAAGTAGCAGACAGATATACAGATGTGTAAATGTATATTTAAGCAAGTAGCAGACAGACAGACGGACACACAGTCAGACAGACAAATGGGTAAATGTATATGTGAGCAAGTAGCAGACATATATTTAGACACACAGTCAGACATACAAATGGGTAAATGTAGATGTAAGCAAGTAGCAGACATATTTAGACACACAGTCAGGCAGACAAATGGGTAAATGTATTTGTAAGCAAGTAGCAGACATATTTAGACACACAGTCAGACAGACAAATCGGTAAATGTATATGTAGGCAAGTAGCAGACAGATATATGGACACACAGTCAGACAGACAAATGGGTAAATGTTTATGTAGGCAAGTAGCAGACAGATATATGGACACACAGTCAGACAAACAAATGGGAAAATGTATATGTAGGCAAGTAGCAGACAGATAGACAGATGGGTAAATGTATATTTAAGCAAGTAGCAGACAGACAGACGGACACACAGTCAGACAGACAGATGAGTGAATGTATATGTAGGCAAGTAGCAGACAGACAGACGGACACAGAGTTAGACACATGGGTAAATATATATGTAGGCAAGTATCAGACAGATAGACAGATTGGTAAATGTATATGTAAGCAAGTAGCAGACAGAGAGACAGATGGGTAGATGTATATGTAGGCAAGTAGCAAACAGATAGACAGATGGGTAAATGTATGTGTAGGCAAGTAGCAGGAAGACAGACAGATAAGTAAATGTATATGTAGGCAAGTAGCAGAAGGACAGACAGATGGGTAAATGTGTATGTAAGCAAGTAGCAGACAGATAGACCGAGACACAGTTAGTCAGACAGACAGACAAACAGATAGACACACAGACAGTTAAATGGATTTATCGACCGACAGACAGCCAGATATTCAGTGAGGCATTAATTACCATATAATTATAGGCAACCAGCCGAGAGATAAGCGTCAAATGAAGAGGATTACTGCCATACTGGTTAGATAAATATGCAGACAGACAGACAGACAGACAGACAGACAGACAGACAGACAGACAGACAGACAGACAGACAGATTTAAATGTAGTCAAACGAATAATTATACATATAGACCGGCAGAAAATTAGCGGCGACCCAAAGGATGTACATGTAGACTAATAGACAGACAGAATGAGAGAGAAACGGACTGAAAAGCAGATAGGACAATAGACAGACATACAGACATTGATGCATGGAAAAATTAGTACATGAATGAGTTGATGAATGAATAGACAGATAACAAACAGACATATATTAGGCAACTAGACAGACAAATTAATGTTTAGACAACTAGACATATAGTCTGGTAGATAGATAGACTGGTAACAGACTTAAAACGCAACAGACAAGTACATAGATAAATAATTAGAAATAATGTACGCAGCTAGACACACGTGTATGCAGACTGGCGTGGGCACAACAAGGCTGTCTTCCAGGCTGATATGTGAGTAACAAGAAAGACAGATAGAAAGACAGATAAGCAGATTGAATTATAGACAGCCAGATGGTCAGATAAACTGATAAATAGACAACAGGCGGACAGCTAGACAGACAAACAGGCGAACTAGTATGTGAATAACATGATAGACAAACACACAAACTAATGTGTAGATAGAAATATAGACAGAAATATATGCAAACTGATTTTAGACAACCAGACAGACAGAACAGACGGAAACATAGACAGACCGACAGTCTGACCAAATGTCATGCGTTGGATAACAGACTGATATGTAGGAAACCAGACAGAACGACAGACAGACAAACAGAGGGACAGAGAGTTAGTAGACTGTGCGTAAACGTCGGAACAAACGGATAGGCAGATTCGAATACTGAGTTGTAGACAGCTATATAGACTATTTGTAGACGATCATACAGTCATCTTGTAGACAATCGTACAAACATCTTGTAGAAAATTATACAGAAATATTCTAGGCAATCATATACACGACACGTAGGCAATCATACAGACAGTTTGTAGACAATCATACAGACAGCTTGTAGACAACCATACAGACAGATTTTAGACAATCATACAGGCAGATTGTAGAGACCATGCAGACATCTTGAAGACAACCATACAGACAGCTAGACAGCTTGTAGACAATCATACAGGCAGCTTGTAGACAATCACACAGGCAGCTTGTAGACAATCATACAGACAGACAATCATACCGACAGATTGTAGACAATGATATAGGCTAGCTTGTAGACAATCATACATACATCTTGTAGACAATCATACCAGCAGCTTGTAGACACTCATACAGACATCTTGTAGACAATCATACAGACAGCTTGTAGACAATCATACCGACATCTTGTAGACAACAATACAGAGATTGTAGACAATCATACAGACAGCTTGTAGTCAACTATACAGACGGCTTGTAGACAATCATACAGACAGCTTGTAGACAACCATGCAGGTAGCTTGTAGACAACCATATAGACAGCTTGTAGACAATCATACAGACAGCTTGTAGACAATCATACAGGCATCTTGTAGACAATCATACAGACAGCTTGTAGACAATCATACAGACAGCTTGTAGACACTCATTCAGATAGCTTGCAGACAATAATACAGGCATCTTGTAGACAATCATACAGACGACTTGTACACAATCATACAGACGGCTTGTATACATTCATACAGACGGGTTGTAGACAAAAATACAATCAGCCTGTAGGCAACCATACAGACAGCTTGTAGACAATCATACAGACAGCTTGTAGGTAATCATTAAGACAGCTTGTAGACAATCATACAGACGGCTTGTAGACAATCATACAGACGGCTTGTAGACAAAAATACAATCAGCCAGTAGGCAACCATACAGACAGCTTGTAGATAACGAACGAACATTCAGTCCCTCCAATCACTCATCTTTCGCACATCAATTATCTATTGTGAATTTTATATTCACATAGGGGAACAAAACATTGTCAAATGAAAATTGTGAACATAAACAATTCACATTACCATGTTATGAGACAGGCAGGCAGCTAGACACACATTTACACGTACATACATAAACATACATACGTACCTGCATAAATACTTACATCATTTACACAAACTCTCACAGGTATGCAGCTACTCAATAGCACACAAATGCTCACTCCCTCGCATACACATATACTCACTCAAAATCACAAACTCACTAGCAAAAATTTACTTATACATACATATTCGCTATCACTCTTTCTTTCTTTCTCTAATTTAATCTCACTCTCTCAATTCCCCCCCCCCCTTTCTCTCACATTTATATACAAACATACACAGGCAGGCAGGCAGGCGGACGGGCAGGCGGGCGGGCGGACAGACAGAGAGACAGATAGACAGATAGATAGATGGACAGATAGACAGATGGACGGACGGACGGACGGACGGACAGACAGACAGACAGACAGACAGACAGACAGATAGATAGACGGTACATGCCCTTTCTAAGACCTCTGCTCCACTGTGTCTTGTGACGTCATAGGTAAATATCGATTTCAACAATTTTCTTGTCGAATGGGAATTCCCCATATTATGATGCGCACTATTCAGCAGAAAGATTGATTGATTGATTTAAGAACCGACATCACAGCATTCGGGGCATTCCCATTAGCGCTCCGTCCCCATCCTCAGAAGCCAGCGAAGAGTTCCAACCCCAATAGTACCCGTAGCAATCTGATTATATGTGCGTCTCACCTTTCCTATGAGAGTCGAGCATCGGCCAGATCCCCTCGTCACTCCACGCTGTCGCATTCTTGCCAGACCATGGTGATCCATTTGCTCCTCCGAGGTGTACACGTGCTCCCACAAGGCCGCAACTACGTCTGCCTTATCATGCATCAACACTCCACCATGTTTTGCAAAGCCAGCCAATCTGTCTGCCTGTTCATTCCCCAGCACACCAGCATGCCCCAGAGAAAAGATCCAGACGATGCTTGCCACCCATGACATCCTAAGCGAAGCAAGCCACTCGGCACGAAGCTTGCCTGTCCTCACCCTACTCAGCATGCTTTCTGAGTCAGTTACAATCACGATGTGTGTGTGTGTCGTATTCTCCATCCAGCGGAAAGCTGCACTGACTAATTCCACCTCCATTCTTAAACTAGATGTTGTGGTATCATATGCCAAGGTCTCCTGCACCAAACGTCGACCATTAGCCTTTGCCATGAAACCCCAGGCACTTCTACTACCTCTCAACACAGAACCATCTGTGTAGATAATCACATCACCCGGGCGAGCATTATCCTGAATTAGTTGCTGGATTTCCACTTCTGTGGCCCCTGCTGGCCGCTCCCTGCACCCCCGGCTCAATGTGATTATAACTCTACACAAGTCTGATTGCTCCGCTGGCACTCTGACCCACTCCTCTCCTCGCCTAATGTTCTCCAAGAGGCACACATGTCTGATCGTATCCTCCGCCTGAGCCATCCATGATTTCCCTCTTATCAGTGGCTGGCCCTTAACTGCGTCCAGCGCCTCATGCAACAGGTGATCTGTGTCAGCAGCTACTCTGAGGTATGCCTTCGCCTACATCACCTTGAGCCTACCAGACACAGTCGGCAAACCAAGGATTTACCGCATACACACCACTGGGGTGTCTCTGGTGCATCCCAGAATTACCCGCATAGCCTCGTTCTGTATGCGCTCCAATCTCATCAGCTAACTCTTTGAGACAGTGAGCAGTCCTAGTCCATAATCAGTCACTGAGAGGATCAAGTGCTGGTATAGTCTGAAAAGCATTCTCTGCTCTATGTCCATTGCAGCCATAGTTTTAAGTGCGTTGAGTCCCTTTTGAGATCTTGTCACAACCGTCTCCACATGATCCTTGAAGGGCAGGCTCTTGTCAAATGTGATTCCCAGATACTTCAGTTTGTTCTCTCTGTTGACGCTTCCACCATCTATCGTGAGGCTTGAAACATCAGCTCTCACAATCCTGTTGTCCAGAGAGCACCACAAAACAGCTGCCTTTTCCGGGTGGATGACAGCACCCATTTCAGTGCACCAGCCAATCACTTTGTCTACTGTCACCTGTAGCTCCGGGGCTGTTTGATCCCTATCTCTCCCCTGCCTATATGCAAGAATATCATCTGCAAATGTTAGTAACCTTCTAACCCCTGGTGCTTCTAGGTTTGCAATCTTGCTCGTATACATGTTAAAGAGCACCGGTGAGATTGCGGATCCCTGTGGCAGTCCCGGGGTTAAAATATGTGGCTCTGAGGTTCATGCACCCAGACGGAGAGCAATCCGACGAGAATGTAGGACGGCCGCTATCCAGTTCACTAACCAGGGATTGACCCCCATCTCCATCAGTGCGGTCATCAAAATATCATATCGAACTCTATTGTACGCATCCTCGAGATCGTTTCTTGTCTACTCTGGAATCCCTCATAAACGTCAAAGGCAAAAGTAGCTGCATTTGACCAGGTATCTTTTCCTGGCCTGTAGCTCCCCAGGCCTCTTGGAAGTAGCTTCCCCCTTTCCAAAAACTCTTGCAGCTTGACAGCGACTATCTTCTCTAAAATCTTCCAAAATGTATTTTGAAGGGTGATGATCCTAAAGCCGCTAAACTTTGAATGATCCTTGAACGGTTTTGGGAGAGGGATGGGATAACTGTGTACCCAATCCTGCGGTACTGATGCTGTCCTAATGCTCTGGTTACAGCAGTCGGTCATCTCCTTCAGGTCTTCATCACTCAAAGCCTTCATGTGGCCATACCTGACCCTATCAGGCCCTTTTGCTTTTTTCAAAATATATTTAACATCTTCAACCCGTATAATGTCTTCATAAGGCATTTTCTTTATGGTGCCAGATAACTCCTCTCTAACTGCATCCCTGGAGAAAGAAGAGAGGAAAGCGAGTGAATGGAGAGAGAATAAGGCATAGCAATCGAAGGGCAGGGTGCAGGAAAGTAAGAACAAAAACACAACGCCTAGGATTCAAATATATAAGAGTGGGGATATTGGAATTGTCACAGTGCCAGGCAGAGAGGTCCCGTACTGGAGAAGCTGATTTATGACTTCGATGTCACCATGCTTCTTCTTCTTCTTCTTCTTCAGCGTTCGGAGCCATTGAGGGTCTTTGCTGCAGATACAATCAGTCTCCATTCGTCTCTCTTACCTTCTTCGTCTCTCGCACCTGATATCCAAGCCAGACGGAACATTTCCATCACACCAATTCCGTACAATACGCCTTCTTTCACGAAGGAGGGTGATAATTATGAAGATACGTTCCCTCTTCTCCACAGCAAGGATCAATCCAGTAGTAACAACAACGTGCCACCACAGCCTCCTGTTAGCCACGAATCAGAGCCTGTAGTTGGAAGTCGTTACACACCCGTGAGAAATCAACAGTATCCACTCCATTGTAACCCAGAGTTGTTATACCTCACACGGTTTAGCCCAACTTCACTTCAGCAGACATTTATGATGTCGCTGTACCAAGGACCAACACAGCCTGGTATTTACTAGCAATTCAGCACAAAGCAACACCGGATCTCGGTACAAGAATCTCTCCTATAAAGTTTATGCGCATACTTGGTTATTGATTTATATAGCAACGTATTAGATTGTACGCGGCTGTAAACATTGACTTGTATTGAAGTCACAGAGATTGACACTTAGATATCTTTTATAATACTTTTTATCGCCTTAATACCCTGAGTGAGGGGGTCTTCACTCCCCGCTTTAAACAGAGACATTGACTTGTATAGTCATTTATTGATTCTTTTGGATAACAGTTGGTACTTAGCTTGTGAAGTAGTTTTTTTCAAGTTAATTATTTGTTGTATGTTCTTTAATTCGTTTTGTTCCTTGTTTGCATTATATTCGTTGGTCTAATTAGTTATATCGTTATAATATTGTCATTTACTTATTGATTTGTATTACTGATATTTTGTAAGTTAATGTAATTGTGATTTTTTTTTTATGATCTTGTATTTTAGCTTAACTTTGACGAATTTACACTTTCTTCATGGATGAAATGTCTGAGAAGTGGCAACACTGGCTCAATAAGTCAGGAATACGCCTTGGACACTTAAACATTTGCAGCTTATTTAACAAGCTACCAGAGTTATCTTCTATTCTTAATCAAAATTTTCATTTATTCGGCCTTAGTGAAAGTAGGCTTAATGATACAATTTCAGATGAGGACATCTCTATTAAAGGGTACAAAGTTTTTAGAAGAGATCCCTGTAGGAAACAAGAGACAGGCATAATAACCTATGTTTCTAATTTACTAAATGCTCACCGTAGGCTAGACTTTGAAACTTGCGAAATAGAATGTATCTGGCTAGAGCTAAAACTTCAAAACCGCACACCCCTGATAATTGGCTACCTTTATAGAAATCCCAGTGCTGGACACGTCTGGTACGAAAACTTCACTACCATGATGGATGTGGTTTTCGCTTCTGGGAAGGAAATTATACTACTCGAAGACTTTAACATTGACACCAACAAATCCAACATAATATGGGGAAATATAATTGCATCAATTTCCAACAAATAGTACAACAAGCTACTAGAGTAACAAAGTCATCTTCAACAGTCAAAGATCACATTTATGTAACTTGCTCAGACAACATCATAGAATGCACCGTACCAAATTGTGCAATGAGCGATCACTACCCAATATGCTGCACGTGGTCTAAAAAAGGAATTAAAACTCCTAAACATAAACACATAAGTGTAAAATATAGAAGTTACAAAAATTTCAACCAAAACGCATTTTTACAGGACTTGCTCAGTTCACCTCTAGACAATGTTTATCAGCTTCCTGACCCTGACGATGCTCTGGAATTCTGGATGAAAACCTTTATTGATGTTTTTGATAGACATGTGCCAGTCAAGGAAGTTCGAGTAAAACACCACGTCAAGCCACCTTGGATCACCCAGGAAATACTTGAAATTATGAGAGACAGAGATAAAGCACATAAAAAGCGGGATCTCAGTGCATACCGTACTATTAGAAACAAAGTTCAATATAGCATACGACGGGAAAAGAAAAATTACTTTAAGAACTTAGTAATGGATAAAACAAATAGTAAGGATATATGGAAGGCAATTAACACCTTGACAAACAAGTATAACTTCCGAAATTGTTTACCATCAAATCATATTACATGCGACCAATTCAGTAAATTTTTTCAAACTGACATAGACCAGTTGAAGGTTTCAATACCTAATTCTCCTTGCAACTTATCTTTATTGTCATCGTTTTGCGAGAATAGATGCTCCCGCGATATTCTTTCCGACATACCGCTAATGACAATCACTGAAGTATTCACTTACCTCAGTAACCTAAAAAACACAACCTCATCTGGGTTAGATGGAATCAGCAACCGGATTCTCCGTTGTGCTGCGCCAGTGATTTGTACATCACTAACCTATGTATATAATCAGTGTCTAATCAAAGGCCACTTTCCATCAGCTCTCAAAATCGCTAAAGTGTACCCTCTTCTTAAATCTGGTTCATTGGACAATGGTCTCCCGAACAATTACAGACCCATTTCCTTACTATCATCACTATCTAAGCCACTAGAAAAACACATCCATAAAGTAACATTACAGTATCTAGTTCGCAACAAGCTTATTGTTGACAGCCAATCAGGATTTCGACCAAAATATCCTTGCCATACGGCCCTAACAAACATGATAGAAAATTGGCACCAGAATATAAACAACAACGGTCTATGTGGAACTGTGTTTATTGATTTCAAGAAAGCATTTGATATGATAGACCATGTTATTTTAATTAAAAAACTCGAGACAATGAAAATTGGCCTTAATGTAGTCACTCTAATATCATCTTTTCTATCAAGCAGAAAGCAAGTAGTATCACACAATAAATCTCTGTCTCAAACCACTACATTCAATATTGGAGTACCGCAAGGCTCTATTCTTGGCCCTCTATTATTTGCCATATATATTAACGATCTACCTTTGCATCTTTCGTCGTCCTGCGATCTATTTGCAGATGACTGTACGGTGTACACAAACGCTGAAAACTGTATTTTACTGGAGTCGTCTTTACAATAAGAATTAAATAATGTAGTTAAGTGGAGCTATTCAAACCGTATGCAAATTAACATCACTAAAACAAAAGCAATGTTATTAACAACCAGACAAAGACTTCAAACTCTAAGCCCACACACATCACTTCAACTTCACATCGATAACATGCCAGTAGAAAGTGTAATTGAGCACAAAACATTAGGCCTAATCATTGATAGAAACCTAACCTTTAATTCCCATGTTCAAGCGCTCATTAAACAAACAGCGAAAAAAGTATATCAACTCGCCAAGATTAAAAACTTCCTTGATGAGGACACAAGGAAACTATTCTATACTTCTCATATACAGACACACTTTGACTATTGCTCTACAATCTGGGACGGTTTTTCTAATTCAAACACTAAGCGACTTTACTCACTCCAGAAACGGGCCATGAGTCTAATTTATAGCAAACATTTATCTGACAATCCTAGCCTGTATAAACGCCTTCAGTTACTACCATTCCGCAAACGCCTGCTTTTCAATAAAGCTAAACTAATTCACAAAATCCTGCATCGGAATGCCCCAAATTACCTTTGGCCTTTGTTTAAATATAATGCTAGACACAGTAAACGTTTAAATATACTACACATTCCGAAGCCTAGGATTGACTTATACAAAACAAGCTTAACGTACTCTGCATCTCAGCTGTGGAACAATCTTCCACAAGAAATCAAAGACATCACCAATCCCTATTCATATAATCGCAAAATATTCGAACACTATCTCAATACGGATTACCTTCCCCCTTAATAATTGAGATAATAATAATAATAACAAAACCCTAGTATAACAGCCAATCACCTTTTTGTAGGCCAGTATATTCCACATGGCTAATAACAAGTGTCAGACCATTATCTAATATTACTGTGTCGTGTAGTTTTGATGTTTGCATTTTGCCCATGCCTTTATAATGCATATCTTTTATATTGTTACTGTTCTTTGTTAGCCTTGAATGATGTGTGAATGAAATAATGTATGAAAGAGAGTGATAGAAGGGCAGAATGTTAGACGGGCCTGCGTGCCCAATTCTTAACCCTTTGAAAATAAAGTTCGTTCGTTCGTTCGTTCGTTCTCTGGTTGACCTTCTCTTGCCAGTCGTTGATTCCAAGTGCTCGTAGGTCTGTATATACATTATCTCTCCACCGCCTTCTTGGTCTACCTCGGGTCTACGGTCATTTATTTCCTGAGTGTAAGCGAGTTTTGTTTCCCTATTATCTTCCATTCTTTCTATATGCCCCAGCCATTGTAGTCTATTAGCCTTCATGATACCAGTCATTAGCGGGGACTTCAACAGATCATAAATGTCTTTGTTACTTCTTCTTTTCCACTCTCCACTTTGTGTATCCCTAATGGGTCCAAAGATGAGTCTTAAAACTTTGTTCTCAAAGGTTTGTAACAAGGCTTCGTCTGCTTTCGTTGTACTCCAGGTTTCAGAGTCATACAGCACAACTGGTCTGATCAGTGTTTTGTATATTGTGATTTTGGTGTTACGAGATAGCGCATTTGATTTTAGTAGATGTTGTAGTGCATAGTATATTTTATTTCCAGAGTTGATTCTAGTTTGTATTTCTTCCCTTATGATGTTGGAGCAGTTGAAGATTGTACCCAGGTATTTGTATGTTTCCGTTATTTTAATGGTCATATTATCTATTTGTATGTGGCCAGAGTTTTTAGCCATTCCTTCTCTTGAAACTACCATATATTCTGTCTTATCTTGGTTGATAACCAGTCCCATCTGTTGGGCTTTTTCCTTTAAGTGTCACCATGCTGCAAGAATTAAATGGAGATGACTACCATTGCCATGGGTATGTTTAGTTTAGTTTAGTTTAATCGATGGATCAACATCACGGCACACGGGTGTAACCCATAAGTGCTCCGTTCTCCACCAACCTCAAACTTGAGTTTGGAGAAACTCAGCTCAGTGCACGAACTCCGTAGCACCGGCGACGATCCTGAAATACTTTGGGTAGATTTTTAACTGGAAATTCTTTTTTAACTCGAAAGTATTTCAAGTATAAAGTATGCCATGGGTATGTCAGCCACATTAATCCGACTGGGCAGGGGAGGCACGGGCAGAGTCTACTAGTTAAGAAGGGAGTAAAAGATGAAGTTCTAGACCTAAGTCAGTGGAATAACAATGTCAGAGAGGTGCAGGGAATAAGGCTAGAGATTGGGGGGTTTCAGCTGGAACTTCATAAATGTATAATGCCGCTGTAGATTCTGTTGTCACAAAGGAACTATGGGACTGTCTTAAGGAGTCGAAGGCGATCCCAAGCAGTGGGTTTCTTAATTGTGGGGACTTTAATGTACGACACATAGAGAGGGACAATACTGGGGAAAACCGACAGGAAATGCCCTTGCGGAAGCCATGGTGGGTTCAGTCGTAGTCTGCATAAACTATGGGAGGCCAACGAGAATGGGAATGAGGCCTGATGATGCAGACAAGGCTATCATGAATTTGGTGTGTCAAGTGTATTGGCTTCTCAAAATCTAGGTCACAACGTAACGAGGTTAGTGGAAAGTTTCCTTCCCTCGAGTCTTTCTTTCCCATATTTTATTTATAAATGTTTGTGTGTTGCACATCCCTTACAGGACGTTGCAGTCAATACCAGCATTTTTCAGCTGCTGTTGATGTACTAGGCAAGATTATGCTCAGTAGTTTGCCATTGCTTACTGAGTGACCGGCTCACATACCCCCGTAAGTTATCAGAGCGGCGCGATTCTCGCACAGCTGAGTTACTCACGAGAATATACGGGGATACGAAGAAAGACGTTAACTTCTAAGCCAGGGAGACCCGCAAATCTTTTTCATCTCCTACATGCTGACGTCAGGCTCAATATACTTAAAGTAAGCAGCGGTTAACTTGAGCTTGTTGACATCTCCACAGAGTTTCTCCCTTCGGTGGATTTGGTAATATGCATATTTTTTCTTCTGGTCTGAATGCTTCTTCATCTTTCTTTCCTTCACCTTCTCCTACTCCTAATCCTGCTTCACTGTTTTTCCTTCTTCTTCTTGTTTCTATTCATCTTCCTTTTCCGTCCAGTCCTCCTCTACCCCCTTCTTCTTCTTCTTCTTCTTCTTCTTCTTATTATTATTATTATTATTATTATTATTATTATTATTATTATTATTATTATTCAACTTCTTCTTCTCCTCCTCCTCATTCCTCTTCTTCTTCACCGTAAACTTCAGACGTCATTATGAATAAATCCAAATAAAGCAGTAGCCAGATTGGGCTAGTTGACATCTCCATAGAGTATTTGGTTCAACAAGTTCTGCAGACAAACCCCTTGCCATCCATCATCATAGGTCATGTCTCTATCAGGCTGGAGTAGTCCTCCATTTCCTTAGCCAATTTGTCAGCCTTTTATCTTTAACAATCATTTAAGATTTCGCACATACCCCATTAAGTGCTGCTCTCTGATCCGCTAGTTCTGCTCTTTTAGTGCTCTTCAGTATTGAGACGTGAATATCACAGACAGAATATTAAACAAAGACTCTGGAATCTTGGCCATGCCTACACACGGCAAATCTTCTACGCCATCGCGTGGACGGCACATTTTGGAAACCGGTCACGTGATTGATAGTGACAATGCTTGTCGTCTGTATAACACACAAGATGCATGTTAAAGCCGGCTGAAGCAATTGCCATTTATTTACAAAAAACAACTTTGTGAAAACAAAATACATGATATTCGATTTAAAATTACCGTGGTAGACAATTCAAATTACTGTGTGAATATGGGGGTGTATATTTTACCTTGAAGGATGTATCTTATTGCTTTAGTTTACGTCGTAAGATTTATGTGGTATGTACCCGATGGCATGCAGCGAAATATCATGGGCAATAAATAGTGCAATCAATCTTTTGTTTGTATCTTCGTTATTCATAATTAATGTTCTTATAGGCACACAAAGAGACAGAAAGACAGACAGGCCAGTGGACAGTCAGACAGTTGACCAGACAGGCATATAGATACAGTGATGGACTTAGACGCATATGCAGACAGATACACGTACGGATTAATGGATGAATATATGAACAGACAGATAGATGGAAAGATAGACAGATAGACGAATAGATAGAGAAACAGATGGAAATACAAGCAGACCGTCTGGCAGAGAATGGGACAGTAAGACATGCTAGCAGGCAGACAGACTAAGATAGATGGATGGATGACTGGCTGGCTGGATGGATGGATGGATTGGTGGCTGGATGGATGGATGGATGGATGGATGGATGGATGGATGGACCGACCAAGTGATCGATCGTTAAATCGACAGACAGACATATATAGTGACAGACAGACAGACAGACACGCGGGCAGGCGGGCAGGCGGGCGGACAGAAGGATGGATGGAGAGAGAGACATAGAGAGAGAGAGAGAGAGAGAGAGAGAGAGAGAGAGAGAGAGAGAGAGAGAGATAGGCTAGCACTTCACCACATATGTTGACCAATGGCATGCGATGTTTCACATTCATAAACAACTCAAGTGTGTCGTGAAGCACAGACGGATGTGACAGGTACGAGCACGGACTTAGCTTCACGTACTGAACACGACAGAACGGATATGTTCATTGTCTCCAGGAAACAGACTCTTCGTGGATACAGAGTTTCAAATCACGGAAGTGGCTGCACGTGGCATCCATCGTAAGATGAAGGATTGCCAAACAACAAGACACTCGGAGAATATATATTGGGAGAGGGGAGCGGGGTTATACTCAACAAGACCCCCCCCCCATACACACACACATATATATATACACACACACACACACACACACACACACACACACACAACAGCTGCCTCCAAGCAATTTCCTGCTTTGAGTTTGTAATGTGATAAGGACATTGAACAAGCAACTAGAAAGTCCTGGAGATGTGGATATACATACAGATGATTATGTCGTATTTCATGGAAACAGAAACAATCAAATACAGAGGTTCTAGAAAAATTGGGAATGAAAAGAGAGTTGATGAAAGAAATAAAAAGGAGGCAAGCGAAATATTTCTGTCATATTTAAAGACATAGCACTCTTATGAAACCATACTGGAAGGTAAGGTTGAAGGCAAACGGCAAGAGGTAGACAACGATACAAGTGGGAAGGTGACATTAAGAGATGGACTAACAACAATCTGACAGAATATACAGCCAGGGCGAGAGACAGACAGTGTTGGAGAACCATTGCAGCCAACCTTCATTGTGGAGACGACACATTATTGATTGATTGATGGTCACTACATATGGAAGACTTGAATGCTGGCGGGAATAGATGACCAGTCTTTTCATCTGTAGACGGGCGGTGACCGCTGACACCGAAACCTCATAACGTAATCAGTGTAGCTCCCTATCATCTACACTCACGCACCCGCCGGAACGACATGACCTGGACATTATATTGGGCGTAATTTTGTACTTTTAATGATTGTGCAGTGTTTGAAAATATTGCCGGTCCAAGTTTTATATTGATCTATTTTGTTGCATGAACTTTACAGAGGGCGAATACAAAACGTGGACCGGCAATATTGTACACTATATGTACACTATGGGAAATGAGGTCAGCAGCGGTACAGCGAGGACTAGCTCGCTTACCTGCCGACGCTCTGGTCATGGCTTCTACTAGTGGACTTCAAATGACAACATTGACAACGTAAAGGAAATTACAATAATCATGCCATTGATTATGTGGTTGTTTCGGGATTTGAAATTTAAATATTGAGCACAACCCACTACTGGCAACGCCGATTGCATTCTGATAGATATGAACCTAAGGCCTATCCACGTCAATATGGAAGCACTATACTCGAGTTTCGCCCTCATTTGAGCTCATCAGTAGTGCATATCCCTGACCGGATCCGGAAACAGTCCCGGATCACGCGTGTGAAGCGGGTGTGTAACCACGCGGCACACACTGGACACACCAAATTATCACAACAGAATACCACAACGCTACCCATCGTAGGCTATGCTCAAGATTGCTCAAGGATGCCTGGTGTTCCTTGCCAGTGAGAAGTCCTGATCGTTCGGGTCCCATCGATTGACGGACGTCGGTCGCGGCGATTGGGCAATCTTGAGCATAGCCTACGATGGGTAGCGTTGTGGTATTCTGTTGTGATAATTTGGTGTGTCCAGTGTGTGCCGCGTGGTTACACACCCGCTTCACACGCGTGATCCGGGACTGTTTCCGGATCCGGTCAGGGATATGCACTACTGATGAGCTCAAATGAGGGCGAAACTCGAGTATAGTGCTTCCATATTGACGTGGATAGGCCTTAGGTTCATATCAGAATGCAATCGGCGTTGCCAGTAGTGGGTTGTGCTCACTATTTAAATCATGCCATTGTTATTTAACCTGCCAATATTGTTGTTAAAGGTGTGAAGAGTGTTAAGCACGTGACATCACAGTGCAGAATAACTAGGTGACGTCATGAGGACAGATTAAAGATGACCGCCCCATTTTTGACATGCACCTGCGGCGTTTGAAGGAAATAATAGAAATACTATTCAAGTTGTCTAGGGTCCGGGGTACGGGTAAACAAGACAAAATTCCCTTGTGTCAAGAAGCCAGCAAATGGCTCAAGCCCCTAAGATTGATCAGAGAATCATTATGGAATATTTCCCCACTCTAAATAGTATGAATAAAGATACTGAACTTCCGGCTACAAGGTAGAAGGAGTCCTGGGTAGTCACTGGGGAAACCAGAGGATTAAGCTCCATTCTTTAATTGAGGTTTTACTCGCGTCATCACCCAGCCACTGGGGATTCCCATTAAATAAGTGTACACAAAGTCTGTTTGAACAAATATCCACATCTAACAACCGTTAACCGGTCTCCCTGGGATGGGTGTTTAACGACTTTCTTCGTAATCCCGTTTATCCACGTGGGGTAACACAGCGCTCGAGAATTGGTAGCTGTTCTCGCCGCGTTGGTAACTTAGGGATAGTTGAGCCGACTGTCAGAATGCAATGGCAAACTACTTAGGGTAATATTGCCAAAAATCAACAACAGTGGTAAAATGCTGGTATTGACAGCGATGTCATGTAAAGATTATGCGGAAAAACACCGTTAACTTCATCAACAATTAAGTAAATACAAGCACAAGTTGTTGAGTCCAAGTTCCAAGAATGAACCTCTGGTGGACTATGAATGTCATGGATCTTTACAAAATGAAATCAACAATATTTTGCACATTCCACCAGTGAACTCCTTTCGGGAAAATTGTTCATACTTTTAATTAAAAATGGTTCATTGTTCACTCTTCTGCTACCAGCGAGGAATCTTCATAATAGTTGTCAAATATGTGATAACGTTCTTCATTCTCACTTCACATGGTATGTGGATTATGTGTCACAGTGTAAAAAATGTGCTTAAGTACTTAACTTTTTCCATCAGGCGGAATTCTAGGACTAGGTTGAATATGTCAGTGAAAGGTAAATGGCAAGACTCCCACTTCAGCTGTGGGACGGCAATCTCCCTCTCATCCCTTGAATGATGACGAAATTAACCTCATTCTTGGGCAGTTTGAGGCATAACCTTAATCCGTCCTCAACCCTTGAGCCAGACACAAATTGTTGCGTAGGATATCGGAAGAAATCAACCTTCCTTCAGCTCTCTACCGATTGATCAAAACCGCATAGCTATATCTCTGCAAAGTTTATCAAATTATTGTGGTGTTATGGTATGTGTAAGTTATTATACGGCAACGATACATCATCTGAAATAAAGAATAGTAGCTATTTGGATCTCCCGGGGTCTTCCTATCGATATGGAAAATGAATCATGTTACTTTAAGCCCAATCAGATCATGTGATAGTAAACATATTTGTTGAGAAAGTCTATTACTGTAACATTCATCTACGGAAAATAAAGTTAGTTTATAACAAACATATTTTGTGACACATACCTGCTGAGGAAAATGATCGAGTACATTAATCATTTGTTATGATAAATGGCCATTGAATTAATTGCCAGTTGAGATGTTGCATCATGTTGGAACGATGTCAAGACAAAAGCAAACAATCATGATGACTCTGTGACATCCAATTAAGCAAGTGACATAAACAATGACTCGTGTTGTCATCAAGTGAAGACGAATCGTCGCAGGGGAATATTGACGTTAAACAAGATACACGTTACTGCATGAATACGATTGTCAAGCTCACTCAGAACGTTAATAATAGGGAAAGTATCGTCTTGTGCGAAGCAGACGTCTTATTAAGTCCCATACTTTTCCGTCATGCCCATAACTCTTCAAACGTCATCAATAATCCAACATGCACAATATGAAACATACAAAGAACTGGTACACGCTACACGCTGTGAGATTTGCTGAGGAGGGGATCCGATAGCTTATGGACTGAATGGTTCGAAGTGCAATTAGGATGATCTGTCGACTAACTAACTAACTAACAAACTAACTAACTAGCTAACATACAACAGAAATAACACATCAATCTTGTCATAATCATGATCATAAGAATCATCCAGAGAAGCTTTAAGATAAATATCTCATCATGTCAACATATGTTCGAATACACTGAACGTGAAATTGTCCTTTCAACCTATCTCCATTTTATAGGGGTTAAAGACACAAATTCGAACACCTGTCCCTTCCACAGACGTATAGTTGCAACATAAACCCAGTGAATCTGCCTTCTGGCGTTCACTCACAATTTGGAATAGCACTGAACGTAAATCACAGTCAGACTAGTTACAGCACAAATTTCATGCTGGTTTTTAATGCAACGTCCTGCGAAACACGCACTATCTCACAAGTGTTTCCTTTTAACATGGCAAATCATCTTCAGCACAAATATATTATTCCCTTGAATATGCTAAGAGCACAATTAAGAAAAGATGTGTGAAAGTTGAATAAGTGCACATCATGTCCAGACAGCGACCTATAAGAATAGTATCTACAGTACAGAGAAAATTCCTTATGAAGCGTAAGAATCAGACATTGTTTTCACAGCCAAAGATGAGCACATATTGCAAATTACTGAAGCACAAGAAGTAAAAGATAATGATCTGCATTCAAAGCAAGATAAACTCTTGTAGCTTGCAGAATACTCCATCCTAAGAGGAGAGAGTCCAAGCATGGCAAGATACTGTTTGACTTAGCATGGTAATTCGTTTAAAAGTTATTTACAGCGAGCGAAAATATCAAATGAAATAACACATCTCACCAGTACAAATTTCACAATATTACACGACACATTTTTTCACATCTTCAGTATTATAAAATTGTTTAAAATGATACACTTACCGTGAAAATCCAAGAGAGCGTAGGATAGGTAAAAGAATAATTGAAATACCATTATTGACGAAATAGCTAAGAGAACAGACGAAAGTCTGCTGTGTCTATCCTAGTACTGAATCGAAAATGTTGAGGATTCAAACAGCTTCCCCACTTTTTGTTAAGCTGGCCTGCGCTGACTACGTCACAAACTCTTTCCACCACGTTACAACCACTACACCACCCGACAATAGTAATTCTCCTTTTTGTAATCAGCGTGTGTCAACATTTCAATGTTGCTGTGTTTCCTAGCAACGACACGATGGCGTTGAAAAAATGGCGTTTTCACTTCAACCTTGAACTATGCCGTGTCACTAAAAGGTCGTCAAATCACAAGGTGGTTTTGGCAGTGCGATTCATAAATTGGTGACTGGTTGCCTAGCGACGACATGTATATTTTTACATCTTACTACATCGGTCGCTTGTGTCAACTGTTTTTAGGACAAGACTTACTATAATTAAACATGCCAAGCTATTTTTGGACGTGTCAATTCGTCCAGCGTTACAATCTTTGAACTGGGTTTTTGCCTAAGACAGAAGAACAGGGGATGATTGACTTCTGTAATATCACACACCAAAAAGAGGAGAAGGGTTTTATGCGTTTTTTTTTAATCAGTGAAGGGATAGTAAGGAACCTATAGAAATTAATCGGCATGTGAAAGTCCAGTATGGTGGTGCATGCCTGTCAGTCTAGCAAGTGCATGAGTGGAGCAGGAAGTTTCAAAACTTCGTGACTTCTGTGACAGACTGTATAAGGCCGGGTCAGGTACACCGAATAGTGACCCCAAGATAATTTTTTTTTCTACAGGAATCCATGCACTTTAGCGACCTATGAGGATTTGCATTGACTACATCGAAAAATGATAGATTTGTTCCTTAATATCCTCCCCCCCCCCCCCCCACTCCATTTTTTTCAGAATATATTCACACCCCCAAAAACAAAAACAAAATAATTAAGGTTTTCATTTGAAGACCTCTCGTAATTCGCACCCAGATGGATTTTAAAAATGGTCCTGAGCTGTCAGGTTGACCCAGCGTAAACATGGCATTTATTTGGAAATAAAGGTGGCCTACGTGATACTGATCTCGTCAATGCTCGAGTGCAGGTTGAGCTGCTCCAATATACATCTAGCATCAGAATCTACAAAACATCTCGAGGAATGTAAAACGAGTTCTTTACTTGTTTATGAGAGAAAAACAGTCGCAGACGATGTGTCTGTGATAAAACCTCTGCCACGGAGCAAGCACAACAGGAGACTTCTAATCGTCAGAAGCGGTACCCCGTTCCTAGAATGCGTCGGTTCTTTACCTCCCTGACACTCTCTGGTGCGACCCCAACCGGTTCATGACTCCGGGTGTCTTTCTCCTGCTAGGTTTCGAGACGTTCGTTTTTTGCGTTGTCCGTCTGTTGTCTTGGGTTTTCCTGCCAAAAAATGCCTGCTCCCAAGCCACCCCTTCCTCGAGAGTAGAGCCTCGTGCACCCGATGCTTCGTGCCCTTACACAAATCATAACAGCTGTGGCCATGGGAAACCAACTTCTTCTCTGTCCATTACCTCTTGCCTCCTCCGCACCGGCGATTCGCTATCATTACGGCAACTGTATCATTTTTTATATCCACTGTTTTGGGTCTTTCTTGGTGTTCTATGGAATACCTGAGAATAAAGGCGACACATGTACGAGTTTTCGTCACTTAGTGTTTAGGCTAGGCTTTGTCTGTCACCCTCAACAGACAAGCAACCTATTGAATTATCAGGGATTGGTTGCTCTGGCAGCCGAATAGCTAGCACGCCAGAATCTTTCGGCCTGCCATGATCAGAGCTACTCTCAGAAAAACTGTTGCAGAATGCGTGGCTCTAGTAGTTAGTTCTCTTGGTGATTTACTTTCTTTTACAACGTCCTCATTACTCTTTCTATCTGCCCAGTGTGTGTTTAACATATGTCAGGTTGGTTCTGTCTACAGAACAACATATTAATAATTCCTTTCAGGTTAGTTCTGTCTACTTAAAATCTACAATCCCTTCATGATCGTTCTGTTTACTTACCATCTAGCTAATCATTTCAGTTTAGTTCTGTCTACTTACCATATCTCCAATCATTTCATGATCGTTCTGTCTACTTACCATCCCCAATTATTTCAGTTTGGTTCTGTCTACTTACTATCTCTCCAATCATTTCAGGATCGTTCCGTCTACTTACCATCTCCATTTCTTTTAGCTTGGCTCTGTCTACTTACCATCTCCAATTCTTTCAGTATGTTTGGAAAGCACAGAGAGCTGCAGTGAAGCAGCTAAGGAAAGAGCGACAGACACCCCGAAGCTCACGAGAGGAAGTGGATACAGCGGAAAATGTCAAGAAAGACAAGGTGGAGGTCTTCAAGCTCTGTGCTGCAGAAGCCAAAAACGCAAAATGGGAATGTTTCATGAAGAATATTGGAGGTGATAGAAAACTGCAAAAATTCTGAAAGCTGCACAGACAAATACAAAGAACAGATTGGCCTATGACAGTGGGAACAATTTATAGAGATGATGGTGTGCGCGTGACAACAGACAAAAAGACAGGCGGTGTGTTTCTCCAGAGATTTTTAGAGCAGACCAATCATAATAATGCGGACACCAGGGATGCAGTTAGAGAGGAGTTATCTGGCACTATGAAGAATATGCATTATGAAGACATCATACGGGTTGAAGATGTTAAATATATTTTGAAAAGGGCAAAAGACATTGCACCAGGGTCTGATGGGGTTAGGTATGGCCACATGAAGGCTTTGAGCGATGCAGGCCTGAAGGAAATAACCGACTGCTTTAACCAGAGCATTAGGACAGCATCAGTACCGCAGGACTGGGTGCATAGCTAACTCATCCCTCTCCCAAAACCATTCAAGGATCATTCAAAGCATAGCGGCTTTAGGATAATCACCCTTCAAAATACATTTGGGAAGGTTTTAGAAAAGAGAGTCGCTATCAAGTTGCAAGAGTTTTTGGAAAGGGGGAAGCTTCTTCCAAGAGGCCTGGGGAGCTACAGGCCAGGAAAAGATACCTGGTCAAATGCAGCCACTTTTGCCTTTGACGTTTATGAGGAGTTCTAGAGTTTACAGGAAACGATGGCGGCAGCACTTGATCTGGAGGATACGTACAATAGAGTTAGATATGATATTTTGATGACCACACTGATGGAGAAGGGGGTCAGTCCCTGGTTGGTGAACTTGATAGCAGCCGTCCTGTATTCTCGTTGGGTTGCTCTCAGTCTGGGTGCATGGACCTCAGAGCCACATATGTTAACCCCGGGACTGCCACAGGGATCTGCAATCTCACCGGTGCTCTTTAATGTTATACGAGCAAGATTGCAAACCTAGAAGCACCAGGGGTTGGAAAGATACTAACATTTGCAGATGATATTCTTGCATATAGGCAGGGGAGAGATAGGGTATAAACAGCCCAGGAGCTACAGGTGACAGTAGACAAAGTGACTGACTGGTGCACTGAAATGAGTGCTGTCATCGACCAGGAAAAGGCAGCTGTTTTGTGGTGCTCTCTGGACAACAGGATTGTGAGTGTTGATGTCCTCACGATAGATGGCAGAAACGTCAACAGAAACGTCAACAGAGAAAACAAACTGAAGTATCTGGGAATCACATTTGACTGGAGCCTGTCCTTCAAGGACCACGTGGAGACGGTTGTGACAAGATCTCAGAAGAGACTCAATGCACTTAAAACTGTGGCTGCAATGGACACAGAGCAGAGAATGCTTTTCACACTATACCAGCACTTGATCCTCTCAGTGATTGATTATGGACTAGGACTGCTCACTGTCTCAAAGAGTCAGCTGGTGAAGTTAGAGCGCATACAGAACGAAGCTATGCGGGTCATTCTGGGATGCACCAGAGAAACCCCAGTAGTGTGTATGCGTTACATCCTTGGTTTGCCGACTGCTGCTGGTAGGCTCAAGGTGATGCAGGCGAAGGCTTACCTCAGAGTAGCTGCAGACACAGATCACCCTTTGCATGAAGCGCTGGAAGCAGTTATGGGTCAGCGACTGATAAGAGGGAAATCATGGCTGGCTCAGGCGGAGGATACGATCAGACATGTGTGAATCTTGGAGAACATTAGGCGAGGGGAGGAGTGGGGCAGAGTGACAGCGGAACAGTCAGACTTGTGCAGAGTTATAATCACATTGAGCCGGGTGTTCAGGGAGTGGCCAGCAGGGGCCACGGAAGTGGAAATCTAGCAACTAATTCAGGATACTGATCGCCCGGGTGATGTGATTATCTACACAGATGGTTCGGTGTCGAGAGGCAGGAGAAGTGCCCTGGGGTTCATAGCAAAAGCTAATGGCCGACGTTTGGTGCAGGAGAGCCTGGCATATGATACCACAACATCTAGCTTAAGAATGGGGGTGGAGGCGGTCACTGCAGCTTTCCGCTGGATCGAGAATACGATACAAACACACACACACATCGTGATTGTAACTGACTCAGAGAGCATGCTGAGGAAGGTGAGGACAGGCATGCTTCGTGCAGAGTGGCTTGCTTCGCTTCGGAGGTCACGGGTGGCAAGCATCGCCTGAATATTTTCTCCGGGGCATGCCGGTGTGCTGGGGAATGAACAGGCGGACAAATTGGCTGGCTCTGCAAAACTTGGTGGAATATTGATGTATGACAAGGCAGACGTGGTTGCGGCCTTGTGGGTGCACAATTACACCTCGGAGGAGCAAATGGATCACCATGGTCTGGCAAGAATGAGGCAGCGAGGAGTGACAAGGGGATCTGGCCGACGCTCGACGCTCAGAGGAAAGGCGAATATAATCAGATTGCTACTGGTACTATTGGTGTTGGGACTCTTCGCTGGCTGCTGAGGATGGGGACGGAGCGCCTATGGGAATGCCCCGAATGTTGTGATATCGGTTCCTAGATCAATCAATCAATTCTTTCAGTTTGGTTCTGTTCACTTACCATCTCCAATCATTGCAGCCTTGTTCTGTCTACTTACCATCTCCTATCATTTCAGTTTGGTTCTGTCGACTTACCATCTCCAATCTTTTCAGGCAGCTTCTGTCGACTTACCATCCCCAATCATTTCAGTCAGGTTCTGCCTATACTTACCATCTCCAATCATTTCAGGTTGGTAGTGTCTACTTAAGCAATGGCAAACTACTGGGCGTAATCTTGCCAAGAAATCAACAATCAGCTGAAAGATGCTGATGTTGACTGCGATGTCCTGTAAAGGATATGCGAACACAGACAGACTTACAGACACACACACACACACACACACACACACACACACACACACACACACACACAAATGTGTCTACTTGCCATCTCCAATTATTTCAAGCAGATTCTGTCTACTTACCATCTACTATAATTTCGGTTTGGTTCTGTCTACTTAAATCTCCATTCATTTCAGGTTGGTTCTGTTTATTTTCTATCTCCAATCTTTTTGGGCAGCGTCTGTCCACTTACCATCTCCAATTTTTTCAGTTTGATTCTATCTACTTACCATCTCCAATCATTTCAGGATCGTTCTGTCTACTTACCATCTCATATCATTTAAGGTAGGTTCTTTCTACTTACAATCTCCAATCATTTCAACCTTGTTCTGTCTACTTACCATCTCCTATCATTTCGGTTTGGTTATGTCTATTTACCATCTCCAATCTTTTCAGGCAGATTCTGTCTACTTAACATCTCCAATCATTTCAGGCTGGTTCTGTTTATTTACCATCTCCAATCTTTTCAGGCAGGTTCTGTCTACTTACCATCTCCAATCATTTCAGGCACATTCTGTCTACTTACCAAATTCAAATCATTTTAGGTTGGTAGTGTCCACTGAAGCAATGGCAAACTACTGGTGTAATCTTGCCAAGAAATCAACAATCAGCTGAAAGATGCTGATGTTGACTGCGATGTCCTGTAAAGAATATGCGAACACACACACACACACACACACACACACACACACACACACACAAATGTGACTACTTGCCATCTCCAATTATTTCAGGAAGGTTCTGTCTACTTACCATCTTCTATAATTTCGGTTTGGTTCTGTCTACTTAACATCTCCATTCATTTCAGGCTGGTTCTGTCTACTTAACATCTCCATTCATTTCAGGCTGGTTCTGTTTATTTACCATCTCCAATCATTTCAGGCTGGTTCTTTCTACTTACCGTTTCTAATTATTTCAGTTTTGTTCTGTCGACTTACCATTTGCAATCCTTTCAGGCTGGTTCTATATACTTATCATCTCCAATCTTTCCAGGCTGGTTATGTCTACTTACCATGTTCAATTATTTCAGGTTGGTTTTGTCTACTTACCATCCTCAATCATTTCAGGATGGTTCTGTCTAATTACCATCTCCAATCCTCTCCGGCTGGTTCTGTCTACTTACCATCTCCCATCCTTGAAACGTCCGAAGTCCGACCCATGCCTGTCTAAGCCTTTCAAGAAATCGGATGTCAACAAGTAAGATGGTAGAGCTGATTGTGGGGGCAAGTACGTATGGACAACTTTACAGCATCCAACAAGTGAGGCACTTACATCACAGACAGGACATCAAACGAAACCGCTTGCCACTTCTAGTCTTAATGACGACAGCTATATTGGATATCCTTTCACTAAATGATGATTCACTGCAACTACTCATCGTGTTGACAACATGCAAATGTCATTGTCAGCTAACACTGCCATCATCATCATCATCATCATCATCATCATCACCATCATCATCATCATCATCATCATCATCATCATCATCATCATCATCATCACCACCATCATCATCATTAACACTGCCATCAAAATGTGCTAAATATCTATTAGTTCTAACTTTATTTTCTAAAGATAATTTTAATAGAATTCGTATACTCTAGATTATTCTATTTATTACATCAAGATAAGTTTGTACGGTAAACAAAGAACTGTGTTATATGTCTTTATTGTATATCTGGATGTGCTATATGTCTGTATTGTATATCTAACATGATTATATGACTGTATTGTATATTTGTGCTACACGTCTGTATTGTATGTGTGACTTGGCTATATGATACATATTGATATATGTCTGTATTTGTATATCTGACAAGGTTTCAAGTCTGTATTGTATATCTGACTATGCTATATGTATGTATTATATATCCGACCGTGTTATATGTTAATATGGTATATCTGACTGTGGTATATGTCTGTAATTTATATCCGAAATGTGTTTATATGTCTATATTGTATCTCCTTAACCACTTATCCAGGAACGTTCCTTGTCACTTTTCCACAATATTCTGACACTAATCGTGTAGCCCGAGAAGTAAATACCTGGATGGCTTGGCCACGTGGCATGGTCGAGACAGGAACACGAAGTTGATCCACGACTCTGGTGATCGAGTGAGATGGCAGAACATGACCGTTCACGCTTATCGGCATAGCACATGATGGATGGAATCGTGTAGCCGTGAGACTAGGCTGGGCAGACTCCTGAGGCGTGCTGGTCAGCAAAGAAGTCCTGCATCTAATATAAGACAGACTGTATGACTCGAACATTGTTTACTTTGTCCCTCAGTAGTCCGTCCTATATTTTGAAATTGATCTTGTAGCACTATGGTCGGATGGCAACATTCCCGCCGCCAGATCATTCATTCATGTACTCATAGTTTCATCAGCGATCAGCATTGCTGAATGGATAAGAGTACTTGTCTTTTAAACATCCGGTGTGTTTATGCCGATGTGTCGTGTTCAACCCCTTCACCTGTCAGTTGGGACTAAAATGTTGACTTCTCATCCTTGAATTGGATATGCAAATTACAAGAAGTACCGTAGAATTCGGAGTGGGTTCGCCTGATGGCAAGGGTCACTGGTAATACACAAAGATCAGTCCGGTGCACTAAAAAAAGTAGCTCTCGTATGGACTACGCTTGAGTTCAAAGCGAGTGAACAAATGAACAAAACGTGCTTCGTGTTTTCATATTCGTGGAAGAAGACTTTGTTTGAAACGGTAGCTTGTGTATTTATCTTTCGCCTTTATGTTTTACATCAACGTGCTTCGATCTTTGCCTCTTAGGAATCAATATAAACCCCAGACACATCTAATTTATGTATTTATAGAGAAATAATCCCATTTAGATTTCCGCGCGTTTGTATAAGCCGAATAAAGCTGTAGATGGAAAAGTACCTAATTAGTTTTGCAAAATATCAACCCTGAACGAGTGACTCGTCAGTGCTGACGATCAACTTCCACTTCTCGAACATTTTTATTACGCAACCCGTTTGCTGTCTCACGTTTTAGTTCAGTCCTGTTTTAGCATGTATGGTATGTGCTTTGCCGCTAATTTATATCATGTAATCTCCCACAAATGCACGCGTGCCCCTTGAATGACTAGGAAGGCCACCAAGCGTCCGCTGTAACAGAGTTAGGAATAGGAAGAAGGGGCAACGAGGTGTGCATAGTCAATAGGGAAGTAGGGCACGGTCAAGCACCATAATATGGGGTAGTTAGGGTGGGTCGTCCTATGACGAGGATCTTAGAAACAAGGTCAGTTGTGAATGACCCATCCTCCGATATGGACGTGTGACTTTAGATGGGCAACATCTGGCTTGATTGATGGTTTGTTATAACTATCTACGTTGATTCTGAATAAAGTAATATGAAGAAAGAACCGTCTTGGAGTTATTGCCAGTTCACCGTTACTTCGCTGTACTGTTACACCGCGAGTCACATTTTGCGAGCCATTAGCCAAAACATATGCAACATCAGTACTTGAGGCGCTCCCTATCTGGGAAATGGCCAGTACTACGAACTATACTATCTGAACGTGGCAGCCAGCGTAAGATCACCCTACAGTGGATACCATCTCACTGTGGAGTACCCGGAACCGAGAGAGCTGATCAATTGGCTATGGAAGTCAGGAAGGAGCAATAGAAGAACAGCCTGATGTACCCGTTACATACCACCAAAAGAAAAGAATGTTCAAGTCAGTCAGAAAGCCGCAAAAACCTGCTCAAGACGACTACAACGTTATGGACAGAACAGAACAAATAATTATTCTGCGCCTCAGAACCAGACACAATAGAATACGCAATCACATGTACATAAAATTCAATATTGGCGAATCAGTCATCTGCACATGTGTATTGGCGCCGCAGACAGCAGATCACATACTCCAGGTGTGCCCAAAATATAACATATCTAGGCAAACCTTTTGGCCTAGAGAGACAACAGTAGAAGATAAACTATATGGACCACTGAGTGAACTTTAAAAAAAAGTGACGTTCATGCAAGAGACAATATTGCAGTTATAGACACATTTCAAGCAAACGAACTGAAGAAGTAGAATAATTAGCCAACCAGACACTTGAAGGGTCGACGTGGCCAGATGGTTCCTACGCCTTCTTCGCACACCGAATGTTGTGCGTTCGATTCCGGGCTACGTCGTTCTGTTCACGAGCACAACTTTCTCGGAGACTCCTGGAGGTCGTCCCTGGAGCTATGGAGTTCATGCTTTGTGAGACGCTTTCCGTGCTGCTGAAAGAGACCGAGCCATATGGGATAAAAACCCGGTGCAATGAAGTCGACTCTGTCGACTTTTAAGCGAAAAAAAAATGGTTACCCCATTACTTGTTTTTTTTTCTAGCCTATATAAAATATTGTTTGTATTTTCTTTGTAAAATACGTATATAAGTGGTATAACTATAGTCAATGATTTTGTGGAGTTTTGTCTATCGCTCCGTGTTGTCCCTATCCCTTTTAAACACTCAGCTTCAGTGAATCTATAAAAGTGTCCGGTTAGAAAGTAAACCAGGCTCATCCTCTTGGCTTTGTGAGTCATGATCATGTGTGGCCTGAAAATGTGGTCGGGCTATTAGTTTCTCTGTCTGTTACAGCGTTGTGTCAACATAAGAAACTAACCTGACTCTGTTTTCAGTTACTCAACGACAGTCAAGGGTCAAAATAACTTGGAGGCTGTTGTGGTATGAGGTCATTACAGGATGCAAAACCAATGAGCTAGGCAAGGAAATGACTAAACGAGAAAAAAAAAGAATCTTAACTGATTCAGTTAGATACAATTAATTGTATATCCTTTACATATATAGTTTTTATCATTCTTCTTGAGCCAAGCCACTTTAACAGCACGTCGCAGTCAACACCAGACTTTTTTTTCTGCTCTTTATGACCTCTTGGCAAGTTTACGTTCAGTAGTTTGCCATTGATTTCTGAACGACCGGCACTCATACCATTTTATTTTAAAAGCCAACTCAAGGCGGTCTGCTGCCAAATCGCCCGCAACTGTGTTTCGAAGGCGGTATACGGGATTACAAATTGCACCCGTAACCCCTTCGCCACGGAGTGAGCAACTGATTCAGTGCCAAACAACAGGTATTATCATGTAAATGTCCGCTCACTGAACACTGAAATTGCGGAAGATACCACGAAACCAAACGAATACCACGATTTCCCTATGGTGACGATATATCGTCCTTCTGTCCAAATGGGAAGTAACATTTGGCGATATATTATCATTCGACAATCAATCAGTTAAAGATCATTAGAGAAAATGAAAAGACATGAAAAATAAACAAAATGTCGCCTTTTGTTTTCTTTGTAAAATTATTATATAAGTGTTATAATTATAGTCAATGATTTTTGTGTGGAGTTTATGTATCGCTTAGTGTTGTCTCTATCCCTTGACCTGCCTGTTATAGAAGACCCTACCAGAAGCGGTGCTACCTTCGGCATAGCTCTTGGAGTCATTGGAACATGTAATCCCCTCTACCACTTCCAGGTGGAGACACGACAGAAGGGACCAGGCTTGCACGACTACAGACACCGCTTCTGACAAAACTGAAGGGAATCCATCACACGAGAAGAAAAGAAACGTCCCACTCTGGTTACCCCATTGCTTGGCGTACTGTTTGTTGATCTAAAAAAGTCGCTTAAAAGTCGACAGGGTCGACTTCATTGCACCGGGTTTTATCCCATATGGCTCGGTCTCTTTCCGCAGCACGGAAAGCATAGCACAAAGCACGAACTCCGTAGCTTTTAGCGACGACCCACAGGAGTCTCCGAAACATTTAACTCGTAAACCGAAGGACGCGGCCCGGAATCGAACCCACAACCTTCGGAGCACGAGTCATACGGCTTGACCACTTCGCCACAGAGACTCCCACAGAGGTTTGTTGATCTGTCGGGGGTTACCCAACGCCACCCCAGCTGTCATGATCTCTCCATTTAATTGTATCCAACACCTCTTAACGGTGGTAACATGTAAACGTGTTCTCACAATTTTAGAGGTAATCAAATATTTATAAATAAACACACGTATATTGTTGGCGCTCACAGAAGGAGAAGAAAAAAGTAGAGACTAGAGGACTCACTAGACAACATGACACTTGAGAGCTATAGTCACCGATCGCAATTCGAATCACCTCCAATAACGACAGTGACTCGCTACGGAAATAAGTGTACACCCCTAAATAAATATGTTTTCATTATCCAGGTTTATCATCCACATGAACCCATAACTATGGAATATGGACAGTATTCGTATCTCATCATTGACATCTTGCCGTCTTGACAGACGATAGTTTGTGCTTCAAAAAGGCATAATAACTATTACCTATGGTGGTAGCGAATGTGACTGATAAGGCCAATTCGCGCTGTAAATGTTCGTCCATAGTGGGTGCAATGTGAACACGTGGTCATTTCCACCATCATGCACCATCTTACGTCTCACACGCTCGGTGTGTGACTTATCTGCAATAATTTTCTCCTTTGTCTTTAATCCATTTCTGATCTTTCCCCTCCATGCAACACGTTCAGCGGCAACTTGCTCCCAATGTGCATTATCAATGTCTGTATCAATCATGTCCCGCTTACACATATCTTTGTATCGTAGTAGAGGCCGACCCTGAGATTTCTTACCCATCTGTAATTCACCAAAAAAGATGTCTTTGGTATTCTACCATCATCCATCCTCCTAAGGTGTCCCATCCATCTAAGTCTACGAAGACTGATCATGGAATAAACCGACACACAACCTGATTTTTCCAATACTTCAGTATTTGTGATTTTGTCTTGCCACTTGATGCCAAGAATTCTTCGCAGACACCGCATATGAAAGCTGTTTAAACGTTTCTCTATCTAACGTTTCGTATCTAACCATTGAGATAGCACCATAGGTCTCAGAATTGTATATTAAATCAGCATAGGTCAAATAACAAGCACACAAACACATTGGAACATCAAGGTGTTGTCGTCATTTAGAGGCGACAGGTTCGAATCCTGGTCGATAAACTATAGCTTAATATATTTATGTTGTCTAGTGCGTCCTCTAATCTCTACTTCTTCTACTACTATGAGCGCCAATAAATACATGTGTGTTTATTTATGAACTGTCTTTGTGGCCTCAACGGGTTTCCTAAGTGATATCAAGTATTTGATTACGACTTCGAAAGTGCGGCTTTCTGTGTATTTAAACAATTACTAGGCTTGTGTCGTGACGCAGAGAGAAAACTTGAGGACGTCACATAGGCACGCACGCAAAAGGGCTTATACGTAGGAAATAAAATATCTTCGGTGGGCCGTGATGAGAGCGACGTTTTGCAAAAGATTTACCACATCTGTATTTTCTTCCTTTCATCTTTTATTTTTCTCCTGAACACGTCATGCGGGGTATTAACTAGCAGCCTGGCCTACTCCCGAGGCTGGGCTCAAGAAGAATGATAGAAACTATATACGTTTCTAAGACAAATTTAGAGAAGGCATTAGATCAACGAAGAATTAAAATCAGTACAACAATGGGACACAGAGGTGTTTCCAAAGCACCAGGGCCGGGTTATATACAGGCAAAGACCTATTGACGCGTCCTCGTCGAGCGCCCTGGGCAACAGGTCCCTTCGGGGTCCTGGCTAAAGTCAATAGGATCGCCGATTCCTCCGAAGTCGGAGAGTGTCTACCTGTACGGCGAGGATCCATCAGTCTGCACACCAATAAGCCAGACATGGGACAACGGATACTCACGCAAACATCATGTCCTGTATGACATCACACTGATGTTGGACAACAGGATGGCTTCATCCGACATACAGGACTTCGCGTTGGAGCTCAAGCCAGCGAACACAAGCAAGCAAGCAAACAGCACAACAATAAATATGACGAGAATGATGATTATGATGATCATGAGAATCGAGGCGTACAACAGAACTCTGAAATAGATGTGGAAAACAGCATGTGCATGAGTATGACAATCATGAGAATGAAGATATATAACAGTCTTCTGAAACAGATATGGAAAACAGCATGTACATGATTAAGACAATCTTGAAAATGAACGTGTATAAGTATAACATAACTCTGAAATAAATTTGGAAAACGGCATTTACATCATTATGGAAAATTCAGAGGCGATATATTGTTGTAAGCGTTATCATATTATTTATTCACTTAACATGGCAACATATCACAATAGTAGATACATATAGCTAAATTATCACAAGATGGGGGAAAATATAGTAATATCAATGACTTACTTACTTAGTAGCTGATTGCGAAAACTTCAGTGTATGCGTATAATTCCAGTATGTGTGTGTGTGTGTGTTTGTGTGTGTGTGTGTGTGTGTGTGTGTGTGTGTGTGTGTGTGTGTGTGTGTGTGTGTGTGTGTGTGTGTGATAGTGCCTGTGGGTTGAGAGCGAAAGCTTATGAACGGTGTTTAGTACAGAAGAGCCTGGCATATAATATCACAATATCTTGTCTGTGAATAAAGGTTGGGCAATTCACCGCGGTGCTCCACTGGCTGGGGGAAACGACAGCCACAAAATGGTTAGATTGTAACGGGCTCTCATAGCATGCTAAGAAGAGTGAAGACAGACATGCTTCATGCAATGGCATCTTTCAATTAAAAACAACAAAACAATCAAAGATCAGGAGCATCTGTTGGGTCTTTTCCCCAGGATATGCTGGTGTGGTGGGAAACGAGTAGGTGGATGTATTGGCAAGTTCTGAGTTGCTGGCTGGGGTATTGGTGCATGATAAGACACACTCGGTCAGGGTCCTTTTGGGATCGTGTACACATTGTATGGGAACATACATACCATCGTGGCGTGAAGAGAATAATTTGTACACACTGTATGGGAACATACACATTATCGTAGTGTGAAGAGAATAATTTGGCAGGGAGTGGCCTGAGAATCTGGCCGACGCCCACTACTCCAAGGAAAGGCAAGACTACCACATAATCAGACAGCAGCTTGTACCATTAGCATTTCGACTCTTCGCTGGCTGTTGCAGATGAGGACGGAGCACGTATGCGAATTGCATTCGTAACCCCTACGCCACATTTCTGTATTTCCAATATATATATATTTATGTCAGGTCTTAGTCAGATATGACTGAACTACCGTATGACAGTAGACGGTACCACCTGCTTTCTGTTAGCTCAGAATGTTGGGCGGCGCTCACCAAACCCGACACCCCACATTTGTGCCAACGGCTTGGGGCGGAGGGGCGCTAATTAGGAGGGTATAAGCCTTACCCCAGTGCACGGAAATTTAACCTAAAGACTAAATGTTATGGCAGGGCAGACCAGGCCCTAAGCCTTGGTCGGCAACCGGTCTAGGATGGAAGCTCCGACAGACGGGCAGTTAGAGCATTGCTTTACTGATCCTGCAGCTTCTGCAGCTTGTCTTGTTCCAGACATATTGGTGTTACCTTTCCTCTGGAGTAAACTAAGCAGGCCGATAGAGGGATCATGCTGCATGGGCAACACATGGTCTCTAAACTCAGCCCAGGCTTTGTATTATGGAGAGGATAACTCCATTTTACAAACTATCGTCTGTCAAGACAGCAAGATGCCAGTCATGTGTATAGTTCCATTACATGTGTATAATAATAGTATGTGTGTATAGTTCCATTACATGTGTATAATAATAGTATGTGTGTATAGTTCCATTACATGTGTATAATAATAGTATGTGTGTATAGTTCCATTACATGTGTATAATAATAGTATGTGTGTATAGGACCGGAAGGGTATTGGGTTGTATTCTGAAGATGTTCACGTAGATAAACCATGACAGTTAAATCAAATGAATATTATATAGCTATCCATATTTTAAATCAAACCAAAGTTACGTCGACAGTACCATATATTAACAAGATGTCACAGTCGGGTATATTTTGCCCACTGTCTGTTGTCTGTTGGACTTTGACCCTATTAGGACTGCGACGCGTGCAACTCATCATGATACCTGGGAGGCTGCAGCCAGAGACCGAAATTCGTGGCGTGTATCATTACGCAAGGGTGCAGTCATATGTGAGGCAACCAGGACTGCAAGAGCTGTGAAGAAAAGACAGGACAGAAAAACCACTGCAGAAAAGCCTCCTCCAGAAACGTCAAGCATTCTTTGTCCACATTGTCAAAGAACATTTCGAGCCAACATACGCCTCATGAGCCATTTTAGAACTCACGGCTTCATACTTTCAACCCCACTGGATGAAATGAATGGTCATCATCATTCTTGGTGGACAAACAAGATAGACCCTATTAGGATTGCGACGCGTGCCCAATCTTGAAGATTTTACTTAAGTTCCGTGGTACTTGAGATTTCCCAGTGAGTAATCAACTTTCGTTGGCCGCTCCGTGCTTGGCTTCTTCTTTTTCCTAGTATAATTCAACATGAACGATCATAATAATCCGGTAGTAGCTCCCTTTGTGCTCATTCATCAGTACTGGGGCATTGACGTCATGAAGTTTTCCCTATTACAATCGTGAGCAAACGTAAGTGCTCATCCCAGGTCGACCCCTGTCACATCCGTCCTGGAGGTTACAATATAAAGGTGGCATGTGGACCTGAGTTCAGTCGAGCTGAGCAGTTGTGGTTTAGGTGTAAATTTGGGCAATATATTTTCAGATTCAAACAAAATCAAAAAGCTTCAGGCATTCTCTGAGGCCTTTTGTTATAAACTAAATTTTATCTGTAAAACAACACGCTGTTTTATTTTGAAGAAAACAAAAGACTATAAACAGCAGATTTCAGTGGCAACGTATTTCAGTGACTCTGACAGTAAACACACTTGCTTGTTTCAAGGTCCTTTAAGAGATTTACTTAATGAAACTAAGTCTAAGTTGGCCGAACGTCATCATGCGCCAGTCTTCTGCAAATCTTCAAGCTGTCTGTCTTTTATTGATGGTAAGTGTATTTGTTTGTTGCTAAATGTCTAGGTTATATTGAAGACAATTTATGATGCCATGAACTTGACTTAATCTGAGGGATGCAATAATTCGTCACCTGGATGCATCTGAAACTGCCTTAGAACAGTAAACAAAATATATGTGCAGGCATGCCTCATTGTTAAATCCAACACTCTACTAAAACAAATGAAGATTATACAGAATATATGCAATTATGGCATACCGGAGAAATCTGCCAGGTCTAAATGTTCTTAATCAACCGTCTCTCGATATAACCTGTTCCGTGGCGAAGGGGTTACGGACACAATTCGTAATCCCACATACCGCGTTCGAAACACAGCTGCGAGAGATTTGCAAGCAGGCCGTCTTGCGTTGGTTTTCATACAATGGTATGAGTTCCGGGCGTTCTGAAAGCAATGACAAACTAACAAATACTTGTAAAGAAATCACAAACAGCCAAACAAATTCTCGGTTTGACTGCGACGTCCTGTAAATGGTGTGCAACTAACTTTTTTCTCTCCAAATATGACGTGGTTGGTATCTTGTCGCTATTCACGTTCTGGAACCTATCGCAGGAGGCAAGGGCCATGTAAACATGAGTGCAATGGCTGACTCTATGGGGATTGTAACTGGTCCAAAGGGGGCAATATGCGAGTGCCCTGGACAACTGAACCTCATAGCAATACTCTAAGATTGCATGAAATGTTATCTTATGTTGTGTTGGAAACTGCATCATTCTGTTCGATTTACAACATACTGCACATTTGAAAACACATGTAAATACCATTATAGCTATGTATACATTACAGCTGATGCTGGTCGGACTTCACAAGCTCTCACAAAAAGTTGAGCATATAGCGCCATGATAAGGTTTGACATGAAACGTTCTCACAAAAAGTTGAGCATATAGCGCCATGATAAGGTTTGACATGAAACGTTCTCATAAACAGTTTAACATATAGCCATGATAAGGTTGGACATGAAACGTGTGATCATATTAAAACACAACAAAACACAATCATTCAGTGCGATGTTATCACTTATATATCACAAAACACACAATCATTCAATGCGATGTTATAATTTACACATCTCAATACACACAATCATTCAGCGCAATAGTAATATTTACATTTCACACGTGATGTTTGATTCTAAAAGCTATACCAATCATTTACATAAAACGAAACACGTAAACAGTCTTGAATGTAACAAACTGGCGTTTAAAAACAAAGTTAGTTGCATATCCTTTACAGGACGTTTGCAGTCAACCCCAGCATTTTAGCTGGTGTGATCTCTTGGCAAGTTTATGTTCAGTAGTTTGCCATTGATTTATGAACGACCGGAACCATACCATTTCGTAAAAAACCAATGCAAGGCGGTCTGCTGCCAAATCACCCGCAGCTGTGTTTCGAACGCGGGTATGTGAGATCACGAACTGCGTCTGTAACCTCTTCGCTACGGAACCGGCAATAAACTGGCGTAACATCAATTAAAACTAACGTTTACTTTACAAACAACATACACTTAATTTTTATCCTTTGTCGGTTTACAAAAACAGAATGATAATGATACAACTACAATTAAAGGCAACACTTATGCTAAGTTTAGCATACTAGACAGTCGCTTAACATAGAAATTCTCTCATGACAGGCCTGTCTGACCCTGGGAGCGGTCCGTGGCCGGACTATCGATCAGATCATCGCTGGCTCGTCCAACGCTGTCACTGACTTTGACTTCATCGGGGACGTCAGCGGCAACCTTGTCCGCGTGGAGCTGGATATGATGATGTCCATACAACAGTACCGGGAGCTCTATGTGAGTACTTGCGCCAGTTTACTATCATTCATTTAGCCAGATACGGTGTTTCAAGAAGAATGTAACTATTTTGAATGTGAATTGTGTTTGTGGTGTTAATGATAGGCTCTTAAGAGTTATATTAAGCCAATCCTGATGTTTGGAAGCGAATAAAAGACAATTAACAGACACATGAGGAATCATGTGGAGGATGTGGAGATGTGTTTTATTGAAAAGTTATGAGAACACCGTGGACGGATAGAAAGAGCAATGAAGATAGCTTGAGGGAAGTTAATTCACAAAGAGAACAGGTTACACACCTGTTACACAGATGTGAGGAAAGTCACATTTTTGGCATGTTATGAGAAAGGGAAAGCTGGAGTATGTCGCCACAACGGGAAAGTTCTAAAAAGAAGCAGCGGGAAGACAACAGAGAAGATGCTGGACAGTTTGACATCGTGGCATGGAGGAACATTGTAACCGTTCAGTTGTAGTCCCTGGCTTGGTGATGCAAGTTACAAGTACCTCAGAGGTTGGGGTGGGTTCGCCTGATTGCGGGGGACACTGGCAATACGTTCGGTTGGCCCGCGGGTAAAATATCTGTCCAGTGTGAACGACGGCCGAGTTCAAAGCGAGCGAAACGGGGGGGGGGGGGGGGGGGAGAAATGTTTGGCAGCACAGAAGACAATTTGCTGTGGACAAACATAATTACCAACTCCACACCGCATGGACTGTAAGATGAGGAAACGTTGTGTGTTTAATATTACGCGATAGAATAAGTTTGGCAGCACATAAGACAATTTGCTGTGGACAAACATAATTACCAACTCCACACCGCATGGACTGTAAGATGAGGAAATGTTGTGTGTTTAATATTACGCGATAGAATAAGTTTTACTCTACGTTAGTGCGTTACCTCGGCCCTTAAGGACAGCAAAGAACAGTAACACTGTTATCTACCGCACATGTCGTAGGAGAGGGCTCAGGAGGTTTGATTTTGTCGATATTTACCCCATCCTGTAGAAAACTTTAGCCGCAAAATTCAACCAACAAATGAGCAAATCTAAACATACGGAAAGAAGCATAGCTCTATCAACTAAGAGGCATGTAGACTCTTTTAGAGACTCTTTTTTTTTTCAATTGTCATTTTCTCTTCATTGCTTTCATTTTTTCATCCTGTTGTTCTTCTCCTCCTGTCGTCACCTTTTGATGTAGTCACAGGAGATCTCCTTGACTATATGCTGTGTTTGTGAATGTGTTTGTTTGCTGATGAAGGCTAATCGCCGCAAAGTCCTGTACGTGTCGTAAATCTGTTTTGTAAAACTGCACTACTTTGTGTCATTTTATATTGTTTACATTTTCACAGCTTTACCGCAGTTCCACCCAATTGTATTCATATGTAGACTCTTTTAGAAGCCGTATGGCCACATTAGGGAAATGCCGCATGAAGTATTGATTGCAGACTTACAAATACTCACTTTATTTCGCCTAGAAATATCTCCAGAATTGGCATCTGGAATTTTAGAAATATAGATGAGTGAAGAGAATTACAGCTAGGGGTGAATAACATGGGGAGACATGGCGCCAGCTGCAGATGATAGCCACACGTAAGACTCCTCGGTGTGAGCTGGTTGAGTTCCTATACTCCATTAGGGACAATGAGCAAACAAGATGAAAAATATATGATGGCTGTGGAGATGTGGTTTGTGAGGAATATGCAAAGAATACCATGGACAGACAGAAAAGTCAATGACCAAGTACTACAGGAGACAAATGACAATCGTAAATTGATTAGAGAAATTAGACTTAGACAATCACAATTTTTTGGGAGCTGATCCACGACTCTGGTGATCGCGTAAGATGGCGAAACATGACCGTTTACGACATGGCACATGATAATGATGCTGATTAGGGATACAGAAGTAGCTGCAACAGAAGGAAAGGAATCATAGACATTTGAGCCACAAGACGGCACAGGGAATGAAAATGAGGATCCGTTGGGGGCGACTCTGCCGACAGCACGTCTACGTGTTGTTTAGGCGTATGTCGTCCCACGCAACGGGTGCACACTGAGAGGTTGTAATGTGAAGGTTGACATGTGCAGGCTTGACTTTTGTTTGCTGTAATATTGATCATTTCATCGTGTCTGTAATCTAAGACTGAAATTCTGAAGTTTCTTTCTCTGCTGGCCATTGCCATTGTACTTTCTTTCTCTGCTGACCAACGCCATTATACTTTCTGTCTCTGCTGGACAACGCCATTGTACTTTCTGTCTCTGCTGGCCAACGCCATCGCACTTTTTGTCTCTGCTGGACAACGTCATTGTACTGTCTGTCTCTGCTGGCCAACGCCATTGTACTTTCAGTCTCTGCTGGCCAACGCCATTGTACTTTTAGTCTCTGCTGGCCAACGCCATTGTACTTTCTGTCTCACACATGGTACTTTCTAGTTTTAGTTTAACAGAGATAGGTACATGTATTCAGTTTTTACTCTGCTATTTTGAGCTATGAAGCCATTTAGTATTTATATCATTTTAGAATGTATAAATGTTCATGTTCAGTGAAATCTTTAGATTCCTTCTATCCTGAGTTCATTATCATCATCCTTAACATCATCACCATCATAATTATCATCATCATCATCATCATCATCATCATCAGCAGCAGCAGCACATATTTAAGCTCCCGAGCTGGTCGCTAAGCTGCTCTATCATTCCATTCTGTCTTGTGCGGTCTGCTGTAATCCCATGCATGTCTGAACTAAAGTTCATGTAACCAACACAGGATGTTATTATTTTACTTCCAGGGTTCTCCGACCGTGGGCCAGAACGATGACTCTTCATTGTTGCCACGCAAGAAGAGGAAAGCAATCAAGCCTCTGACCTATCGGTGGACCAACAAAGAAATCCCCTACACAATAGACAAATCAACGTTTTCTTATGAAGACATTGTGGAAGTAAACAAGGCCATAAGCGAATGGAACAATTACACGTGCATTAGATTTCGAACAAAAACTAACGCCGATTCTAATTTTGTCAATTTCGAAGACGGGTCTGGATGTTCATCGTATGTAGGAATGAATGGCGGGAAACATCCTATTGCCCTGGCCACTGGTTGTAGACAAAAAGGAGTTATCGTCCATGAAATGGGACACGCAGTTGGTTTTTACCATGAGCAAAACCGGCCAGATCGAGACGATTACATTATCATTCAAAACGATAATATTATTCATCCTAATCTAATCCACAACTTTAAGAAGTACCCCTGGTCTGCCGTCTCTACCTATGAAGTACCGTACGACTACAACAGCGTCATGCACTATGGAGGAACGGCATTCTCAGGAAATGGCCAGTACACAATCAAGACTAGAGACGCAGCTTTCCAAAATGTTATAGGCAACCGCCAGGGTCTTAGCTTCAGAGACATTAAGCTGGCTAACCTGATGTATACCTGTCAGGATAAGTGTCCCAGCATTGTCTGCCCAGGAGAAGGATTCGTGGGGAAAGACTGCCAATGCTGGTGCCCAGGAAACCCAGTCCAGAAATGCAAAGACTCGGACAAGACAAAAACCACACAGCGCCCGACAGTGAAACCAACAGAGAAATCCACAGCGCGGCCTACAGCCATGGCCTGCCAAGACATGAACACCAACTGCCCCGCTTGGGCCGAAGGAGGCTACTGCATGAGCAACAACTATGTGAAGACTTACTGCAAGGCCTCCTGCTCTCTCTGTACTGTGAATATTTGCAAGGACGTTAGGTTACACTGCCAGTACTGGTCGCAGCAAGGTTACTGCACCAGTAACATGTACGAAAGCTTCATGTCCGAGAAGTGCCCCATGAGCTGTGGAGTCTGCAGGTACAGCAGCGGAGATAATAGCGTAGCCATCGTCTCTTCTAGCCTGTTAACAATATCAGTGGCCGTTTTAATCTCTGGGTTAAAATCCTTGTAATTATAACAACCATTCTGAAGTGTAAGGTTGAAGGCACGCGAGGCAACAATACAAGTGGGAAAATAACATCAAGAGATGGGCGAACAGCAATCTGACAGAATGTACAATCAGGGCGAGAGATAGACAGTGTTGGAGAACCATTACAGCCAACCTTCATTGTGGAGACGGCACCTGATAGACTGAACTGTTTGCCAAAATAGAAACTCAGTGATTGCTTGTAACTTAACATGGTAACCCCAACTACCACGAACCGTCCGTGACTGTTCCATGATGCATATATATCAGCAATTCTGGCTTTGTCCCGTCCGTGACTGTTCCATGATGCATATATATCAGCAATTCTGGCTTTGTCCCGTCCGTGACTGTTCCATGATGCATATATATCAGCAATTCTGGCTTTGTCCCGTCCGTGACTGTTCCATGATGCATATATATCAGCAATTCTGGCTTTGTCCCGTCCGTGACTGTTCCATGATGCATATATATCAGCAATTCTGGCTTTGTCCCGTCCGTGACTGTTCCATGATGCATATATATCAGCAATTCTGGCTTTGTCCCGTCCGTGACTGTTCCATGATGCATATATATCAGCAATTCTGGCTTTGTCCCGTCCGTGACTGTTCCATGATGCATATATATCAGCAATTCTGGCTTTGTCCCGTCCGTGACTGTTCCATGATGCATATATATCAGCAATTCTGGTTTTGTCCCGTCCGTGACTGTTCCATGATGCATATATATCAGCAATTCTGGCTTTGTCCCGTCCGTGACTGTTCCTTGATGCATATATATCAGCAATTCTGGCTTTGTCCCGTCCGTGACTGTTCCATGATGCATATATATCAGCAATTCTGGCTTTGTCCCGTCGGTGACTGTTCCATGATGCATATATATCAGCAATTCTGGCTTTGTCCCGTCCGTGACTGTTCCATGATGCATATATATCAGCAATTCTGGCTTTGTCCCGTCCGTGACTGTTCCATGATGCATATATATCAGCAATTCTGGCTTTGTCCCGTCCGTGACTGTTCCATGATGCTATATATCAGCAATTCTGGCTTTGTCTTCTTCCGTGACTGTTCCATGATGCATATATATCAGCAATTCTGGCTTTGTCCCGTCCGTGACTGTTCCATGATGCATATATATCAGCAATTCTGGCTTTGTCCCGTCCGTGACTGTTCCATGATGCATATATATCAGCAATTCTGGCTTTGTCCCGTCCGTGACTGTTCCATGATGCATATATATCAGCAATTCTGGCTTTGTCCCGTCCGTGACTGTTCCATGATGCATATATATCAGCAATTCTGGCTTTGTCCCGTCCGTGACTGTTCCATGATGCTATATATCAGCAATTCTGGCTTTGTCTTCTTCCGTGACTGTTCCATGATGCATATATATCAGCAATTCTGGCTTTGTCTTCTTCCGTGACTGTTCCATGATGCATATATATCAGCAATTCTGGCTTTGTCTTCTTCCGTGACTGTTCCATGATGCATATATATCAGCAATTCTGGCTTTGTCTTCTTCCGTGACTGTTCCATGATGCATATATATCAGCAATTCTGGCTTTGTCTTCTTCCGTGACTGTTCCATGATGCATATATATCAGCAATTCTGGCTTTGTCTTCTTCCGTGACTGTTCCATGATGCATATATATCAGCAATTCTGGCTTTGTCTTCTTCCGTGACTGTTCCATGATGCATATATATCAGCAATTCTGGCTTTGTCTTCTTCCGTGACTGTTCCATGATGCATATATATCAGCAATTCTGGCTTTGTCTTCTTCCGTGACTGTTCCATGATGCATATATATCAGCAATTCTGGCTTTGTCTTCTTCCGTGACTGTTCCATGATGCATATATATCAGCAATTCTGGCTTTGTCCCGTCCGTGACTGTTCCATGATGCATATATATCAGCAATTCTGGCTTTGTCTTCTTCCGTGCTCCTTTTTCAAGAAGTGCTTCACGCCTGGTTATGCTCGTCAAAGATCAGCATCTTCAGCTTGCGTGTGTCTCATGTTTGCTTCCTCTAGACAGATTCGGGTTCTATCTACCCGCGTCTAGGTTTTCTTTCCTAACAATTTTGACAGGACAGTGGCTAAATGGCCTATAATTTGATGTGTCCCAACTACCGTGGCATTTTTTCACCCTGATCAGAGACGGCTAGTTATCAGATCTCACTACCCAAGTGATTATCAGATATCAGCGTTTCTGGGATTCCCAGCCCTGTGCCTAAATCGAACCCAGCCCCTTCTGAGCCTGTGGCAGACCAGTCTACCCACCTCATTCCGTGACCTATTCAACCTCACTAAATTCAGTCCAAGGGTTGCCACTTGTCGAGGAAACGTGCGAGACCCTGAAGAAGTGGACAGACATGTTTTGGAAACCTACTCACGTCCAGTATTCTTCTCTTGTGTGTGTCTTTTCATATCGACTTAATAGGCCAGAATTGTTCCAGTTGTCATTATCCCCAATATGCCAAGGTCATGATTATTATTATTAGTATTATTATTTGTGCTCAACATGAGGTAGAATACTTATTATTTATATTTGATGCAGTGGTATATGTACATTAATTATAAGTGCAATTATAGCAGTTCAGTGTGTTCATGTGTACATACGGTATTTTATTAAAGTTTTATATATATATATATTAGAAAGAATGAAGAACAGGGAAGTACAAGTGGGGTATGTAATACAGGACAACACTGAATTATTGACTGGAACCTTCACATATATGAATGGAAAACATCACGTCTGTTAAAAGAAGAAAGCCAGAAGTATACTTGAAAGCCTGTATTTAGTGTTAGAACTGAGCTGAGTTACACCTGAGCTGAGTTTCTCCAGGCAGGTTTGAGTTAGGAGGGAAAACGGAGCACTTATGGGTTAAACCGTGTGCCGTGATGTTGATCCAACGACTAAAACTTTTTTTTTTTAAAGTTTTAGAACACGTCTACATAGAGTTACAAGCTCTGCCGTGTGTGTTAGAACACATCTACATAGAGTTACAAGCTCTGCCGTGTGTGTTAGAACACATCTACATAGAGTTACAAGCTCTGCCGTGTGTGTTAGAACACATCTACATAGAGTTACAAGCTCTGCCGTGTGTGTTAGAACACATCTACATAGAGTTACAAGCTCTGTCGTGTGTGTTAGAACACATCTACATAGAGTTACAAGCTCTGCCGTGTGTGTTAGAACACATCTACATAGAGTTACAAGCTCTGTCGTGTGTGTTAGAACACATCTACATAGAGTTACAAGCTCTGTCGTGTGTGTTAGAACACATCTACATAGAGTTACAAGCTCTGTCGTGTGTGTTAGAACACATCTACATAGAGTTACAAGCTCTGCCGGGTGTGTTAGAACACATCTACATAGAGTTATATGCTCTGCCGTGTGTGACCAGAGAAAGGTGTGTCCTATTGCTTCAGCTGATAGCAAGGAAAGCTGAAATATGTGACATGTTAGGCGTTAGTTTGTAGCATACAATAATTACCTATGTTATCTTGGGTAGTTTTGAAATGTTAAATGACATCATGTAAAAATGGCATATGTCAGAGAGAGGGAGAGAGAAAGAGGGAAAGCGGCACAGATGGAAACAAAGAGAAAAGAGAGAGGAAGACAAAAGAGAGGGAGAAATAGAAAGAGATTAGAGAGAAAGAGAAGAGAGAGAGAGAAGAGAGATAAAGAAAAAGTGAGAAGAGAAGGAGATAGAAAAAAAGAGAGATAGGAGAGAGAGAGAGAGAGAGAGAGAGAGAGAGAGAAGAGGGAGAGAGAGGGGGCTAGAGAGAGAGTGTGAGAGAGGGGGGAAGAGAGAGGGAAGAGGGAGAGAGAGGGGGATAGAAAGAGAGTGAGAGAGAGGGGGGAGAGAGAGAGAGAGAGAGAGAGAGAGAGAGAGAGAGAGAGAGAGAGAGAGAGAGAGAGAGAGAGAGAGAAGGAAGGAAGACAATGTTGAAAGTCGATACATGTTTAGATTTCATAAAATGTTGCATCCTTGAGTATACAAATATGCGTGTTCATTGCTGTTGTTGAAATCATTAAATATATTAAAACATAACACTTGTCTTTGTGATTTTCTCCAACACACACCATTGTTCAGTTTTGGTCGCAATGACAATGACAGAGGCAATGTGTGTAGACAACACACTGACGTGCGTCAACCTGGTGAGGTAACGACAGCCCATACAGACACTACTTTTGGGGTTTGACGCGTTAGACTTTCAAATATACTAGGTCTTAACACAGTGTCGTGGGACGGCCCGTGTCGTGGGACGGCCCGTGTCGTGGGACGGCCAGATCGCTGGCTCGTCGGCTATTCCTAGACAATTCCTTTATACACAGAAGTCACGGACAATAGGTGGCGCAGTGTACTGCCTGGCATTCTCGGCTGCATCTCGTCAGTTAGATAACATAATGAAGTACACAAGACCTTTTCAGTCTGAAGTACACAAGACCTTTTCAGTCTGAAGTACACAAGACCTTTTCAGTCTGAAGTACACAAGACCTTTTCAGTCTGAAGTACACAAGACCTTTTCAGTCTGAAGTACACAAGACCTTTTCAGTCTGAAGTACACAAGACCTTTTCAGTCTGAAGTACACAAGACCTTTTCAGTCTGAAGTACACAAGACCTTTTCAGTCTGAAGTACACAAGACAACCTTCTCAGGCTGAATTACATAAGACAACTTTCTCAGTCTGAAATACATATGACAACCTTCTCTGTCTGAAGAACACAGGACATACTTCTCAGTCTGAAGTACATAAGACAACTTTCTCAGTCTGAAGCACACAAGATATCCTTCTCAGTCTGAAGTACACAAGACAACCTTCTCAGTGTGAAATACACAAGACAACTTTCACAGTATGAAGTACATAAAACCTCCTCAGGCTGAAAAGGGAATCCTCTATTCACTTCATAAAATATCTAACTGCAGTACGCACCTGATGGGGTGTGGCAATGTATGCCAATCAAACACACTGTACACACTATTATTTATGGTTGCTATATTTACATTCACAAAGGGAATACATTGTTTTGAATTCGCAGACAATTCTGACAAATGTCTGGTACTCATGTCGTCTATGCCACTGGGCCAACACTAGGCCACTATCAGAAAATGATAGGATGGATATATCACCAGCTGACTGGACCTAGACGGTGGAATAGAGGGATATCATCAACAGCTGACTGGACCAAGACGGTGGAATAGAGGGGCATCATCAAGAGAGTTGACCCGGAGCACTAGAGACCAAGATCTGCCGAGGGACATGAACGTCTACTCCAGCTGGCAGGGCACATGAAGAAGATGACAATGACTATTGAGATTGCGTATCTATCACTTTCTTAGACTTCTTCGGGCTCTTTATCCAGGTCTATTTTTGTGTGTGGTTGCCTGCTTCTAATGGGAGTAGCTCAAGTTTAGTTATCAACTATCAATAAGGGTTTACGTACAACCACAATAAAAAACATAATAACAACACCAGTCAGAATACACACAGATAACAATGGCAACAAATGTGGAATTACAATCTTTAATTCTTGGCCAACCTGCCGTTATTATGTGTTCATGTGAGAAAGCACACACACACATCCTGTCCCACCACTCACACACACACATACACACATATAATCGTGTGCAGTAATGCCATCAGATAAGTAAAACATCTGAAATCACTACACACAACGGGTCATTTGGGCATTTATTTCAACTTTCACATGTTATATTGTCACAACTACTTGTGTTTCACCAACATGGCTCTTCTTTCAACTTTGGCATGTTATAGTTTCACAACTACTTGTGTTTCACCAACGTTGCTCTTTTCTCTACCTTGACACGTGATATTTTCACAACTACTTGTGTTTCACCAATGTGGCACTTCTCAGATGATCAAATGTATTCACATCACTTTATCTGCCTGTGTCCGTTTGCTCAACTGCAATTGAAAATCTCTATGTTTGAGACCAAAATTGTGAGCCTATCTTTGGTTGTGTCTTTCTCCAAAGAAAACCCCAGAGGATATTATAAAGGTAAATAACCTTAGCAGGTACTGCTGCTGAGGTTGTCAGTGTTAGACCTTCACATATTCTAGGCCACAGCATATGAGGTGGGGTGGCCAGCTACCTTCCTTCCCAGATAATTGTCTGCTATCTATTATTTTGACCATATAAGCAGGGTTTTTTTTTTTTTTAATTCGCATATCCTTTACAGGACATCGCTGTCAACAGCAGCATCTTTCAGCTTTCTGTTGATTTCTTGGAAAGATTACGCTCAGTAATTTGCAATTGCTTTCTGAGCGGCCAGCTCAGTAATCCCACAAGTCACCAGCGGGGGTAGAACCGCTTCCAGTTCTCACCCGCTACGAGACTGTGTGACAAACGGGATTATGGAGAAAGTGGTGTAACCTCTCGGCCAGAGAGACCAGCCATAAGCAGGGTGGCAATGGCATAAAAAGAGGGCCATTGTTATGCCTGTTCCTTCTGATGGACAATCTGGAAACAGCACGTGTGGAATCAGTATACTATAGACAGTACTCTGATGATGGCATTGTTACATAAAACATGCCTATATCTGAACTCCAGAACTTTCACACCTTATATCTAACTCTCTTAAGCTTACCTCAAACATCTGCTCGTTAGATGTCAATATTTTGGACCTAACAGATTCTATAGGTTTTACAGGTCTCAGCATTTTAGTTTTCTATAAACAAACACATTCATAGATTTTTCTTCTCTACACCTCCTCCCAGTGAGGATTCCATTCCTTTCTCTCAACTGCTGCATCTCTGATGAGTATGCCATGACAACTTCCATGACAAAGTCCTTGAAATGCTGGATTTCTGCTGACTTCATGGCTACCCTCAACATATCTTGACAGCAGCTTTCTCCGTTTGATCTGTTAGCCATACTGAGACTCTTTCTTCCAAGTATAAAGAACATATGTGCTGAATACTTTGAGGAACTTCTTAAAAGACCCTCCAGATATCCAGCCTGGGATATCAACTAAAGAAACCACCTAAAGAGATTAGATAAATTTCAAACTCCTGAACAATGGGAAAGTTGCTGGTCCAGATGGTATCCCAGCAGAAACTATTAAACATCTCAACTGAATTACTGCACAAATTATTCAGTAGAGTATGGGAGATTGAAGAAATACCACAGAATGGAGAGAAGGATGTCTAGTGAAGCTGTCAAAGAAACAGGGTCTGCAGGAATGCAAACAATTTAGAGGAATAATGTTATTGTGAGTTCAGGGGAAAATATTAAGCAGGCTCCCTGTGGAGAGATTAAGAGATGTCATTGACAAATAACTAAGGGATCTGGCTTCCACCCAAATAAATCCTGTACTGACCAGATACATAGAATAGTACAAAACATGAAACTGAACTCGTCACTCTACATCTGATTCATGAACTATGAAAATGACTGTAACAGCATTGACAGGGAATCTCTTTGGTAAACTGATGAGGCACTTTGTGAATCGACAGGAAATCATTAACTTAAGAAAGGTAACATAAACAGACATGAAATGTAGAGTTCTTTATGAAGGGAAAATGTTAACAGATGCATTTAAAATAAGAACACGAGTATCAAGGAACATCTTTTAACACCATTATTATTCTTAAAGACTAAACTGGGTTATGAAGAATAAAGAATAAACTACTGTCAGAAATGAAGACACTGCCTTCCTGTCTCACACAAAAATCAGATGCAAGATCAATTAAACAACTTGAAAGAAGGTCACAACAATTAAATCTAAAAATTCACAGAGAAAGAATCCAAAACAAACATATTGGGAATAAATCAAGCAAATGATAGGCTGATCTTCTTGATGAAACTTCACTTTGAGAGGTAGAATCACAAACCTATTTAGGTAACAACGTAGACAAAGATGCAGAAGCAGTCACACATAAAGTTAAAAAAAAGGAATTAACAAATCAAAAGAAGTTGTCAGCTTTGGAAAATCTGTGGAAGTCAAAAGAAATAAAAACTAGTACGAACCTTAGAATAATCAGCACCACTGTAGAGACCAGAAACACGGAGAATGGCAATATCAATGACTAATAACTGATAGACATCCATTAACTGGCGACAGCAGAATAGAAGGATTAACATGGTTAACAGAATCACTGATATAGAGCTTGGGGAGAGAACTGGCCAGATTCTAGAGATTTAAAAGTTGAGGAAAACATACTGGTGCTAGATAGGACACACATAGAGGTAGGACACACATAGAGAAAACCTGGAAATAGTATCACCAGAAAGTCCTCTCTCTGGGACCTACAGGGCAAATGAAACAGAGGGAGACTTTACAAAATAACACACAGAGAAGAGATAAAGAGACAGAGATGAATGAGGACAGGGAGGGACCTGCAGGAGAGTCAGTAGAAGACAGGACAGTGTGGTTAAGTTGGTTGAGTGCCTATGAGGACAGGGAGGGACCTGCAGGAGAGTCAGTAGAAGACAAGACAGTGTGGTGTAAGTTGGCTGAGTGCCTATGCTCCAACTGGGGATCAAGGCCACCAGCAGAAGTCACAAAGTTCCAGAAACTTCAGGTGATTGTTCAGACGGAATCCTCTCACAAGACAAGTCTGCTGCATTCAATGAGACTGGGTCAGTTTCATCAATCTCATGACCTTGTTGCAAGATGGCACACACAGTGGTAGGAAGACAACACTTGGCCGCCCACACTGCACTTGTCTCCTTGTGCCTGTAACATGGCTCACTACACCACTGAATCCTTGCAGCTCATCAGCCCTCTATTGAGGGATGCTCACAATGCCACTACACACTGTAAGCCCACTTTTGCAGGCTATTTAGCATGACATCAGATCCTAACAATAGGGTTTAACTATCAGCCATTTCTGTTATGGAATTATGGGATGTATTTAACTGATTAAGTGCCATGGGATGATTAATCATCTTATATACTTCCAGTATCTGCCATGGGCTTATAATATCACCAGAATATTGTCACTGTGTTATAATACAACATGTCTGCTACCATATTAACAGCCTTTAAGTTATAACTGTCCCACAGCCCTACTTCCCATTTTCCGCCATCCATATTTGTTTGGTCCAAGCCTGCTTATTGTTTGGCAATGAATCTGTTAATCACAGATTTCTGCACCAGCAAACACTACCAATACTTTGTGATATATTTTGGTACTGTGAATTCTGTAATGTATGAGGCAAACAAACACACACCCTCCCCAGACGTTGCTTGTCCATCACTGTTGAAGAGAACCACCTTGCTATCTGTCAGTCTTACAGTGTGTTGAAAGGTGGCTGGTAGAAAAATCTCAGCCCACAAATGTATGTTACAATGAGGGAGGAGGGGGTGGGGTGGGGGGGGGGGGGGGGAGGGAGGAGAATCAACAGTTGATCAGGCAGAAGTAACTAGAATTTTGATGTTCATATGACACAGCCCTCAGCAGCATAGCATGGATGCTGTTATTGTGCACATTGAGCAACTAGGGTTAGAATTAAATGGTAAGGAAACAGAAGTTATTGTCATCTCCAAGAAGAAATAAAATACCACAATGTAACATAGAAGTAAATGGGAACATTTACAAACAGATGACTCGGTATAACAATCTGTGAAGTCACAACATTTGGTGGAAGATACCTTATTGAAATATAAGCAAATATCACCATGGAATAAGCAAACTTTTGCAAGATGCACAACATACTCCCCAATAAAACGTCAACTGCAGTGAGATAAAAGAGTGGTGAAGTGCCATATAAACCAATACTGTTGTATGTATGTGACACATGGACAATAAACAGACACACTAAGAAACATCCAATGGCAGTGGAAATGTGGTTTATAAGGAAAATTCAAAGAATACCATGGATGGAGAGTACAGAGAATGAATAAGACAGTCCTTCAAGTAACAAATGAAAATTGTAAACTTGATTAGAGAAATTAGATCTAGATTTTTAAGCACATTATTTGGAGAAATAAGCTTCAAATATTAGTGACAAGTGGCAAACCTGATGGGAAAGTAGCCAGGGAGAGACAAAGATTTAAATACCTGGGTGTCTTGTCCACATAGAATAATCCTGGCAAGAACACAAACTGGCAAATGTGTGGACTGACCAACAATGGCCGCTCACTGCCACAGCACCTGATGATGAGTAGCTCCACAAGTCTTATCTGTTCCAAAATGGCTATGACTGCTGAGATTTTACTACGCCAAGCATGGTGATCAACAGCAGCATGATTTTACCATCCTGACATGCTCTCTCTCTCTCTCTCTCTCTCTCTCTCTCTCTCTCTCTCTCTCTCTCTCTCTCTCTCCACAGAATGGGAAATCGCATGCCAAGAGTATTGCATGAACAACTAACCCTGTATATTCAATGACGACCCGCATGGATCCTAGAAAATTGTGCTTGTGGTGTCAACAAGGCGGCCTGAAACAAATCTCATTACCTACACAGTGTAGGGCAGATGGCCTAACCACTTTGGGAAGTGTAGTAGAGCTCATTTGTTTACTTCATGAAAAGTGTTGCAGACGCCTTAAGATTATGACAATAAAGAATTTTGTATCAGGAATATTTATGAAAGGAAATAATAGATGAAGGAGATGGTGAATACAGATCCTCATAATTACACACAATTTGACTTTTCTCCCCTCTAAAGGTCAGGAACAGGGTATCAGAAGGTGTCAAAAGGTCACAATTTGTTAACATAATGTTTTAAAATTCAGTCATAATTTGTTAACATACTGTTTTAAAATTGATTCTATGTCATATTGTTTGTTTTAAACTGTAAAGACCAAAGTTAAGCAAACATCCATCATCGTATTAAAAACAAATTAATTTAAAATGGAGTTCTGATAACTCAAAATGAAAATACAACAGAGGTTTCAAACAAATGTCTAAACATGATACATTTGGCAACATTTTTTAGCATTATCTTCAGCAAATACAAGTTTTGGTAGCATTTCAGAACAGTCTTTACAACAAAAACAATGAACACCCAGTGGAGAGAATTTGTGCTAATAAATACAATAAATAAATTGTTTCAAAAACTGTGACAGTGCTTTCTGGAAAAAAACTGTATTTTCCCTCTCCATATGTTTGTTGTATTTCAGTAGACAATATTATATCGAGAAGAAATATAACACACTTCATCTGGTTTTCTTGAGCTATATCTGGTTATAAAATGTTGAAACCGCCATCACAATGAATATTTACATATTTAGAATGTCATTTTCTTTAACTGGTTTAAGTTCTTCGTGATCTGGCATCAATCTCATAAAAACAAATTAAATTTCCAAAGGTATGTCCGATGTTAATGAAATCATTGCCACATTAAATGACTGGAAGTGATCACGAAGCCGTCTGCCTTGACTCCGAAGGTTGTGGGTTTGATTCCAGGTTACATCTTTCGGTTCACGAGTGCATTTTTCTCAGAGACTCCTGGGGGTCGTCGCTGGAGCTATGGAGTTTGTGCTTTGGGCGATGCTTTTGACAGGCCGCCCTGTGGAAAGACACAGAGCCATGTGGGATAAAACCCGGTGCAATGAAGTTGATCCTCTCGACTTGCAAGACTTTTAAAGCGAACTGTGCTCATGTAGTGGCTAGATGCTCACCTACTAGCCTGATGGTCATGGATTAGAATCCGCATCAAAGCAGTTTATTTAACTCGACCTGGGAACTCAGGTTTACCCAGCCTAAAATGAGTACCAGAAAATCTTTCCGAAAGTAAAGGCGGCAAGGGCGTGCCACCGTGTGCTGGTTGACCTATAAGAATATGGGTCTAGAACCTTATGCCCATAGCACAGTGAGGCATGTAAACAGGTCCTTTACTTGTCACTTTTATCAAGTTTCCATAATGCCTGAAGTTTGGCTGGCCTAATGGAGCGTGTGGCTCAGGTAGCCTGCCATGCCTGCACATGCACTCATGTTTCTTCGTCTTCTTCATGTGCACACTGACAAGTGTTGGCACCTGTTCATACTCCTGGGGCCTGTGACAAATTTCTGCAGTACCTTGGATTCCTTCTGATTTGAGAAGATTCAGACAGTCTGTGAAACCTAATGTAGCAATACAGAAAGACTGTAGTACATAGTGTTCCTCCTGATTTGAGATGATTAAGAAAGTCTATGAAGCTTATTGTAGTAATACAGAAAGACTCAGAGATGAGTATATGCAAGATACTATGACAAGTGTACATTCTTGGTGTACCTACTAGATGTACGAGGCATGATCAATGGAAACTCATCCCAATGGCTTTATTACAAACACATGAAAGGTATACCAGCAACTGTTAGGAAGCATGCAGGCACCTGGGTTTGTCAGGAATCGCCATTATCATTCAGGCGTGCATACCACTGCTTACAGAGATAGTGGATACCGTCTTAACGAAAGGTCTTAACGAAACCAATTGCTGACTGGACCATTTGGTCAGCATGGGTTTGATGTCTGCATCGGTGTGAATAATTGTGATGCAGAATGGGCAACATTTAATTTTATCATGTCTAGTAGATGACATTGATGTATCTATGTGTATGTACTAGGTATAGATGATACTAATGTATCTATGTGTGTGTACTAGGTATAGATGACACTAATGTATCTATGTGTATATACTATGTATAGATGGTACTAATGTATCTATGTGTATATACTAGGTATAGATGACACTAATGTATCTATGTGTGTGTACTAGGTATAGATGACACTAATGTATCTATGTGTGTGTACTAGGTATAGATGACACTAATGTATTTATGTGTATGTACTAGGTATAGATGACACTAATGTATCTATGTGTATGTACTAGATGACACTAATGTATCTATGTGTGTGTACTAGGTATACATGATACTAATGTATCTATGTGTATGTACACCACTGTGTATGTGTATCTTACAACAACTACAGCTGGCTGCTAAACCTAGTGAGCCAATCATATGGCAGATGCTGGCATAGTGAGTACAGTGTTACACCTCCTCATATACAAGATCATGGCATTATTAAATGAGGCATCCAGTTTCATTCTTTGCCACTTTTTTTTTAATTCCCAGACAACTTTCAGGAAAATGAACCAGTTTACATACTCAGAGGCTGGCTGGACATCAGCATTGCACTGGTTACGAAAAACATTCTATCAGTCCTCGTGTTGAGCACAGATCACAATTTAGGTCAGCAATCCCAATGACCAATATGCCACTACAGTTCATTGTAATCTAGTAATGTACAGTAAAACAATTGTCTACAACAAACGAATGGTAAACATTGAAATAACCAAAACAATAATGGCTGTCAGGGCTTACTTCCCCCAATCTTTCAGATACCAAAAATGAGGGGGCTTCAAATGAAAATATGTGGTGAATATATTCTGAAAAAGTAAAGAACAAATTTATCATTATTCGATGTAGTCACCACTGCATCCAATGCAAGTCTTCCAGTGACGTTAAAGTGCTTGGATTCCCATAGAAACATCGACTCTGGGGTCACTACTCAGTGTGCCTGACTCAGTCGTGAACAGTCTGTCATGGCAGTTTTGAAACTTCCTACTCAACTTATACACTTGCTGGACTGACATGCATGCATTACCATACTAGACCTTCATTTGCCGATGAATTTCTATAGGTTTCACCCTTCACTGATCAAGAAACGGATAACAGAACGCTGCTCCTCTTTGGTGCATGTTAAAAGTGGGGCGGCCATATTTAAACTGTCCTCGTGATATCAGTGTGTTCATCTGCACTGTGATGTTGCATGCTGAACACTCTTGACATCCTTAACAACAATATTGATAGGTTACAATACAATGGCCTGGTTATATTAATTTCTATCACACTTTTAAGATTTTCATTTGAAGCCCCCTTGTAAAGAAAAACATCAAATTAAAGTGTCAGAGGATGCGGGTGTAGGAGCTGTTACAGCAACTGCAGACAACAAACTGTGCTGGCTGTTGTCAGCTTTGCAAGGATGGGAGTGAGTGAGGAGAACTACCTTGAGGGCACAGTTAGTTTGTAGGGGCACAGGAAGGAACACAACACGTGACCAGAAGTTTACAACTGAGTGAATCACAAACACATTTATCTGTCACTGTGTCACTTCATGCCACACTATGTATATCTCCATTAGATGATCACAATCTCAGTGACATGTTTGCATGTCTCCACCAGATAGGCATTGGTCACACTGTGCGTCACTGACATCTCACTACCAGATGGGACATTGATCACATTACACATCGCTGACATGTTTGCACATCACAATTAGGTGGGATATAAGATCACATTATAAGCCAATGACAAGTTTCATGTCACAATTAGGTGGGATATAAGATCACATTATACGTCGCTGACATGTTTGCATGTCATAATTAGGAGGGATATAAAATCACATTATAAGTTTCCATGTCACCACTAGATAGGAAACTGATCACATTATATCTCACTGACATGTTTTCATGTCACCACTAGATGAGAAACCGATTACATTATATCTCACTGACATGTCTGCATGTCACTATAAGATGGAAAACTGATCACATTATATCTCACTGACATGTTTTCATGTCACCACTAGATGAGAAACCGATTACATTATATCTCACTGACATGTCTGCATGTTCCCACTAATTGGGACATTGATCACAATATATCTCACTGACATGTTTGCATGTCACTATAAGATGGAAAACTGATCACATTATATCTCACTGACATGTCTGCATGTCACCACTAGATGAGAAATTGATCACAATATATCTCACTGACATGTCTGCATGTCACCACTAGATGAGAAATTGATCACAATATATCTCACTTACATGTCTGTATATCACTATAAGATGGAAAACTGATCACATTGTACCTAACTACAAGTTTTCACATCACCCACTATTAGATGGTATGTTGCTGACACTGAACTGATGTCAAGTAATCACTAGGCTGCCCATCCATCACACTATATCTTGCTAATACACAACAGTTTTCAGAAAGTCTATCTTGATTGACAGGTTAGTTCACAGAGAAATCAAATCAACTTTAATCAACTTTATTTTAAAAGGGTAACAAATTGGGCATGCAGGTCCGTCTTACATTCGGCCAAATTACCATGTTTTGAGGCCCATCTCCCACCTACCCATACATAACCCCACCCATACACACAACCCCACCTACCCACACACACACACACCCAGGGACACATACATACCCCACCAACCAACCCATCCCCCTCCTACACATCCCCCACCCACACACACTGCCCTCACCTGTTCCCCCAACCAAAACACATTCGCCACCCACAAACATCCCCCACCAACCCACACATCCCACGCCCACCCACATACACATCCTAACCCACACATCCTCTCCCCCACCCACACCTCCAACCACCCATCCCCCAGCCACACCCAACCACCCATCCTCCCAGCCACACCTCCATCGACCACATATTCCCCACCCACGCACACACATCCCCCACCAACCCACACATCGCAAATCCACTCACACATCCCCAAACCATACACACACATTCCCACCAACTGACATCTCCCTACCCCGACACACACATATCTCCCTAACCACCTATACATCCCCAATCCACTCACACACACCCCACCACCCTCACATACATCCTCCACCCACCCACACATGCCCTAACCCAATCCCCCATCACACACACCCCTACCTGCACATCACATACATCCTCTACCACGCAATATTCCCAACCCACACACCGCACACATATCCCTCACAACACATCCCACACCCACATACCACCATGCATCCCCACCTACACACCACACACATATCCCCCACCCACATACCACACAATATTCCCACCCACACCCACACAGATACCCTTACCCATCGAGCATGAAGATTCTTTACATCAGCAACAGAGAAAGGAAGTTTCCAGCATACAAGATGTTATTTGGAAGGTATGTGCAAGAAAAATAGTCATACGTAAGGTATATGTAACAAAAGTATTTATATGCTTTACAAGCAGGGACGTACAGCCACACAGAGACATTCACAAGATCAATACAATCGTGCTGATAGCCATTTATGACAGCTCCTGGCATCCAAGGAGCTTTCTTTATGTGCTACAGAAATGATCATTTCATCTTCCGGGTAACATTACACTTTGTCATAACACTCTCTAGGATCCACAGCCAATTTGCCCAACCTTTCTCAGGGGATTGTCAAGGTTTTCTCAAGGGAATTTTGGCTATTTCAAGATTATTACTGACATGCATCATATTTGGTGGTTGTGTACATACACTCTCACATATTTGTGCCTGTGTGTACATACACACACACATATAAATGACACTAATATGTTAAATATTTAATACAAAAACAAAAGCAATGTTCAAAACTGACCACTCCTCCAAAAGCTCCATAAATATGAATGACTATATCTTTTCCCTTGATGTGAATGATTACCTCACACGAACACAGAAGTAAAAAGAAAAGAAAATAACGGATCCCCTTTCATGCTACGAGGACTGTGGGATATATTGTGCTAGCCCTGTCCTTATAGAATGATTGGCACTTGATGGGCCATGTAGTCAATATGAGGTATTTTTGCATAATCTTCCCTGCATCAAGCAAGATGAAGGGAGCCAATTATAAGAAGTCATATCAATGATGTCATAGGCCACTACACGCTGAGGGGGATCCTAAAGAGGGGATCCCAGGACCAGAAGGTTTGATGTGCAGTGAGGATAATCTGACTCTGGAGGGGATCCCAGGACTGGAAGGTTTGATGTGCAGTGAGGATAATCTGACTCCAGAGGAGGGGATCCCAGGACTGGAAGGTTTGATGTGCAGTGAGGATAATCTGACTCCAGAGGAGGGGATCCCAGGACTGGAAGGTTTGATGTGCAGTGAGGATAATCTGACTCCAGAGGAGGGGATCCCAGGACTGGAAGGTTTGATGTGCAGTGAGGATAATCTGACTCCGGAGGGGATCCAAGGACTGGAAGGTTTGATGTGCAGTGAGGATAATCTGACTCCGGAGGGGATCCAAGGACTGGAAGGTTTGATGTGCTGTGAGGATAATCTGAGTCCTGAGGAGGGGATCAAAGGAATGGGAGGTTTGATGTGCGGTGAGGATAATCTGAGTCCTGAGGAGGGGATCCATGGACTGGGAGGTTTGGTGTGCAGTGAGGAGAATCTGACTCCTGAGGAGGGGATCCATGGACTGGGAGGTTTGGTGTGCAGTGAGGAGAATCTGACTCCTGAGGAGGGGATCCATGGACTGGGAGGTTTGGTGTGCAGTGAGGAGAATCTGACTCCTGAGGAGGGGATCCATGGACTGGGAGGTTTGGTGTGCAGTGAGGAGAATCTGACTCCTGAGGAGGGGATCCATGGACTGGGAGGTTTGGTGTGCAGTGAGGAGAATCTGACTCCTGAGGAGGGGATCCATGGACTGGGAGGTTTGGTGTGCAGTGAAGATAATCTAACTCCTGAGGAGGGGATCCAAGGACTGGAAGGCTTGGTGTGCAGTGAGGAGAATCTGACTCCTGAGGAGGGGATCCAAGGAATGGGAGGTTTGATGTGCAGTGAGGAGAATCAGACTCCTGAGGAGGGGATCCAAGGACTGGAAGGTTTGATGTGCAGTGAGGAGAATCTGACTCCTGAGAAGGGGATCCAAGGAATGGGAGGTTTGATGTGCAGTGAGGAGAATCAGACTCCTGAGGAGGGGGATCCAAGGACTGGAAGGTTTGGTGTGCAGTGAGGAGAATCTGACTCCTGAGGAGGGGATCCAAGGAATGGGAGGTTTGATGTGCAGTGAGGAGAATCAGACTCCTGAGGAGGGGATCCAAGGACTGGAAGGTTTGATGTGCAGTGAGGAGAATCTGACTCCTGAGGAGGGGATCCAAGGAATGGGAGGTTTTGTGTAACTGAGGATAATCTGACAACAAACTACCTCTGTTCCCAAGCGACAGACTGTGTTTAATCTTGGGCATATATTGTGTTGAATTCGGCAAGCAGGCAAGGTTTACTGTAGTCTGTATATGATACAGTGACACTCTCTATCCACCTCTTATGGCATGCACCTCAACACAATATAAATAATGGACTACCAACAAGCCTTACAATATACCAGACATGACAACAAACTAAGACATTCAAATGAATGTCAGCAGCTGAAGATATTCTAACAGTTAAATTCATTCTCATTTCATTATTTATGTCCCAGTTATGGTGCACACATGTGAAGGTTTATCACTTTAAAATCCAATTGTGCCTACTTTTCCCTGAAGCTCTAAATGGCCCTGTCCTAGGTTGTCCTACTGCCAAAGTCCTTTGTGACCCCAATGCTGGTCAACATTTAAAATGTAAACACAGAAACCAAACATGATACGTTGCACAAATTATTGCCTGGCATATTTCACTGCATCTCCTCAGGTGCATACTGCAGAGTTACATTTCATATGAAGCGAATACATGAATAATACTTAAACTGGAACAATGAAAACACCAAGTCACAGGTATTGTTCAAATATGGAACATCTAATATGGAACATCTGTTATACCCACTCTTTTTGCTTGCACAAATCTATACCAGTACAGGCAATAAATTATGCAACATATTGTTTGTGACATCTGTGCTTAAATTCACTAAGGGAACACACGGTTTTGAAACATTTGTAAACTGTTGGTGTATAGTTGTTATTGGTGAACTCTCTGGAAGACTGATTTCCAATTCAGTTATTGCATGGGCGTCCGGATCGTTTGAGCTCCAAACAAATCTTGTATCTATCGGAGCAATGGTGTAGAGCCTGTATCCCTGTACCAAATCTTGTATCTATCGGAGCAATGGTGTAGAGCCTGTATCCCTGTACCACATCTTGTATCTACTGGAGCAATGGTGTAGAGCCTGTATCCCTGTACCAAATCTTGTATCTATCGGAGCAATGGTGTAGAGCCTGTATCCCTGTACCACATCTTGTATCTACTGGAGCAATGGTGTAGAGCCTGTATCCCTGTACCACATCTTGTATCTATCGGAGCAATGGTGTAGAGCCTGTATCTCTGTACCACATCTTGTATCTATCGGAGCAATGGTGTAGAGCCTGTATCTCTGTACCACATCTTGTATCTATTGGAGCAATGGTGTAGAGCCTGTATCCCTGTACTAAATCTTGTATCTACTGGAGCAATGGTGTAGAGCCTGTATCCCTGTACCACATCTTGTATCTATCGGAGCAAGGTTGGTGTAGATGTAAGATGTGTAAATGGTAAGATGTACCTAGGTTACGATTTAGCACAGCCCAGACAATTTTGGTCTGTGTAGTCACACTTCGTCTTCTGTTGCTGCCTTAAAATTCTGATGGAGCATAGGCCGTCCACCAATGCATGCAAAGTGCTTCGTAGACGTGTTCATGGCTGGCATACACACAGAGTTGAGCTGAGCTAAGAACCACATCACTGTACTCAGGACATTCCCATACACGCTCCGTCACCTCATTCAACAGCCAGCAAAGAGTCATACTACTAATCGTTCCCATCGCTATCTGACTGACAGTTCTCCTGATCTTCCCTCTCAGTTTTGAGATTCTACCAGAACATCTGCCGATCCCCAGCAATATCATTCTTTCCACATGTGGGTTCTTAATCTGTTCCCCCACCTTCTTCACCTGGTCCCATATGTGCTCGACCACCTCTCCCGTGTCCACACACAATGTTAGATGTGTATCTAGTCCCATATGTGCTCGACCACCTCTCCCGTGTCCACACACAATGTTAGATGTGTATCTAGTCCCATATGTGCTCGACCACCTCTCCCGTGTCCACACACAATGTTAGATGTGTATCTAGTCCCATATGTGCTCGACCACCTCTCCCGTGTCCACACACAATGTTAGATGTGTATCTAGTCCCATATGTGCTCGACCACCTCTCCCGTGTCCACACACAATGTTAGATGTGTATCTAGTCCCATATGTGCTCGACCACCTCTCCCGTGTCCACACACAATGTTAGATGTGTATCTAGTCCCATATGTGCTCGACCACCTCTCCCGTGTCCACACACATTGTTAGATGTGTATCTAGTCCCATATGTGCTCGACCACCTCTCCCGTGTCCACACACAATGTTAGATGTGTATCTAGTCCCATATGTGCTCGACCACCTCTCCCGTGTCCACACATAATGTTAGATGTGTATCTAGTCCCATATGTGCTCGACCACCTCTCCCATGTCCACACACAATGTTAGATGTGTATCTAGTCCCATATGTGCTCGACCACCTCTCCCGTGTCCACACACAATGTTAGATGTGTATCTAGTCCCATATGTGCTCGACCACCTCTCCCGTGTCCACACACAATGTTAGATGTGTATCTAGTCCCATATGTGCTCGACCACCTCTCCCGTGTCCACACACATTGTTAGATGTGTATCTAGTCCCATATGTGCTCGACCACCTCTCCCGTGTCCACACACAATGTTAGATGTGTATCTAGTCCCATATGTGCTCGACCACCTCTCCCGTGTCCACACACAATGTTAGATGTGTATCTAGTCCCATATGTGCTCGACCACCTCTCCCGTGTCCACACACAATGTTAGATGTGTATCTAGTCCCATATGTGCTCGACCACCTCTCCCGTGTCCACACACAATGTTAGATGTGTATCTAGTCCCATATGTGCTCGACCACCTCTCCCGTGTCCACACACAATGTTAGATGTGTATCTAGTCCCATATGTGCTCGACCACCTCTCCCGTGTCCACACACAATGTTAGATGTGTATCTAGTCCCATATGTGCTCGACCACCTCTCCCGTGTCCACACACAATGTTAGATGTGTATCTAGTCCCATATGTGCTCGACCACCTCTCCCGTGTCCACACACAATGTTAGATGTGTATCTAGTCCCATATGTGCTTGACCACCTCTCCCGTGTCCACACACAATGTTAGATGTGTATCTAGTCCCATATGTGCTCGACCACCTCTCCCGTGTCCACACACAATGTTAGATGTGTATCTAGTCCCATATGTGCTCGACCACCTCTCCCGTGTCCACACACAATGTTAGATGTGTATCTAGTCCCATATGTGCTCGACCACCTCTCCCGTGTCCACACACAATGTTAGATGTGTATCTAGTCCCATATGTGCTCGACCACCTCTCCCGTGTCCACACACAATGTTAGATGTGTATCTAGTCCCATATGTGCTCGACCACCTCTCCCGTGTCCACACACAATGTTAGATGTGTATCTAGTCCCATATGTGCTCGACCACCTCTCCCGTGTCCACACACAATGTTAGATGTGTATCTAGTCCCATATGTGCTCGACCACCTCTCCCGTGTCCACACACAATGTTAGATGTGTATCTAGTCCCATATGTGCTCGACCACCTCTCCCGTGTCCACACACAATGTTAGATGTGTATCTAGTCCCATATGTGCTCGACCACCTCTCCCGTGTCCACACACAATGTTAGATGTGTATCTAGTCCCATATGTGCTCGACCACCTCTCCCGTGTCCACACACAATGTTAGATGTGTATCTAGTCCCATATGTGCTCGACCACCTCTCCCGTGTCCACACACAATGTTAGATGTGTATCTAGTCCCATATGTGCTCGACCACCTCTCCCGTGTCCACACACAATGTTAGATGTGTATCTAGTCCCATATGTGCTCGACCACCTCTCCCGTGTCCACACACAATGTTAGATGTGTATCTAGTCCCATATGTGCTCGACCACCTCTCCCGTGTCCACACACAATGTTAGATGTGTATCTAGTCTTTTCGGATAAAGGCAACATACCAGGAGGATCTGTGTACTGCACACATTAAAAATCCCTCGGCAATTAGCAATATAAAATAGCAGGCCGCTGTCTAGGCTAAATATGAAATCTGACAAGCTACCAACAAAAGAACATGTGCATATATGTGATCCTGGCATACACACCTTTGGGTCCTGGCTAGTGCCAGCGGAGTTCATGCACTGTGCTGAGATTCTCCTTGTATAGTCTGGAGAAGTAATGGAGGTATCCATGTGCACTGAATGTGATCTAAACAACCAAACAACAAACCAAACATTTCAGGGACATTTCTATCCTCCTCATTTGGCATATAAGACACACACACATACACCTCCAGTGTTTCCACATACTCAGTTAAATCACACCATATTTATTTCAACTTTAACATTTATGAAGAGCTGATCAGTGACCTCATTTTTGGCAACTTTGAGCTTAATTTCATGCTAAATGTTTTTGTATCAATATTGGACATTGTTGGAACACACACTGAACTCCTCCAATCTCCATTTATTGCAATTCTCTGATCAGTCTCTAGCAGACATTTGTATCTGTGTACACTATCTTGTTTTAGAAATGTGCAAGAGCTGGGGCATGAGACACAGTGGTCAGTTGTAGTAGTAGTAATATGGTTCCAACCTCTTAGCCATGGGCTGCCCCAGAATGGTCCCATTCTTACCCATATGAAATGCTCATCATTGTCTTCTGTGAATTCATAAAGGAAACAGTAGCTTTGACAAGACCAAATTGCCAGAGCACCAACTACAAGCCACTCCTCATTTGAATATGTAGTTCACTGTTAAAGAAGACAGCTGTCCTAACAAACACTAGGAGCTCGCACATGCATCCTCGCATAAGGCAACCACAGGAATGTCAGAAACTAGCGGTCTTCCATTTTTTAACCCAATCGTGGACACAAACAAAAATGCATTTCAAAAGAAATTCATGGCTCACAGTGTTGCAAACAAAAGTCCAAACGTGGGAGACTTGTACTAGTAAACCATGCCAGGAGGCAATCAGCTCTCCAAGCTCCTACTGGCCAACCTGCCTATTCACCATGATGATCTCATACTCCCCAGTGATCAGTTATGCCCCTTTTTTTCTGACTTATTCTTATAAAGCACTTTTGGGGTCAGCCAGCCAGATGTTTAAGCCTGTGACCAGATTTAGCCCTACTATGCTTGTTAAACGGTGGCACAATTCTTGTAAACTTCCAGGTGCTACTTTAGGCTCTTAAAAAGCAATGGATCATTTTATATGTCTTACTATTCGACATATGATGGCAGACCCATATTTTTATATATATACTGTGAGCTGTGGATTTCATGTGAAGTGCTTTTACATCTGTCCATGGTTGTTTGTATCATGAACTGCATGTTCAGAAAAATGGCGGCCAGTCAGTTGCTGAAATAACTGAGTTTGCCTTAAGCAGTAATGTGTGGCTACTGGTTTTCTAGTGATTGCTCCTTCCATCAACGATGAACTGTATTTTTTGTGGCGGACTTTGTGTTGGCATTCTGGCAGCGGCATTATGCATAGTATACCTGTGCAGGCTGTTGGCTTGTCAAGACTCATGTCTGTTCAACTTGTCACATGGGGCAGTGAGGAGCATTTTGTGTGATATTCACTGACACAGGAACGGAGTATTATGAGGATGACCTGGTGAAGTTGGAACTGCGACTAATTAACTAGCTTTTATATACCAAGAGGCATTTCAGATGTTATGGATCAACATCCAGCCAGCTGCCTTTACTTCCCAAGACATTTCCTGGGAGCCCAGGTTAGATTGGGTTCACCTGGGAACCCAGGTTAGATTGGGTTCACCTGGGAACCCAGGTTAGATTGGGTTCACCTGGGAGTCCAGGTTAGATTGGGTTCACCTGGGAACCCAGGTTAGATTGGGTTCACCTGGGAGCCCAGGTTAGATTGGGTTCACCTGGGAGTCCAGGTTAGATTGGGTTCACCTGGGAGCCCAGGTTAGATTGGTTTCACCTGGGAGCCCAGGTTAGATTGGGTTCACCTGGGAGCCCAAGTTAGATTGGTTTCACCTGGGAGCCCGGTTAGATTGGGTTCACCTGGTAGCCCAGGTTAGATTGGGTTCACCTGGGAGCCCAGATTCATGTTAAAGAAACTCACTTCGACAAGAATTTAAACCCAAGACCACCAGGCAAGTCTATGGCCACTGTGGTTCGTGGCTCCCGGAGAATTGGTTCGTGGCTCCCAGAGAATTTCTCTTGCACACATGTCAACAAACAAACACAGACCTTCCGCAATCAATTCATAAATAGTTGACAATAAATACAGAACTGGAAGCAGCCAATGATGTAAACATGGAGTAGAGGAGGTTAGATGGATGTCAGCTCAGCAGAGAGAAGTGACCAATGAAGTACAGGCATTAGCAGCTTAAATTGTTGACAATGGCCAGTGTTATATATATAAACTGAAAGCACATCTATGCTCAGTTGACACCAGCAAGCAAGTGCCAAGGACAACAACTACAGCTAGCTCTAGCCCTGCCACTGCCGATGAGTTCTATGTGTCTCACATTTTTCTGAAGCTTTGTCTAAAATATTTTGGTTCTGTCTAGCAACATGCAAAACATGTCACCGACTCTGAGATGATTACAAAAATAAACCAGTTTTGCAACAATTCACATAAATAATCTCACATGTAAAACACAGCTGTAAAAATTATAATGAATATAAATATCACTAAACGTATACTGAATGTAAATCATCCGAGTCAATTTCTTCATGATCGTTATCTGTGTCCACAGACAAGTCATCATCTGCGGGAAGCACAGAACTGGCATCTTCCCACTTATCATCAGAGGCTGTGGTCTCGTAGGCATCATTAATCAAGGCACTTGAAGCGATGGCACCACTATCCTCCTCGTCATCGTCATCGTGATTACTTCTGCTCATGATCTCAGTGTCTGGTATGTCGCTGTGACGTACATTTCCTGGCACACTCGGTTCAGGGCTACCACAGGACAGTGTATCACATACAACATGTCTGGTCAAGGAGTACTCCACGCTGTCAGCTTCTGCAACATCACAGCACTCTGTAGAGTTAGCTCCATTTACCGATGTAGCCACAGAAGATGCCACTGGTGAATAATTCTTGGCAGTGACTGCAGGATCACATACACCATCGCCAGGACTTATGCTGCTGCTGGAAACTGTCTGAGCCGCCAAGTGTGGGCTAGAGGGCAGCGTCCGCCCTGTCTGTGCAGTCAAGTGTGGGCTAGAGGGTGGCGTCAGCACTGTGTCTAGGCAGTGGAGACTGTCCTCAGTTGAGTTACATGTATTATCACAGGTTAACATGCTGCTGCTAGTATCTTCTGCAAACGCACACATCTCATCTTGTTGTAGAAGTGGTGCATGTGAAGGCGATGCACCTAATGCTCTCTTGTCACTCTGTTTGGACCCCGAAGATACTGTATCTAACACTATGTTCTCACTACATCTGGCACCCGAAGAATAACCTCTACATGTACATGTTTCTGGAATTTCATTAGCATCATTCACATGATCATAACCTGCAGTTTCTCTCTGTGAGATATGTGTCTGACATAGATTTGTAACTTTCCTGCCAACTTTGTCAGAATCAGATACACTAGCATGTAGAGCAGAGAGAGTTCTGCATCCGTCCGCTGACATAATGGGCGACATGTCTGGCTCAGGTGCTTCTACAGGCCAGCCGTCTCTTGGTAAACCAAACAGAAGCTTACTCTTATCTATGGGTTGACTTTGGCACTGGGACTCTTTGGTATCACTAAAGTTTCTTTCACTGATGATGATGTTGTATGGTTGTTTTGTGTTTCCCTTATTACTCAGAATGCTGGTACTGCCTGCAAATGTCTCAGAGATGTCTTGACTTAGCAAAGCTGACTGCAAGGTTTTGGGCTTTTCAGTCACTTCAGCAGTCACGGCTAGTCCAGATAATGATGTTTCTGCTTCCCTAATGTGGGAATGAGCGTGGGCTGTCATCTGTAACAGATTCTCTGCCATCTCTAGTAGAGATACTTCCCCAAAATCCTCATCCTGTTTCAACACTTCTGGAGAAGCATCTTCTTGAGCTGGCAGGTGACCATACAATTTGCTATCTAACTTGTTTTCACAGCTTGCACGTTCATTTGACTGAAAATCAAACAGCCATGAACAAGACTGACTCTTCTCAGGCTGGCTCATTGCTCGACTGACTGGAGCATGTTCACGGTGCGAACCTACAGCTGTATTCTCTGCTGGCAACCAACTACTTCTTGTTTGAGATTTGCCTGCTGAACTAATTCCACAGGCTCCTTTCCATGAGCTGTCTTCAAGGGTTAGTGGCCTCCTAGCATGTCCATGCTTTGCATTTAACTGATCTTTACATACGGCCGAGGCCATGCCTCCAGTGTCTTCTGAATCCCAGGCTGCAAAAATGGAGGCCAAGTCCTTGCTGAGAAAATCTGTGGTCTTATCACTTTCATCTGAGTGGATGTTGGACACAGAGATGTCCTTGATGGCACCAAACATAGATCCAATAAACTCAAAATTTTTAACAACGGATGAAAAGGAAGACAAATGTTCTTCATCTGAAGTAGCCAGCATTGAATCTGAAGAGGATGGCTCTGCTACATCACTGCTACCATGTGAAGTGGGGGTATCAGCAGGATCTGGTGACGGTACCTGGTTATTGTCCACAACACTGGCACTAGAAGATGCAGTAGCTTCACCGTGACCTTCCTGGTCCTGACAATCTTCTGCTGGTGGTGACTTTGAAGCCTGGTCAAGGCAGTTGAGGTCTTCCACACTTTTGTTAGGAACCCGAGTGACAACCGTGGACCTACACTCATCAAAACGACTGGACTGGTTCAGCTTATGACAATGGTGGCTTTTGGATTTGATGAGTGGCCTAACTTTCTCACCACTGGTCTCATCTCGTTCACCTATAGACAGAGATAGATGAGTTATCAGGTGGGTTACAGGGATGTATAAGGATAAACAATTGTAAGAATGTGCACTGCTGTCTTGTCCATAAAGCAAACATTATTCATACAATAAACATGATATGTTCTTCAAGGATATGAGGCCAATATTTTGTTACAATGCTTGCTTACCAAACAATGGTCCAAGTTCAATTTCCTCTTAGAATGGGTTTGTGGGGCAATGAACAGCCAGATAGATTGGCTGCTGCACCCACCTGGGTGGAGAGCCATTTTACGATAAGTATGATGTGGTGAAGGCTCTCTGGGACCAGGTGGAGAGTGCAACTGTTAGTTGCATATCCTTCACAGAACGTTGCAGTTCACCCCAGCAATTTTTGGTCATTTGCGATTTCTTGGTAAGTTTATGTTCAGTAGTTTGCCACTGCTTTCTGAACAACCGGCACTCATACCATTTGATAAAAACCCAATGCAGCTGTGTTTCGAGCGCGGTATGCGGAGTTGCGAATTACGTCGGTAACCCCTTCGCCACGGAGACGTTGCAAATGTACAGACACAATATCCGTCACTGGAGAGACTGGCTCATGCAGAAGTGAGTAGAGGATCTGGACAACATTCAACGCACAGAAAACAAGCCAGGTGGACATTTTACCAAACTGCTACTGGAAACTATCAGCATGGGGACTCTTCACCGACTGTGGAGGAAGGAATCCGGGTATATGTGGAAATGCCCTGAGTGCATTTATGCTGATTCTGTAACCAAGTATCAACCAAGTCATAAAACCCCCTAGCAAGAAAAAGAGGTAAGGAAGATAACTAGCCACCCTTCTTCATAATGTGATGGTCTAGAATATGTGAGGACCCAACATTTCACAGCCCAATGGTAGCTTCTGCCATGGGACTACCTTTACTGTTAACTGTAACCCAAGTTCTTTCATAACATCCCGGTGATCATTCCACGATCTTCTCACTATAAACATGTATCACATCTATATCACTAGGAACAAAAAACTAATACACAACAAACCTAAACTTGACAGGAAATGAAGTCACAAAGAGAGATAAATCCTACATCAAACATAGGGAGGGGTAAATGTTTATTAAGAGTTACATCCAATGATATGTCCCAAAATGATTGTTAGATCTAAGTTTATGTGAATATAAGACCAGTACATCATCCATCAGTGAGAGTTGGCTGAATAGGTGCTCCAGTCTCCTCCAACAGATACCACACAGATATCACTAAAAGTGCTCCAGTCTCCTCCCATAGATCACACACAGATATCACCAGATGTGCTCCAGTCTCCTCCCATATATCACACACAGATATCACCAGAAGTGCTCCAATCTCCTCCCATAGATCACACACAGATATCACCAGAAGTGCTCCAGTCTCCTCCCATAGATCACACACAGATATCACCATACATGCTCCAGTCTCCTCCCATATATCACACACAGATATCTCCATACATGCTCCAGTCTCCTCCCATAGATCACACACAGATATTGCCAGATGTGCTCCAGTCACCTCCCATAGCTCAGACAAAGATATCACTAAAAGTGCTCCAGTCTCCTCCCACAGATCACACACAGATATTGCCAGAAGTGCTCAGTCTCCTCCCTCAAATCACACAAGAAGAATCTCAGCACAGCATAAGAACTCTGGGCACTGGTCAAAGTCTACATGTCATTCATCATGTATAATTACATTATGGAATTCTGTGAGTGTCATTAGATATATAAAGGAGAAAGGTAACTGACATTCTTATTGTTGACGCCACGCACAAGGTCCTATTGTTAATGCCTTCTCTTTATCCCTGTTATCTTTCATACCACATCACTCACCACATGCTGATCACTTGCTCTTCATGTGACCATCACTAGTAGTCACAGACAACTGTGACATGAAGTCTTTTGTACCAAGTTAAACACCATATTTGATCACTTACTCTTGATGTGACCATCACTATAAGCCACAGACAACTGTGACACGAGGTCTTTTGTACTAAGTTACGCACCATGATTGATAACCTACCTTTGATGTGACCAACATTAGCAGATGAAGACAATTACTAAATGAAGTATTTCATACCACATCACTCACGTCTTGATCACTTGCTCGTGATGTTATCAACACTAGTAGACTTCTGCACTCCTCCTGTAGCGGAAGTTATTAGTCTCCCCCAGCTTGTTGCGCGGCTAAGGCCACAAGATCAGGTCTCACAGTGGCCAAGACCTTGGACGGCTCTACATGAAGGTGACGTAACCACAAACTGAGATAATAGTGTTGAATCAAGGATCACTATGCCTCTGCTCTGATGTGAAATTCCACAGCCATGCAAATTTTACAGATTGTCTAGATTTGTTGATGACATTTACAGATTGTCTAGATTTGTTGGTGGCATTTACAGATTGTCTAGATTTGTTGATGGCATTTAAAGATTATCTAGATTTGTTGATGGCATTTATATATTGTCTAGATTTGTTGATGGCATTGACAGATTATCTAGATTTGTTGATGACATTTACATATTGACTAGATTTGTTGATGACATTTACAGATTGTCTAGAATTGTCAATGACATTTACAGATACAGATGGTCTAGATTTGTTGATGACATTTACAGATTGTCTAGAATTGTTGATACCATTTACAGATTGTCTAGATTTGTTGATGACATTTACAGATTGTCAAGAATTGTTGATGACATTTATAGATTGTCTAGATATGTCAATGACATTTACCAATTGTCTAGATTTGTCAATGACATGTACAGGTTGTCTACATTTGTTGATGACATTTACAGATTGTCTAGATTTGTTGATATTTACAGATTGTTTATATTTGTTGATGACATTTACATATTGTCTAGGTTTGCTGATGACATTTACAGATTGTCAAAATTTGCTGATGACATTTACAGATTGTCTACATTTTTTATGGTATTTACAAATTGTCTAGATTTGTTGATGACATTTACAGATTGTCGTTTAAGACATTTACAGGTTGTCTAGATTTGTTGATGATATTTAAAGATGGTCTAGATTTGTTGACAATGTTTACAGATTATCTACATTTGTTGATGATATTTACAGAAAATTATTATAGATTGTCCAGAGTTTAGATAATAGATTTTCAAAAAAATTATTATGGATTGTTCACAGTTTAGACAGCAGATTTTCCAGAAAATTATTACAAACTGTCCAGAGTTTAGACAGCAGATTTTCCAGAAAATTATTACAAACTGTCCAGAGTTTAGACAGCAGATTTTCCAGAAAATTATCGTGAACTGTCCAGAGTTTAGACAGGAGATTGTCCAGAACATTACCTCTAGGGAAGCCAGATGACAGTTCATGAAACCGCTGAAGCTCAATATCCAATTCCTTCATAGAACTCAGCTCCATTGTTCGACTTTTTAATTTAGCTGCCTGGCCAGCACTGTTTGAGCGAGGTCTGTGTCTGTTTTTCTGGCCACGAGTGTCCACGTTCTTGCTCACAGATGACCTAGTCAATGATAATTCATAAATAAACTGCTATGGTTGTTTAATTAGCTGTATACCATACACAAGTTCTGTGGTGAAGGAGTTATGGACACATCTTGTAATCCAGCATACAGCGTTCAAAACACAGATGCAGGTGATTTGGCAGCAGACAGCCTTGCTTTGGTTTTCACACAATGGTATAAGTGCTAGTCGTTCAGAAAGTAATAGCAAACTACTGAACATAACTATCCAAGAAATCACAAACAGCTAACAAATATTGGGGTTGACTGGGGCAAAGAGAAAACCCTAACCTACACAGTTTACTACTAATATAAGGTATATGGTGCTGTCCCCATATTTTAGACCAATTGGCACGCAATGGGTGATGGGGTCAATGCCATAGAGCAGGTGCCCAATAATTACATCATAACAATGAAGTGGAGAATCCTAGAAGCCAAATGCTCAGAGAAACTAGGACAAGTGTCAACAGAGAGAAAAACGTCATGCTGACGTCGTTTGACAACAGAAGACTTGGTGAGGTTCTCGACAGAGAAGGTCGTGCATTTTTATTCTTGAAGAAACTGGCGTGGATAAAAGTTGTTTGGCAAAGGATCAGTGGATGGATGACACGGACAGATGAAGTGATGAAGCCCCCCACGTGCCAGACTGCGACTTTGCTACTTATAATTTAAAGTTAACATCAAGGAATCAACGGTAAGTCAATTTTTAATCCTACGGCTCAAACGATCCAATAGTAAATGAACTGGAGCCGGAACTAGCAAGTAATAATAAGGTAAACTCTGGCTGAGCATCAGAAACAGTCGCTGCTTTATTCTCACAGCCGACACACGGTTACAGTATTAATATTGATATTCCTCTAAGGGGCCTGTGCTGCCAAGCCGGCGATAGAGTTAATTAAATAATATCTAACATATTATTATACAAACCATGTTTCATTTCTCAGTCATTCGTCACCTTCATTCTTCTGTTCGTCTGTCCATCATTTGTGACTCGATCAGTCTGTCTAAGTTATCTCTTCCCACAGGGTTTTCAGTCGACGGCGACATTCCGTGACATCATTGGTGCTTCATCACTTCATCTGTCCATCTCATCCATCCACTGATCCTTTGCCAAACAACTTTTATCCACGCCAGTTTTTTCAAGAATAAAAATGCACGACCTTCTCTGTCGAGAACCCCACCAAGTCTTCTGTTGTCAAACAACGTCAGCATGACGTTTTTCTCTCTGTTGACACTTGTCCTAGTTTCTCTGAGCATTTGGCTTCTAGGATTCTCCACTTCATTGTTATGACGTAATTATTGGGCACCTGCTTTATGGCAGTCAACATCACTGCATCCATCTTTACTTCCTGCGACATTTACTGGTACCCATATTGTAGTGGGTCGGCCCAGGCAGCACAGGTCAATGCAATATCCTGGCCTCAGAGAGGATTTAAATACATGACCACCAGGCAAGCATGCTAGTCACTGCTCTAACCCAGCTCCCAAGACAAGAAAACCTGGAACATGTTGTAACAATGTGCAAGAGTCATGGAAGGAGAGATGCAGGAAGGCAGCAACGGAAGGTTTTAGACAGCCTGGTAGTAAGGCAAGGACAGCTGGCAGCACATAAATGAATATAGTTTACTAGACAAATGGAGCTGTAGAGAAGCATGATAGCGCATGCCTGTTGAGTAGACACATGACGATGATGATGAAACCACTATAGAAAGTTCTGGCATTCACGTCAGCACTTAGTTTCAACAGTGACACCAATGCTTGCTTCCTGATAATGAATACATGGATATTTCAAAAGTTGACATTGATATTTCAATCAATCTGTGCCAAACTGTCTGCTTTATTTTACCTAGAAGTCTCAGACTGGGGTACAAATGCGTGTATATATGTACTGTCTCAGACAGGGGTACAAATACATATATGTGTACTGTCTCAGACAGGGGTACAAATACATATATATATGTACTGTCTCAGACAGGGGTACAAATACATATATATATATATATATATATATATATATATATATATGAGTGTTTGAAATGTCCTACCAATTTTCTTCCAGTACTGATGATGCCAGCAACATACTTTTGACTCAAAAGACCATCACGCACACACAGCTGCAGTGTGTGTGCAAAACATCCAACACTTGAATAGCTGCCATCACGAAAGCATTTGGCAATGTTGAATGCATTGTCTCTCACAACAACATGGCACTTCTCACGTGCAATTGACCACTCATCCAGCATCATTTCAAAATGTGCAAGCAAGTTTGTGGCCGTGTGATGTTCATCAAATGCAGTACAATGGAAGACTACACTGCGGTGAACGAAGGAGTCTGTTAACCAATGGCCAGTGAGGCCCATAAATGACTGAGTGGTGTGTTCAGCTGTCCACGTATCTGTTGTGAATGATATGTAATCAGTGTCAGATATCATTGCTGCAATTTTTACCTTCAGACGTTTACACATGTCAGGAATGACATGTTCAGCAAAGTACTTTCTTGAAGGCAATTCATACCTTTTTTCCATTGTATGCATCAACTCTCTGAAACCTGGTCGTTCCACTACTTGAAAAGGCTCCATATCTATGGCTATCATTTGGGCTACGGCAGCATGAATGCGTTTAGCATTGGGACTGTTGATGTCCCAAATTTTGGCCCGGTCCCATGCCTGCACAACTGACTGCTGGGTACTGCTGCTTGCTTTGTGCAACCACGGTCCCAGATTCATCATAGATGTGGTCGCCAATACACTGGCCTCCAGTGATGCTTTCTTTTCCATCATTTCGTCATAGCTTTTCCTGTGCATCGATCGCAAATGGGTCTGCATTGATGATGTTGAGAAGTCTTTGGGGCGATCTGATCGTCCACGCGATAACTGTTTGTCACACAACTTACATATTACCTTCGCTGAATCATCGTCTTTAACCTTGAAGTAATCCCAAACGGCGCTGTATGACTTAGATTTTGATGCCATTTTATTTTATGGGCAAGACCAAAGAAATTTACGAAAATAAGAAATATTCAAGTCCCACAAACTCATGAAGTAATGCACCATTAAAATTCAAAATTAGTGTTTTTTTCTTAAAATTCTTATTTACATCAGCGAGAAATAGTAAACCGGAAGGCTACTGTGCTATTGCCTAAAATTCGGCTTGGCCTCATGAAACATGTACAGAAAATTCACGTGACTAGGCAACACAAATCCGGCCTAAATCCAGCAAAATTGGACCGGAGCCGGAGCCGAAGCCGGATTTGTAAAAATGGCCGGATTCTGGATTTGCCGGAGCCGGAGTCGAAATCCGGTACACCCCTAGTACAAATACATATATGTGTACTGTCTCAGACAGAAACATCCACCTAGATACTGGTACATGTCTCAGACAGGGACACCCACCTACAAGTGTGCTACATGTCTCAGACAGGGACAGACACCTACAAGTGTGCTACATGTCTCAGACAGGGACACCTACCTACAAGTGTGCTACATGTCTCAGACAGGGACAGACACCTACAAGTGTGCTACATGTCTCAGACAGGGACACCTACCTACAAGTGTGCTACATGTCTCAGACAGGGACACCCACCTACAAGTGTGCTACATGTCTCAGACAGGGACAGACACCTACAAGTGTGCTACATGTCCCAGCTGGCATCCACCTGAGCCATACTGGGTTCATGGTGCTAGCCCCATATTTGTACAGACCAATCACAATCAATGGGCGGTGTGGACAATATCCCCCTGGCTGCCCACACTTTCCAGAACATATCCACTTCAGGCTGCGTCAGTCTGGCAGGCCAGGGACATATTAAACATATTCCAGCTTTAATGGATATTGGAATACGTGACCATCAGACTGGCAGGACAGCACGCCAACCACTGTTCAACCGCGGCTCCCAGAAGCTAAAACACAATTCAAAATTCCACAACAAATATCAGCAGAAGTGACAATTGATTTATTTGGTTGTTTCGGGATTAGAGGTATAAAGATTGAGCACAACCCACTACTGGTAACGCTGATCGTAATCTGGTACAATCTAAGGCCTTTTCCACGTCAGATTGGAAGCACTTATACTCAAGTTTTGCACTCGTTTGAGCTCGTCAGTAGTGCATATACCTGACTGGACCCAGGATAAAACTCCAGATCACTGGCGTGTGAGGCGGGTGTGTAACGACTTGACCACGCTGCTCATGCTAGACGTGACCCAATTACCACACTAGAATATCACAACATCACCCATCATAGGCTTTAGCTCAAAATTTGCCTAATCGCCGCGACTGATATCCATCAATCGATGTGGCCCCGAATGATTAAAAAAAATGTGACAAAGAAGTGACAATCTTGGTCAACCGGTAATGATAAAAACTGGAATCTTACTGTTGAGTGTCCGGAGATTCTGAAACATGAAGGAGTCCATTGTCTCTCAAGTACTGCAGTCTGGACATCTCCAGGGCTCTCAGCAACTCCATGTGTTCATCAAGAACTATTTCTGACAGACCTTGAAAGGCAACACTTCTTTAGTAATACATTCTCACAAACAACAAAGAACATGTGAATGTTCAACAGATGACCATCCCACTAAATACTGGGTGTTTGTAAAGTCTCACTACACTTTGTGTGTAGAACAAATTTGAAAACATTCTTTCTTCCGTTGATAATACCATTCTGTTTGGAGTGCAAAGAATTACTCCAGCAGATGACATTCATTTGCAGCATATTGCTTCACAGTGGACTGGAACACATTTTGATGACATCATGTACTTCATTTTTCAAATTTGTTCTACACACAAAGTGTAGTGAGACTTTACAAACACCCTGTATAAATATCATCTTGAAACAGGCCCTTTGCAGAATGTCTCATTACGGTGCTGCAAGAAGTCTCCTGATCCCTTGCCAGTTCTCCTGCCTCATGTCCAAGATGTCTGCAATGTCCTGCGTCCATCTCTGCACTGATCAAGCCCTGCCACTTCTTCAGGAATCATAGCTTCCATCACTGGTCTCGTCGAAGCCACTATGATCTTTAATATCGTCTTCCAGGAACCATAGCTTCCATCACTGGTCTCGTCAAAGCACTGTGATCTTTAATATCTTCACAGTATTTCATTGTCTGAGACATGATGTTATGTATAAGCCAGTTTTCTTCTATGCTCTTCAGTGGCATGCTTCAATGAAAGAAATCAAAGACAGGAAACATCCGTTAGATCTTTTCCCCAGGGCATGCTGGTGTGCTGAGAAATGATGAAGGGATAAAAAAAACTTTGAGGAAGACAAAGAGATAAATAGCTGGATGGCTTGGCCATATGGAATAATCAGATAACCGGGAGAAGAAGACAGACCTCACATGAGACTTTGGTGACTGTGTGAGATGGTAAACCATGACTTCCCATGCTTATAAGCATGGCACACAATGACATGGCTTATTTTCATATAAGACCACAATGTAGACAAATAAAAGTAAAATGAGCATATAAGAGAATTATATGATGGAGAAAGGGTGGAAAAAGTGGTTAAGAATATCAAACCTTATAGAGATGTTCTGAAAGCGGATAAAGACATTCAAGAACTATACAGAGTGATTGTGAAAAATAGGTACAATGCAATAGCTAAAATACAAAGTATAAATGAACAATGAGAAATGTTAAGGGACTCCATTCATCAAACAATCAAAGAAATATTACCGAAGAGAAGCTAAAAAGCTAAAAAAAGAAGGATGACTGAAGAAATCTTAAAGTTGATCAACAAATGAAAACAAAGTAAACATGTTCTAGTTCAGTGGTTGGAATTTTAGAGTTTCCAGGGGGGGAATTAAGATTATTTCAAGATCGCATTAATACAAGAACCAGTTACTTGATATTGTTTTTCCCTCTAAATTTTAAGGTTCTGTACTTCTCACCTTAATGAAATTCATTTTATAACGTAAATAGACCCGCAAATCACGTTTTATGTAAATGTCTAGACTTGTTCTAGTATGTATTATTAAATTTAGCTTCCATTTTTATGTATACTGTGTAAAAGGGGGGAGGGGGGGGTTTATAGGGAAGAAATTCGAAAGGGGGGGGGGATGAAGGGCATGGGCCAAAAACGGTTGAGAACCACTGTTCTAGTTGATTTAAATTGGCTTAATTATGTGGATCAATGTGTTCACATGTTCCAGTTGTTCTCCACTGACATCTTTAAGTGAATCAATGTGTTCACATGTTCCAGTTGTTCTCCACTGACATCTTTAAGTGAATCAATGTGTTCACATGTTCTAGTTGTTCTCTACTAGCTTACTTATGTGGATCAATGTGTTCACATGTTCTAGTTGTTCTCCACCGACATCTTTAAGTGAATCAATGTGTTCACATGTTCCAGTTGTTCTCCACTGACATCTTTAAGTGAATCAATGTGTTCACATGTTCTAGTTGTTCTCTACTAGCTTACTTATGTGGATCAATGTGTTCACATGTTCCAGTTGTTCTCCACTGACATCTTTAAGTGAATCAATGTGTTCACATGTTCCAGTTGTTCTCCACTGACATCTTTAAGTAAATCAATGTGTTCACATGTTCCAGTTGTTCTCCACCGACATCTTTAAGTGAATCAATGTGTTCACATGTTCCAGTTCTCCACTGACATCTTTAAGTGAATCAATGTGTTCGCATGTTCCAGTTGTTCTCCACTGACATCTTTAAGTGAATCAATGTGTTCACATGTTCTAGTTGTTCTCTACTAGCTTACTTATGTGGATCAATGTGTTCACATGTTCTAGTTGTTCTCTACTAGCTTACTTATGTGGATCAATGTGTTCACATGTTCTAGTTGTTCTCTACTAGCTTACTTATGTGGATCAATGTGTTCACATGTTCCAGTTGTTCTCCACCGACATCTTTAAGTGAATCAATGTGTTCACATGTTCCAGTTGTTCTCCACTGACATCTTTAAGTGAATCAATGTGTTCGCATGTTCCAGTTGTTCTCCACTGACATCTTTAAGTGAATCAATGTGTTCACATGTTCCAGTTGTTCTCCACTGACATCTTTAAGTAAATCAATGTGCTCACATGTTCTAGTTGTTCTCTACTGACATCTTTAAGTGAATCAATGTGTTCAAATGTTCTAGTTGTTCTCTACTGACATCTTTAAGTAAATCAATGTGTTCACATGTTCTAGTTGTTCTCTACTAGCTTACTTATGTGGATCAATGTGTTCACATGTTCTAGTTGTTCTCTACTAGCTTACTTATGTGGATCAATGTGTTCACATGTTCTAGTTGTTCTCTACTAGCTTACTTATGTGGATCAATGTGTTCACATGTTCTAGTTGTTCTCTACTAGCTTACTTATGTGGATCAATGTGTTCACATGTTCCAGTTGTTCTCCACTGACATCTTTAAGTAAATCAATGTGTTCACATGTTCCACTTGTTCTCCACTGACATCTTTAAGTGAATCAATGTGTTCAAATGTTCCACTTGTTCTCCACTGACATCTTCAAGTAAATCAATGAGTTCACATGTTCCAGTTGCTCACTACGCATGGCAGGTTGAATGAATGTGGTATTGTATTCTAACAATATCTGAGGTTCCCTCGTGTTGTCTCCTTCTCTAGAATCTGTATATGTTGTCCCTAGATGTACATAGAACTCATGAACTTATAGTAACATATTTACGCAGCTGAAAACTCTTATATTTCTCTTTTCTTGAGCAAATTGACACAAATGGAAGTGTTATTATTTAGCTTTACAAGAAGACAATCACAAGTGATAGAATGGACATTGCAATTAGAAACCTTTTATCAGCACACAAAAAGCAAAAAGACACTGATAAAACTACATTAAACAATACTACCAAAAAATCACTTGGTTTAGGTCCTGGGCCGGCTCCATGGCGAAGGAGTTACGGACGCAGTTCGTAATCCCACATTCAAAACACAGCTGTGGGCGATTTGGCAGCAGACCGCTTTTCATTGGGATTTTTTTATAAAATAGTATGGGTGCCATTCATTCAAAAAGCAATGGCAAACTACTGAACATAAACTTGCCAAGAGATCACAAACAGCCAAAAAAATGCTGGGTTAACTGTGACATCCAGTAAAGAATATGCAACTAACTTGTTTAGGTCCTGGAGACATCGAAATCATTCAGCACAAAATGTCAACTGTCTCTGACAAGCTGATTCCTGTCAGCTGATCTACAAAGCTCGTGTGATACATTTACACATTATGTATTACATCACCTCTGCCTGTTTCATGACACTGGATCACATGATGTGCAATTCTGGTAACTTTACCCCTAGGCCACATGCCACCCTTTGTTCCACCAACCACTGATATTCGAACAGACGTGGCAGATTTCTACGACGTGTGTTCAAAGCAAAGGTCAGAAATGGAATAAAGACAAAGGAGAAAATGATTACAGATAGGTCACACCCTGAGTGTGTGAGATGTAAGTTGGTGCGGGTGTGTGGAAATGACCATGTATTCACATGCATCCATTTTGGACGAACATTTACAGCACAAATTGGCCTGATCAGTCACATTCGCTACTGCCATGGGTTGTAGTTAGTATGCCTGTTTGAAGCACAATGTAACAAACTATTGTCTGTCAAGACGGCAAGGTGCCAGTGTTTTTTAGTGTGTTCAAGTACTGTGATTACCTTCTGCTTCCTTCCTGTTCTGATCTTCCTTGTCCACTTGCATACACCAGCGACTGCAGTAGTCGTGCTGTTCATTGGTCCGCGGATTTTTGACCCGCACCTTGTTGCAACCTGATCTGTGGCACTTGCCTGTAGAAGATCATACGGTCTTAAAGAAACATAGGGACACACTTTCATATATTCAGTGACATAGTACGCATTATATGCTTTGATTCTAATATGCTATGACGAAGGGGTTACAGACACAATTCGGAAATCTAAACACCACATTCGAAACACAGCTACGCACAATTTGGCAGCAGACTGCCTTGCATTGTTTTTCATACAATGGTATGTGTGCCAGTCATTCAGAAAGCAATGGCAAACTACTAAACATAAACTTGCCAAGAAATCACAAACAGCCAAAAAATATGCTGGAGTTGACTGCGATGTCCTGTAAAAGATATGCAACAAACTTTTTTTTTTACAGTATACTTATCCTTCATAAATGTCCATCTTCTGATACCAACCTCAATATATTTAAAGAAAGTAGTTGTCAAGAAGAAAATAGGGAAACACTGAGGACCAAGAAGACAAACCACACTGGCATTTTACCAGGTCTGATCATCAAAGTCAATTTGTTCATAGATAGCCTCATATCTAGAAAACTGAAAGACTGGCCATATTCATATTACAATGGCATGGAAAGAACAGTCATGGAAGGCATGGTTCCTGGAAGAAGAGGCAGGGGTCACTTGTCATTTGCACAAGATATACACAACACATGACAACATGGCTTGTACATGTGCGTCTTCAGAACTACGTAGTAGCACAGTGATTAAACCGCTGCTTGTTTACCAAGATAGTAGGTTAGAGTTCATGCCCCTGTGCTGGCTAGATTAAATCCAGACCTTATGGCTCAAAGGTTAACCCAGACTCCTAAACTTGGTACAAGGAACTCATTAGAACCTTGGGAAGACAAGGCAATGAGGTTCCCACCTCTGGGTGCCATGACCTAGACTATATCTAGCATATACATTTATGTCCATATCTGATGATGTAACCCTGGTCCACAACATCCATCTCCTACAGTTATGATTCTACACTGTCTCTCTATCTTCTTCCTAGACAGCTAACACGTCTCATAACTACAGCAGTCAATGCCATCAAGCAACTGTCATCCGTGACATGAACTGGGATCCTAGCAGCACAAACTTACCAATGCTCTCCCTGGCTGCTCTCAACTCTGACTCCCCCTCACTCTGTTCACTTTCATCCGAGGGCCACTCCAACAGTGCCATCACGTTTGTGTGCCGACCGGATGCATCCTTGATCCATGGATTAGCAGGATCAACTTCCTGAATAGATGCTACAATTGCTTTACGCAAATCCTCCTAAGATACACAAAGTACTGGTTACAATTTCATTACATTAAGGAAACATTACATTAGGGAAATGTTACACTAAATAACAAACAATATATTAAAGAAATATTACAATAGGGAAACATTACATTAGGGAAACAAGTACTTTAAATAATGTAAGTAAATACTTTCATAAATCTTCCTACACACACAATACAATAATGGAGGAAGGGTGACAGATGCAGAATGAGAAGGTTAAAGACATCAGAAAAAAAGCAAACAAAAAAATACTAAAACCTGTACAAGATTTAAGTGAGAAACAATACGCAGCTTCTTGTTTCTTTTCTTCAGCTTCCCAAGCCGATTATAGGTTCTCTGCTATAAGCACAGCATTTTTCCATTTCTTTCCATTCTTGATGATGATGTCACTCCAGTCTATGACATTTAGTTCATCAATACCTGTTTCTACATTATCTCTCTATCTTCTTCATGGACACCCATATATGGTTTGTATCTTGCATTTGCTCGAGGTACGCATTCTTTATTTCCATGTGTGTATCCATTCTTATAACATGACCAAACCATCTTAATCTGTTCGTTCATTCGTTTCAGAAAAAAAAATTTTTAATTCAACCTCATTCAACCTGCCTTATGCAGCGTTGGTTATAATTGAGGTACGAGTTTTGCGGTCATATATTCTTTCCTTTTGCGTTGTTTAAATTGTTTTCTCGTGTGGTAGATTTCATGCCTGTGACATCAGCTGGTGCGGTTGCTATTGTGCTTCTCAATCTGTCAGTGACTGCTCCATGCGGCTCCGGACATAGCCCTTAGCAGGATTTGTCTATCGGGGTTGTTCCTTTTTTCTTTTTCCATCTCTTGGAAAATCTTTCCTATCTTAATCTGCTGGATGTCATACCTTATATAGTCCATGTCGTGTGGTATCGGTGATCATGTCTGTCCACAGCCTTCTGTCTCCTGCACTGGCAATCATCTTATAGTCCATGTCGTGTGGCATCGGTGATCATGTCTGTCCACAGCCTTCTGTCTCCTGTACTGGCAATCATCTTATAGTCCATGTCGTATGGTATCGGTGATCATGTCTGTCCACAGCCTTCTGTCTCCTGTACTGGCAATCATCTTATAGTCCATGTCGTATGGTATCGGTGATCATGTCTGTCCACAGCCTTCTGTCTCCTGTACTGGCAATCATCTTATAGTCCATGTCGTGTGGCATCGGTGATCATGTCTGTCCACAGCCTTCTGTCTCCTGTACTGGCAATCATCTTATAGTCCATGTCGTGTGGCATCGGTGATCATGTCTGTCCACAGCCTTCTGTCTCCTGTACTGGCAATCATATTACATCCCTGCTGTGTGGCATCGGTGATCATGTCTGTCCACAGCCTTCTGTCTCCTGTACTGGCAATCATATTACAGTCCCTGCTGTGTGGCATCGGTGATCATGTCTGTCCATAGCCTTCTGTCTCCTGTACTGGCAATCATCTTATAGTCCATGTCGTGTGGCATCGGTGATCATGTCTGTCCACAGCCTTCTGTCTCCTGTACTGGCAATCATCTTATAGTCCCTGCTGTGTGGCATCGGTGATCATGTCTGTCCACAGCCTTCTGTCTCCTGTACTGGCAATCATATTACAGTCCCTGCTGTGTGGCATCGGTGATCATGTCTGTCCACAGCCTTCTGTCTCCTGTACTGGCAATCATATTACAGTCCCTGCTGTGTGGCATCGGTGATCATGTCTGTCCACAGCCTTCTGTCTCCTGTACTGGCAATCATATTACAGTCCCTGCTGTGTGGCATCGGTGATCATGTCTGTCCACAGCCTTCTGTCTCCTGTACTGGCAATCATATTACAGTCCCTGCTGTGTGGCATCGGTGATCATGTCTGTCCACAGCCTTCTGTCTCCTGTACTGGCAATCATCTTATAGTCCATGTCGTGTGGCATCGGTGATCATGTCTGTCCACAGCCTTCTGTCTCCTGTACTGGCAATCATCTTATAGTCCATGTCGTGTGGCATTGGTGATCATGTCTGTCCACAGCCTTCTGTCTCCTGTACTGGCAATCATATTACAGTCCCTGCTGTGTGGCATCGGTGATCATGTCTGTCCACAGCCTTCTGTCTCCTGTACTGGCAATCATATTACAGTCCCTGCTGTGTGGCATCGGTGATCATGTCTGTCCACAGCCTTCTATCTCCTGTACTGGCAATCATATTACAGTCCCTGCTGTGTGGCATCGGTGATCGTGTCTGTCCACAGCCTTCTGTCTCCTGTACTGGCAATCATATTACAGTCCCTGCTGTGTGGCATCGGTGATCATGTCTGTCCACAGCCTTCTGTCTCCTGTACTGGCAATCATATTACAGTCCCTGCTGTGTGGCATCGGTGATCATGTCTGTCCACAGCCTTCTGTCTCCTGTACTGGCAATCATATTACAGTCCCTGCTGTGTGGCATCGGTGATCATGTCTGTCCACAGCCTTCTGTCTCCTGTACTAGCAATCATATTACAGTCCCTGCTGTGTGGCATCGGTGATCATGTCTGTCCACAGCCTTCTGTCTCCTGTACTGACAATCATATTACAGTCCCTGCTGTGTGGCATCGGTGATCATGTCTGTCCACAGCCTTCTGTCTCCTGTACTGGCAATCATCTTACAGTCCCTGCTGTGTGGCATCGGTGATCATGTCTGTCCACAGCCTTCTGTCTCCTGTACTGGCAATCATATTACAGTCCCTGCTGTGTGGCATCGGTGATCATGTCTGTCCACAGCCTTCTGTCTCCTGTACTGGCAATCATCTTACAGTCCCTGCTGTGTGGCATCGGTGATCATGTCTGTACACAGCCTTCTGTCTCCTGTACTGGCAATCATATTACAGTCCCTGCTGTGTGGCATCGGTGATCATGTCTGTCCACAGCCTTCTGTCTCCTGTACTGGCAATCATCTTACAGTCCCTGCTGTGTGGCATCGGTGATCATGTCTGTACACAGCCTTCTGTCTCCTGTACTAGCAATCATTTCTCATGCTCATGTTCCTCCATGCCATGATATCAGGCTGTCCAGCATCTTGACTCTTAGTCTCCCCTTGCCTCTCACCCCTTTCCCAATGTTACAACACACTCCAGCTTTCCCCTTCTCACAGTATGTCTAAAGAATTTAGACTGTCTTCTTCTGATGTGAGTAACCAGTTCTCTTTGTGAGTTAACATCATTCAAGGTATCTTCATTGTCTTGTATCCTCCAAGGAGTTCTCATAAATCCATAAAACCACTTCTCATTAGTCTGCTAAATGCCCATGATATACTTACTGTATATTAGGATTGGCTCGAGATTGCTGATAAAAAAACCTCTTGTTTTTCTCAACTGGATTGACAAAGATATATTGCACAGAATATTTTGCAATCAGTGAAATGCTGCTTTTGCTTGAGTTATTCTAAATTTAACTATTTAATACATCTTTCACCTGCTGTTATCAGAGTAGCCAAATAATGAAGTACATTGATGTGTTTCAGTTTAGATCCATTTACTGTGAAGCTGTATTTGGGAAGACATTTTTTTATTGCAATTACCATTATTTCTGTTCTTCTGTTATTCAGACTAAGACCATTTTTTTTAAATTTATGTAACAATTATATCATACAAATAGTTGGATATTTATCAGAAATCTATTTTACTACCATAACAGAATTAATGACATCAGAGAGCAGTGAGCGGGGCACTCAGTTAGCAATGGTTTTTATTAAAGATCATGAGTTAGATAAGTTTGGTCATGTGACAGACAACCCCCAAACAGCCTGCATATTTAGACAAGAGTGGGAACAGAGCAAGAAGAAGAACACATAAGCAATGTATTAAAAGGACAGCAAAAGCAACAAACACCACATGAAACACAGCTCACAGAAGGGCCATGTCCAGAAAGATGTTTCTAACCTTAAGTTTAAAGATGCAATAGAGACAGTGGAAGAAGAAAGAAAGAGATGCTGAGTGTTTATACATATATATGCATTTGCTCCATATCTGCTCTTGTCTTTCATTCATGGATGATGCAACTACCGAGCTGCAGAAACAGAAAAGAAAGAAAAAGAAGATGAGTGTTTGTACATATATGTATTTGCTCCACATCTGCTCATTCATGGATGATGCAACAAGCGAGCTGCAGAAACAGAAAGGCACTCACATCTTCAGTCTCAGTGCCACTGATTTTCCTCTTCATCTTGGACTTCCTGACACTGGGTGGTGTCTCTGGAGGCACTAGACCCTTGGAGATAGCCATGATAAACTCCAGCCTCTTGCGCTGGACAATGTGTGCCTGCTCCATGATCTTGCGGCGCGGAGTGCGCAGGTACAGCCGATTGACCATCTGGGATAAAATTTCTGTGCATTCTTCCAGCTCTGTCTGTTGAACAAGAAATAAGACAACTGAAATCTTCACAAAACATCATTTAAAAACAAGAGGTCAGTATTTGAGGCCAATATTCATTATGGAAGACTAGCAATCATGGCCCAACATTATGTCTCATTGTTATCTAGGATATCATCTTCAAATTTTTCCACATCTGCCTGGGCCCTGGGCTGGAGTCTGTGGACAATGAAACACCTACAACATATGGAGGAAGCACCACCAGCCCAGACCTAGTTAGTTAGTAAAGTTACGGTTCCAACTTCATGGCAAAGGATTGGTCCATTATGCTCCGTTCCTGTGCCAGTGAATATCACACAAAATGCTCCTCACCGCCCCTTGTGAAAAGTGGAACAGACAGGGGTCTCAACATACCAATAGCCCGCACAGGTATACTATGCATAATGCTGCTTCCAGAATGCCAACACAAAAGTTTGCCACAAAACATACAGTTCATCTTCGATGGAAGTGGCAATAACTAGAAAACCAGCAGCCACGCATTACTGCATAAGGCAACCCAGTTAGTTCAGCAACCAGCCGGCTGCCATTTTTCTGAACATGCAGTTCATGCTACAAACAACTGCGGACAGATGTAAAAGCACTCCACACAAAATTCACAGTTCACAGTGTAGCTCCATGCACTCAACACAGTAGCATGGCGATGGAACCATGCACTGCCAGTCCAACATGAGGAAAATGTGTAAGAAAACCGTAGCCACAAGCATAAACACTCCAGAAGTCTTAACAGCTCAACTGCCTATCCTCCATGTTGGGGGCCGGAAGTCCAGCCCAGGTCTAACCCCAGCCAATCCGTGTGTGCAGTGCTAAATCATCACCTGGTTACATACTAATCTGACTCTCCATGGATGTGAAGTTCCATTTCTGCATGTGCACAACCTGCTGGTTTCTGAGACAGCCTGCAGAGGGAAAGAAGCTCCCTGCCACATAGTCCTTAGGGAGAGGATACTTTCATACCAGGTCAGGGCAGGAAGAAAGTGTCTACACCCACCTCACTTGGATAGGGACAAGCCCTTTCCATGGCTCACAAGACATGAGCAACAATGCATCAGTCTTCCTGAGGATTCCCTAACCCACTCATCCACCTCTCAGTGAGAGATTACCTATGGACAAGGAAGAGGTTGTGGGGTGTCTGTGGGACCAGGTGGAGAAAGCAGTGGGACAGACAAAGCACCCATATGTGGAGAGAATGGTATGACTGGGAATTGGCAGAGGCTCTGGACGAATCTCAAAACTGAAAGGGAAGACTAGAACTTTCAATCAGATAGCAGTTGGAACCATCAGCAGTATGACTCTTTGCTGGCTGTTGAACGAGGGGACGGACAGCATGTGGGAATGTCCTGAGTGCAGTGATGTTGTGTCTTAGCTAGACTGAACTCAATTCAACTAATGAAGGATTCAATTGTAACAACGGCATTACATACAATTTTTGAAAAACATAAAACTACTAAATTACTGATAAATCAAAGTTTTTTCTTCTTTTTCAGCAATTAACATTTGCTACACATCTATTCCAGCTTGAGTCACAAACAGGCTGATTTGCTTGATGGCCTCGCTGGTCCCCCAGAGCTTGTATTGAAGGGTGACTCCTGTGAGCCAGATTTCCTCTCTCTGTCTGGCCAAGTCAGGACAGCCTTGTAGGATATGCTCCGGGGTTTGCTTTGGTGCTCCACATTAGCTTGTGGCAGAGTGAGTGACAGCCATTTGATGAAGATGTGCTCTGAGTCTACAATGTTGACAGCATTTACTAAAGTGTCAAAAGGCATAACTTAGCAACTTAGTGTCACCATTACAAATGACATGTAGCATATTTCTACCAATACTCTGCTACCAGTGCAAACTATGGACACTGTGTCAGTCACAACAGAGGACACTCAACATATCTGATGTATGTTTAGAAATAGTGTCAACATCACTGGAAGAGTCAATCAGAAATATTACAGATACCACTCACTGCACTGACTTTATAGAGACAATAACATGATTCAGACATCTTGAAGAAACAGCTTTTATCACCCTCCTCCATTTTTTTCATCTTCTTCAGTTTCGGGTCTATCTGTATTTGGCTTTTTAGCGCAAGCACAATGTGTTTCCATATTTCTTCCCCACCCCTGAAGATGTGGCACCGATGATAAAATTGTGCTCACCTGCATAAACTCAAACACTATCTTCTTGTAGCCGGGTCCATCAAGATAAAAGCCATACACATATGAACACTTCAAGACGCGCCTGGCCTTGAGCAACTGTTGCACAGCATCTTCCACAAATCTGGTCTCTGCATGTGCTGTGGCTGAAAGCAAACAAGGGAAACTACAATTGATGTGCTAAAACACAATACAACACAATCAGGTGTGCTAAAACGCAATACAACACAATCGGGTGTGCTAAAACGACATACAACACAATCGGGTGTCCTAGAACTCAATAAAACACAATCGAGTGTGCTAAAACTCAATACAATGAACACATGCTACAAGAAACAGTATTTAAAACAATGTTTTCCAGTTATGAATTTCAATAATGAAGACAAAAACAATATATTATACAATGAATTGCCCGTCATATTTCACCATATCTTGTCAGGGGCATACTACAGAGAAAATTTCTACATATATGAAGTAGCATAATGAATCCTTTCAAATGAAATACACAAAACACCCTTTCATATATTTCATGTTTCTTCCTAAAGTGAGCTCAGCAAGGACGGAAACCATGCATAGAGCAAAAGGGCAAAAGCTCGCTTGATTTTGATTTTCAGTACGAACACAGACCGTGAAAGCGTGGCCTATCGATCCTTTTTACTTTAAGAGTTTTAGCCAAAAGAGGTATATATTTGCTACTACCACGTCACATCCAATGGTAGCCTACTGGCAAGCTTTGAGCTGTGCCAGGAAGGACTGACCGACTGACACTGATACTTGCCCTCGAAGTTTACTCCGCTTAGCAAATATACAACGGTTAAGTAGGTAAGGAAACTACGACTGGTCTAGCAAACCGGTAGGAAATTACTACATCCTAAAATTCTGCTTGAGATTCATGGAGGACCTATGATCTACTGAGTGCTGACTGGTCTCTAGAATTATGGGGCCAGCATCATTTGTTGTTCTCTGTTAGCCTCGAGTGATGTATGGATGAAATAATAGAGTGAAAGAAGGGAAGAATGTTAAATGGGCCTGCATGCCCAATTCTTAACGCGTTGAAAATAAAGTCTGTGTGTGCTATTTCACTACCCCAAACTTCCCCAATTTCTTCGATATTATCACAGACAGAGAGGAGGACAGGGTCACATACCATTATCTGTGACAGCTTCTGCCAACTTCATCATCTTGTCTTTGACTGACTGCAATAATGGTTCTTCCAACTGTGTTGTTTGGAAAGCATGAAAACAGTTTAGAAAACATGAAAACAGTTCGGAAAACACAAAAACAGTTTGAAAAACATGAAAACAGTTTGGAAAATAAGCTGCAACTATCAACAGTAAATCAGATGACTGAGGTAAACCCAGCAACAGACTAAACCAAACATCATAATGCAAGCAAAATAACAGGTTTTTAACAAACCAATTTTAACGTACACATGTTAGTGGAGTTGCATTTTCACAAATATAAATGTATGCTAATTTGTTTCATAAAACAAGGACGTTCAGTGTGGTATTGTGTACTTGAAATCAGTATTTTTGGTATGTAACTGTGGGAATTAACTTGATCTACATTCATCTGTCTGTTCTCTCAGTCTGATAAGCCATGATGCTTTTTTCTATAAATATTCACATTATCTCTCTTCTTAAAGAACCTGCCCCAGTCTTCATTTGACATTTCCTTCATGTCTGGTGCCATGGGAGTTGTTTGACTTCCTCCTTCAAAACATCAATTAAACCAGCATTTACTGTCCCTCAATGACACTAAAGCAGCAATCACTGTCCCTCAGTGACACTAAAGCAACATTTACTGCCCCTCAATGACACTAAAGCAGCATTTACTTTCCCTCAATCACAATAACGCAGCATTACTGTCCCTCAGTCACAATAACGCAGTATTTACTGTCCCTCAATCACATTAATGCAGCAATTACTGTCCCTCAATCACAATAACGCAACATTTACTGTCTCTCAATGACAATAAAGCAGCACACACTGTATCCCTTTCTGTAACTGACTTATGGAGCTCAATGTGATTTCTGACCCTAGGATTTAGACATCTGCATGGCCTAAGCTTAGTGATTCTTTTTGGTAGTTTCTTAATGTGTCTATAGCAGTGTTTTTTCTTTTGTATGCTGATGAAAGCTTTCTCCCCACAACATCCACTCTGTTTCTTGTGACTGGGTTGCAAATTTGACCCAATCAGCACAAATGCACAAATCATACTAAACACGGACACAGGGGTGTTTGAATACCTTGTAACTGTTCTCATGGTTTTTGAACCTGGTATAGTAGTGGACAAACCGGTTCAGCTCCTGCATGTTCCTGTTCTTGACCTCAGCCTTGACACAAGTCCACAAACAGATAATCAATGTCAAATAAAACTTGAACTAAAAGTATGATTAACACATTTTCTGAGTTGTGGAAAATTTCAGAAATGAAAACCAATAACTGTAAAATTACCCAGGGAAATAAATTTGATCATGGAATACCCTACATGCAAGCATATAATAGATATACATATATAGACACAACTCTGGCCTATTCTGTGACAAGTAGGTTAACAAAATATAGTTGTGCTTTTTTTTGTGTGTTCACTTGCTTGTGAACTCAAGCAAAGTCCATAAACGTGCTACTAATTCTAGTGCATTGGACGGATTTTTGTGTATGGATTAGCTTTCCCTATTACCAGTGTCCCTCAACATCAGGCGAACCCACTCTGACTTCTGAGGTACTTGTAATTTATGTCCCCAAGTCAAGGGCGCAAAGTGAACATTTTAGTCCAACTGGCCGGTGAAGGGGTTGAACTCACAACCTAGGCATCAGCACAAAAGTAGTAGCACGTGTATGGACTTTGCTTGAGATCAAAGCATGTGAACATGATGCCATTCACTCAAATGATCACGGAATGATGATGGTATTATCATAATCAAATTTATGTTAATCAACATCGTGTAGCATCACACAACTGATCAAATCTATTTCCATCCTAACTACTATTTCTACATAAATTTACATATGAAATAGTGAAGCAGGACCTCCACACTCTTGGGGGTCATTATATGTTCTCAGACAGGACATTGCCATTCTGAGGCATCTGAATTCATGTGTCGTCCATGAGTGATCATGAGCCAACTACTTCATTCAGCTGATCACAATTTCCATGGTTCATGCATGATCAATGCCTTATAGACTATGCCATGGATACTACTCCTAACATATCAGACATATAGCATGAACCCTATTCATAAATAGATCGTAATAGTCTGCATCTTGTTCTGTTTCTGCTACGTACAAATGTCAATGCTGTTTTGGGGAAGAAGTCTGAAAATTACACCCGGCAAGCTACTTTACAACAAGTCTGACGTGGCTCAGAGTGGGACAGCTAAACAAAGGACCCATATCTGCAGAGACTGATTCAGTAGGGAGTGAGTAGTGGGTCAGGGTGACACTCAACACGTAAACGAAAATGCAGGCAGATGTTTAATCGGGCTGCCAGAGATATCATCAGCATGGGGACTCCTCACTGGCTACTGAAAAAGGGAACAGAGCATGTGTGGAAATGATCTGACTGCAATCATGGTGATTCTTTAACTTATCCTCAAGACCAAAACATCTGACTTGCTGACTTTCAATCAAATATTGCTGACTAGTCTCCTGATGCCACCACGGCTGATCTTGCCTCTTCTCGTCTCATGAAATATTCTTCGCAGAAACTGTATAGCCAGCTAGGGTCCTGGTAGCATAATGTTGGCAGCAAGACTGTTGCACAATGCTAATTGTATATCTACACACAGGTGTCTATTCTGTAGTATTGGTGCTACCTGGCCATTGACCTAATGTGCCTCGCTGCATCTATCATGTCAATGACCTAATGTGTCTTGCTGCATCTATCATGTCAATGACCTAATGTGTCTCGCTGCATCTATCATGTCAATGACCTAATGTGTCTCGCTGCATCTATCATGTCAATGACCTAATGTGCCTCGCTGCATCTATCATGTCAATGACCTAATGTGCCTCGCTGCAACTATCATGTCAATGATCCAATGTGTCTCGCTGCTTCTATCATGTCAATGACCTAATGTGCCTCGCTGCATCTATTATATCAATGACCTAATGTGTCTTGCTGCATCTATCATGTCAATGACCTAATGTGCCTCGCTGCAACTATCATGTCAATGATCCAATGTGTCTCGCTGCTTCTATCATGTCAATGACCTAATGTGCCTCGCTGCATCTATTATATCAATGACCTAATGTGTCTTGCTGCATCTATCATGTCAATGACCTAATGTGGCTTGCTGCATCTATCATGTCAATGACTTAATGTGCCTTGCTGCATCTATTATATCAATGACCTAATGTGCCTTGCTGTATCTATCATGTCAATGACCTAATGTGTCTCACTGCATCTATCATGTTAATGACCTAATGTGCCTCGCTGAATCTATCATGTCAATGACCTAATATGCCTTTCTACATCTATCATGTCAATGACCTAATGTGTCTCGCTGCATCTATCATGTCAATGCAATATTTAACAAGTATTAAATCAGTTATGCCTTCCACTTTTTTCTACACCTTCTTCTTCTATTCACCTGGCCTTTATCCCCTGTTGAAGCAAGTCCCTCAACCAACTCACACCAAGCCATGCTATCTGTTGCTCTCCTGCAGTTCCCTCCTTGCCCTCCCATATTATTTATCTCTGTCTATGGAGGTCACCATGGCCGAATGGATATGAACACTCGCTTCTGGTGTGTTGATGCCAAGGTAGTGGGTTCAACCCTACATCAGCCAGTCAGATTAAAATGTTGACTTCTCGTCCATGACTTAGGGATTTTAATTACAAGTACCTCTGAAGTCGGAGTGGGTTTGCCTGATGGCGAGGGACACTGGTAACAGGGCAAGCTAATTCACACGCAAAAATCAGTCCAGTGCACTAGAAATAATTGCACATGTATGGACTACACTTGATTTCAAAATGAGAAAACACACAACAAAACAAAATTATATTGTCTATAAATTGTCTGTAATTCTCTTTTCTGTGTGGTTCTAAGCCCCCCCCCCCCCCCACACACACACACACACACCCATTTCATGTGCATGTAAGACACATGTGTTTTCTTACATACCCCAACAAATGTTTATTCAAAAGATGCACATTTAATAAGTTACAAAAATGACATACCTCTGATACCATCTGGGCACTTTGCTCCTCAACTTTTTTCAAAACTTCATATCGATTACACTTGAAGTAGCCTCCAGTGGCACTGTTGTGACGTTTCCACTGTTCTAGACACACCCAACAAAAGTCGTACTTGCACTGAGGGAGATACAGAACAGCTATTCTAGACACACCCAACAAAAGTCATACTTGCACTGAGGGAGACACAGAACAGCTATTCTAGACACACCCAACAAAAGTCGTACTTGCACTGAGGGAGATACAGAACAGCTATTCTAGACACACCGAACAGAAATCAGACTTGCACTGAGGGAGATACAGAACAACTGTTCTAGATACACATAACAGAAATCATGACTGAAGGAGATACAGAACAAGAGTTCTAGACACACCCAACAAAAGTTGTACTTGCACTGAGGGAGATACAGAAACACTATTCTAGACACACCCAACAAAAGTCGTACTTGCACTGAGGGAGATACAGAACAACTGTTCTAGACACACCCAACAAAAGTCGTACTTGCACTGAGGGAGATACAGAAACACTATTCTAGACACACCCAACAAAAGTCGTACTTGCACTGAGTGAGATACAGAACAGCTATTCTAGACACACCCAACAAAAGTCGTACTTGCACTGAGGGAGATACAGAAACACTATTCTAGACACACCCAACAAAAGTCGTACTTGCACTGAGGGAGATACAGAACAACTGTTCTAGACACACCCAACAAAAGTCGTACTTGCACTGAGGGAGATACAGAAACACTATTCTAGACACACCCAACAAAAGTCGTACTTGCACTGAGGGAGATACAGAACAGCTATTCTAGACACACCCAACAAAAGTCGTACTTGCACTGAGGGAGATACAGAACAGCTATTCTAGACACACTGAACAGAACTCTGACTGGCTCCGTGGCAAAGGGGTTACAGACGCAGTTCATAATCCTGCATACTGTGTTTGAAACACAGCTGTGGGTGATTTGGCAGCAGACCGCCTTGCGTTTTTTGATGGAATGGGTGCCGGTCATTCAGAAAGCAATGACAAACTACTGAGCGTAAACTTGCCCAGGAATCACAAACAGCCAGCCAAAAAATGCTGGGGTTGACTGCTACGTCATGTAAAGGATATGCAACTAATTAGTGGAATGAGGCAGGTGAACTGGTGAGTGATCAAGAGACTTTACAGCAGACCATGAGAGTGACACTGCAAAGAACCAGTTACATGACTGGTGAAGTAGTCAAACCACCAGCTTCACACTAAAAAGACGTGGGATCATCTTCGGACTCTGTCACTCGTGTCATGAGTGCAATTTTTTGGGAGACCCCTGGGGATGAGTATGAGTCCTGTGTGATGCTTTCAGCAGGCCACTCTGAAAAAATTAGTTTCAGCCATATGGGCCAGAACCTGGAGTAATGAAGTCAATTCTCATAACTTTACCACTTTGCTTATATGTGGCTAATTTTAGATAAACATAAATGCAGAAAAGAACAAACAAACATAAAACTATGTTTAACAATGCCAAACAAATACCAATAAAACAAACATTATCAACACAATATGTACATGAACACTGACAGAATAATGGCAGCATGCTCACCTTACTGCACTTCATGTGGTTACAACCTTCATTTTTCTGTATGGGCGACTTACAGTTGGGGCAGGGCTTTGAGTTAGTGACCAACCAAAGACAGTTAGCGGCTAACTCAGTCTCCTGCTCTGTGCCGTCCACTGGTAGGAAACACAAGACAAAGCTATACTAGCAGTATTGGTGGTCTCTCTTCATGTTATTGTTGGTCATTCTGTATCAAGCAACCCATCTTCTTATAGTCAATGCCATGTGGCAATGGTCATCATGTCAGGCCACAAACTGCTGTCTCATGTACTGCAAGTTATTTCTAATAGTAATATTCCTCCATGCCATGATGCCAAACTGTCCAGCATCTTTGCTCTCAGTCTTCCCCTTTCTCTCCAACGTTCCCTTTATCATGAAGTACTCCAGCTTGCAGGTGGAGGTACTGTGGAGCGCGGACCAGCCATGGACCAGGCTGATATACTGAATACTCTACGAGATGTAAGTTGTTTGCGAGAACCAATTGATGACTGTGAATCTACAACCATGGTCAAACTGCAAGAACAGCAAATTAAAAGAGGGGCAAACAAGAACACTAAGCAGGAAGCCAAAGATGATTGATCAACCAACACAGAACTGGTGTTGTGAGCAGCTACACTCTGCAGGATTTACTGAGGAGGCGATCCAAGCTCTTATGGACTGAATGGTTCGATGTGCAATGAGGATGATCTGTCGATTAACTAACTCCAGCTTGTCCCTTCTCATGACATGCCCAAAGAATGTGGACTATTTTCTTCTGATGCAGGTAACCAGTTCTCTTTGTGAGTTAGCATTTTGCAAGATATCTTCTTTATGCTTGTTATCCATCCATGACCTTGTTCTGAAACCAGATCTCTGCAGCTCCCACATATCTCCTCCCTAGTTTGCTAATTGTCCATGATTCACTTCCATACATTAGGATTCACTTGATCAAGTATATCACAGCATGTTTACTGTTTGCTCCATACAAATCAGCTAAATATTACAAATTAATTGGATGGAAAGGGGAATAGACAGATCTTTGCAACAAGAACCCTGCACTGAAGAAAATTGTTTAATAAGACAAACTAAATTGAGGCAAATTTAATATTTTGGACATGTAAACAAAACATGAAGATCCAGAAAGAATTATTATGGAGGGCAGTCTGCCTGTGGGGTAGAGAAGAGGAAGACCACATTGTGGATAGATTCAAGATGTGATAGATAATTAACACATGACAGCAACAGGAGCAGGGGGAAAGTTCTGCACAGGGCAAGTCACTGGATGAATAAATACATGACATACCATTCTAAACTCACAGTCCCAGTCAGTAACCAGCTCTATCCCAATATTGATTTAAATAATGTAAACTCCTATCCCACAGCATTATTTAACCCTATCATAAACAAACATACATTATCATAACACTGCTTGTGGTAGAAAGAGTTAAAGAAATGACTGCCTTTGACAGACAACTGACATGATCCACTAACCCAGTAATTTTATGTTAAGCTAAGATCCTGGAAGATAATGGTTCAAGATCTTACCAACAATACTCCCAAGATACAGAATAATGGCAGTAGTATCAATTTATATCACAGATTGCAGGCTTTCATTAGAAATCAAGTGAATCGGTACAATTATCTTGGAACATTCATAACATGTGATGGGAAATGTCTTGATTAGACTAGAACAAGAATCGCCATGGCGAAGGTAGCCTTTTGCAAGATGAAAAACATACTGACCAATGAGAAGATGTCAATTGCTACGAGAAAAAGAGTGTTGAGGTGCTACATAGAGCCAGTACTTTTGTATGGAAGTGAAGCGTGGACAAAGCAGTAAAGCTGAAAAACATCTGATGGCTGTGGAAATGTGGTTTCTGAGGAGAATGCAAAGAATACTATGGACAGACAGAAAAACCAACGACCAAGTCCTGCAAGAAACAAATGAAAATCGTAAACTGATTAGAGAAATTAGACGTAGACAGTCAACATTTTTTGGACATGTTATGAGAAGAAATAAATTAGAGAACTTGGTGACGACTGGCAAGATCGACGGAAAGAGAACAAGGGGAAGACAGAAGTAAATACCTGGATGGCTTGACCACGTGGCATGGTTGAGACAAGAACACTGAACTGATCCATTACTCAGGTGATCGAGTGAAATGGCGAATCATGACCGCCCATGCTTACTGGCAAGGCACATGATGGATGGATACTGCCAAGATAATATCAATTATTCCTCTCAATTTCTGCAAACAACTTCCACCATTTCATAACCAAGACAACAGTGCAAACAACTTCACGATTCCATAACCACAGACAGTCTGTTTAGTCATAGTTATGTTGTTATACTCTAGGCTAATAACTGTAAACTTTCAGTGAAAATAGGTCTGTTTGGTGGTGTTCAACTCATCTTCAATCATCCAAGCATACACAAACAATTTACCATCATCATCATGTGGCATGATAATAAGCACGGGCGATCATATAAAAAAAATATAATAATAAGTCGAATACAGGAACCTGCATGTTAGGGCCATCGCATTTTATTGCCTGAGTGCACGGAGGAAAAGGTGGCCAGTTTTTTTTCCCACCTGTAGCGAACATCAAGAGCTGACACTGAACCCTAATCTGACAGCACTCACGTCAGCGTAATGTGGGCGTTCATATACAGTTAACACAATGAGAATTTCACTTTCTCTCAAAGTACCAAGAACACATGCAGCTATTGCACTGATATCAAAAATACATCACACTACATGAAATAATATATAAAACTATACATGAAACGACCAGCTACATGGAAACATACACGTTTCTGGTTTGACTTCATTAATCTTCTGAAACCACCTGCTCCAGTTCTCACAGCTACATGGTTCATGGGACTCCTCCAAGCACTCCCTGTTGTGATACACACAGGTAAACATTAGTCAGACATCTCTATGATTAGGTCCAATTATAAGTCAGTAAACACACTACAAACACAGAAGCAAACATACATCTTTATGATTAGGTCCAATTATGAGTCAGTAAACACACTACAAACACACAAGCAAACATACATCTTTATGATTAGGTCCAATTATGAGTCAGTAAACACACTACAAACACACAAGCAAACATACATCTTTATGATTAGGTCCAATTATGAGTCAGTAAACACACTACAAACACAGAAGCAAACATACATCTTTATGATTAGGTCCAATTATGAGTCGGTAAACACACTACAAACACAAAAGCAAACATACATCTTTATTATTAGGTCCAATTATGAGTCGGTAAACACACTACAAACACAGAAGCAAACATACATCTTTATGATTAGGTCCAATTATGAGTCAGTAAACACACTACAAACACAGAAGCAAACATACATCTTTATGATTAGGTAAAATTATGAGTCGGTAAACACACTACAAACACAAAAGCAAACATACATCTTTATGATTAGGTCCAAATATGAGTCAGTAAACACACTACAAACACAGAAGCAAACGTACATCTGTACGATTAGGTCCAATTATGAATCAGTAAACACACTACAAACACAGAAGCAAACATACATCTTTATGAATCGGTCCAACTATGAGTCAGAAAGCAAACTAAATACAGATATTATGGAGCATAAATATTTCTTTTTGTCACAATCTCAAAGGAATGATGATGTTGGTCTTCATCAAAATATTTTTAGAGAATTTACTAACTTATAAATTTCTTGTCACAACAAACACAACTTATGATGCATAGTTAAAGTTAGTTTTCATATGACTGTTCTTTCCAGGATGTCCTAGAGGAAAAAGAAACCACAATACTGTGCTGCTGCTCCTTTGTACACTTCACTAGAATGACCATTTTTATTTGCTCTGCACAAATGACACCTAGCAGTCTGCTCTATAAGCTAATTATATAGCTGTGAAATGCTGCCACTAAATGATACCTTTAGAAACTTTATAGCTTACATACTATTCATAATTTGGTGTATTCAAATGCTAAAAAAAGGGGGGAGGGTGGAAAAAGATATATAGAGAAAGACAGACAGATGGAAAGGGTGTGGGAGAGGGAAAAGGGGGAGGGTGGGGGGAGGGAAAAGGGGGAGGGAAAAGGGGGAGGGGGGGGGGGAGAATGAGACTAATTTCTAAGAAAAATTGTTCCAAACCTAAATGAGTAATTTTCTATAAGTCTGTCACATTTTACTCACAAAAATGAAGAAAGAAGTAGGAAACAGGCAAATTTACCTAAACACTGATAGAAATTATTTGTTGCGTGCCAGCTTACCAACAAAAATAGTGGCCGACACCACAATCCACACCCCTTGAGGTGTCAGAAGGAATCTTACTGCGTTTAGTGCTCTGGTTTGACCCAAGATCAAGATCTGGAAGTTTGACAGCTCGGCCACAGGCTGGATACGGACACCACTTCATGTCAGGGTTGCTGTCTACAAAAGCCTGAGGATATCATGAAGATGAAGCTGGATTCACAAATGGTAAAATAGTTTCTGTCATGTTGTACACTGTAAGTATCACGTCAAGTATCAGCTGGTTGTTATCCTGCTTTTGACTTTATCCTCCAATATGATTTTTATAAGAATGCCAGGTTTTTCAATATGGCCAAAATCTTGTCATTTTTCCAGTTCTTTTCAATTCCAGCTTCTCTAAAATACATACATCTGTTTTATTCTTTTTATTCCAAAAAATATTACTTTTTCTTCTCTCTCTCTCTCTCCCCACCCACGCACCCCACCCCCAACCATATATATATATATATATATATATATATATATATATATATATATATATATATATATATATATATATATATATATATATTACCAGGGCTTCAACTTGATATTCTAAAGTCAAAATATATATATATAACTGCTTATTCATTGTCCACCCTCCTGCACCATATTCACATTTGGCTCCAATATTTTAAATTACAATGGTATGACAATTTGCCAGGCCAGACTTAGTGTACTTCACATGAATAGTTTTGCTAATGTAAACATGTGATTTTGAAACCATATCATCCCTTGAGTTCTGATTGGTCTATAAAAATATGCAGCTAGCAAACCACGGAGGCCCAATATGCCTCAAAGTGCGTAAACTAACAAAAGAGTCCCAGACACAAAGATCAATGAGTGGTTACCTTTATATCAAACTGCAAATATCGGAGTGCCATGTCTCGCGAAACAATCCTTTCTATAATATCGATAGGCACCAGCATGGTGCAGTTAAATGCTGGACATGTTATGTGGTGAGCATCTCCCTCCTGGATTTTCACATTTAAATATCTGCAACAAGAACAGGCATGTCATTACTAGTGGAAGGTTACAATCAGTAGATTAACCCCAATCATCAAACATGTCCTGTCCAGCACATTAACCCCAATCATCAAACATGTCCTGTCCAGCAAAGTCAACAAACTATGGATTCCTGTAATTTCCACATCTCACTAGATGGAAAAGGCCGGCTGCCTGGCCAAGGGGTTAGCAGCTTTCTCCGCTAATCCCGAATACTCTCGTGGTCGACGTGAGCGGACGAGAATTAGAAGTGGTTCGAGTCACGCTAGTGACTTATGAGAGTATGGAGCCGGTCGCTCAGAAAGTCGTGGCGTGCTGATGAGCGTAATCTAGCCTAGGAATCAACATACAGCTGAAAGATGCTGGTGTTGACCGCAATATCCTGAAACAGGATGGAAACACGGAAAAAAAAAAAAAACTAGATGGAAAAGAGAACAGATTTATCCAGCAAGAACTCAATATTGAGGAATATTAGTTTTTAAGGCAAATAAAATTCAAAACAATGTTTACCCATAGTGAATTTGAATAACATAGACAAACAATAGATTGAACGATTTATTGCCTGGCATATTTTGTTGCATCTCGTCAGGTACATACTGCAGAATTCACACAACATGAACAAAAGTAATTACATAAATCCTTCAAGCTGAAATATACAGCCCACATATTCACACAGTAATTGAATTGTCTACCATGGTAGTTTTAAACTTACTATCATGTCTTTAAAATACCATGGACAGACAGAAAAACCAATGACCAAGTACTACAGGAGACAAATGAAAATCATAAATTGATTAGAGAAATTAGACGTAGACAGTCAAAACGTTTTAAACATTTTATGAGAAGAAATGAATTGGAGAACTTAGTGACAACTGGCAAGATCGAAGGAAACAGACCAAGGGGAAGACCGAGAAGTAAATACCTGGATGGCTTGGCGACATGGCATGGTCGAGACAGGAACACTGAGCTGATCCACGACTCTGGTGATCGAGTGAAATGGCGAGTCATGACCGCCCACGCTTTCCGGCATGGCACATGATTGATTGATTGATCATGTCTTTCTGTTTGCACAAAACTGGCTTCTATTAATTCAGAAAGACATAATAATAGCCAGTTTGAAATTACCATGGTAGACAATTTAAATTACTGTGTGAATATGAGGGCTGTATATTGCAGCTTGAAGGATTTATCTAATTACTTTAGTTCATGTTATGTGATTTCTGCAATATGTACCTGACAAGATGCAACAAATCAAATTGATGAAAATGAAATATTGTGGGTATGTGAAAAGACATGAATGTCTGGAAAAGATAAATATGGAGGGAGGCATACCAGGTGAAGTGGATAGGTGGAATAGCATGTCGTAGATGGATTAAAGGTGTGACAGGTCATTTACATATGGCTGCAACAGAGGCAGGACAGCTGGTTTATCATGTAGAGACATTTGGAAAGACTACAAAGCCATGTTCTAGACAGGACTAGCCACTGCATTATGAAGTTGATGATTTTCCATATCAGCCAGCACTCAGATGGCATCAAATGTTTCTTTTTTTTCTGTTAAAGTGAACATAGAATTGATTCCAGTAGCTTCTGTATCACCCAGCACTCAAGTGTTCTGTCAGGCAAAGTGAACAAGATATGTATTCTAGTAGCTCCATATCATCTAGCTTTCAAATGTCTGTCAGGCAAAGTGAACAAGATATGTATTCTAGTAGCTCCATATCATCTAGCACTCAAGTGTTCTGTCAGGCAAAGTGAACAAGATATGTATTCTAGTAGCTCCATATCATCTAGCACTCAAGTGTTCTGTCAGGCAAAGTGAACAAGATATGTATTCTAGTAGCTCCATATCATCTAGCAATCAAGTGTTCTGTCAGGCAAAGTGAACAAGATATGTATTCTAGTAGCTCCATATCATCTAGCTTTCAAATGTCTGTCAGGTATACACCATGTGAACTCTCAAGCTTGCTAGAAATAAATGCTTAAAATATGTCTCAGAAGCCAGGTAAAAGAAAGATACATAGAGATACAAGAGAACCAAATTCTTTATCAATGAACGCAAAAGGGAAAACAAGAATACTTAGCAGAAAACTTAAATGCCACAATCACAAGTCATACACATGTCCCAATTACAAACATTTTACATATCACAATCACAAACCTTTTATATGTCATAATCTCAAACTTATATGTCACAATCACAAGCCTTTCATATATCACAATCACAAACCTTTTATATGTCACAATCACAAACCTTGTATATGTCACAACCACAAACCTTTCATATATCACAATAACAAACCTGGTATGTGTCACAATCACAAACTTTTTATATGTCCGAATCACACATCTTGTATATGTCACAACCACACACCTGTTATATGTCACAATCACAAGCCATCCACATGTCCTAATCACATATCATTCACATGTATTACAATCACAGGTCATCCACATGTTACAATAACATATCAATCAATCAATCAATCAATCATTCACACATGTCATAATCAAATGTCATTCACATATTACAATCACATATCACAATCACATATCACAATCTTCTATTTGTCACAATCGCAAGTCATTCACATATAATAATCAAGTATCATCCACACATCACAATCAGAAGCCACCCACATGTCACAACTAACATTTATCCAAATGTCACACTCATAAATCATCTGCATGTCACAATCGGGAAAGAGGAGAAGAGGAGGACCATGTCATCATTGGGTTCATGATGTGGTAGATAACTGACAAATGATAACAATGGAGACTTGACATCTGACTTATGAAAGAGAGGCATTTCAAAAGGCCATTATAGGAGATAAGAAATGTCTAACAACTGTGGAAATGTGGTTTCTACAGAAAATTCAAAAAGCGAATAAGACAGTCCTCCAAGAAACACATTAAAACTGTAAATTGATTAAAGAAATAGACGTAGACAGCCAATATTTTTTTGGGGAGCGAGTAATGAAAAGAAATAAACTTTAAAACTTAGTGACAACCAGCAACATTGATGTGAAAAGAGCAGGGGAAGCAAAGAGATAAATACCTGGATAGCTTGGTATCTGGTGATGATGTGAGATGGTGAACTATGACTGTCCATGCTTATTGGCATGACACATGATGATGATGGTTATGGGGGAAAGTTCTCCACAGACAAGCCAGTGGGTGATGATGATGAAGATGATGATGAGGAAGATGATGATGAAGATGGCAAGCCTGAATGACTGGAACAGGAAAATATGGGGTCTTATCAACAACAGCTCTTAACAATATTTCTAATATTCCAAAAAGATCAAGATTGTCCAGACATATCTGTGATTACTTACTTTGCATTCAACCAGCACATTCCTACTGAACTTTCCTAGTTGTCAAAGAGACATACCTTTCCCAGCATTCTTGGCAAAACTGGTGTGTGCAGGTCATGTGGACAGGCTCGTCAGCAATGAGAAATGTGTTGGCACAAATGTTGCACTGCAACGGAACAAGCAGAAGTCAGACAGAGAAACAGTACTGCACAAATATTGCACTGTGTCAGAACAAACAGGAGTCAGGCAGAAAAACAGCATTGCACAAATGTTGCACTGTAACAGAACAAACAGGAGTCAGACAGAGAAACAGCACTGCACAGATGTTGCACTGTAGCGAAACAAACAGGAATCAGACAAAGGAACAGCACTGCACAAATGTTACCATGTGACAGAATAAACAGGAGTGAGGCAAACATACAGTAGCTGCAGCACATTTCACCCATTCACATTTTCCCTTTACTACCTCTTTGTCTGTAACTAACTGATTAAAACTACCAGTTACAATGCCCATTGCTTATAACATTGATGACTATTGTTTATAACACCAATGGCCATTGTTTAAAATACTGATGAACACTATTTATCACACTGATATCCATTGTTTATAAGACTGACTATTTGTATAAGTGATTTATATTCATAGATCATTATGTAAATGTGTACATTGTGTTGGACTCCAATAACAAGTTTGCAGCTATCAAACCTACAAAACTTCAAAACAGTGATATTCGTTTTGAAATACTCTCTATTTACTTATAATTTCCATTGTCAAAAAGTGTTTGCATACAGACAACAATGACTGGATCCAATATTAGCAAAATCTTAAAGGAAATGACTACCAGAGAAGGAACACGGTATTTACAAAGATACATATAGAAAGAAGAATACAGAAAGAGGCATCTAGAAAAAAAGTATATAAATAGAGGTATATAAAAAGATGCATACAGAAGAAAGTGACATATAGTAATAAGCATATAATAAAAAGCATACATAAAGAGGCATCTAGAGAGAAGTACATAAACAGAGGTTTATAAAAAAAAAAAGATGCATGTAGAAAGTGGCATATAGTAATAAGCATATAGTAAAGAGGCATCTGAAAAGAAGTATATAAACAGAGGCATCTAGAAAGAAGTACATATAGTAAAGAGCTCACAAAAAGAGGCATATGACAACAAGTATATAAACAGAGGCATCTAGAAAGAAGTATATAAACAGAGGCATCTAGAAAGAAGCATATAAACAGAGGCATCTAGAAAGAAGTGCATAAACATAGTCATGTAGAAAGAAGCATATAAACAGAGGCATCTAGAAAGAAGCATATAAATAGAGGCATGTAGAAAGAAGCATATAAACAGGGGCATCTAGAAAGAAGCATATAAACAGAGGCATCTAGAAAGAAGCATATAAATAGAGGCATATAGAAAGAAGCATATAAACAGAGGCTTGTAGAAAGAAATATATACACAGAGGCATCTAGAAAGAAGCATATAAACAGAGGCATCTAGAAAGAAGCATATAAACAGAGGCTTGTAGAAAGAAATATATACACAGAGGCATCTAGAAAGAAGAATATAAACAGAGGCATCTAGAAAGAAGCATATAAACAGGGGCGTCTAGAAAAAACAGGGGCGTCTAGAAAGAAGTATATAAACAGGAGCAACTAGAAAGAGGCATATGTGAATGCAGCACACAGACCTCTGCATCCTGTGGGCTAGGAGTTTTGTGCGATGGAGAAGGCAAGGGACTGGCCAGGTCTTCCTGCAACTGTGGCTTGTCACTGAATAATGTTGAAGGGGGAGTCACTCCACATTTCTCACAGCATGCAACTGGATCATTCATCCAGGATTCCAGCAGCATTTCTCTGGACCATTCTGGGTACAGATTTTGAGCAATCATTAAAACAGTTATGGACTTTTATCACTGGGTACAGATGTGAGCGAAGATTGAAACAATTATAGACTGTATAACTGGGCACAGATTTGTGCACTGATTGAAACATTTATGGACTATATAACTGGGCACAGATTTGCACACACATTGAAACATTTATGGACTATATTACTGGGTACAGATTTGAGCAAACATTGAAACAGTTATGGACTCGCAAGTTTTAGTGGCAACATGAAGTCATTTTTATCTGTACATTTTGCATGAACTAAACATCTGGGGATAATAGGAAACACATATTGGGTGCAAGAATCTGTCATCTGGTTTTAAAAGTAGTTTAATGAACTCACAGCATTATAAATGAACAGTTAGGAAGGGATATCAACAAGTCATGGAATCACATCAACAAGTTATGGAATCACATCAACAAGTCATGGAATCTCACCAACAAATCATGGAATCTCACCAACAAGTCACAGAATCACATCAACAAGTCACAGAATCACATCAACAAGTCATGGAATCTCCTCAACAAGTCACAGAATCTCATCAACAAGTCTTGGAATCACATCAACATGTCTTGGAATCACATCAACAAGTCATGGAATCCCATCAACAAGTCTTGGAATCACATCAACAAGTCATGGAATCTCATCAACAAGTCATGGAATCACATCAACAAGTCTTGGAATCACATCAACAAGTCATGGAATCTCATCAACAAGTCTTGGAATCACATCAACAAGTCATAGAATCTCATCAACAAGTCTTGGAATCACATCAACAAGTCATGGAATCACATCAACAAGTCTTGGAATCACATCAACAAGTCTTGGAATCACATCAACAAGTCAAAGAATCACATCAGCAAGTCACGGACTCCCATCAACAAGTCACAGAATTTCATCAACAAGTCATGGAATCACATCAACAAGTCACGGAATCTCATCAACAAGTCACAGAATCACATCAACAAGTCATGGAATCACATCAAAAAGTCACGGAATCACATCAACAAGTCACAGAATTTCATCAACAAGTCACAGAATTTCATCAACAAGTCATGGAATCACATCAACAAGTCACGGAATCACATCAACAAGTTATGGAATCACATCAACAAGTCATAGAATCACATCAACAAGTCATAGAATCACATCAAAAAGTCACGGAATCACATCAACAAGTCACAGACTCCCATCAACAAGTCACAGAATTTCATCAACAAGTCACGGAATCACATCAACAAGTCATGGAATCACATCAACAAGTCATGGAATCACATCAACAAGTCACAGAATCACATCAACATGTTATGGAATCACATCAACAAGTCATGGAATCACATCAACAAGTCATGGAATCACATCAACAAGTCATGGAATCACATCAACAAGTCATGGAATCACATCAACAAGTCATGGAATCACATCAACAAGTCATGGAATCACATCAACAAGTCATAGAATCACATCAACATGTTATGGAATCACATCAACAAGTCATAGAATCACATCAACAAGTCATAGAATCACATCAACAAGTCATAGAATCACATCAACAAGTCACGGAATCACATCAACAAGTCATGGAATCACATCAACAAGTCATAGAATCACATCAACAAGTCATAGAATCACATCAACAAGTCATAGAATCACATCAACAAGTCACAGAATCACATCAACAAGTCATGGAATCACATCAAAAAGTCATAGAATCACATCAACAAGTCTTGGAATCACATCAACAAGTCATAGAATCACGTCAACAAGTCATGGAATCACATCAACAAGTCATAGAATCACATCAACAAGTCATAGAATCACATCAACAAGTCATGGAATCACATCAACATGTTATGGAATCACATCAACATGTTATGGAATCACATCAACAAGTCATAGAATCACATCAACAAGTCATAGAATCACATCAACAAGTCAAGAATCACATCAACAAGTCACAGAATCACATCAACAAGTCATAGAATCACATCAACAAGTCATGGAATCACATCAACAAGTCATAGAATCACATCAACATGTTATGGAATCACATCAACAAGTCATAGAATCACATCAACATGTCACAGAATTTCATCAACAAGTCACAGAATCACATCAACAAGTCATAGAATCACATCAACAAGTCATGGAATCACATCAACAAGTCATGGAATCACATCAACAAGTCATGGAATCACATCAACAAGTCATAGAATCACATCAACATGTTATGGAATCACATCAACAAGTCATAGAATCACATCAACAAGTCATAGAATCACATCAACAAGTCATAGAATCACATCAACAAGTCACGGAATCACATCAACAAGTCATGGAATCACATCAACAAGTCATAGAATCACATCAACAAGTCATAGAATCACATCAACAAGTCATAGAATCACATCAACAAGTCACAGAATCACATCAACAAGTCATGGAATCACATCAAAAAGTCATAGAATCACATCAACAAGTCTTGGAATCACATCAACAAGTCATAGAATCACGTCAACAAGTCATGGAATCACATCAACAAGTCATAGAATCACATCAACAAGTCATAGAATCACATCAACAAGTCATGGAATCACATCAACATGTTATGGAATCACATCAACATGTTATGGAATCACATCAACAAGTCATAGAATCACATCAACAAGTCATAGAATCACATCAACAAGTCAAGAATCACATCAACAAGTCACAGAATCACATCAACAAGTCATAGAATCACATCAACAAGTCATGGAATCACATCAACAAGTCATAGAATCACATCAACATGTTATGGAATCACATCAATAAGTCATAGAATCACATCAACATGTCACAGAATTTCATCAACAAGTCACAGAATCACATCAACAAGTCATAGAATCACATCAACAAGTCATGGAATCACATCAACAAGTCACGGACTCCCATCAACAAGTCATAGAATCACATCAACAAGTCACAGAATCACATCAACAAGTCATAGAATCACATCAACAAGTCATAGAATCACATCAACAAGTCATGGAATCACATCAACATGTCATGGAATCACATAAACAAGTGTAGGGATCACATCAACAAGTTATGAGATCACATAAACAAGTCATGGGATCACATCAACAAGTCATGGGATCACATCAACATGTCATGGAATCACATAAACAAGTGTAGGGATCACATCAACAAGTTATGGAATCACATAAACAAGTCATGGGATCACATCAACAAGTCATGGGATCACATCAACAAGCTGTTGAATCACATTAATATAATTTCAACATGTTATGGAATCACATCAACAAGTCATAGAATCATATCAACAAGTCATAGAATCACATCAACAAGTCATAGAATCACATCAACAAGTCACAGAATCACATCAACAAGTCATGGAATCACATCAACAAGTCATAGAATCACATCAACAAGTCATAGAATCACATCAACAAGTCATAGAATCACATCAACAAGTCACAGAATCACATCAACAAGTCATGGAATCACATCAAGTCATAGAATCACATCAACAAGTCACAGAATCACATCAACAAGTCATAGAATCATGTCAACAAGTCATGGAATCACATCAACAAGTCATAGAATCACATCAACAAGTCATAGAATCACATCAACAAGTCATGGAATCACATCAACAAGTCATAGAATCACATCAACATGTTATGGAATCACATCAACAAGTCATAGAATCACATCAACAAGTCATAGAATCACATCAACAAGTCATAGAATCACATCAACAAGTCACAGAATCACATCAACAAGTCATAGAATCACATCAACAAGTCATAGAATCACATCAACAAGTCATAGAATCACATCAACAAGTCACAGAATCACATCAACAAGTCACAGAATCACATCAACAAGTCATGGAATCACATCAACAAGTCATAGAATCACATCAACATGTTATGGAATCACATCAACAAGTCATAGAATCACATCAACATGTCACAGAATTTCATCAACAAGTCACAGAATCACATCAACAAGTCATAGAATCACATCAACAAGTCATGGAATCACATCAACAAGTCATAGAATCACATCAACAAGTCATGGAATCACATCAACAAGTCATGGAATCACATCAACAAGTCACGGACTCCCATCAACAAGTCATAGAATCACATCAACAAGTCACGGAATCACATCAACAAGTCATAGAATCACATCAACAAGTCATAGAATCACATCAACAAGTCATGGAATCACATCAACATGTCATGGAATCACATAAACAAGTCATGGGATCACATCAACAAGTCATGGGATCACATCAACAAGCTGTTGAATCACATTGATATAATTTCAACATGTCATGGAATCACAGAAACATGTCATGAAATCACTTTGATAATTCATAGACAAGTTGCTTGCTTACAAAGATGGAACTAAAGGAAGTCACCTCCAGCCCACAATTCTTCAAGTTGTACAAGAGTGAACTGAACAATTCCAGTAGATAAGATTTCAAAACAACCACAGTTACAAATAATATCTGCTACTGCATTTCCTTCTTATACGAGGAAAAGTCTTTAAGTAACAGGAATTATGCATGGAAGAGTAATGACAAAAGAATATATTCCAAGACACAGATTGGCTCTTAAGCAATACCCAATGTGCGGGTCGTGATGATTGAACACAATTAGTGATTACAAAATGGATTTCCCCACTATTAACTTATACCATGGAAGAACAAAGAGGCATTATTCCAGTTTTGGTGAAATCTACAGAAGAATGATGGTTCAGTATGGAGACAGTTGTCAGAGTCAGGGAAGAATTATGAATGGATAGAAAGATTTCAAAAGAAATGCTAATTGTTTTCAGTTGATTTCAGTTAAGAAAAAAATAAAAACTCAAGATACAGGAATCCGCTGGGAAAGTCATGATGACCATTATGACTATATTGTGCATTTCAAGGAAAGGGATGAAATGTGTCTAAGCTCGAAATAGTGGCATGCTAGTGAAAAAAATTGAAGCCCTTGATACGATCAAAACATTGGGTTTTGAAAGAGTATTGTTGCTGCACGACAACACCTGCCCTCATATGTGGATAGACTTTGTGTTGTGAAATTTGAGGTCTTGAAACATTGTGCATACAATCCAGACTTGGCACCATCAGACTGTCACTTGTTTGGACCCTTGAAAGAACACTCACAGGGTCAGAGATTTGCAGATGACGATGAGGTAATGGAGGCGGTACAAACTATGTTTAAAGCCATACCCAAAAACTGTTTCCCAAGAAGGCATCAACAAGCTAGTGGACAGGTGGATCAAGTGTGTTGTCAGTCAGGGGGACAAGGCTGAGAAATAACACACACAACATTTACAGTTTGCACTACTGTGAAAAAGTTACTCATAAAATTCCTTTTACTTAATGACTTCCTCTCTCATTTCTTTATTTAAAAAATTCCTCCTTTCTACATTTGTATATTTTAACATGACTACACCACAGGTCTAAAATAAAAAATGTACCATGATTTCTGAGCAAGGCTTCAGCAGTAAACAGGGGCACGCTCAGCATGTCTGCAGTTTCAACCAACAAATGATCCTTGGCTTCTTGCAAATCTTGTGGACGGAGCCCCGAATATTCCTGGCAAAAACAGCATCATGCATGCATTTTACAACCACATTCCATGTATAATCATAAAGCGAGTAATGTTACAGTGTATTCTCAAGCCTGCAGTTCAGTACATAGTTATGTTACACTGTATTCTCAAGACTGTAGCTTTGTACAGTTATGTTATACTGTATTCTCAGACCTGTAGCTCAGTACAGAGTTATGTTAGACTGTACTCTCAAGCCTGTAGTTCAGTACAGAGTTATGTTACACTGTACTCTCAAGCCTGTAGGTCAGTACAGAGTAATGTTACACTGTATTCTCAAGCCTGTAGCTCAGTACAGAGTTATTTTACACTGTTTTCTCAAGCCTGTAGCTCAGTGCAGAGTTATGTAAGCTGTGTCCTGCCTGAGAAAGTAATTTTTCTAAAGCAGTAGTGCCATACAAAGGTTAGACATCCTTATAAATGGTGAATATCTAATCATTAATTTGCTTTGCAGATTTGCCATGCAGGTGCACAAATTTCATTATGCTATGAGCGTCCATTTTGTCCATGGCACTGCTTCATACACACTTGCACCAGTTTTCCGCCAGTTTCTCGTGTACACGGCACTCACCCAGCCATGTACACATGGGACATTACAACCAATAGTGTGTCTTTAGAAACACCCATATGCCTTAATGTTTCTGAGTGTACAACTATTTGATCATCTCTCTCTCTCTCCCCCTTCCTCTCTGTGCATGTGCGCATGCGCGAGCATGAGCGTGTGTGCGCGCACGTGTGCTCGAGTAAACAGTTCACTTCCTAGGCTACTAGTATCAAAGTTGTGAGCTGTATAAACTTCCTAGTATACTAGGCTGTAGTATATCTCCTTGTCCTCTTAAATAACGTACACATAAGAAGTGCCAGCATGGCCTCAGCTCCATGAAGGAAAACTCAACTACTGGCGGTAGAGGACAGGATACACTCCAGCAAAATCAGGTCAGCGGATCTAGTATTTAGGGACATGGAGGTGTTTCCAAGGCACCAAGGCCAAGTTTTGTCATGGCCAAGACCTACTAACACGTCCTAGTCGTGCGTCCTGTGTAACAGGTCCCTTCGGGGTCCTGGCTAATATGATAGGCTAATAGGATCAACGTAGTAGGATCACTGATTCTACCGAAGTCGGAGAGTATCTGCCTGCACGGCGAGGAACCACCAGTCTGCACACCAACAAGCCAGACATGGGACAACGGATGCTCACGCAAACCTCAGTCCGGTATGACATCACACTGATGTTGGACAACAAGATGTCTTCATCCGACATACAGGACTTCACGCCGGAGTTCACAGCCAGCGAACACAAGCAAGCATCTAGTATTTACCAGATATGGCCAATTCTACACCTGAGCATACAAGGGCACTTATATGTCCTGACTGCTGGAAGTTTGTTAAAGTCAGACATTTCTGTCAAACACTCATGTGGATGCGGAAGTTAAAGGAAAACCGCCACACTATATTCCCAATAATAAGTTTATGAGCAAGTTACAATCAGTAAATGGTACAAAAACTTCATCTCATTCTTCAGACTGACCAACATGACATGACATGAAAAATATGCTTGTGTGCTGTGCCAAAAATATGTGTGCTTAGGGCTAAAAATGTCTGCTCCAACACTCTAGTGCACCTTTCAGGGAACGCTGGTGACCAGATGTTTTCTTTTCACAGACAATTTCTAGAAAATTATTCAGAACTCTTGTCACTCGAGTAAGTGGACCTCAAAGTCATATTGGTTGCCAAGAGTAGGGACTGAACCTGGCATGTTGTGGTGATAGACAAGTAGACTAACAACTATGCCATAACAGATCTTAGTTTGTTACAGCTTTCATGAAAATAAACCATGAACACAGGAATGATCTAAACTGCAACTTACCTCTACAGGAGGCATGGAAACATCGTCTTCTTCTCCGTGATGTTCTTCATCATTCTAAGTAAGTACACACACACAAATTATTGTCAGAAAATATATGACATGCAGCTCTTACTTTCCAACATTCTACTTCTCACATTTATAGCAGCATTAGAATATTTATCAGCAGTGGACAATCATCATCATCATCATCATCGTCAAGAGCCTTGCAAAGTGGTGTAGGCATTCATGTCTCCTCACCAATCCGTGGCCTTGGTGTTCAACAACTCTACTGATATTCCTCCATGTCTTTGTCTTAAGACTATCCAGCATAATTTCTTGTTCTGCCTCTGCCTTTTCTACCACTGATCTTCCCAGTTGTCATGATGTTCTCCAACACCTCTCTTTTCATGATATGATCATGCTGGTACCTCACCGTTTTGACAGACGATAGTTTGTACACTGTGTTTAAAACAACCTCACCCAGTTTTTTTTATACTAAATTAAACTTATCCCAGCAAACAAGCAAACCTCAGCCAGTTTATAACCTTAAATGAAACTTTTCCCATCAAATAACACAAACATGAGCCACTTTTTAGCTAAATTACAGTTGTCTCAGCAAACCTCAGCCAGTGTTTAGCTAAATGAAACTTATCAGACCAGATAAGCAAACCTCACCGAGGTTTTTATCCTAAATGAAACTTGTCCCAGTAGACAAACACACCTCACGCAGTTTGTTTTTTTAATCCTCAATGAAACTTATCCCAGTAAACGCAAACCTCAGCCAGTTTATTATCCTTAATGGAACTTGTCCCAGCAAACCTCATCCAGGTCTTTGTCCTACATGAAACTTGTTCCAGCAAAAAGCAAACCTTACCCAGGTCTTTATATTAAACAAACCTTTTCCTATCAAATAAAGCACACAGGAGCCACTTTTCAGCAAAATGAAAATTAGTCCAGCAAAGCTCAGCCTGTGTTTACCTAATTGAAACTTGTCCCAGCAGACAAGCAAACCTCACCCAGGTCTTTATATTAAACAAACCTTTTCCCATCAAGTAAAGCACACAGGAGCCACTTTTCAGCAAAATGAAAATTAGTCCAGCAAACTTCAGCCTGTATTTACCTAATAGAAACTTGTCCCAGCAGACAAGCAAACCTCATCCAGTTTTTTTAAATCCTAAATGAAACTTGTCTCAGCAAACCTCAGCCAGTGTTTAGCTAAATGAAACTTGTCAGACGAGACAAGCAAACTTCACTCAGGTTTTATCCTCAATGAAACTTGTCCCAGAAAACATGCAAATCTAACCTCGCCCAGATTTTTATCCTAAATGACACTTTTCCCAGCAAGCAAGCAAACCTCACCCAGGTTTTTATCCTAAATGAAACTTGTTCCAGCAAAAAGCAAACCTTACCCAGGTCTTTATATTAAACAAACCTTTTCCCATCAATTAAAGCATACAGGAGCCACTTTTCAGCAAACTGAAAATTAGTCCAGCAAACCTCAGCCTGTGTGTAGCTAAATGAAACTTGTCCCAGGAGACAAGCAAACCTCATCCAGTTTTTTTTTATCCTAAATGAAACTTGTCTCAGCAAACTTCACCCAGCTTTTTATCCTAAATGAAACTTGTCCAGACAAACAAACCTTGAACCTTGAACAGTTTTTAGCCTTAAAGTACTCACCGAAAAAACCATTTTAGACTCCAGATACAAAGCAATTTGAGCATGTCCACTTTTTTCAGCAGTGTCACACGGTGTCAAACTCTCTTCATTTTCAATAAACAGCGGAGCTCCATGCTGAATCAGAATCTGCAACAATGCCAATATCAGGCTTCAGTCATGTCATGTAATACAACTGTAGGCTGAACCTGTATTCTAATCTGGTCATTCTCACTAGAGGTCTGGTTTCCTGTGATGTCATACAATTGTAGGCTGAACCTGTGTTCTAACCACGTCATTCTCACTAGAGGTGTGGTTTCCTGTGATGTCATACAATTGTAGGCTGAACCTGTATTCTAATCTGGTCATTCCCATTATAGGTGTGGTTTCCTCCTGTATTTGTGGCTGCATGAGACTACCCTGAACTATTAAAAGCAATACTAAAATTTAAACTCAGGAATTTGATTAAGGAACAAAAAAACTGTCTGCTATGATACCAGCAAAACACCAGAAGAATGTATAATAGAAGTGAACAACTGGTTAAAAATACTGAAACAGTCCAAGAAGAGATGTTATTGGATGAAGCTGCTACGCATGTTAGAGATACCCTGTCACCTGTACCCAAAGATATTATGCCATGTAAAAGGGTTAGTAAGAACAACTGGATAATAAATTGGACATTAGAATTTATAAGACAGAGAAAGGATTTAAAAGGCAAAATCACATGATGAAAAAAGGACAACCCATGAAAACTTAAAACAGAGAAATAAGAAAGAAGACAAGCTGAGATAAGATGTGATTCCTTCAAGACCTGCGTGCAGCAATTGAAGAATACCAAGGAAAAGGGCATAATCATGAACTAAAAGTAATGACCAGACAAAAGTTATAAAAGATGCAAGTGGGAGAATCCTAACAAAACATAAAGACACTTGTAACCAAAGATATTAACAAAACATAAAGAAATTTATAATAGATGAAAAGAATATTGCAAGAAATTACAAGGGGTTTTCAAATTAAAACTTTAAATGTTTTGTTTTTGTTTTTGAGGAATATGAATATATTCTGAAAAAGTAAAGAATAAATGAATCATTTTTCAATGTAGTCACCACTGCATTCAATGCAAGTCCTCCAGCGCCGATAAAGTGCTTGGATTCCTGTAGAAAAAATGTATCTTAAGTCACGTATGTAACCACTCATGCACCACCTGCTGTAGCTCTTTATTGGACTGATAAGTTTTGAAACTTCCTACTTCACTCATACACTTGCTGGACTGACAGGCATGCATCACCATACTGGACCTTCATTCGCCGATGAAATTTCTAAAGGCTTCACCCATTCACTGATCAAAAAATTGATAACAGAATGCTGCTTCTCTTTGGTGCATGTCAAAAGTGGGTCGGCCATCTTTACACTGCCCTTTTGATGTCACAGTGTTCATCTGCACTGTGATGTCATGTGCTAAACACTCTTGACATTCTTAACAATATTGACAGGTTACAGTGTGCGTGTGGAAGTGATGAGTGTGAAGTGGTGAGTGTGAAGTAGTGAGTGTACAATGGTGAGTGTGTAGTGGTGTGTGTGAATGGTGTGTGTGACGTGTACGTGTGCATGTGTGTGTGAGAGAGAGAGAGAGAATGGTGAGTGTGAAGTGGTGTGCGTGAATGGTAAGTGTGACGTGCTGTGCGTGAATGGTGAGTGTGAAGTGGTGTGTGTGAATGGTGAGTGTGAAGTTGTGTGTGTGAATGGTGAGTGTGAAGTGGTGTGTGTGTGAATGGTGAGCGTGAAGTGGTATGTGTAAGGCAGTGATTGTCAGTGTGAAGCAGTAAGTGTGAAATGGTTAATTTATTCAGCACATGTTCAGCCATACATGCACACACAAATACACGTATGTGTACTCTTATGTTTTCAACAACAACAAAAAACCAACCACACACACAAACACATATACACTCATTAGTACATGACAATCACTACATGTTAACCCTCCCCTAGTCTGATCTGACAGATTGTAACTACTATAACTAAAACAGAGATGTGTGGGTAGGGTACAGCTTTCACAAGAGCAACACTGGCATACCTCCACACACTTGGCCAGGCCTGATGCTGCTGCATAATGTAAGGCTGTGTTGAGCTTCTGTGGTAATAAACACATGGGTTTAAATTAACAGGTGGCAGAATGGAGACATAGAAGACAGAAACAGAGGGACAGAGAGAAACAGAGACAGACAGACAGAGAGAAACAGAGAGAGATTTAGAGATGTCAGAGACAGAATCATAGGAGAGAGGTGAAACAGCAAGTGGACTGACAGAAGAGAGACAAAGAGAGTTGAGACAGAAAATTAGAGTGACAGGTCAGATAGAGAAATTAGAGACAGAAAAGCAAGACAAAGAGAGCAGAGACAGATATAGGAGAGACAGAAAACCATTTTATCATCACATGAAGAGATGAACATGAGAACCACAGAATTATTGAAAATCAAATGCACAGGAATAGAAATAGAGATCTATATTGAAAACCAGCAGCTAAATCAACTAAAGGATTTCACAGATTTATCCCTCTTCATCCTTTGTCCTTGAGACTCCTAGTGGAGCAACAACTCTCTTCAGCAACAATGGACCAAGAGCAACAAGTGAGCTTCTGTAGGCCAGCAGCGACTGCCTTTATCTCTATTCACATAAGCCATGTTGTAATCTTGTATAATTCACTTTCTTCTGCAATAGTTTCATCTTACACCATGGCTGCTTAGAGTTAGTCTCTCCTACACTCTCTCCAAGTCTCTCATTCTGGACAACAAAGTGGATTCACTGGCATCAAAGTCTTCCGCTCTGGACATCTCTCTAAGAATGTGTTAATAACTTCACCACAATCTGTGGGCTGGCCATCTGCAGGGGATGCAGCACCAGCAAGTTTATCAGCTTATTTTCCCTCAACTCCCGCATGTCCCGGAATGAAGATAAAGGTGGGGCTTAGAGTTCTGGCAGCCATCTAGTATACAATCCAGCCAATCCAGTTAAATGTCAAATATGTCAACATGGGCCAATGGGCTTAGAGTTTTGGCATCGGCTCTCACCAGAATACAACCAAGCCCAGTCTAGTCAGAGAGGTTCAAGTGGAGATTATATTGTCATTTCCAGTTGTTTCCAGTTATCAACAATTAGATTACAAGCTCCATCTGTCCACTGCCCCACCCTCAGCATTCCTTGTCAAGTGTAATAACGAAATGTCAATAGTCTGCATTTCTCTTCACATCATTTCCACAAATCAAACTGTTTTCTGTCCCTGCCATCCATGCACAACAATGTTTTCTTTCTTCTGACTCCTATAACATCATCTTTATTTCTTCATAAAGGTTACCTTGAATCACTAGTCCCCTGTATATCTGTCATTCAGATTTTGATGTAAAGGTTGATTGTCGCTATTTCATTCTAACATGCTCATTATTCCACTGTTACCTTGTAATTATTCCTCACTTAACCTGTCATTATTCCACTCTCTCTAAGCAATTATCCCGCTGTTACTTTGTAATTATTCCATACTTAACCTGTCATTATTCCACTCTTATCATATAATTATTCAACTCTATGTAATAATCTCACTCTTATTCTGTCATTATTCTCACCCTTAGAAAAAAAAATGGTTCCATGTTCTTTACATGAGTCAAAATCAACTTCAGCATATTTTGGCTGTCTGTGATTTACTAAACAAGTTTACATTAAGTAGTTTGCCATTGCTTTCTGAATGACTGACGCTTATACCATTGTTAAACATCAACACAAGGTGGTCTGCTTCTAAATAACCTGCAGCTGATTTTGAAGCAGTATACGGAATTGAGAATCACGTTCACTATCCACTACCACAGATACCAGCATTCCCACTCTTACCCTGGCATTGTTCCACTCTTACCCTGGCATTGTTCCACTCTTACCCTGGCATTGTTCCCTGTTACCCTGGCAGTATTCCACTCTCACCCTGGCATTATTCCACTCTCACCCTGGCATTATTCCACTCCTACCCTGGCATTATTCCACTCCTACCCTGGCATTATTCCACTCCTACCCTGGCATTATTCCACTCCTACCCTGGCATTATTCCACTCCTACCCTGGCATTATTCCACTCCTACCCTGGCATTATTCCACTCCTACCCTGGCATTATTCCACTATCACCCTGGCATTATTCCACTCCTACCCTGGCATTATTCCACTCTCACCCTGGCATTATTCCACTCTCACCCTGGCATTATTCCACTCTCACCCTGGCATTATTCCAATCTCACCCTGGCATTATTCCACTCCTACCCTGGCATTATTCCACTCCTACCCTGGCATTATTCCACTCCTACCCTGGCATTATTCCACTCCTACCCTGGCATTATTCCACTCTCACCCTGGCATTATTCCACTCTCACCCTGGCATTATTCCACTCTCACCCTGGCATTATTCCACTCTCACCCTGGCATTATTCCAATCTCACCCTGGCATTATTCCACTCTAACCCTGGTGCCATGTCCCAAACTAAGTCAAGGGGTATGCAGTGCAGATAATCTGGAGTTGTGCATAGTTAGCGTGAAGACCAAGCAAGGTGAAGTTCATGCACGGAAATAGCAAGGCATATCGCTGGGCAGGGGAGAACTCTCCTGTAAGCGAGCAGTTGGGGCTAGAACCATGGACCGAGTGGGACATGGGTCTATAGTTCATGTAATATGGCCATATACTGTGCCTCTACACTTGTAGTTAATTATGTATTTGTATAGACTCAAGGTATTATGTAAATGTTGTGTAAATGCTATTGTGAATTGTTTTCTACCTAGAGTCAATATAAGATTGAAAATACGAGTTGTGTTCTGTTACTTGAGCAATGTTCAGTATTTAAAGAGGTAGTTGTTGTGAATAGTGCAGAAGCAGCGCTCGTAGAATACTTATGCCACATTATAGAAATGTACAGGTGGCCGTGCACCGTAACCAGAATCCAGCCATGCAAAGGTACTGCCGAGTGTCAGACACAATGATGGAGTCAGCGATCATTAAATAGAAGGCCGCTGGACAGTGACAATAGAGAAGTTCTGCCCACAACTAAGAAACTATAATCGGCCAATTAAGAACAGGGTGGTCACTACAAGTATGGTCGGCTATCAAAGAACAGCTTGATACAGCAACCTAAGAAGAGCAGAATAACTCGCACGGACCCAAGTCTAACTCGCCGCCCAATACAAACTAACTCGCCAGGAAAACAATACTAACTCGCAACACACCATCAATCACTCGCTAGACACATGAGAAAAAACTTGCTGGCACCTGGCATTATTCCACTCCTACCCTGGCATTATTCCACTCCTACCCTGGCATTATTCCCACTCTTAACCTATTATTTCATCCTCACCTGTCATTATTCCACTCTTACCCTGGCATTATTCCACTCTTACCCTGTCATTATTCCACTCTTACCATGTCAATATTCCACTCTTACATTATCATTATTTTTTGCATATCCTATTTGCAGGACATTGCAGTTAACACCAGCAATTTTCAGCTGCTGTTGATGTCTTGGCAAGTTTGACGTTCAGTAGTTTGCCATTGCTTTCTGAACAACCGGCTCACACACCTTTCCGCAAGAAACCAACGCGATGTGATCCACTGCTGAATCTCGTGCAGCTGTGTTTCGTACGTCAGTATACGGGATTACGAACAACGACCTTAACCCCTTCGCCAGGAAGACCAGCTAATTTTTATTCCACTCTTACCGTCATTATTCAACTCATATCCTATCATTATTTTACTCTTATCTTGTCATTATTCCACTCATATCCTATTATGATTCCACTCTTAGCCTGTCATTATTCCACTTATACCCTATCATTATTCCTCTTACCCTGTCATTATTCCACTCATACACAATCATTATCTCAATATTACCCAGTCATTATTCCACTCTTCACCTGTCATTATTCCACTCTTACCCTATCATTATTCCACTGTTACCCTATCATTATTCCACTCTTACCCTGGCATTATTCCACTCACACCCTATCATTATTCCACTCTTACCCTGGCATTATTCCACTCACACCCTATCATTATTCCACTCTTCACCTGTCATTATTCCACTGTTACCCTATCATTATTCCACTCTTACCCACTCATACCCTGGCATTATTCCACTCACACCCTATCATTATTCCACTCTTACCCTGTCATTATTCCACTAATTTTTTTTTTTTTTTTGCATATCCTTTACAGGAAATCGCTGTCAACATCAGCATCTTCCAGCTGATTGTTGATTTCTTGGCAAGATTACGCTCAGTAGTTTGCCATTGCTTTCTGAGCGGCCAGCTCACATAACCCGTAAGTTACCAATGCAGCGAGATTCTCACGCAGGTTACGTTCCTCATGTGGATAAATGGGATTACGGAGAAAGACGTTAATCCCTAGGCCAGGAAGACCGGCATTCCACTCATACCCTATCATTATTCCAATCTTACCCTGTCCTTATTCCACTCCTACCCTGGAATTATTCCCACTTTTACCCTGTTATTATTCCCACTTTTACCCTGTTATTATTCCACACTTACAATGTCGTTATTCACTCCTACCCCAGCATTATTCCCACTCTTACCCAGGCATTATTCCACTCTTACCCTGCCATTATTTCCACTCTTAACCTGTTATTATCCCACCCTTACCCCATCCTTACTTCACTCATACCCCACTACCATGATTAGTGATGAATGCAGAATGGAACTGACCAAAGATGCGGAAGACCAGGGACACAATCTGAATGGCAGCCATTGTTTTCAAGACTGCTGTATACAAAACAACAACAAACAAATGGTGAATGAAGACAAAAGTTGGAACCTCACTTCATCCTGAGTTGCTAGATCAACCTTCTCTATCTGACCCTCAGCCAGAGTTGCCCCACGCCATTTGAGCAAGTAACTCAAGCAATCAGCTCTTCGCTTGTCCACATGAACAGATTGGGCGTTAGTCTCCATACAGACGCAGTGAAGACATGTTTCTTTCCTGGCGTTAGTCTTTTTGGGATTTCCTCCTTTTGCAAACAGAAATATTCTGAAAAGTAAAATAAAACTTGTGTAAAAACTCTCACAGCTCACTACAATATTTCACTACTGATTTAACATGTTACAAATGATAAAATCATCATCATCATGTGCCATGCCAACTGGGGTGAGTGATCATACTTCTCCATATCTCACTAAGACAACTTATCACAAACATCAGAAAGAAGCAGTCAGAATTTTTTGGATACATTATGAGAAGACAAAATCTGGAACATGCTGTGACAACCGGAAAGATTTGTGGTCGGAGATATTGAGGAAGCCAGCGTGAGAAGATTCTTGACAGTCTTGTGTCATGGCATGGAAGGGAGTCAATACATGAATTGATCCATGCCATTGGAGATCGCAGTTTGTGAGGAGGCATGATTGCCCATGCCAGTCGACAAGGCACTGGATGATGGTGATGAAGTATTTATTTGAACTATATAACATGGCAAACAGACAGTGTAGTGTTGTATATAGTTAAGTAAGTATTTGAACTATATAACATGGCAAACAGACAGTGTAGTGTTGTATATAGTTAAGTAAGTATTTGAACTATATAACATGGCAAACAGACAGTGTAGTGTTGTATACAGTTAAGTAAGTATATGAACTATATAACATGGCAAACAGACAGTGTAGTGTTGTATATAGTAAAATAAGTATATGAACTATATAACATGGCAAACAGACAGTGTAGTGTTGTATATAGTTAAGTAAGTATTTGAACTATATAACATGGCAAACAGACAGTGTAGTGTTGTATATAGTTAAGTAAATATTTGAACTATATAACATGGCAAACAGACAGTGTAGTGTTGTATATAGTTAAGTAAGTATTTGAACTATATAACATGGCAAACAGACAGTGTAGTGTTGTATACAGTTAAGTAAGTATTTGAACTATATAACATGGCAAACAGACAGTGTAGTGTTGTATATAGTAAAATAAGTATATGAACTATATAACATGGCAAACAGACAGTGTAGTGTTGTATATAGTTAAGTAAGTATTTAAACTATATAACATGGCAAACAGACAGTGTAGTGTTGTATATAGTTAAGTAAGTATTTAAACTATATAACATGGCAAACAGACAGTGTAGTGTTGTATATAGTTAAGTAAGTATTTAAACTATATAACATGGCAAACAGACAGTGTAGTGTTGTATATAGTTAAGTAAGTACGTGAACAATATAAAATCAGGCAGATGAATTCTCTCAGGTCGTATCTGACATGGTGACTGCTAGAGTGACCACACAGTAAAAAGACAGACAAGGGATATAAGAGGAAAGGAAGATTTGAGCTGGGAAAAGACAAGGAAATCTGATAGATTGGCATTGAAGAATATGACACATAACGTCACAGCTCAAAAACTGAAACACTTTTCTACACTTAACAGCACATGTGGACCAAAATCACTGTCTAGACAGTGGAGACAGTCAGACAGGCAGACAGACAGAGGGAAGCACATAGTTTTGAAGACCTGGAAGACATATGTGTCAATATAAATGTTTAGACAACCAAGGAAATAGTCATAAAAGAGTCAAAAACAAGATGATTGACTTTAATGTCCTGGGTTATCCCATGTGACTCGGTCTCTTAGTTTTCAGTCAAAGCACCTGTCAAAAACGCCAGGCACAAAACAAACTCTATAGAATCAGTGATGACCCTCAGAGGTCACCAAAACAATTGCATTTATAAACTTAGAAATGTAATGTGCAATATTATCTTCCTTCCTATTAAAGATATAAAAGCAAAACTATGAAAATAACATTACAAATCTAACTGCATACACTATTAAATCAAAATAAGAACTATACACTTTGCCAACTGCACAGACAATGTTTTGGAAAATGAAAATTGGAGACAAATTAAATTGGATCAAACAAGTCACATAATAAAAATACTCAAATGTACAAAGGTCAGTCAGAAAGTAACTGAAAATATTTTTTTCTCAATGAATAATAAAGTTAGAAACGTGAAATTTTGCACTCTTGAAATTTTGAATATCTCTATTGCTTGTACGAAACTGCACATTTGGAAAGTTATAACAGTTACAGTAATTTGTTAAAATGGCATGTGTTAACAACTTGCGCTACAAACTGAATTCTAATCGATTTTCTGGTTGCGGAAAAAAGAAACTGTGGTGAATATTCACAAACGTTTGTGTGCTGTATACGGAAGTTGTATAGTCTATGGGAGCACTGACAGTCACTGGGCTCAGACAGTTAAATCTTCAGAAAGTGAAAAGATAGAGCTTCACGATCTTCCACTCTCTGTATATTCTACCACGACTACCAGCCCAGACATGCTGAACTGTGCTAAGGCCATTATTCACGATAATAAGCGCATTACAAGCTAACAGTTGGCCCTGCAGCTGTCTCTCAGCAAGGGAAGTGCAATTAAAAATGCTGTCATTACTGTCTGTAGAACCTTGTGGTGTAGGACCGGGGGGGAGGGGGAGGGGGGTCTTGAGCCGGAGGAATTAAGACTGCCTGGCTAGTGCAGTCGCAGTGAGCTGTGTAGGTAAGGGTTTCATTTTTGCTTCTGACATTTAAAAGATCCATCACCTTGCGAGGATATGAACCCTGGTGACCTGAACGTGAACCTGGCATTCTAAACACTCAGCCAGATGTGATTAAACTAACCTGTCAAAATTCTTGGATATTCAAAGGTGTGCGCAAAATAGGTTCCACAAGGTCTCACAGAGAAGCACAGATTTCAAAGGTTTGCACAAGGTGGGTTCCGCAAGGTCTCACAAAGAAGCACAGATTTCACAGGAAAACTATTGTTCTGAAACGCTGGAGTGTTTTGATACTGAGGGAGGGATCTTTTTATCAAAGACCGTTACAAGTGGCAAAATCTGGGTGCATAATCATTAGCCTGAGGGGATAGTACAGTCAATGGAGTATCATTATTTAGTACCACCAAAAAGACAGAAATTCAAGACAGCTCCATCAGCAGGAAAGGTTATGATCACTGTCTTTCTTTAGGGACATTGATGGTGTGATTCTTGTGGAAGTGATGCCTAGAGATGAGACTAACAATTCTGAAGCTGACATCAAAACACTAACAAAACTCAATAAGCGGTTCCACAGAATTCAGCCCAACAAGAATCCAGCAGAACTGTTGCTCCAACATGACAATGCATGTGCTCACACAAGCCAGAAAACACTGGAGACAATTGCCAAATTGGGCTGGACTGTACTCTGTCATCTAACCTATGGCCTTGATCTAGCTCCCCCTTATTTTTATCTTTTTAGTCCACTTAAAAATGCACGCAGTAGGGCAAGATTTGATGATGATGAGGGTGTGATTCATGCAGTGAAGAAATAGCTACTGATGCGCTGGCATTAGGTCATCCATGTTTATGGGGATTATGTAGAAAATAGTCTGTTTAGAGGAAATGTTCATGTGTTCATTTGTAAATTTTATGATTTTGAACAGTTTCTGAAAAAAAAATTATGGTGCATTACTTTTTTATTGCCCTTTGTATATTTGTCAGTGAACTTTCACTCATTTCTACTGTTTATATTTGTCAGTAAACGTTCACTCCTGGTTTATTACAGTTTATATTTGTCAGTAGACTTTCATTCCTGGTTTACTGTTTATATTTGTCAGTGGGCTTTCATTCCTGGTTTATTGTTTATATTTGTCAGTGGAATTTCATTCCTGGTTTACTGTTTATATTTGTCATAATTTGTTATTTATATTTGTCAGGGGACTTTCGTTTATAATTTATTGTTTATATTTATCTACAGACTTTCAATTCTGATTTATTGTTTACACTTGTTAGTCAACATGGTTTATTTATATTTGTCAGCAGACTTTCAATTCTGGTTTATTATCTTGTATTTGTTAGTCAACTTTCACTCCTGGTTTTTTTTTTAAATATAGCTCCTGGTTTATGTTTGTATCTAGCTCCTGGTTTACTGTACATATATTTCAGTTGATTTTGATCACTTGTGTACTGTATATATGAAGCAATTGATTTTCACTCTTGGTTTGTCTCTATAAACCTCATTATACTGCACACAGACAAGATATATGGCAACAGAATGCAGCCCTTGATATTTGACATTTGACATTTAAGCCTAGACATTTTAAATTTATAATATATTCAATGTCTTCATTGTTGATTGTGATCTTTGGTTGGCATGTAGTTTTGTTTGTTAGCAATATTTTTATTTTAGTTTCCTATTTTGTTCTTCTTTTTTTTTTTTCAAGTTCACAATCAGATTTGGATTATCAGTGAGTGTCTTATGCGAGTGGATCAAAACTATCTTAGGTCTCATCAGTGTTGATGGTTCTCATTACATTTTCTGCATGGGGAGAGAATGCAGCTCCATCTCACTTCCCTTGTCACCTCAAACCAGTTTGATATTTCACTAGCTACTCTGACAGTTGCTTGTTGTTCATGATATAATTAAGAGGTTAAGGGCAAGGGGATTGACTTCACTGCACTGGCTTTTACTCCATATGGCTCAGTCTCTCTCTGCAGACTGGATAGTCACTTGCCAAAAGCACTGCACAAAGCATGGACTTCTCAGCTCAAGCGATGACCCCCCAGGGGTCTCCAGAAAAATGACACCTGTCATCTGAACATCACAGTTAGAAAACAAACCCACGACCTTTAGAATATGAGGCAGGTGGCTTGACCACTTCACAGAAACACTATATCTCTTATGATGTTCCACAATTTCTGATGTTGAACACTCGACAACCTTACTGTAGTCTATGAATTTTGTTTCAATAGGAGGTCATGTTACCATCAATATTTGAGTAGCAGAATTGATTGAAATTTTTTCTGTGAAGATCAACATCATCATCATCATCATCAAACCATACCTCCAGTCATGAGTCTGCCATAAAGATGTTCAATAGCTGTCTTATTTCTCCGGTTTCTTTAACAATTTGTTCATGTGATCTATTATCTATCCAGCTCACTCTGCATCCTATGATAGCTGACTGGCACCTGCCATCTTGACAGACGATAGTTTGTCAAATGGAGTTATACTCTCCATAACACAAAGCCTGGGGTGAACCAGAAACCAGAAGCAGAATTAGAAACCATGTAATGCCCATGGAGCGTGATCCCTCTCTCAGCCTGCCTAGTTTACTCCAAAGGAAAGGAAACAACAAATATCTGGAACAAGACAAGCTGCAGAAGCTGCCAGATCAGCAAAGCAATGCTTTAATTGTCCACCTGTCATAGCTTTCCCCCTAGACCAATTGCCGACCATGGGTTAGGGCCTGGTCAGCCCTGTCATGACATTTAGTCTTTAGGTTGCATTTCCAGGCACCAGGATAAGTCTTGTATCCTCCCAGTTGCGCTCCTCCATCCGAAGCCATTGGCACAATGTGGGGTGTCAGGTTTGGTAAGTGCCGCCTGTGACAACCCAAAATCTCCATAGCTCCTTCCATCTACTGTGTCGACCATATCTCTCAATATTCCAACATAGCACGGACATGGCATTCATTAACTTATTTTTCTGCTATCTTATTTAAAATAACTGCATGAGCCATGGTTACATTGTGCTTACAAACAGAGACGTCCAAGTTTGATCCCCAGCAGAGGTCAGTACATCTCTGAAGTGGACCCTGCCTCATAAAGATGGGCACCAGACAATTTTCTGGGAACTGTCTGGCAAGGAAACATGAGGAAGGGAACTGATCAACCCACTTATATGTCATAGCCTAGAATATGTGAAAGTCTAACCCCTCACACCCAAACGGCAGTACCTTTTATAAAAATGTTAACTTAGTTGCATATATATATATATATCCTTTACAGGATGTTACAGTCAACCCCAGCATTGTTTGGTTGTTTGTGATTTCTTGGCAAGTTTAAGTTAGGTAGTTTGCCATTGCTTTCTGAACAACCGGCACTCATACCATTGTATGAAAACCAAGGCTATCTGTTTCCAAATCACCCACAGCTGTGTTTTGAATGCAGTTTATGGGATTATGAACTGCATTCTGACTCCTTCGCCAGTGTCACCAAGCTCCCTATTCTCAATAAAAGACAGCACAAATACAAATCCTGGCCCATCTATGATGTTCTCAGTGCAAGATTGTCTTTGCCTTCCTCTTCTTTGTATGCCCAGAATTATTCCCTTGGAATAAGGGAATCATGATGAGTGGCATGCCCAAACCAGGCTGGCTTTCAGCACTTCACTACAACAGTTCTTGCTGGTCTGCATACATACTGATTTTCTTTCTTGTGCAAGCATTCATGTGGTGTTCTTTATAGCAAATGTAAATAATTCTGCTATAACATGTGTATTTGACAGCTTGATCTGTTGTTCTGTGTCTCCTGTGAGAGTACAGCTCTCATATACACACAAGAAATATAGATGATATAAGTGATTTATCTGTCACCAACATTGAGAAAGCTCAGCTTGTAATCCACCAACCCGAGATGACATGAGAGTAAACCATCATTGGGTCCCTGTAAACAAAACTGTCCTGAAGTAATTGTTGTCAACTGGATTTGAACCAGACACGTTAGCAACCAATGTTGCCACACAGAACTCTGTTTTCTTTGGTTTGGCCAATATATTACTTTCCTCAGGACTTAGCAAGCTTTCTTTAACAGAAGGCAACACTAACATGAAAGGCAAACGCCAGCAATTTGTAAACACAAACATAATTATTAATAAAACTAAACCATTAGCAACCACACACACAAAAAAAAAAAAACTACATAAAGTCAACAATAATAGAAAAGGCAAATCTGAACTAAATTGTTGGAGTATTTTTACAGACTGTGTGGAAGCTTACAGGCCCAACAACTTCATCAAATTGTTTTCTGAAGCAAGTGGAAACCTGCACACAAAATAATGATCAACAGATCATTCACTGCAGTTTTATATGGATATATATATTCACACGCAGTAGTGTGTCAAGATCATCCAGACAGCCAAACACTCATGCACACATTCAAGCCAAACATTCATCACACATTCAAGCCAAACATTCATCACACATTCAAGCCAAACATTCATCACACATTCAAGCCAAACACTCATGCACACATTCTAGCCAACCACTCATGCACACATTCAAACCAAACATTCATGCACACATTCAAACCAAACATTCATGCACATATTCAAACCAAACATTCATGCACACATTCAAGCCAACCACTCATGCACACATTCAAATAAAACATTAATGCACACATTCAAGCCAAACATTCATCACACATTCAAGCCAACCACTCATGCACACTTTCAAACCAAACATTCATCACACATTCAAACCAAACACTCATGCACACATTCAAACCAAACATTCCTGCACACATTCACACACTTATACATGCCCAGCCCACATGCAACCTTGTTGCAATGCCCTTTCACCTACTTGGCCCTTATATTAGTGTGTGAACTACTTGTGTTTGTTCAGTACATGACTTTTTGGTTTCCCTGTAAAAAGAGCAGTGGTTGTGTAGTGGCTAGTGCCCCAGCCTGCCAGTCTGATGACCGTGGGCCCCAATCACCTCAAGGTGGAATGTCTCCCAAGACTGCATGTTTGTGCGATTAACCCAGCCTCAATAGATGGGTACTGGGATATTTTTGTGGGAGGTAAAGCAGACAACAATTGCCACCTTGTGCCAGTAAACAAAGTGAAAGTAAAGAACCTTTTCCTAAATCTTTAGGCAAATTAGGCATACTGTTTTTTTTTTAAAACTGGCTCCGTGGCGAAGGGGTTACGAACGCAATTTGGCAGCAGACCAACATATGTTGGTTTTTTATTAAATGGTATGGGTGCTGGTCATTTAGAAACGAATGGCAAACTACTGAACGTAAACTTGCCCAGGAATCACAAACAGCCAAAAAATTCTGGGGTTGACTGCTACATCCTGTAAAGGACATGCAACAACTTTTAAAAATAAGAAAAAGAACCCTTTTAAACCCTTAAGACACATGAGCATATGGTGCTAGACCTATTTGTTAATAACCCCAATTGGCACTGGGTCAGTGTCATGGACAGTATCACACTTGCTGGTTTACTTCCCTGGATATGTCCAGGCTTCCATGTTAGGCTGAGTCAATCTGGCAGCTGAAGTCAGCGATTAAACCTGCCCCAATGCAGATTTAAACTCGTGACCATTGGGCTGGAAGGCGAGCAGTTAGCCACTACATTACTATGATTCCCTGGGTAAATGTTGCTAGCCACATATTTTATAGACCAATCGCCTCTCCACAGATGATGTGGTCAAAATCACGCCGGCCATGTTACTTCCAGAATATTTCTTGCTAACCATTATAGGCTAGCTTGGCCTGGTTTTTTTAAATCCAAGCCTGTGGGGAATTTGGAATACAAGGTCACCAGGCCAGCATGCTAGTCACTGCACTACCATGGCTTCCATGTGCCAGTAATCAAGAAATTGCACTACCATGGTTCCCATGTGCCAGTAATTGGGAAAATGAACTACTATGGCTCCCAAGTGCCAGTAATTGCAACAATTCAATACCATGGCTCCCATGTGCCAGTAATTGGGAAAATGCACTACCATGGTTCCCATATGCCAGTAATAGGGAAAATGAACTACCATGGCTCCCATGTGCCAGTAATTGGGGAAATACAATACCATGGCTCCCATGTACAGTAATTGGGAAAATGCATTACCGTGACTCCTACATGCCAGTAATTGGAAAAATAAACATAGGATGGAAAGAAAAAACGAAAACTAGATCCAAGATGTGCTAAGCTAAACTTGGCTAATCTCAAGACAAATAAGGATATAAGTGAGAGATTCAACAATACTAAACATAATAGATTCAAAGCCATAGAAAAGAAAGCTGTACAGAAGAACAATGACACCTTCTGAAAGAATCAACATAACAGACATCACAAGAAATAATTGTTTTAAAAAAAAATAAAAGAAACAAAAGAAATTCTACAACTATGATCGAAAGTAGAAACAAACATAACCAGAAGCAGTAAAGAAATGTAAATTAGCAAAAGAAGACCGGATAAATGGAAAGTGCAGGGAGTTTGAAGTACAAGAAGATAACACAAAATATAGATATAGAAATAGAGATAGAAATTAACTTTGAATACTGGGTGTTTAAACTAATCAGACGAAGATGCTAGACAGTGTATGAGGAAAAAACAAATCCTCGAGACCAGAAGACAGCATAGTAAAAGCTACTAGTAAACTGGGTTTAAAGGTGATCACAAAATTACTGAATAAAATCTATCAAAGGTGATCACAAAATTATTGAATAAAATCTATCATGGGTGATCACAAAATTATTGAATAAAATCTATCATGGGTGATCACAAAATTATTGAATAAAATCAATCATAGTGAACCTGCTGATCTTCTTACACCTACTTTCATAACTCTGCAAAAGAAATTAAGGATTTATCATGTGATGAGCATTGAATAATTGCTTTAATCAGTTATATATTTAAGATGTTGAGAATTATTTATGGGAAGAATAAGAAATTTAGTAAAACTAGAAAATGGGGACAAGCAGTGTCAAAGTGTGGAAAAAAGACATGGACAATGTTATGTACATCTTAAGAGCAATACAAGATAGAATTAACAGAAACATAAAAGAGAACTCGAAAAGAAAAATAAACTGCTTCAAGCTACTATTGTTATCCAAACTGCAATATGTCCACAGGTTTCATTCCAGAAAGGTATTAAGAACCCAGTCTCAATAGCCAAGAGATTAGGTTGAAGCAACTGCTTCCAATGCTAGCAACTAGTTCTGAAAGCATTTCCATCAATGACATTCTCAATCTCATCTCATCTTGTTCCTCTTGTACCTTGCGGTGTCGAGGTGAAGTATAAAAGGTGTGGACTGCACCTGGCCCTGCAGCCAGCAGGCTTGGGATCGGCTAGCCTCTCCCAGGAGGGGTGAAAAGTGAGCAGTCTGCCAATGACCTGCAAACTACACAAATCAACCATACCTCCCCGTGGTGTAGACCGGGAAACCATGACTGTGATGTCATGGACCAACAGGGCTCTGGCTCACAAGAGGGGACTCCCCCTGGTCAGATTGTTGTCCTAAACCTGCGAATGACCTAGCAAGCCATCAGGGAATTTTCATACTGCTCATAGAAAAACTAAGAAGTATAAATGGACCGACCAAAATAGACATTCTCACTGTTAACATCAAACTCAATACTTTCTCAAGCGCAAACCTACGTCTGAAGCAGTCTGACTCTCCCCTTGCAGTATTTTGTGTGTGCATTCATTTGCTGTAAACTTAAGCATAGTCCATACACATGCTACTAATTGTGCACTGGACTGATTTGTGCACGTGGATTAGCTTTCCCTGTTACCAGTGTCCCTCGCCATCAGGCCAACTCACTCTGATTTCAGAGGTATTTGTAATTTACGTCCCCAACTCAAGGACGAGAAGTCAACATTTTAGTCCAATTGAACAGGTTGAACCTGCTACCCCAGCATAAGTACACTGCCCTTGCAGTCTGAGAAACTAATATTTCTATGTGGTAATGGCTTTTCTTAACTCTTTCACTTTAAAGCAATCTAAAGGTATGAGGTAGAGACCACTGTCGGAACGGAAAATTAAACGTTCATATATTCAAGGTCATGACAAAATAAGGTGGAGTGATCAGTTCTCATATTTCCACCTTTCCTTGTCAGAAAGTTCTCAGACAATTCTGAGAAAGTTACCTGCCATTCATTTCAAGAGGCCAGGTGAACCACAGTGACGCACTGATCAGAAAACAAAATCATACCACTACTGGGGTCAGAGAGAGACATGCAACAATACTACATACTAAACCCAGACCACTGACTTGACAAGCTAGCATGCTAACTACTATGCTACCATAGCCAGCAAACAGTTATCTAGTCATTTCACATAAGCAAATAAGCAAACACACAAATAATTACTTTACCCCAGTAGTGTCTGCATCCCATGCTTTGCAGCCAGATGAAGCGGAGTTTCATGTTGGTGCGAATCTCCGTACGAACAGTTTGGATCTAAAGCTTTGCGCAGTTCACTATTGCTGCGGTATAGCTCCAATGCTTGAACTTCATCTCCGGCCTGTAGGTGCTTGCGAAATTTTGAAGATGAACTTCCCATAACTGACCACCGTGTTTGTATTTACTCGTATTTGGCTGAAAGCTTAGTCATAACTATGTGACAGGCACTCTGAAAAAGTAAAGTTACAACCAATAGTTTTACTCTGTGCAAAGAAAGCAATGGTGCTATGGAGAACAAAGTGCTATATCAGTATATATATATACCTTTTTTGGCCCGTGCCCTATTCACCATATTTTCAGAACGTCATTCCCCCCTTTCATATTTCCTCCCTAAAAATCCCCCCCACCACCGGCCTCCGCCCCTACACAGTATACGTAATAATGGAAGCTAAATTTAATAGCACATACCAAAACGAGTCTAGATGTCTACATAAACATGATTTGTGGGTCTACTTACGTTATAAAATGAATTTAAGAAGGGTGAGAAGTACAGAACCATAAAGCATAAAGGAAAAAACAATATAAAATAATCAGTTCTTGTATTAATGCGATCTTGAAATAATCTTAATTCTCTTATTCCCCCCCCCCCCTCCCCCGGAAACCCTAAAATTCCCCCCTAAGGGGAATACCCCACCGGTTGAGAAACGCTGTGCTATATGAATACATTTCAGAATTCTTACTCATACATGCAAGTTAAAAAAGAAATGCAGCATTCTTCTTACTGCTATTTGCCTAATGTCTGTTTTAATCTCCAAATGTGCATGTGTGTGTGTATGTGACTGGGGACTTGCCGTCTTAATAGACGATAGTTTGTAAAACGGAGTTATGTTCTCCATAGGACAAAGCCTGGGCTGAATTTAGAGACCATGTGTTGCCCATGCAGCATGACCAATCTCTCGGCCCACTCACTTTACTCTAGAGGAAAGGTAACACTAATACATCTGGAACAAGACAAGCTGCAGAAGCTGCCAGATCAGCAAAGAAATGTTCTACCTGTCCTCCTGTCGGAGCTTCAATTCTAGACCAGTTGCAGACCAAGGCAGTTCTGGTCTGCCCTCAATGTCATTAAGTCTTAGGCTGCATTTCCTCATCCTAGGTTAAGGCTTGTACCCTCCCAATTTTAACGAATTGGTCTGGGAGCTGTTCGTTCAGAAAGCATTGGCAAACTACTGAACATAAACTTGCCAAGAGATCACAACAGCAGTAAAATGCTGGTGTTGACAGCGATGAACTGTAAAAGATATGCAAAGAAAAATATGTATATATAATGCGTAACATGGTGCATGATGGTGGAAATGACCATGTGTTCACATGCATCCACTGTGAATGAACATTTACAGCGCGAATTGGCCTTATCAGTCACATTCGCTACAAGGTCTACCAAAGAGAGCAAGCAGCAATCTTCCGAGTCCACATATATGAAACAACAGGGTGAAATACCATATGTTTAATCAAATAAAAATGTGGTGATACTGATGAATGTAACTGTGAAATTAGTAAAATAACAACTGAACATTTGTTGCAGGAGTGTGCAACTTATGCAGAACAGAGATAATTCTTTTGGTCAACAAATGCTCATTTTGACGCCCATGTGTTGCCGGGGCCCATAAGGGAAGCAAAGAATAGTAACACTGTTGCCTTCCATGCATGTCATAAGAGGCGACTAAGGAGGTTTGGGCTGAGACTTAGTCTACAGTCTATTGGGACTTCCAGTCCCCAACATGGCGGATAGGCATTTAAACCGTTAAGGCCTCTGGAGTGTTTACACTTGTGGCTACAGTTTGCATTCGCATTTTCCTCATGTTGGACTAGTAGTGCATGGTTCCGTCGCCCTGCTACTGAATGAATGCGTGGCGCGCCACTGTCAGCTGTGAATTTTGTTGGAATGCTTTTACATTTGTCTGAGGTTGTTTGTAGCGTGAACTGCATGTTCGGAACGATGGCGGCTGACTTTTGCTGGATTGACTGTTTGCCTTTTCGGTTCACGAGTGCATTTTTCAGGAGACTCCTAGGAGTCATCACTGGAGCTACGGAGTTCTTGCTTTGTGCGGCGCTTTCGGCGGTCGCCCTGCGGAAAGAGACTGAACCATATGAGATTTTAAAAAAGGGTCAATGAAGTCTTTCTGGTGACTGCCAATTCCATTGACGATGAACTGTATTTTTCGTGGAGAACTTTTTTGTTGGCATTCTGACGGTGGCATTATGCACAGTATACCTGTGCCGGCTGTTGGCTTGCTGATACTCCTGTCTATTCCATTGTTCACATAGGGCAGTAAGGAGCATTTTGTGTGATATTCACTGGCACATGAATGGAGCATAATTGGTACGACCCGTTGCTGTGAAGTTGGAACCACGACTAACTAACTAACTAGCATTTGCTACCGCCATGGGTTGTAGTTTTTATGCCTCTTTGAAGCACAGTGTAACAAACTATCGTCTGTCAAGACAGCAAGGTGCCAATGTTGAATATATATATATATATATATATATATATATATATATATATATATATATATATATATATATATATATATATATATATTGACAACGCTGAACTGGAGATAGTAAAATATTTTACATATTTAGGATCAGAAGTGAACAGTAAATTATCCCTAGATCAGGAAATCAACATCAGGATTGGTAAGGCAGCAACAACAATGAACAGGTTGACAAAAAGAGTATGGGAGAACAGGAAGCTTAATGCCAAAACAAAAGCCCATAGCACTCATTTTATGGCAGTGAAGCCTGGTCAACTTACTCACACCAAGAGAAATGTTTAAACAGCTTTCATATGCGGTGTCTGAGATGAATATTTGGTATTAAGTGGCAAGATAAAATCACAAATACTGAAGTATTGGAAAGATCAGGTTGTGTGATGGTGTATTCCATGCTCAGTCTTCGTAGACTTAGATGGATAGGACACGTTAGGAGGATGGATAATGGTAGAATACCAAATGACATCTGTTTTGATGAATTACAGATGGATAAAAGATCTCGAGGTCAGCTTCTACTATGATACAAAGATGTGTGTAAGCGGGACATGACTGATACAGGCACTGATATTGCATCTTGGGAGCTTGTCACTGCTGATTGTGTTGCGTGGAGGGTAAAAATCAGAAATGGTAGTGAATGCAGCTGACAAGAATCAATGCGTGGTTTCAATTCTGGATTCAGCTGCCGTGGCACCCATCTTGCAGACACTTTGCGGTACTGTAGCACATCATGGATGATGTGGTAAGCTGAACTTTGACAGTCAAGATGTGCGGCAATGTCACTCGCATCAATTGGGGATTTTCCTTTATGAGGCCTTCAATTGACTCTGGGTCACTATTCAGTGTGCCTGACCCGGCCGTGAACAGTCTTAACAGAAGTCACGCCGTTTTGAAACTTCCTACTCCACTAATACACTTGTTAGACTGACAGGCATGCATCACCATACTGGACCTTCATTCATCGATGAATTTCTAAAGATTTCACCCTTTCACTGATCAAAAAACAGATAACAGAATACTGCTCCTTTTCAGTGCATGTCAAAAGTGAGCCAGCCATCTATAGACTATCTTTATGATGTCACCATGTTCCTTTATGATGTCACCATGTGCTCAACACTAATGACATCCTTAACAACAACATTGATAGGTTGCAAGACAATGGCATGGTTATTGTATTTCTATCACAATTTAAAGTTTTCATTTGAAGCCCTCCTGGAGGAAAAGCTATGAGGCGAGGAGTGTTATATTTAACAACCAGTGACTGGAAAACCAAGAATGGCCAGGCATGAATTAATTGTCAAGAAAAGAAACCATTATGATGAAACTACACAGAAAGAGACAATACTATGACCACAATATCAGTTGTTGTATGAAAGAGTGCAACAATTGCATGCTCTTAAAAGCACCTTCAATGACTGCAAGTGAAATGGTAGATAGGCGAAACCACAAGACAGAAATTCTATCAATGACTGTCAATTGGCAAGAGAAAGCATTTTTTAAAGACCAGCAATCAGCTACTCATGGATCAGCATAAGCTAAGAAAGTGGACCAAGTAACCATCATGCTGCTAATCATTCTATAAGAACTGATTGATTTATGAACCGACATCACAGCATTCGGGGCATTCCCATAAGTGCTCCGTCCCCATCCAAACCCAATAGTACCAGTAGCAACCTGATTATATGTGTGTCTCGCCTGTCCTCTAAGCGTCGAGTATCGGCCAGATCCTCTCGTCACTCCTCGCTGTCGCATTCTTGTCAGACCATGGTGTTCCATTTGCTCCTCCGAGGTGTACACGTGCTCCCACAAGGCTGCAATCACGTCTGCCTTGTCATGCATCAATACTCCACCAAGTTTTGCAGAGCCAGCCAATCTGTTTGCCTGTTCATTCCCCAGCACACCAGCATGCCCCGGAGAAAAGATTCAGACGATGCTTGTCACCCGTGACTTCCGAAGTGAAGCAAGCCACTCTGCACGAAGCTTGCCTGTCCTCACCCTACTCAGCATGCTGTCTGAGTCAGTTACAATCACAATGTGTGTGTGTATCGTATTCTCCATCCAGCGGAAAGCTGCACTGACTACCTCCACCTCTATTCTTAAGCTAGATGTTGTGGTATCATATGCCAGGCTCTCCTGCACCAAATGTCGACCATTAGCCTTTGCTAAGAACTCCCAGGCACTTCTACTACCTCTCAACACCAACCCATCTACGTAGATAATCACATCACCCGGGCAAGCATTATTCAGAATCAGTTGCTGGATTTCCACTTCCGTGGCCCCTGCTGGCCACTCCTTGCGCTTCCGGCTCAATGTGATTATAACTCTGCACAAGTCTGACTGTTCCGCTGGCACTCTGACCCACTCCTCTCCTCGCCTAATGTTCTCCAAGATGCACACCTGTCTGATCGTATCCTCTGCCTGAGCCATCCACGATTTCCCCTTTATCAGTATTCTACAAGAATAAAAACAAGTTCAGAAGCAGGAACTTGATACAGATCTGTCATGTGAAAGGGTCACCACATTGTGTAGGCCTGAATGAACGCTGGAATATATGGCCAGTCTTGTCCTCGGTTGTGGATGATGAATGCAGGCACCTCACCCTGGTCGGTTTAGGCTCTGTACATTATTACATTATCAACATAGATTCCTTCAACTGTACTAATCCTCCTGCCATACTGCTAACATACAACATAAATTGTTGGCTACACCCCTTGTAGTTGTCACAGCAGAAAGATTCAAGGAACTTATAAACCAAACACATTCACAGCAACAGATCAAGCCATAATAATTTAATAAGAAACTTCAGTCAGCTGACTGACAAAACACCAGAACACAAGTTTTAAAAACTAATAGAGGAATCTGGAGAAGCACTCAGCACAGAACAAAACCAGGTCTAACTGAAATTGTAAACAGGTGCAGAGATGAAGCAGGAATACAAACAGAAGCATATTTCCTTTACACAAATAAAAAACAATCTTGCTCTCATCTCCCTTTGCTCACTTGACTGTAGATCGGTCATTGGACAACACAAAATCTGGTACCTCAGACGGGTTCAGGCATACAGAATCCTCAAGACAAACCAGCAACATCTTCTGCCTGCACAGATATAACAGACTGATCATAGGACAATGCAGAATCTGGGATCTCAACTGGGACAAACCAATCCTCATCTACATGTCCGTGTGTGAGGTGGTCCTTGGGAAAGGCTGATTAACGTGCTGCCATACATAACAAGGTACTTACAGAGCTGGCAGCCATAATGGATGAGATGCCAGGCTAACATGGGGCCAGGTGGATACGGTTCTTAAAAGATGGGCAGAAACCAAACAGTAGAATCGACTGCTCTGAAAGCTTTCCATCCATCCTCCAGAGCATGGAGGACTGGGAGCTGATGGTAGACTGAAGAGGCCGTGGCAGAAAACCTGTGGTAATTCAGAGGTGTTTGCTCTTTCTCTGTGGAGGTTTTACCACTGCATAGATATATAAAAGATTATCTAAAAACTAAGAAATCCAGAAGAAGTAACAACCAACAAGTACTCCAAGTATGAGAAACCATCAACAAAGAAGACGCATAAAAGGAACAAGCAACTTGACTTCTGAGTTCTGCTCTCTGTAATTTAACAATCCATCCTGTTCTAAATGTGTTTTTGTCTGGCAAACTATAAAATGTTTATTCTAGTGCATTTCATTATTACGTGTTAGCTGAATATTTAATTTGCTGGTTCCAGTAGATTACCTGAGAAGAACTCTGTAACTATGCTTACTTTATATTATTACTATTGTATTCACATAAAAAAGTAATAATAAATATCATATCAATTATCATTTAATATGTTTTTACTATTAATTATGTTAGTATGCTCCTCTGTGGTTTAACGTGTGAGAGGTGTGGTGTGATACTCACTGATATTGATATTATTAGTCATCGACTGCCCGACCCTGTCCCTACCCTCCTATTTTTAATATGACTGGTTGGGGTGTCTGTGCACTGCTGTTGCAGAAGAAGTTAATTCAGTTTGTAAACAAAAACAGTGGTTATGCCATCAGCTGACAGCGCAAGATAGATAGCAGACATTAACTTCAAGAAATGCGTGATAGTGTTATTCTTCTTTGTTCTTACCGACATTAAATTACGTCCACTGTTTGTATTTCTGAGACAGTGTCAACAGACAAAGGTACTGAGGCCATTTGGCAGCTTAGGGTTGATAATTTACACACAATTTCGTCGCTCCAATCTACCCGGATTACACCGGAAGTAGACGATTCGGAGTCACGAGTTTGTCCGAGAATAGCCGACTATTAGCACGGTCGGTCATATTCAGTCAGACATGCACAGAAATAACAATTGTTAGGGAACCCTTGCAGCCACTAAGACAGTTAAGTTAGTTGCATATCCGTTGCAGGACGTCGCAGTCAACCCAGCATTTTAGGGCTGTTTATAATTTCATGGCAAGCTTTACGTTCAGTTTACGCTGTTTATACTTCACCTCGACACCGCAAGGTACAAGAGGAAACGATGAGATGAGATGATTTTATGTTCATTAGTTTGCCTTTCTGAACGACTGGCACTCAAACTATTGAATGACATTCGAATAACGAAGACACAAACAATCCATCCATCTATCATGTGCCATGCCGATAAGCGTGGGCAGTCATGTTTTGCCATCTCACTCGATCACCAGAGTCGTGGATCAGCTCCGTGTTTCTGTCTTGACCATGTCACGTGGCCAAGCCATCCAGGTATTTAATTCTTGGTCTCTTCCCTTCGATCTTGCCAGTTGTCACCAAGTTCTCCAATTCATTTCTTCTCATAACATGCCCAAAACATTTTGACTGTCTACGTCTAATGTCTCTAATCTGTTTACGATCTTCATTTGTTTCCTGTATGACTTGTTCATTGGTTTTTCTGTCTGTCCATGATATTCAGATATTCTTTGCATTTTCCTCAGAAACCACATTTCCACAGCCGTCAGATGTTTTTTCAGCTTGTCTGCTCATTGTCCACGCTTCACATCCATATAAAAGTACAGGTTCTATGTAGCACTTCAACACTCTTTTTCTCGTATCAATTGATATCATTTTATTGGTCAGTATGTTTTTCATCTTGCAAAAGGTTACCTTCGCCATGGCAATTCTTGTTCTAATATCTTCAAGGCATCTCCAATCAGATGTTATGACTATTCCGAGATAGGGGAGACTGGGGAGAAATGGACCAGCAATTTTGTAGTTTTCAATTTTTGCTCATCACGGGAACAGATTTTATCGAAACATAACAAAACCATGACTAAAATGTTGTACATTCATTTATTTTAAAAGGGGAAAACATTTAGCAATCTATTTCTATATGTTTCTTTACAAAATGCATTTCAAAAATGTATATGAACATGGGGAGAAATTGACCACCATTGTGGTGAAATGGACCAGCACGTGGGGAGCAATGGACCATAGTGGGGAGAAATGGACCTTTTTTAAAAAGAAGCAGCAACAACTCATCCATATTGCTATAAGAAATAAATAATCATTAAAAGGATATTTGCAGTTTTTTTTATTATTTTAAGCGACAGTAAAAATGTTTAATATGATATATTAATCTAATATAAAGTTTTATCGAACATTTATGCCTGCAAGACTTTCTTTGAAGACATAGCCATCTTTGGTCCTAGAAGTGGCTCCAGTGATTGTAGATCTAGTAAGCTGTGCTTTAATACATGTAATTGAGACACTGGCGACATCTTCTACCTTAGGCTTAACAAATTTACCAGCAACCTTCTCACTCTTGCGCAAGAACTCTACCTCAACATCACCATCATCATCAATGTCTCCCCTTACAATTCCTACATAGTAAACACAAGTCTTCTTTGTTCCATATTCACATAGCACACACTGGCCTTCAAAACCCTCACGCACACCAGTCAAGCTAACCGTACACTCCTCATTTTCACCAAATGAAACATCAGAATCTGTGTCATCACAAAACGAAATGTCAGTTTCTGGATCTGAATCAACATCAAGTTCTTTCAGCAGCTGTCTCTTTGCCTTTTTGGGTGGAACTTTTGCTGCCTTTTCTTTCATCGCCGCTCTTTCCCTAATTCGATCCATTTCTGGCGTAGAAGTAGCCAGCATAGTTTTTCCTCTTTTCCTCATATTATTTGAATCTTTTCGCGGACCAGCTTTTGGTAGTCCTCTGAAAACATGAGGCGAAGTAAAGGAAGAAGTAGCTTTATGTTGAAGACTCCCTGATATTTCCTGCAAGTCATCTACAAGGTTCTCAACATTACACTCTTTCTGATTTTCATGAAATTCTTGTGCAGTTTGATCTGTGCTGGTACCACAATGTGGAGATGCTGATCCTGTCTGTTCATTGCTTTCTAAAGTGGCATTTTCACTGTCCTTGCTGATGGGCCTGTTCGTTATTTCTGAAGGCATAAAATCATCTTCTGTAAAAACATCTTCGTTAAAGGGCCAAATACCTGACACTGCAAAGCCTGATTGAATGTTAATGGGAGTTGCCGCTTTAAGAAAAGCGTGGCCTCCTAGATTTGCAACTTGATAGATTGTCAGTGGTGTCCCAACATTTTTCATCATCCATGAATCACACGCATTGTTGTAGACCGACTTCATGGGTCCAAAATCTGAACGGTCCAAGGGCTGAGTTTTAGATGAGGTGTGTGGTGGCAACGTGATCACATGAATGTTGTTTTTCTTGCACAGTTCAAGTGATTCAAATGAAATGTGGGAATCGTGATTGTCCAAGATCAAAATCAAAGGGAAGTCTTTGGAAGGTCTTGAATGCTTAATGAAGTGATTTATAACTTTGACGAAATTATCACGGGTCATCCAACCTGATTCATGCACAAGGCCAAGGGAACCTTCAGGTGCTCCAGCAAGCATAAAATTCTTAAAAATTTTTCTGGGAAACACAAAAACTGGAGGGATAATGTGACCCGCAGCTGACACAATGCAACAAATTGTGACCAGTTCTCCTCTTTCTCTGGATGTCACCTGGCCTATTTGCTTCACTCCTCGTGGGGCAATTACTTTTGGCACTTTCTGTACAGTGGTCAGACCTGACTCATCCAAATTGTAGATTTGAGCTCCACTCACATTTAGTTTTGTAATGGTTTCCTTCACAATGTTGAAGAAGGTGCAAATATTATGTTTGTTGAAAGCTGTAGCTCTAGCCAGAGATGTTGCCTCAGGTTGCCTTATGGTCAGCTCGGGATTCCGTCGCAAAAATCCACAAAGTTAGTCATTCCCTGCCATCATTTGCTCATCCGAGGTTAAAGGATGTGCAATGTTATTGACTTTCGCCATCTCGTACGCCAAAATACGAACGTTTTTAGTTGTGAGTCCATGGAACATTCTTGCACAATCTTTCAAGTAACTAGCAAAATCAGCTTCTTGCTTAGCTGTGAAAACAAGGCTATGCCTAAAATTTGGTACGAGTCTAGTAGGCAGACCATTTCCTTCTCTGTATTTTGTAAGATTGTTATTGAGGGTAGAGCGAGCAATGCCGTACTCCCTTGCAGCTTTCCTCACTTTCATTCCATTTTCACAGCATTAACAGCTTCTCTCATACGTTCCTCCGTAACGAGACCCTTGTTGGTGTTTCTGATGTACAATCTTGGCATCTGAAACAAAAGAGTGACAGAATTATATAACATTTAGAATGGTAGGCCTATCATTTGCAAAGAAATACTGATCATAGCACGAATGGCGTGCATCTTTAATAAATCACTTAAATCAAATTTGTTAACAGTTTTATTGGTCTAGATTTAGACCCCAGTATTAAAAAGAATCAATAATGCTGATATTCGAATGCAATCTTCAACACTTTTAATAACAACAGACTGTCTTGTCAATTTCTTCTATGGGGAGAAATGAACCATGGGGAGAAATGAACCGGTCCATTTCTCCCCCATCAATGTATTAAACTATTCAGCCATAAAGTCTCTTAAATCTAATATTATATGCTATATGTTTTATATGAACTCTTAAATAACAAGTAAATAAAGATATTAACGTAATTACCTTGTCCTGATTCCTGACTATGCGTCTGCTTTACGATGGTGTCTGGAACTGGAAAAAGAAACTTTAGTGCAGAAAATTTTTCAAACTTTGCGTGGGAACGACCTGTGCGGGAAGTCGATGGCAAATGAAAAATTCGGACTATGTTTGATGTGGAAAACAAACTTATTATGGTTTCACTTTCATTGCATCACAGCCAGGGGCCAGAGAGGGGGTGGTCCATTTCTCCCCTATGTCCATTTCTCCCCAGTCTCCCCTAACTGTACCGATTGGGAGTCTCTGTGGCGAAGTGGTCTACCACGGTAAGTAATTGACATTACTGTGCGAACATGTGTATATTTCAGCTTGAAGGATTTATCTAGTTATTTTACTTCATGTTGTGTGAATTCTGCAGTATGTAACTGACGAGATGCAGCGAAATATGCCAGGCAATAAATCGTGCAATCCATTGTATGAAAACCAACGCATGGCTGCCTGCTGCCAAATCCCCGGCAGTTGTGTTTCCAACCCGGTATGCCGTATTACGAATTGCGTCCGTAGCTACTTCGCCACAGAATAGTCACGAAATCATTCATTCAATCAGTAACAAGTCCTTTGCAGAAATTCACGCCCTTAAAAGCCGTCCGGAAAACTTCTCTGTCATATCATAAGCGAGATGTCCCGCCTCCGATACACCCATCTGGAGATCATCTGCACCCATCTTCTCTTTGGCCTTCCTCTTCCTCTTTTCCCAGGCTGAGTCTGGCAAGTACGGAAGATGTGGTACACGCTAAAAGTTGATGTCTTCGATGGTTTCAATCATTGATCTGGCAGTATGGGGTCGAGGACTGTGAGCATGTACCCGTCCGTGATTGTTTTCTCCAAACATTCGTGACGCTTCAAGTGACCAAAATATTTCAATGTTATCTGTGTTATTCTCTTTAGTAGCCAATCCCTTCATATTCATCCCTTGGCGTATGATGCATTTATTCTTTTCTGTAAGCAAGATATTCTCAGAGATGTCTATAATATTTATACTCAAAGGCATTTATGCGCTGTTCAGCTTGTTTCCAAGTGTCCGTGTTTCCGTGTCCGGGTCTCACAGGCGTATGTTGCAATGGGAACGATGCATGTTCTTTAAAATCTAATTTTTGTAGTTCTATCTGTCCCCCTCCATAATTTATTCAGTTGTTTTAGTTTCTGAAGAGCAATAGACATTTGTCTTTACTTTTCTTTCATTATGTCACCATTGTTGATAATTAACGACCCAAGATATTCGAAATTTTCCACCACCTCCATTTTTTCCTCAATAACATATATTTCTTTCTTCACATTAGTTTTATCTGCATGCATTATCTTTGTTTTTGCCATGTTAAGATATAACTTTATAAGTTACGATTTTCTTCCCAGCAAAGGCAACAGTGACATGGTTCTCTTTGAATAATCATAGTGTCAACACTCCAATACCAACTGTTAATCTGTGGTCAGAGACTGTGGAAAGAACGCAGGCAATGAATTACCTGGGGATACGTTTTGATCGAAGCCTTGCTTATAATGAGCACATAAACCAGGTAATAACAAAGACCAAGCGGGGTTTGGCTGCAATGCGGATGATGGCGGCAGCAAACTGTGAGCAGCGCCATCTATACCTCCTATATGAGGGGCTGGTCATGTCTGTTTTTGAGTATGCGTTGGCGATCCTGACTCTTAAGTCGTAAGCAGATAGAAAGGATGGAAAGGATACAAAACGAAGCTATGCACATTATTCATGGATGTACAAGAGATACAGCATGCAGGGCGATGCGGTACCTTCTTGATTTTCCAACCATTAAAGACAGAATACAAATTTGCAGAGCAGGTGCCTACCTCAGAGTTAACGCAAACACACAACATCCACTGCATAGTGAAATTAGGAAGGTGAAGGGCAGCAGGTTAAAAAGAGGAAGGTCGTGGATGGGTCCAGCCGAAGACATTCTTCAACAGGTGTGTTCGCTGGAGGACTTAGAACCTGGCGAGGAGTGGGTACAAGTGCCAACAGATTTCTGTACGTCCTTTTCAGTTTGCTTCCAACTAGACAGAAAATGCAGACAAGAAAATCCGGCTGCTGTGGAGGCGGAAGTGCAAACGTTGATTTTCGAGAATTCGTTAGACGGTGATGCTGTCATTTACACAGATGGGTCGGTAGTCCGACATGTGAGAAGCTCATGGGCCTTTACGGCGCAGGCCGGACGGAGAAGTGTGAAGGGGGACTCTGGTGCTTTTGTTGAGACCACAAGTAGCCTGACTATGGGTGTCTCTGGAGCTGTCTTGGCTGACATAGATTAACTTCATCTTCGTGCCAGGGCATGCGGGAGTACAAAGAAATGAGCGGGCTGATAAGCTCGCAGGTAAGGCTAATGTGGAGGGCGGACGCGCCATGGGCAGGCTGACATTCTGAATGCTCTACGAGAAGTGATACTTTTGCGAGAACCAAGTGATGACTGCGAATGTACAACCATTGTCAGACTGCAAGAACAGCAAATTAAAAGAGGTGTGGCCAAACAAAACGCTGGAAGCCAAAGAAGATTGATAAACCAACACAGAACTGGTGTCGTTAGCCGCTACACGCTGCGGAATTTGCTGAGGAGGGGATCCGAGCACTTATGGACTGAATGGTTCGATGTGCAATGAGGATGATCTGTCGGCTAACTAACTAACTAGCTATTATTTTCACTATTCTTTTAGGTTGAGATTATTAGTTTTTCTATGCCATTCTGTGATGTGGATAGTAATACAGTATCATCAGCATATCAAATCTCTCGTATTTCATGACCACCTATATTTAGGGCATCATATTGCTCCTTGTTTATATCATCTCTGACATTTCTCGTTATATTTTCGGCGTACAAGTTAAACAAATAGGGGGACAGCATACAGCCCTGACAGGCTCCTTGCTTGATGTCAACCCAATCTGATGTCTCGCCATCTATTCTAACCGCTATGTGTTGGTCTAGAAAACGTATTTTTATGAGTTGTACTGCGTGTGATAGAAAGCCCATTTTTATCATGATTTCCCAAAGTTTTTGATGTTGTACACAGTCATATGCCTTTGAATAATCAACAAAACATGAGAATAGGTTTCCATTAAATTATCTACACTTCTCTATTATTAAACGCATATTGAGTATGTGATCTCTTGTTCCTCTTTCTTGTCTAAATCCAGCTTGAACTACATTAATCTCTTCCATTTTCTTACGAAGTCTTCCCATTATGATTTTTAGTAAAAATTTTACTTGCATGACTGATCATAGCAATAGTTCAATAGGTGGTGCATAACTTCAAGTTGCCCTTTTTTGGTATTGGAGAACACCCCCCCCCCCCCCGGGCTCCGTGCATAGCGCTCTTGTCTGGCTTCGCATCACTTTGGGGGGTGGGGGGTGATGGGGTTCTGATCATCAGCAGCTTTTCTCTGTATCTGAATGTTTAGGCTCTTTACCTTCCCAACACTCCCGGTAGTTTTTTCTCCTGTCGTGGGTAGAAGCCTTCGAGACATTTGTTAGCGTGCAATTCTCATACCGACACCGCTAAGGTGTGTCTGCCCAGAGGCCATCCAACCCTCTGAGGGCGAATATTAGATACCCGTTGCATTTAGTATTTAGTGGCTTTACCAATGCACCGTGACTGACTGCGGGAAAGCCATCTTCTTTCTCTCACAGTTGGCCTCAGTCTTCACCTCCGCCTCGTTGGCTAGCCATGACCCAGTCAGTAGACGTCGTTGCCGCCATGATGCTGCCAAAGAGGTTTAGTCAACCATCACAAAACTGGTGTTGTCAGCTAAACGCTGATGGAGATACTGAGGAGGGGATCCGAACATTTATGGACTGAAGGGTTCCATGAGATAATCAGACAACTAACTTACTTGCGATTAACGCATTAAAAATGAGAATTGTCAAATGCTACGTATATTCAACACTGCTGTATGGCGCGAAAGCCTGGACATTGACTAAGCAACTAGAAAGTCGCATAGAAGCCCTGGAGATGATAGATTATGTCGTATTTCATTGAAACAAAAACAAACACAGAGGTTCTAGAAAAACTCGAAATGAAAAGAGAGTTGATGAAAGACATAAAAAAGAGGCAACTGAAATATTTCGGCCACGTTAAAAGACATAATATTTTAGTTGCATATCCTTTACAGGACGTAGCAGCCAACCCCAGCATTTTGGCTGTTCGTGATTCCTGGACAAGTTTTACGTTCGATAGTTTGCCATTGCTTTCTGAACGACCAGCACCAATACCTTTTTTCGAAAAAAAAAAAAAAAAAAAAAACCAGAACCGCTGTGTTTTGAACCAGGGTATACGGCATTAGGAATTGCGTCCATAACGCCTTCGCCGCGGAGACCGGTAAAAGACATAATACTTTTTTTAAAAAGCCAGATTATGGGCTTCATGTATCGATATTCCCATGGACACTGTTATTCCCTCCGTCCAACGTTTACGTGGTCGGTCTCTTCCTCTGTTTCCATCTGGTCTGCACATCATTGCTTGTTGTGGTATGCTGTTGAATGGTAACATACTTGCATGGCCAAACCATTTGACTTGCTTTCTAATAAAATCTATCTGCTGCTATAACCCCCACTTTAGCCCCGATCTCTTCATTTCTGATCTTATCTCTTCTTGATACGATGAGTATTCTTCTCAGGAATCTCATTTCTGTGGTGATTTGTCTTTTCTCTTTTCCTGTCATTGTCCAGGTTTGGCATTGGTAGCATAGAGTTGGTAGGAAGATTGTGTTTTAAAATGCTTTCTTAGTAGTTATTGATACATGTTTGTTCTTTAGTATTGGTGCCATTTGTCCAATGAGTTGGTTTGCCGTATTGCATCTATTTTCAATCTCGTCTTCTGATCTGCCATTTGATATTTATACTTCCTAGGTACTTGAAACTCTGTCTTTACTTGTTTCAAGGGACGTTCGTTTCGGTGAATTGTTGTTGTTTTTTCTTCTTTAGTTATAGTCATTACTTCTGTTTTGCTTGTGTTAATTTTCATGTTATGTTCCTTACACATTTCGTTTAGACTATTCATGTGGTCTTGTAATTCAGCTTCTGATTTTGCTATTAGTGCTTGGTCGTCTGCAAACAGTTCTCTAATGGTTAGATTTGCAGATGGTTCTTCCTCTGTGTTATCGTCATGTGGTATTCTTGCGGTCTCTGTTTGGCTGGTTTCTTTACATATGTTGTCTATATATGTTATGAACAAGAGAGAGAACATGACACAACCTTGTCGTACTCCAGATCTTATGGTGTCTCTTTCCTATTGTTGTAATATGTATATAATGTTCTAGTTTCATTAGCCTGTCTCAGGCAGTCGTTGGTAGTTACTCTGGCAGTCCAAGGAATTCGCAACATTCGTATCAGGAACCACATCTCTGTTGCTTCTAATTTCTTCGTTTACATTCCAAGATTCACTGCCATACAGCAAAACTGGTTCTACATAACATTTCAGCACTCTCTTTCTGACATTCAGTGACAGTGACTTATTGCATAAGATACTCTTAATTTTCTTAAATGCGGCTTTTGCTTGCCCTATTCTGCTCTTAATCTATGCTGTATATCTTCCATCTGATGTTATAAATACCCCTAGGTATTTAAAATTATCCACTTGGTTAAGAATTTTCCCTTCTATTTCTACTTCACATTTTGGTGTCACCATCTTCTTTGATATCACCATTTTAATGTTTTCTTGATGTTCAAGGAGAGTCCTTTCCTTGCACTCTCTGTTACTACAATGTCCAGCAATTGTTGGTAGGTCTGTTGAATTATCCGCCAACAATACTGTGTCATCTGCATAGCGTATATTATTCACATTGTAACCTCCAACCGCCGGTCTCTCTGGCTGTGGGGTTACAACACTTTCTCTCTGTAATCCCGTTTATCAAGCAGAGTCTCGCAGCGGAGCGAGAACTGAGGTGGTTCGACCCCCGCTCGTGACTTGCGGATACTGAGCCGGCCGCTCAGAAAGGAATGGCAAACTACTGAGCGTAATCTTGCCAAGAGATCAACAGACAGCTGAAAGATGCTGCTGTTGACAGCTAAGTCCTGTAAAAGGATACGCAAAACATTTTTTTTAACCTCCAACCAGTATTCTTTGATCTCTCTCATTATTACTTTGCTATATAGGGAGAAGAGATCTGGTGACAAGACACACCCTTATCGTACTCCTAGCTTTATTTGTTCGTAACTACCCTCTTTATTTCCCATTTTAATTGATGCTACTTGGTTCCAGTAAATATTCTTTATTATTCTTAAATCTTCCCATCAATGTTGATATCTTCCAACATTTTAATCAGTTCATCATGTTTTACTTTATCAAATGCCTTAGTATAATCTATGAAGCACAAATATATGTCTTTCTGTTTCTCTATTGACCTTTCTATAATGTCCCTAATGTATATATTGTATGTGCCCTTTCCCTCCACAAATCCATACTGCACTTCACTAATTTCCTTTTTATTTTCTTTCTGGTTCTTCTCATTATGATTCTGAGTAGAAGCTTAGTGATTTGGTTTATGAGGTTAGTTGTATGAAAATCTTCACATTCAATTGCTGTTGGTCTTTTTGGTATAGCTATAAATACAGATTTCAGCATATCACTGGGTAAATATTCACTGCTGTAAATATCATTCAACATTTTGGTTAATATATCTACTCCAAATTCTCTTATTGTGATCTCATCTGGCCCTGCTGTTTTTCATTTCTTTTTATGTTTTACAGCGTCAGCGCCTTCGTCTTTTAGAATAGGTGGACCTTCTAAGTTACTTTCTTCTGTTAATCCATTCATTCTGTCTCCATCATATAATTCTCTTATATATTCATTCCACCTCTTCATTATAGCACCTTCCTCCGATATCTTTCCTGTTTTTTTTATTTCAAACACCCTGTATTTATTCTTATTTTTCTTCCCGTGAGCTCACTGATTTGTCTGTGCATATTTTGTGTGTCTTTAATGGAATTTAATTCATTTTTTTTGCACTGCTCGTTTAACAAACTTTCTTTTGCCTTCACACATTTATGTTTTATTTCTTTATTTATCTTAGCGTATTCTTGTTTGTCATTTTTACTCTGTTTTCTTTTGTCCATCAGCATTAAGATTTCTTCTCAATAGATTATTGTGTGGTTGTCAGCTATAATTTTGCCCAATACCTTCCATCTCATCTCACTTACGCCTAGTATATTCATTACTCCTAGTGTTCGTCTATGACGCATCTTGTGTACTCTATGACACGTTTTGTGTACGCTTATGAAAGTCTTCTGTATGTCTATCATTAAGATTATTTCAACATAGCGTCAATACAATAACCTATTACTTGATATTGTTTTTCCCTCCATACTTTACATTTCTGTACTTTTCGCTCTTCTGAAATTCATTTTATTACGTAAGTAGATCCATAAATCATGTTTTATGTGGACATCTAGACTTGTTCTAGTATGTGTTATTAAATTTAGCTTCCATTTTACGTATACTATATAGGGGCGGGGGTGAGGGAATTTATAGGGAGGAAATACGAAGGGGGGGGGGGGGGGGAAGAAATGACATTCTGAACATATGGTGAAGGGGTGCATCAGCCAAAAAAAGGGTTGAGATTCACATTTCTGCATCAATGGTATGGATGTGATTTCTGCATGCCTCAATTCACATTTCTGCATCAATGGTATGGATGTGATTTCTGCATGTCTCAACTCACATTTCTGCATCAATGGTATGGATGTGATTTCTGCATGTCTCAATTCACATTTCTGCATCAATGGTATGGATGTGATTTCTGCATGTCTCAAATCACATTTCTGCATCAATGGTATGGATGTGATTTCTGCATGTCTCAATTCACATTTCTGCATCAATGGTATAGATGTGATTTCTGCATGTCTCAAATCACATTTCTGCATCAATGGTATGGATGTGATTTCTGCATGTCTCAACTCACATTTCTGCATCAATGGTATGGATGTGATTTCTGCATGTCTCAATTCACATTTCTGCGTCAATGGTATGGATGTGATTTCTGCATGTCTCAATTCACATTTCTGCATCAATGGTATGGATGTGATTTCTGCATGCCTCAATTCACATTTCTAAATCAATGAAACGAGATACTACGTCTAGGGTTGCTGATGAAAATGTGTGCTGGAAGACTACTTCAAAACTGAGTGAGGGAGGAGTAAACATTGAGTGTGTGTGTGTGTGTGTGTGTTTGAGAGAGAGGAAGAGAGAGAGAAGAGAAAGAGGGTGGGAGGGGGGAAAAGGAGAGGGGGAGAAAGAAGAAAGAAGAAGAAATGGAAGAATCAGGAGGAGGAGAAAATGATACCGGTTGACTAAAGATCTTTTCTGTAAACAGGTTCAATGAAGAAGATAAAGTGTTACATTCTGCTACATCAGTTGCTAGTTGCCATCTTGACTAGCACACTCTTAAAGCAGATGTGTGTGAATTTGCGCCTGAACACATGCCCAAATGCAAACACGTGTGCATATATTTAAAAAAAATTATTACCACAAACAATATGTACAAACAACTTGAAAACGATGTTTCAACTGCATGACCAAGTCTTTTTAAATACAAATAAAGACACATGAAATGTAAAAATGATTATGTCACTGAATATACAAGTTCAACTTGCTAAATATCAACTCCAGTATACATCGTAAATACAAATATATGCACACATATATAAAATTTAAATATTATAAGGGCACTGTATATTTACTAATAATTTCATAATCTCTTATGTGCTGCAAACATTTTCTTAAATATATGTATAGATATGTAAAATGTATTCATGATTACGGCGCTCAACATATACAAACACAAGCGACAATATCTCAAGTGCATTGTTTTCCAGCAATAAATACAACTATACCACCATATATTTTTCTTCTTTACTTTTCATCCCCAAGTTGAGTTGGAGTCAAGTACCGACATCACAGTACTCAGGACATTGCGGTACGTGCTTCGTCCTTATCTTCAACAACCAGCGGCGAGTCCCAATACTAATGGTACCAGTGGCAGTATGATTATGCGTCCGCCTGGCCCTTCCTCGGAGTTTTGAGTGTCGCCAGATCCTCCGGTCACTTCCTGTAGCCAAGCCTTCCCCCTTTTTAGTTATCTCTTGTAGTTCCTTCTATCTCTCTTAAAGCAATGTTGACCCCTGTAAATTTGAATAAACAAGTGACAAACAACAGGTCACACACTATACTGCTAGGTCTATTTCATGCACTATGCTGCCCTGCTCACTGACAGCCAATAGATCTATAAAAGTACAGGTGTAACACTATTTGCCCAATGTTCATTAAGACATGTCAAAACGTTCCTTTTCTTACTTACACTGATGTGTAATAGAAAGACTTGATAGTGAAAGTGTGACTACTACAGTGGTAACACATGTGTTAAATGTGAGTACTATCTGTGACTGTGTGTGTTTCATATTTCAGCCAACATGGATTTAACTATTCACCTCATATATATCTAACTTTAGTATGCACCTGATGAGACACAGCAACATGTGTCAGACAATACATTGTGCAACCTGCTGTTTATAACCTTTCTGTTCACTCTCCGATACTTCTTCTTCTTCTGCGTTCATCCGGGGTTTTTTTTCTGGACGTGATTGCGTTGTGCCTGTTTACAGCAGATCTGTGTTCTTGCGCCTTTAGGTCGACACATCCAACTTCTGCGGGCTCTCTGATACTATTCATCAGTAGGCTATTTTGGTCCACCTATATATTCTGCTGCCATGTTGGTGCAGACACTCCAGTAATGTTATTGACACTCACACGATGCAAACCCACAATACGTACGCTCACACATTGCACGCTCACAATATATACGCTCACATCATGCATGCTTGCACCACGTACGCTCACACCACATACTCATCACCCCCAATGACCATGCCTTCTAAAGGAATCTTCCCATTGATTTCACAAAGTGTTCCAGTATGGTGCTTGAAATTCACAACTTCTGTGGCAACAGTCAGGTTTTTAATTTTGTCATCGCGTGCCTGGATCAAATCATCTAGCCGTGAAATCTCTGATTCAAGTCCCTTGATTCTTTCAAATGCCGTCTGTCCCTTGAACTGAAAACACAAACATAAAAAACTTGTTAGCTACACGGTAGGGGATAGATGGCACTTGATGCTTTTCACCTTTAACCAATAAGATAACTGTTAGTTTATCACAACAATTGCAAAACACAGTGTCGGCAAGCTTTACAAAATTATAATTACAAACAGGAAAAAAAAAAAGCATATTGCCATGATAAGCCTTCATCCGCACACAAGACACAAACCATACAAAATGGGAATGACAAAAATGCAATGCCTACATTAAAGCACTGGATTTTATATTTGCAGCCTCTGAGTTTAGTATCACATGTTTCATGTCATCAACTTACTTATTTTTATTTCACATGGTTCTATAATGTCTTAATGTAGTTATTTTAGTGTGAATTTCTATTTTCTGTGTGTTGTGGCTAGTTTTTTTTTTATAGTAGTTTGCTATTGAAGGCTTGTTGCCACAATGACCTCTTGTCATATGTAATTGTAATTTTGTAAAGCTAACATTCACTCTCCATTACGAACGAACGTGAGAGCGAGCGAGCGAGAGAGAGAGAGAGAGAGAGAGAGAGAGAGAGAGAGAGAGAGAGAGAGAGAGAGAGAGAGAGAGAGAGAGAGAGAGAGAGAGAGAGAGAGAGAGAGAGAGAGAGAGAGAGGTGAATTACATCACTATGTTTTTTTACATTACACAATGTATCTGTACAATTTTTGTGAGAATGCTCACAAAAATCGTCAGTGTATGTGTGTGTAAAGTGTGGGAGTTTGTTCATACTAGTTTAAGTGATTATGTGAAGCATCATGTATACATCTAGATGTGAGCAAGTGTGTGTGGGGTACGTATGTGTGCAGGGTACATATGTGTAGGGGATGTATGAGTGGAGGGAGATATGGGTGGGGGGTGTATGTGTGGGTAGGAAGATGTGTGTGGGTAGGGAGATGTGTGTGTGTGTGGGGGGGATGTTTGTGTGTGGGGGGGGGGATGTATGTGTGGGTAGGGAGATGTGTGTGGGTAGGGAGATGTGTGTGTGTGTGTGGGGGATGTGTGTGTGTGTGGGGGATGCGGGTGTGAGTGAAGGATGTGCCAGTAGGTGGGGGATGTATGGGTGGGTGGGGAGATGGCGATGTGTAGGTGGGTGAAGGGATGTGTGTATGGGTGGGAGTGTTTGGGTGGATGGTAGGAAGTGTGTGGGTGTTGGTGGGTGGGGAATGTGTATGTGGGTGGGTGGGTGCGGGGTGTGTTGAGTGGTGGGGGGGGGGGTGTATGTGGGTGCAGGATGTGTGGTTGGGGGATGAGTGTTTGGCTGGGTGGTTGGAGGTGTGGATATAGGTTGGTTGGTGGGTGTGTGTGGGCTGGGGAGATGTGTGTGGGATGTGTGTTAATAGGGAAGGGTGGGTGGGGTGTGTGTGGGTGGGGGATGTATGTGGGTGGATGGAGGGTGTGTGTATGGATGTGTGAGGTGTGTGTGGGTGGGTGGGGGATGTGTTTCATTACATTGTAATATGCATATTTATGTTTACAACATTCATTTGGCAATGTAATTTCCTATGTTAATGTATCATGCACTATTGATGAATGAAAAATGATTAGAAGGGCCAAATGTAAGATGGGCCTGCGTGCGCAATTTGTAACCTTTTAAAGTAAAGTTGCTGTGGCCAAAAAAAAAAAAAAAATATGCTGTGGCAGATCTCATGTCTGGACATATTTCACAGAGGTTAACGAAAGTTAGTTGCATGTCCTTTACTGGACATCACAATTAATCCTGACATTTTTCAACTGTTTGTGGTTTACTAGGCAAGTTTTATGCTCAGTGGTTTGCCACTACTTTCCAAATGACTGATACCCATATCATAGTTAAAAATCAACTCAATGTGGTCTGCTTCCAATTCGCCCACATCTGACTGTGATCGCGGTATGTGAGATTGCGATCGTGTTTGCTACCACTTCACCAGACACTTGACCTAAGTATGTTTATCATTTCAGCTGTAGCTTGCCACAACGCAGTGGAGTGGGAAGTTTCAAACTGGCATGACTTCTGTGATAGACTATTCACGACTAAGTCAGGCACACCGAGTAGTGACCCCCAAGAATGTTTTCCTACAGGAATCCAAGCACTTTATCAGCGCTGGAGGACTCGCACTAAACACAGTGACTACATCAAAATATTATACAATTAATCTTTACTTTTTCAGAACACACTCACCCAAAATAAAATTTAAAAAAAAACATTTAAGGTTTTAATTTGATGCCCATTCGTACTTCTAAAAAATCTGATTATGCTGTATCTCTCTCATACTTCTACAACAATATGATTATGCTATATCTCTCTCATACTTCTACAATATGATTATGCCATATTTCTCTCATACTTCTACAACAATAAGATTATGCCATATTTCTCTCATACTTCTACAACAATATGATTATGCCATATTTCTCTCATACTTCTACAACAATATGATTATGCTATATCTCTCTCATACTTCTACAATATGATTATACCATATTTCTCTCATACTTCTACAAGATGATTATGCTATATTTCTCCCATACTTCTACAAGATGATTATGCCATATGTCTCTCATACTTCTACAACAATATGATTATGCCATATCTCTTTCATACTTCTACAACAATATGATTATGCCATATTTCTCTCATACTTCTACAACAATATTATTATGCCATGCGAGCTTGTCAATCGCAGGTGAGGCTACTGTGGAGGGCGGACGCGCCATGGACCAGGCCGACATTCTGAATGCTCTACGAGAAGTAAGACTTTTGCGAGAACCAAGTGATGACTGTGAATCTACAACAATGGCCAGACTGCGAGAGCAGCAAATTAAAAGAGGGGTGGCCAAACAAGAACACTACGCAGGAAGCCAAAGAAGATTTATAAACCAACACAGAACTGGCGTCGTTAGCCGCTACACGTTGCAGGATTTGCTGAGGAGGGGATCCGAGCACTTATGGACTGAATGGTTCGATGTGCAATGAGGATGATCTGCCGACTAACTAACTAACTAACTATTATGCCATATTTCTTTCATACTTCTACAACAATATGATTATGCCATATTTCTCTCATACTTCTACAACATGATTATGCTATATCTCTCTCATACTTCTACAATATGATTATGCCATATCTCTCTCATACTTCTACAACAATATGATTATGCCATATCTCTCTCATACTTCTACAACAATATGATTATGCTATATGTCTCTATTACTTCTACAACAATATGATTATGCTATATGTCTCTCATACTTCTACCGCAATATGATTATGCCAAATTTCTCTCATATTTCTACAACAAAACTGATTATGCTATATCTCTCTCATACTTCTACAACAATATGATTATGCCAGATTTCTCTCATACTTCTACAACAATATGAATATGCCAGATTTCTCTCATACTTCTACAACAATATGATTATGCCAGATTTCTCTCATACTTCTACAACAATATGATTATGCCAGATTTCTCTCATACTTCTACAACAATATGATTATGCCAGATTTCTCTCATACTTCTACAACAATATGATTATGCCATATTTCTCTCATACTTCTACAACAATATGATTATGCTATATGTCTCTCATACTTCTACAACAATATGATTATGCCATATTTCTCTCATATTTCTACAACAAAACTGATTATGCTATATCTCTCTCATACTTCTACAACAATATGATTATGCCATATTTCTCTCATACTTCTACAACAATATTATTATGCCAGATTTCTCTCATACTTCTACAACAATATGATTATGCCATATTTCTCTCATACTTCTACAACAATATGATTACGCCAGATTTCTCTCATACTTCTACAACAATATGATTATGCCAGATTTCTCTCATACTTCTACAACAATATGATTATGCCAGATTTCTCTCATACTTCTACAACAATATGATTATGCTATATGTCTCTCATACTTCTACAACAATATTATTATGCTATATGTCTCTCATACTTCTACAACAATATGAGTATGCTATATGTCTCTATTACTTCTACAACAATATTATTATGCTATATGTCTCTCATACTTCTACAACAATATGATTATGCCATATTTCTCTCATACTTCTACAACAATATGATTATGCCAGATTTCTCTCATACTTCTACAACAATATGATTATGCTATATGTCTCTCATACTTCTACAACAATATGATTATGCTATATGTCTCTCATACTTCTACAACAATATGATTATGCCAGATTTCTCTCATACTTCTACAACAATATGAGTATGCTATATGTCTCTATTACTTCTACAACAATATTATTATGCCAGATTTCTCTCATACTTCTACAACAATATGATTATGCCATATTTCTCTCATACTTCTACAACAATATGATTATGCCAGATTTCTCTCATACTTCTACAACAATATGATTATGCCAGATTTCTCTCATACTTCTACAACAATATGATTATGCCAGATTTCTCTCATACTTCTACAACAATATGATTATGCTATATGTCTCTCATACTTCTACAACAATATGATTATGCTATATGTCTCTATTACTTCTACAACAATATTATTATGCTATATCTCTCTCATACTTCTACAACAATATTATTATGCTATATCTCTCTCATACTTCTACAACAATATGATTATGCCATATTTCTCTCATACTTCTACAACAATATGATTATGCCATATTTCTCTCATACTTCTACAACAATATGATTATGCTATATCTCTTTCATACTTCTACAACAAAATGATTATGCCATATTTCTCTCATACTTCTACAACAATATGATTATGCTATATCTCTCTCATACTTCTACAACAATATGATTATGCCATATTTCTTTCATACTTCTACAACAATATGATTATGCTATATCTCTTTCATACTTCTACAACAATATGATTATGTTATATCTCTCTCATACTTCTACAACAATATTATTATGTTATATCTCTCTCATACTTCTACAACAAAACTGATTATGCTATATCTCTCCCATACTTTTATAACAATCTGATTATGCCATATTTCTCTCATATGTCTACAACAAATGATTATGCTATATCTTTCTCACATACTTCTGCCACCTTCTTCTCATGCGTTCGACCGGAATGTTGTTTTGGACGTAATTGCGTTGTGCCTGTTTACAACAGAGCTGTGATATTTGCGCCTTTCGGTCTAAACATTCTGCAGGTGTTTGTTGACCGGGTTAATCTTCCTGGCAACATATCTGATTATGCAATATGTATCACATACTCCTATAACAAATCTGACTATGCTATATCTTTCTAAAGTATTTCAACAAACCTGACGTACCCTTATGTCATCATTCTCCTTTAGCCGTGCAACAGTCAACGTTACTGCTTCTGTGCAGTTCTCAATAACCTTCCTTACATAGACAACATCAGCTCCAAGGCAAAACCAACCATTCACCTAAAAATGTAAATTCTGTTTTAAATCCTTGCTGCAACACTTCAAGTTTTATAATACAAGAATAAACCATGCACAGCGGGACAATTGCTAGTAACAAACACTGTGAGGATAGTTTTAGCCTGTTTTTCTGGGAATTTGGTTCGAATCTTTTGATGATTAAACACCTGAAACCAGGGGTCAGCATGGCCGAATGGATAAGAATGTGTGTTCTTAAACATCCGGTGTGCTGATGCCGAGGTAAGGGGTTCAACCCCTACACCGGACAGTTGGGACTAAAATACTGATCTATCATCCTTGACTTGGGGACATAAATTATTAGTGCCTCTGAAGTTGGAGTAGGTTCGCCTGATGGCAAGGGACATTTTTAACAGGAAAAGCTAACACACACACAAAATTTAGTCCAGCACTACTAGAAGTGGTGTGCATTGACTACGTTTGAGTTCAAAGCAAGCGAGCACCAAAAAAAAACAAAAATACAAGTGAAACCTGTAGAGGAAACATGGCCAACAAAGGTCAAGGTCCAGCCAGTCTGTGCATTGCTGAATCATGACCTGGTTACACACTAATATGCTTCTTTGCAGACGTGAAGTTGCAGCATGCATCTTGCACACCCCTCAGGTCTCTGAGCTAGGAGTTATTTTTACTCTTGGAAGTTAGAACTGGCAGTCAGACATGAGAGGCACATCAGGAGAATGAGGGAGCCTAGTTAACCAACTGCCGATACTCTGGCCACCCCTGCCGGTCTCCCTGGCCAAGGAGTTAACAGCCCTATTCGTAATTCTGTATATCCACATGGGGGAAAACAGCAGCGTGAGATTCGGCAGCGGATCGCGCCACGCTGGTAACTTACGGGGGTATGTGAGCCGGTCATTCAGAAAGCAATGGCAAACTACTGAAGTAAAACTTGCCTAGTACATCAACAGCAGCTGAAAATTGCTGGTGTTGACTGCAGCGTCCTGTAAGGGATATGCAACATTAAAAAAAATAGTCAGCCAACGCGGAACTGGCACTATTAGCCGCTGGGCGTTGTGCATATGTTGGGGTGTAAGTGAGCTCTGCTGACAGTTCTTGTGGACCTGTTGACTCAACACCAGCCTCACTTGGATGCCAGAGACTGTCAATACTCGGCCCACATGGACACAATGCATCAGATTAAAGAGTTAAACCTCAGTCTTTCAGAGGACTCACAGACAACGGTGGAAATAATTATCTGTTAGGGTGCCCTCCTTGCACAACAGACAAGCCCATATGGTGCTCAGATCCTCACCCCAACATATACACCAGCGCCCAGCGGCTAATTGTGTCAGTTCTGTGTTGGTTGACGAGGCCCTCTCATTCTCCCAATGTGCCTCTCATGTCTGACTGTGCCAATTCTAACTTCCATGCATGGAAATAATAGTAAGTTTTTGTTTTTACAGAAAAATATGAATTGGAAAACCTAAATAACACAATGCAAAATCAGACTCAGACAATGTTGGTGATTGTATGCTCAATATTGGTTGTTGTATACTCAATGATAGTGGTTGTATACTCAGCGTTGGTTGTTGTATACTCATTGGTAGTGGTTGTATACTTAATGTTTGTGGTTGTATGCAGATAAGTGCAGAATCAGACAATAATAGCTATATATAGTTAATGTTGCTAGTTGTATATTCAATGTTGGTTGTGTATACTCAATGTTGGTGGTTGTATACTCAAAGCTGCTATTTATATACTCAATACTGCTGAATGTTGGTGGTTATATACTCAATGGTGGTAGCTGTATATTCAATGTTACTAGTTGTATACTCAATATTGCTGATTGTACTCAATGTTAGTGGTTGGATACTCAATATTGCTGATTGTACTCAATGTTAGTGGTTGACTGTACTCAATGTTAGTGGTTGGACACTCAATGTTGGTATTTGTTAACTCAACTGTGGTAGCCATTTACCAAATGTTGGTGGCTTTTACTAAATATTAGTGACTGTATACTCAATGTTTGTGACTGTATACTCAATGTTGGTGGTTGTATACTCAATGTTAGTCGTTGTATATTCAACGTTAGTGGGTATATGCTTAAATTTGGTGGATGAATACTCAACATTGGTAGATGAATACTCAATGTTGGTGGTTGCATACTCAAGGTTGGTGGTTTTATACTCAATGTTGGTGGTTGTATACTCAATGTTGGTGGTTGTATACTCAATGTTAGTGGTTTATATTCAATGTTAGTGGTTTATATTCAATGTTGGTGGTTGAATACTCAATGTTGGTGGTTGTATACTCAAGGTTGGTGGTTATATATTCAAAGTTAGTGAGTATATACTAAATGTTGGTGGTTGAATAATCAGTGTTGGTGGTTGTATATTCAATGTTAGTGGCTATATACTAAATGTTGGTGGTTGTATATTCAATGTTGGTGGTTTTATACTCAAGGTTGGTGGTTGTATATTCAATTTTGGTGGTTGTATACTCAATGTTGGTGATTAAATACTCAATGTTGGTGGTTGTATACTCAATGTTGGTGGTTGTATACTCAAGGTTGGTGATTGAATACTCAATGTTGGTGATTGAATACTCAATGTTGGTGGTTGTATATTCAAAGTTAGTGGGTATATACTCAATGTTGGTGGTTGAATACTTAACGTTGGTGGATGTATACTCAATGTTGGTGGTTGTATACTCAATGTTCACTCAGTGTTAGTGGTTGTATATTCAAAGTTAGTGGTATATACTCAATGTTGGTGGTTGAATACTCAATGTTGGTGGTTGTATGTTCAATATTAGTAATTGAATACTCAATGTTAGTGGTTGTATATTCAATGTAAGTGGGTATATCCTCAATGTTGGTGGTTATATATTCAATGTTGGTGGTTGTATACTCAATGTTGGTGGTTGTATACTCAATGTTGGTGGTTGTATACTCAATGTTGGTGGTTGTATACTCAATGTTGGTGGTTGTTTACTCAATGTTAGTAGTTGTATATTCAAAGTTAGTGGTATATACTCAATGTTGGTGGTTGAATACTCAATGTTGGTGGTTGTATACTCAATGTTGGTGGTTGTATGTTCAATATTAGTAATTGAATACTCAATGTTAGTGGTTGTATATTCAATGTAAGTGGGTATATACTCAATGTTGGTGGTTATATATTCAATGTTGGTGGTTGTATGTTCAATATTAGTAATTGAATACTCAATGTTAGTGGTTGTATATTCAATGTAAGTGGGTATATACTCAATGTTGGTGGTTATATATTCAATGTTAGTGGTTGTATACTCAATGTTGGTGGTTGTATACTCAATGTTGGTGGTTAAATACTCAAGGTTGGTTGTTGTATACTCAATGTTAGTGGATGAATAGTCAATGCTGGTAGCAGTAAACACAAATGGTAGTGGTTGCATACCCAATATTGGTGGTTGTATACTCAACGTTAGTGTTTGAGTACTCAATGTTTGTAGTTGCATACCCAACGTTGGCACTTGTATGCTGAGTACATCTCTTCCAGAAAGGATTATCCCATAATACGTGTGGAATGCATGTAAAACAATATTCAGCTTGAGCCCGTCATTATCTGCCCTGCCAAACGATGTAGGCATTCATGCATCTCCACAGATCTCAGTTCCTGGTGATCTGAATCGTTGAATCAATTCTGCTAATCCTTTATGCCACCATCTTAGGCTATCCAGCATTATTGCTCTTGGTGTGCCTCTTCTGCCGGCTCCGTGGTGAAGAAGTTACGGACATAGTTTGTAATCCCTCATACCGCTGTTGAAACCACAGCTGCAAGGGGGATTTGGCAGCAAACTGCTTTGTGTTTTTTTTTTTTTTAAATGAAAATGGTATGAGTGCCAGTCTTTCAGAAAGCAATGGCAAACTACTGAATGTAAACTTGTCAAGAGATCACAAGCAGCCAAAAAATTCTAAGGTTGACTGTGATGTCCTGTAAAGGATATGCAATTAACTAATTGCCTCTTCTACCTCTGATCTTTCCTGTGGTCACAGTACTTTGTAATGCTTCGCTTCTCATTACATGATCAAACAACATTGGTTGTCTCTTTCTTATAGTTGTATATAATGTTGGTTGTTTCTTTCTTATAGTTGTATATAATGTTCTACTTCCATTAGCCTCTTCCAGGCACTCATCATTAGTTAATGTCGCAGTGAATCTGCAACATTCGTCACGTAAACCACATCTCTGTTGTGTCAAAGCCTGAGCAGATAATCCACTTTTTCTGCAGTTTAAACAGTTATCACTTGTGTGACTGTATTGCATCTCATTTCATGTATAGAACAGGAGGATCATCAAGCTGCAATGTCAAAGCCTACTAAATTCCATGTCTGGTGGTATTGTGCATTCACAAATGTTTTCCTCCATATAAAAATCCTTAACTCAGTAACCAATTGAGAGAAAATGATGACATTTAGCATATAAACTTATCATTATTTAAACTTATCATTTAAACAATTTTGTTCTGGAGGTTATACAGCAGACCTCACTGTTTGTTTATATGCGGTATATAATATAATATCTGGATGGCTTAACCCCATGGCATTGTCGAGACCAGAACACAGAGCTGATCCATGACTCTGGTGTTCGTGTAAGATGGCAAAACATTACACCCACAATTATCTGCATGGCACATGATGATGATCTTCCATAACCAACAGTGGACAAATAGTTACCTCAATCACAATGTCTCTTTTCAGCAGCCTTCCCAAGGTTGTGTACTTGTGAACATCTTCACACATGCCAGAGACACATGTGACTTGCAACTCTGATGTTAGGGGCTTATCACGATCCACAGAGTGTTTTACAGGAGTAAAAGCTGATCCTGGAGTTCCGATCTGGGGGGCCTTGCCATGAAAGCTGTTTGGCAAAGCAGACACCCCAGCCAAGGTCATTTCTACACAAGATTCATCAAGCTCTACCATGTCCTTGAACAGCAGATTTGGCGGAAGGTTGATTAACACTGGTGAAAGATCATATTTCTGTGTCATGTGAAACAGGGACATTTTCTGAGCCAGCGTGGAATAGTGCTGGATAGTGCAATCAGATTCACTGGTACCAAATTTTCCGGGATGGGTGTAATCTAATCTACTCCCTCTTGAAGCTGGTATCTGCTGTGGTTTATCTTGCTGCTGGTGAACCCCATTGCTGATTTTGTAGTGATGGCTGATCTGACAGCCATCGACTGTTTGTGGGTGGCCATTGAGCTGTACATTGCCATTATGTGCCGCTTGTTGAGGCTTCTGTGCATGTTCATGGCTACGTTCAGTGAGGTGCTGATTGAAAATATTTCTTCCAGGCTTAGGTTCACTGTGAGATGACTGTGACAGAGGTGTGAACTCTTTCAGACCATTCAGCTGTGCAATTTCATTGTCTGAAACAGAATTCTCAGACGAAGCCTTTGACTGTCTGGCAGTTTTCAACTGCTGATATTCATTAATGTGAATTCTGCCAGTCTGATGATTATTTATAGAATTCCCACCAACAAATCCCCGTGAGGAAGGGAGAACATCGGAAGATCTATACCTTTCATCAGCTCGTTCGTATCTTTTAATTTGGTCTGAATGAAAGCCACCACTGAAGCTGCCTTGAGCATCATTGGCACAGTCCCAGCTTCTCCTATTAGCTGATAGAGCCAGGTCCTGCAGCTGCAGTCGGTTCACAGGCAGCACATTTCTGGCCGAAGCTGAGGGAATGCTTCCATTTTTGATGCTCTCAGATATGTTTTTACTGCCCACGTTTTGGAAACAACAAACAGGACTTTGTGCTGCCAAGTGTTGGTGTTTATCATTAGTTATAACATGATTGCACTTCTGAAGATGCAAATCCTTGGAATTTCCCTGGGGCTGTGGGTAAATATTTTGAACACTCCCAAAATGATGGGCATTTACCAAATTCATGGAGTTTTTACGTGAGTGGTAGTAATTACAGTGAGGTGTTTCATCATTCCTTGAACTGCTCTGGCTAATCTCATTATGCTGGTCTGCATGTTGTGGGTATTCCTTGTGTGTTTTGTGATGATAGTGACTGGGATGAGGTGGATTGCTCCTGCATGAATCATTCTCACCATCATTGTTGGTAGTGTACCCAGAATCCAACACGCTGCCGTTGTAGCTATTGTTGGTTTCTGTAGTCTGCCCAGAATCCAGGCTTCCGTCTGCTGCTGCCAGTGGCATCTCCCCAAGTGTCAACATGTTATGACACTGACCATGCCAACCATTTTGGTTAGGGTTTCTGTGACAAAAGTCACTACCACGTGCTTCTAGAATGCCATTGTGATTCATTCTGTGATCAAGGTTCTGAAAACAGACTTTCTCTTCAACATGTCTCCTGCCATTCATGTATGTGTCAGCACTTTTAGCCCCTGAATCACCCTGGCTACAATGGCCAGGTGATTTTCGAGGTGAACTTATATCCGGAGGTTTAACGTTTGACACTTTGTGAACACCTATGAAGCCATTTTGTTGGGAAAGGTCCAGAATAGCTCGATAATGACTGTTATTAGAACTAACACAGACATCACTGTCTGATGGTTGTGTAGGGGTTTGCATGGAATGACCAGTCTGGGAGCAGGCACTTCCCACAGAAGACATTCTAGAGGAACCATATCTTGAACTGTAGCTATCAGCAGGGCTACTTTTAGTCCCATTGTTGTTAGCAGCCATTCGAGATTTCATCATTTCAGTAAATCTCTTAATCCTCTCTGAGGCCTCATTTAAAGGCACATGTGGAAGACTTCTCCTGGGTTTAACTACAGGCTGCCCTTTATTTAGGTGGCCAGGTTGGGAGTTCAACGTTGCAGAATGAGCTCTGTCAGCGTTGCCACTGCCCTTCAAACTGCTGATTGTATTATGTGCTGAAACACAGCTAAACTGGCTAACAGTTTTATTGGTCAATTTGCTGGTGTCTGAAGTTTGTGCTGGTACATTTGTGCTGTTGTTGTTATATTTGGTGCCATGGTCCTGACATAATGTCACATCAGAAAGAGCACTTCTGGGACTTGAGATAGTATCGTCTGAATCTTGTCTAGATCTTGGAAATGACATCTGCTGCCCCATGTGAGACTTATCCTCACACACTGGATATTCCTGTTGCAACTGCTGCTGTGGCTTGTGTTGAGAATACTGCAACTGTTGGGTTTGAAACTTTTGTTGATAAGGTTGTTCTGTCAAATTATTTTGTTTAGTCTGATGAATCACATGATTATACCCATTTATGACCGAAGTACTAGAATAATGATTGTAAGAATCATGATCTTGATCAGTCTGAAGTTGTGAATTACTATACAGTGAAGACAGAGATGTTACACTGCTCTGGCAACTCATGGCAGTCCCCATGTATCTGTTCTCAATGTCCTGTAATGATGAGGCTGCTCTTGTGACATGCCTTCTACTGTTGCTGGAACAGCCAGCCGATTTCAACTGAGAATGACCATTAATACTGACCACACTGTCATACTTCTTCTGACCAATCAGAGATAATGTCAGGCCAGTTGAAAGGTCACTGAGTGAGTGAGATCTGGCACTCGGGTTCAGTTTCTCTTTTTTAATGTTGTCCATATTTCTATTTGATCGAACAGAATTGGTGACTCTGCGATAATTATTGGTTGCCATGTCATTTCTGCCAGGTTTTTTGCTAAGATTATGCATGTCTTGCTGGTTGAAAATGTGATTCTGTTGCTGAGAATTGGGCATACGGCACATATCTGCACTGGGAACATTCTTGTGTCTATAGTCCTGGCTGTTAAAACCACGTAACGCACCTTGATTCTTATACCCATTACTGTTCCCAGTTTCGTCGAAGGAAGAGTTAGAGCTAGGAATGCTGCTGTTATTATCCCCATGATGTGAGTTAGTAGCAGCACTCATTCTGTTGTTGACGTCTCTGGTATGACAATGCTGAGCAAATGTTCCGTTCTGCAATACATGTTGATCAGGGCTGTAAATTCCCAGTTCAGGTATAGGCACAAAAGTATTCACACGAGAAGCTGGGGCTTTCTGGCAACGTTTAAAGGTTGCTAAAGGTGCTGATGTTTTAAACGGTGGCTGGGTTTTAGAGACATCCGTAGCTACATAGTCCTTGGTAGTGGAGCTCTGGAATGATAATATTAAGTCAATTAGAGCAATACTGTAAGTGTTCCCTTATAAAATTAGGTAGTATTTATTGGGAGAGTATAAGCCTTACCCTAATACAAGGAAATGCAACCTAAAGACTAAATGTTATGGTAGGGCAGACGAGGTTGGCAGCTGGTCTAAGATCAAAGCTCCGACAGGCAGACAGAGCATTGCTTTGCTGATCCGGCAGCTTCCACCCCTTGTCTTGTTCCAGGGATATCTGGAGTAAACTAATCAGGTTGTGAGAGGGATCATGGTGCAATGGCAACACATGGTCTCTAAATGCAGCCCAGGCTTTGTGCTATGGAGCGTTATAATTTAATTGTGCAAACTATTGTTTATCAAGATGGCAAGGTGTCAGTCATTTGCTGGGCCAGGCAAAACAAACAAACAAACAAACTGAAGCTTAGATATTTTTGTGAAACATTATTGACACAACTAATTTCTTCTCCATCATACACCTTCAGATGTCAACATGAACATATTCAAAGCAGTATTCAACTCAAGGTTGTTGCCATCTTCATTGTTTTTTTTCTTTTTTAAACAGAACTGGTAGCTCATTACAGAAAATACTCTTTAGTATTATTATTCGATTCACTTGTCACTCAACCTTGCCCCCTGATATATAGTTTTACAACATGAAAGTGGTCAGTATACAGGCAACTTCCATAGAACTTGGGTCATGCATACAGAATGTACTAACCACATAGACTCAAAGCTGCTCACCTTTATAGAATTCTTCACTTGAAGAACTGGGCGCTGGTCATAGTTAGCTCTTGACTGGTAAACAAGCAAACACATTCCGATATTGCTCATGAGCTCTCCACATGATGTGTGCCAGATATGGGTGCTCAACATCTACCACCATTGTTGACTCTTTCAATGTTGCAGTGAGCAGTGCATGATCCTTTGTAGGCTTCATCTATCTGTCATCTACTGCCTTTAGTACCTTGCAGTGTAGGACAGGGGGAGGGGGGGGGGGGGGTGGGTGGGTCTTGAGCCTGAGGAATTAAGGCTGACTGGCTAGTACAGTTGCCACGAACTGAAGGTTAGGGTTTTCTTTTTGCCCCCGACTGAAAACAATTCACAACTTACGAAGGATTCAAATCCGGATCTCCTGAAGGAGAGCCCAGGATTCTTAGCCAATCAGCCATCAATTATGATTAATCTACCCTCTGGTAGCCGGACAAGTTCACCCCCAGGGTGTCCCTCATGCACCAAGGAGGGGGTCTTGGACAGTATGAAACCAAAACTGCACATCAGCACGTCTGCAGTCCATGCATGCAGTTTACGATTGTCGTCTATATTCTAACACATGTATACTGTTAGAGTAACACACTCAATTACTTATTTCAAACAAATTATAAGATTCAGATGGGCCACTGACCTTGCCCTTGACCTTATGAGAACTGTATGGGTTATTCCTGACTGGTTTATCACACTGCTTATGTAACTTGGTGGACATGCTTAAGTTGTTCACAGAATTAGTTTTCAGGAGCTGGAAAATACAAGAGAAAATGATACATATAACAAACATGCATATATACATAGGCATACATACACCTACCTACCTACTACAAAGTTACAATCAATCGATAAAGCACCGGAAATGAGCAAATGTAATATATGCAACACTTAGAATACAACACATAGATACAGTGGTTGTAGAAAGGCCTTTAGTTAGATCTTAGATATGACTGAGCTACTGTATGACAGTAGACAGTACTACCTGTTTTCTGTTAGCATCGAATGTTAGGCGGTGTTCACCAAACTCTACACCCGACATTGTGCCAATATTTCGCTGACACTAAAACTTCCAAAGAAGAACAGCTTAATGTGCCCGTTACATACCATCAAAAGAAAAGAATTATCAAATCAGTCAGAAAGCCACCAAACCTGCTCAAGACGACTACCACATTATGGACAGACCAGAACAAGTCAATATTCTGTGCCTCAGAACAGGACACAATAGATTACGCAACCACATGTAAACAAAATTCAAGATTGGTGAATCAGTCATGTGCACAGGCAACCTTCTGGTCTAGACTGTGGAAGATAACTCTATGGATCGCTGAGTGAACTAAAAAAGGCAGTTAAATTCATACAAGAGACAACACTGAAGTTATAGACATATTTCAAGTGAACGGAAGAAGAAGAACTAAAACCTCAGAGGAAATGCCAGGCGGACATATAACCAGACTGCTACTGGTACTCTTAGCAATAGGACTCTTCGCTGGCTGTTGTAGATGAGGATAAAGCATATATGAGAATGTTCTGAGTGCTGTAATGTCAGTTCTTGACTCAACTCAACTTGTTTTGTGGTTGATTTTTAAAATGTCAACGCTCTCTAGTTCTCAACCATGTAGATTTACATCAGAATATACAAGATTGTTTGAAACAATTTTAGACGACAGCGATTCTGATTTAAAGGACTTTGAGAAAGATTCTGATACTGATAGCATGTGCAGTAAAGTAGTTATTCAGCAGATGGTGATAGGGAAACAAAATACTTGTGGACCTAAGTTTGCTTTGTGGTCCTAAGTTTGCTTTGCCTATCACAAATAAGCTGAGCAGTATTGTAAATAATAATAAATACATAGTAAATAGATTAAGGACACTTCTTGTAATAATTGTGAAGAAAAGATTTGTGTTTATCTTTATTAACTGAATTTAATTGGATTATCATCAGAAAATGAAGGAGTATTAACTTGGTAAGGGAAAAGTTTCAATCATTTTCTCACATTATTCTCAATATGTCAGAGATATTTTAACATTGCTAGAATTTTTTTTCATCATATTATGGTTAAAATATCAATACAGCAATGTTCCCATGCAATCCCTTTGAATTTGATATATAATACATGTCAGCTGCCATATTAACAACTTTTAAGTTAAAAAGTTAATTAATGAGTCAATATTACCATTGAATTATGTCAGGTCTTAGTCAGATATGACTGAGCTACCGTATGACAGCAGATGGTACTACCTACTTTCTGTTAGCCCTGAATGTTGTGATGTCAGGTATTAGATATGACTAAGCTACCGTATGACAATAGGCAGTACTACCTGCTTCTGTTAGCGCTGAAAATGTTGGGCGGCGATCACCCCACATTGTGCCAACGGCTTCAGGCAGAGGATTGCAATTGGAAGGGTACAAGCCTTACAATAGTACGAGGAAATGCAACCAAAAGACTAAATGTCATGGCAGGGCAGACCAGGCCCTAAGCCTTGGTTGATAGCTGGTTTAGGATGGAAGCTCCAAGAGGCAGAGTATTGCTTTGCTGATCCGGCATCCTCTGCAGCTTGTTTTGTTCCAGACGTATTGGTGTTACCTTTCCTCTGGAATAAATTAGGCAGGTGAGAGAGGGGTCATGCTGCTGGGGCAACACATGATCTCTAAATTTAGTCCAGGTTTTTGTGTTATGGAGAGGTTTAACCCCATTTTACAAACTATCGTCTGTCAAGATGGCAAGGTGCCAGTCATTCATTACCAATGAATCAATACTAGGTAATCAATAAATCAATTCTTGCTAATCAATGAACAAATTCTAGTTTAACAATGAATCAATGCTAGTTAATTAATAAATCAATTCTCTTTAGTCAATTAATCACTTCTAGTTGTTAATCAATGAATCAATTCTAATTAATCAATGTAGTTATTCTAGTTAATTAATGAATCAATTATCATTAGAAAATAAATCACTTCTATTTATCAATGAATCAATTGTAGTAATAACGAAATCAATATAACCATCAAATCAATTCTAATTTACCAATGAATTAATTCTTGTTAGATATCAAGGAGTTACATTAAAATAAAACAATAATAATAAATTCAAGTTATAAAAATAATTGATGTTTGGATGTCAAGAGTAAAAGATGTTTGAATATCAAGTTGTTAAAGTAATAGATGTTTAGATATCAAATTGGTAAATAATAGATGTTTGGACATCAAATGGCTAAAGTAATAGATGTCTGGAATCAAGTTGTTAAAGTAATAGATGTGTGGACATCAAGTTGTTACAGTAACTGATGTTTGGATATCAAGTTGTTAAACTAATAGATGTTTGGATATCATGTTGTTAAAGTAATAGCTGTTTGGACATCAAGTTGTTAAAGTAATAGATGTGTGGACATCAAGTTGTTAAATAGATGTTTGGATATAAAGTTGTTAAAGTAATAGATGTGTGGACATCAAGTTGTTAAAGTAATAGATGTTTGGATATAAAGTTGTTAAAGTAATAGATATAGGACATCAAGTTGTTAAAGTAATAAATGTGTGGACATCAAGTTGTTAAAGTAATAGATGTTTGGATTTCAAGTTCTTAAAGTAATAGATAGATGTTTGGATATCAAGTTGTTAAAGTAATAGATGTGTAGATATCAAGATGTTAAAGTAATAGACGTGTGGATATCAAGGAGTTAACATACCCATACCATGGGAGTCACGGTAGAGTAGTGTCTAGAAACTCGTCCGGAGATCATGGGTATGAATCCCCATCAAGACAGATGTTTTAAAACTGACCTGAGATTTCAGGCTGGTTCAACCTAAAAGTGGTACCAGGAAATGTCTTGAGGCGGCCGGTGTGATACTGACGACAACAACCACTGAGTGCTGATTGGTCTATAGAAATAGGATGTGTTCAGCACCATATGTCCTATGCACATGAAGGTGTGTCAATGGGTCCCTGACTATTGATTGACTGACTCTGGGACAGGAAGGGTGAAATGCACAGTTGAGATCCATGTGGTTCATATGGCCATTGGTTGGGACAGGATGCAAGAGAGACAGGAAGGTAGAGAGAGAGGTGGGTGGGTGTGTGTGCATGTGTGTGGTGGGGGCGGGGGAAAGAAGCAAATAATAGAGAGTACCACTCTGAAAGGGGTGGTGCTGGTGCAATGGCTAACACACTGACCTACCAGCTCAGTGGTCATGGGTTCAAACTACCTCTCAAGGTGTAAATTTGTTTTAATGACCTGGAATTCCAGTATGATCAAGCCTATAATAGGTACCAGGACATGTTCTGGGAAGTCAAGGTCTGTACACCAAAGGATACTGACCACACCGTCCAACAAATACTTACCACACCATCCATCAACTACTGACCACACTCATCAATTACTGACTACACCACCCATCAATTACTGACTACACCACCCATCAATTACTGACTACACCACCCATCAATTACTGACTACACCACCCATCAATTACTGACCACACCATCCATCTATCACTGATCACACCATCCATCAATTAGTGTGTGTGTAAGAGAGAGAGAGAGAGAGAGAGAGAGAGAGAGAGAGAGAGAGAGACAGACAGACAGACAGACAGAGAAAGGAGCGTGTGCTATTTGAAGGCAGGCATGTTAAATGTACACAGAGCTAGCAATATAACGACACTGCAGTGCTTCTCGCCCTTGGAAGAGAGGGCTGGTCTACAAGCCCAGTCTTGAACCTGGTATCAAAATTAAGAGAAGGGAGGAGGTGGGACGAGCACGTACCCATGAAACAATAAACTATTGTTGTCAACTAAACAACAGACACACCAGCCATGGTTCCCATGTGGGTTCTATATATCAGGTGTCACCTTCATACAGCCCTGAATCCATCCACTTGTTCTGTGTCAAACTGACCTACTGACATACCCCGCCCTTAGTATAGTCTGTATAGCATCTATATAATTTCTATATACAACAACAAAAATCTGTAGATACGGCGATTATTTTTACAAACGCACATGACTCCCCGCACGCACGTATTTCGGTATGTTATAACTGCAGCAGATAGTTCTATTCACTTTAGCAACAAACTAATTTTACTCAGAAGATGTGGTCATCTGTACTGTATTGCACTACTTTAGTTCAAGCGGTCAACCAATGACGACAATTTTTTTTTGGTGTGGTATATAGTATATGTTAGTTGCGAACTGTCGTTGTGACTGCTTCAATCATTTTTTCATAGTCCATAACACAAAGAAACAAGCACGGCGATCAAACTTGATACCTTAAGTGACGACAGCTTTCTTTAAGTATTCTGGGTGACGTCTTAAGGTGTACGAAGAATAATAAGAAACTTGATTTCATTGGGCATACAACAGGGTGAACCTGCCCAAACAGCACATGTGTCCCGGGTCACACGAAGTGCTGTTTAAGCCGTGTACACAACAACACACAGGCCGCTTTCTAAGTATGCCTTAATCCGTGACACATGGACGCTAGCTAGCCTTGGGGACACAATGCCCTGCGTGTGGAGTGGCCGCATAGCTCAGCGCTGCTGGGTCGGAAGACTGGGGTGCGAGGAGGGAGGGGAAATAAGCTCGGACGAGACAGCAATGATCGGTATCTCCATAAAAGAACAGGAGTAGGGTGAGAAAACAACCAAAGTGTGAAATACAAACTTATTTGTCCTACAGGATAATGATTACGGATCACCAGGTTGCAGATATCATTTACAGTAATGGCTTGAGGGGGAGGGGAAGATAGGGTTTTAAAGTAGTTTTTTTTTTTTTTTTTACCACGGATCCCCAGGCCACAATGTGACATTTAAATAGAAACTGATTTTTGTGTTCAGTGTTAACAGCCCTATCTACGAAAGACGATATACAAGATACACCATAAAGGCCCCAATTATAGCCAAGTGGACAAATCGAAGGTTGAAAGGGGCCATTCGTATCAATAATTGGAATTGGTATTCAGTGTTCTACGCTAGCTGAGATAAGTAGCACATTTTTTTTTTAAATTTTCTTTTCAATGTTCTAATTTTTTTTCCATATGTTTATTCTTCTCATTCGGTTTTTATGCCTTAATATAGTAACTGTAGTGCCTCCCCCGTGGTTATATGTTGTATTTTGTATATTTGTTTACTTATGAAGGCAGTTCTGTACAAAAGAAAACCTTACACTAATTACAGAAATTAAACCTGACAAAAATTGTAATACAGGATAACGATTATGGATCACCAGGTTGCACATATCATTTACAATAATGGCTCCGTAGCTCCAGTGACGACTCACTTCGACTTTTTTTTAAGCGACATGAATTAAACATAGACAATCAACATTGGTGTGGGACGTTATGGGGAGAAATAATAAACTTTACAACAATTATTGACAACTGGCAAAATTGATGGGAAAAGCGCAAGTCTAAGACAAGGATAAAAATACTTAAATGATGTAGCTGCATGGTATAATCGGAACAAGAACAGATACAACCCAACGATTAACTCAGCGTAAACGAGAGGCAGTATTTGTAAGCTTTACATTTACAAGAACAGAGTCACGAGTGACAATGTGGTAGCCTATGGCAAGGAAGCAATAAGCACAGGGTAAACACTTACAAAAGGAAGATGCATCACAAAGGCACAGGACAGACCATGATAGTCTTACATGTAGCCGACTTCCAATGAACATATGGCACTGATGCTGGTATACAGACCCAACGGTCAGTTATCAATTCACAGATGGTGCCGTTGCTGGTATACAGACCCAACGGTCAGTTATCAATTCACAGATGGTGCCGTTGCTGGTATACAGACCCAACGGTCAGTTATCAATTCACAGATGGCACAGTTGCTGGTATACAGACCCAACGGTCAGTTATCAATTCACATATGGTGCCGTTGCTGGTATACAGACCCAAAGGTCAGTTATCAATTCACTGATGGCGCCGTTGCTGGTATACAGACCCAACGGTCAGTTATCAATTCACAGATGGCGCTGATAACAGATAACGGTCAGTTATCAAGAGATAAAAGATATTCGTTGCGGCAGTGTAAGTCTTTACAAAGGACAACACAAACACCACAACCCCTTAAGAACGCACATATAAGACGTCCCGTCCCGTAACAGGCAGCACCTGTAGGCCTGTGAAGTGTTAGCACCGTCACATGTTGTAGGCCTCAGTACCCGACGGCCAGTCTTTCCCTCCCACAGCGAACGACGAGAGCTGGCTTAGAACCCCCCAGCCGACCGTGCTCATGCCACTGTCAGCGCTACGACCTTACCGTGACATGAACGGGCCCGCCACGTTTTTGACATGGAAATAATTAATTTTAAAAACAAGTTAGTTGCATATCCTTTACAACCCCAGCATTGTTTGGCTGCTTGTGATTTCTTCGCAAGGTTACATTCAGTAGTTTGCCACTGCTTTCTGAGCGACCGGCATTCATAACTTTCAAAAATTTAAAACAATGTTTTCCAGTAGTGAATTTGAATAACGAAGACAAACAATAGATTGCACGATTTATTGCCTGACATATTTCGCTACATCTCGTCAGGTGCATACTGCAGAATTCACACAACATAAAGTAACATAACTAGGTAAATCCTTCAAGCTGAAATATACACATGTTCGCACAGTAATGTCAATTGTCTACCATGGTAATTTTAAACTGACTAACATGTCTTTCTGTTTGCACAAAACTGGCCTATGCAGATGAATAATTATGGCTTCTGCGAACTTTAACAAGCGACTATCTTGTATGTACCTGAAACTCTCCGCTTCATCAATTCCTAGGCATGTGTTGGAAAGCGGCCATGTGATTGATAGAGACGGTGCCTTTTGCGTGTACACAAAATAGTCGCTTGTTTGTGTCTTAGTTATTCAAATTCATACCTTTGTATGGAAACCAACGCAAGGCGGTCCACTCCAAAACGCCCGTAGCTGTTTCGAACGCGGTATGCGGGATTACGAATTGCATCCGTAACCCCTTCGCCACAGAGCTGGTGGAATTAATACATACACTAACTATACTGTATAGTATACAGACGATTCTAGAACACACAGAAAATCACGGTTGTAATAAATAAGAAAGTAGTAACGAAAGGCGGCATGTTGGTGAACAACCATACGGCTGGAGCATTACAAGATTCCAGACAGGTCAGCATGGCCGAATGAATAAGAACGCGTGTTCTTAAACATCCGATGTGCTGATGCCGAGATAAGGTGTTCAAAGCTGGATTAGAATGTTTACCTGTCGTCCTTGACTTGGAGACGTAAATTACAAGCACCTCTGAAGTCGGAGTGGGTTCGCCTGATGGTGAGGGACACTGTTAATAGGGAAAGCAAATCCACACGCAAAAACTTACAATCCAGTCTCAAATTTACACAATTAACAATCAACTTACAATCCAGTCACAAATCGAAATGATGGCAAGTTGGAAGCACCAACACTCAGTGAAGTCTAACCGTCACAGTATTTCAAGGGGCAATTTAAATATTTGGCGGTGCCTATAACCAACCTATGCATACCCTCTCCTCTAAATATGTCTCGCATCACAAGAACCGTGTATAAAATCCTGCCTTCTTCAAACAGCAAGCAGTTTGACTGACTGTTGAACAGTACATGACCACTCAGCGAGAGCAATGTCCCGCCAAACAAAGGGATACTTCCCAAGTCCCGTCACAAGTGATTGGGGTATTGTATGCACACATTCCAAGCAGCAACTCTACACACTCCTACCTGGCGACACAAGGCGCGTTTGTGGCCTCCAACACTGCGTGCGACTACTTTCATTGAAGCAAGACACCCAAGATGCCTCAAAGGAATGACAAATTAATCTGTCTGGCTCTGGGATTTTATTGCGTAAATGTTACTGGCGCAAGTGGTTTCCAAACCTAGATTTGCAAATAACGGCATAATGGGTATGAGACTAAATGAAGCTGAGGTCAATGACAAGTTGAGTGTGCCAGCCCACAACTACACACACCAGTTGGGGCCCGGCGGCCGTTAGCTAGCCCCTCCCTCCCCCCTCCCCAGGGACGCACGTTTACATTCCACGGTTATTGAAAGCTAAGACACGTACTGCATGAATTAGCTAGCCGGGGTAAACATGAAAGGGAATGACACATGAAAGGGGAGGATTCAAAACAACCTGTTCCTTACTGAACTGCTTCTTCGTTCCTATTTAAAGGGAATATGCGTCATAACTTTGTGAATGTAAACACAGAAGCCGTACAGCATTTTTTTTAAAAATGTTGCATATCCCTTACAGGACGTTGCAGTCAACACCAGCATTTTTCAGCAGCTGTTGATGTACTAGGCAGGTTTTAGCGTTCAGTAGTTTTCCACTGCTTTCTGAACGACCGGCTCACATACCCCCAGTAAGTTACCTGCGCGGCGCGAACCGCTGCCAATTCTCGCAGCTGCTGTTTTCCCCACGTGGATATACGGAATTACGAAAATGTCGTTAACTTCTTGGCCAGGGAGCCCGGCCGTACACAATATGTTGCACGATTTATTGCCTGGCATATTTCGCTGCATCTCGTCAGGTGCATGCTGCGGAGTTATATATCATCTGAAGTGAATATATGAATCGTATCGTGGCTGTAATACATAGCACACAATGTTCAAATGTGAAGTAAGGTTGTACCCGCGGTAATCGATGGTCTTCCTGGCCTAGGTGTTAACGTCTTTCTCTGTAATCCCGATCATTTCTCGTGAGTAACGTAACCTGCGCGAGAATCGGTAGCGATTCTCGCCACGTTGGTAAGTTACGGAGTATGTGAGCCGGTCGCTCAGAAAGCAATGGCAAACTACTGAGCGTAATCTTGCCTAGTACATCAACAGCAGCTGAAAAATGCTGATGACTGCAACGTCATGTAAGGGATATGCAACAAAAATCGTAGGAGATGATGATGCCTGCAGTAGGACATCGTAATAACATCTAAAACATCTAACATGTTGTGATCGCTGGGGATGACCACAAATACACATTCATATACTCGGCTTCACATTACCCTGGAGTTGTGTTGATTAGTGCACTCGTCTATCGGCACAGTGGTCCCCCATATTCAAGACCTCCTCGAGATGGGGTTTTTACCTAACCACTTGGCTCAGGAGGGGGCCATGGTAGCGCAGTCGGTCTTTTTTTATGTTGCATATCCCTTGCAGGACGTTGCAGTCAACACCAGCATTTTTCGGCTGCTGTTGATGTACTAGACAAGATTACGCTCAATAGTTTGCCATTTATTTCTGAGCGACCGGCTCACATACCCCGTAAGTTACCAACGCGGCGAGAACCGCTATCGATTCTCGCGCAGGTTACGTTCCTCACGTACCCAGTCTACTCAATGGTTATGTGTTTGAGTATCCATCAAGACGGATTTTTAAAACAAATTAACCTGGACGGACTTCCAGGGCGACCCAGCCTAACACAGACACCAGGAAGTGTCATGGGAAGTCAAGGTGGCCGATACGACACTGATCACATCAACACGACATTGATCACGTCAACACGACATTGATCACGTCAACACGACATTGATCACGTCAACACGACACTGATCACATCAATACGACACTGATCACATCAACACGACACTGATCACATCAATACGACACTGATCACATCAACACGACACTGATCACATCAATACGACACTGATCAGACCCTCCATCGGGTGCCGAGGTCTACAACATATGGGGCTAACACCATTTACTCAATACACATCCAGGCTTCTAAAAGTTGTTCACTGACTTGTGCGGCCCCTGAGGGTCGACCCAGACTGACACACCGGGTAGCAAAACATATGGAGGTCAGGAGCAGCATGACACCGACACGTCACTAATGCAGTGCCTGGTCAAGATCATATGGGTCTAGCATCAAATACATTGCAGACCTGATAAGGCAAACTCACACGGGACCCTAGAAATAGTTCTTCTTATCAGAAATTCATCTTATAAGAGCTTAAGCATATAGTACTGCATTTACGATGTACAATACAATATTGTTCTTCACAACATAAATTCGTCACATCCGAGATCGCCTTAAGCGGACTGCACCGTACCTGCAATGGGTCCCACTGCGCATTGGGTTGAAGTTTGCTGACAAAGAAAAACCTAAAGCCTGTGGAGGGAAAGCACATGACCAACAGAGTCCCGATTCCACCCAGTCTGGATTCCACCCAGTCTGCGTGTGTTGTGCTGAATCACGACCCATTGTTAGATCGGACGAAATGACGTCAAATAGAGTTGGTGAGAAAACCTCGAACCAACATTTACGAGAAACTAGGGAAATGGCGGGAGAAGGAGAAAAACGTCACAGAAGTAGTCAACAACAATAAAGAAAGAGATGGACCTTGGGGCTTGACAGCTAGGAGGCAGCACGATTCTATTCACAGAAGCAAGATGAGTTATAAACTGGCAGGACATCGCACTGATGGTTGATAAATATTGCATGAAGGAGCGAGAGTCTTAAGGCATGACTACTATGAGCTGGAAAATGATGGACAGATGTAAATGTACCGAATGGGACTTAGAAAATCATGGCAAGGTGACTGGTAAGGACAGTAGCCAACTAGAGGTACCCAGGACAGTATATCTGTAGTTAGGGGATAAGTCTGTTGTGCACTATTCTTATATATTATGTCAATACTGGCCCGCCTGGCTGTACAGGCACAGTATTTATGAAAATTATTCATATTGATTATTATCATTATGAAGATGTCGGCACAAGCTTGAACACAGGCAATAAATCATTAAATGGAGCCTTGACTGAGATAACCACTGGCTTCGGGTTATTTATCGATGTTGGCACAGCGCTTCCAATAGTTCTGTTAAACGGTTATCCCTGGAACACTGAGCTCTTTTAATGAAGTTACTTGTTTACATTGTTACTAACCGTCTGGCACCTCATCCGTAGAAAACTTTAGTTGCAAAATCCAATCAACCATGAGCCCACAAAGGGCTGGGATCGAGTTGGTTGAGGGTCTGTACTCAGATGACCGGCGGCAGTAAAGGAGGACGCATGACGTGATTGCACACTCTGTTGCCTTCTTAGCTTGGAGAGGGAAAGGACAGGTCTTCAGCAGTCCTCAAGGACATGGCACCGTGGTAGCGGGTTATGAGAGAAGATAGTACTTCAACTTCTCTTAGATTAATATATGCAAGCCCTTGGGGGGGGGGGGGAAGAGAGAGAGGGGGGGGGAAGAGAGAGAGAGAGGGAGAGGGAGAGAGAGAGAGAGAGAGAAAGGGAGAGAGAGAGAGAGAGAGAGAGAGAGAGAGAGAGAGAGAGAGAGAGAGAGAGAGAGAATACGTATTTAACGCTAATGTATTGGAACAAGTCTGTTGTGCACTATTCTTATATATTATGTCAATACTGGCCCGCCTGGCTGTACAGGCACAGTATTTATGAAAATTATTCATATTGATTATTATCATTATGAAGATGTCGGCACAAGCTTGAACATCGTAAATTGTCATGGCAGGGCAGACCAGGCCCTAAGCCTTGGTTGGCGACTGGTCTAGGATCGAAGCTCCGACAGGCGGACAGTTAGAGCATTGCTTTGCTGATCCGGCAGCTTCTGCAGCTTGTCTTGTTCCAGATGTAGGGGTGTTACCTTTCCTCTGGAGTGAACTAGGCAGGCCGAGAGAGGGATCATGCTGCATGGGCAACACATGATCTCTATATTTTAGCCCAGGCTTTGTGCTATGGAGAGGCAATAACTCCATCCCTGGTCTTAACTGGACAAAATCACAAATACTGAAGTATTGGAAAGATCAGGTTGTGTGACAGTTTATTCCATGCTCAGTCTTCGTAGACTTAGATGGATAGGACATCTTAGGAGGATGGATGATGGTAGAATACCAAAGGATATCTTTTTTGGTGAATTACAGATGGGTAAGAGATCTCAGGGTCGGCCTCTACTACGATACAAAGATGTGTGTAAGCGGGACATGATTGATACAGGCATTGATAATGCACATTGGGAGCAAGTCGCCGCTGAACGTGTTGCATGGAGGGCAAATATCAAAAATGGAATAAAGTCAAAGGAGAAAATTATTGCAGAAAAGTCACACACCAAGCGTTTGAGACGTAAGATGGTGCATGATGGTGGAAATGACCACGTGTTCACATGCACCCACTGTGAACGGACATTTACAGCGCAAATTGGCCTTATCAGTCACACTCGCTACCGCCATAGTTAAAAGTTATTATGCCTTTTTAGAGCACATACTATCGTCTGTCAAGACGGCAAGGTGCCAATGAATGATTGGAACGTAGGAGTTGTAACTCATATTTTCCAGGGGATTCACAACCTAACACCCATCCTCACTATGCCACGATGACATGGAACCGCGGCCCTCCACGACCCAACAGTACATTCACGTATACAGTAGACACAATGAGCACCAGTGTCAGATATCAGACACGATAGATATGTCATAGAAATCAACACAGAAGAGCCGATTCACAGAACAGAATTAACCTTATAAATACGATGTAATGGACAAGAATAACACACATGAAATATCACGCAAGAGTAAGAAACAGTGTGTTTAAAATACGTACATTAACAATGAGCAGACACGCTGAAAAACATCTGATGGTTGTGGACATGTGGTTTCTGAGGAAAATGCAAAGAATACCATGGACAGACATAAAAACCAATGACCAAGTCCCACAAGAAACAGAGAAAACAGTGAACTGATTAGAGCACTGGTTCTCAACCTTTTTTGGCCCATGCACCCTTTCACCATATGTTCAGAACATCACCCCCCCCCCTTCATATTTCTTGGCTATAAATACCCCCCCCCCCTTTTTTTTTACACAGTATACACAAAAATGGAAGCTAAATTTAATAATCCATACTAGAAGAAGTCTAGATGTCTAAATGTTATTTGTGGGTCTACTTACATTATAAAACGAATTTCAAAGGGCGAGGAGTACAGAACCGTAAAGTATAGAGGGAAAACAATATCACGTAATCGGTTCTTCTATTAACGCGATCTTGAAATAATCTTAATTCCCCCCCCCCCCTGAAACTCTAAAATTTTTCCCTGGGGGAGGGGGGAATTCCCCACCGGTTCAGAACCACTGGATTAGAGAAATTAGACATAGACAGTCACAATTATTTGGTCAAGTTATGAGAAGAAATAAATTGGAGAACTTGATGACAACTGGCAAGATCGAGTGAAGGAGAGCAAGGGGAGGGAAGGTAGATACCAAGATGGCTTGACCACGTTGTATGGCCGAGACAAGAACACTGAACTGATCACGTCTCTGGTGCAAAGCATGACTGCCCACGCTCACCGGCATGGCACATGATAATGATGATGACAATAACAGATTTAGTGGACCAAACAAAAATGGAGGGCGGAAAATGGGAAGTAAGGGTGGGTCTCATTAATGAGTTAAAAGTCGTTAATATGGTAGCAGACATGCTGTATTATATATTAAACTAGCTGCCCGGCCCGGCTTCGCCCAGGCTCTGGCGGGGATCTATCTATCTATCTATGTATCTGTCTGTCTGACCCGGCCCGGTTTCGCCCAGCCCCTGGCGGGGAGCGTCTCATTAAATTCATATAAGTAGTCATTATACATTCAAATACATTCTCTAAGCGTACAGAGTATGCGTTCGGCCCCTGGGCCCTCGCAGCTAATTTATTGGTTGCAGCTGGAAAATTTCATTTACTGTTAGGATTATTTAGTTTTTTAAATGTTGACGTTTAATTTTTCAGTTATGGCCGAACACCAAATTTGATGTCTAATGTAGTGCTTTTTGATAAACAATATTTTTTGTTTTTCTGTCTGGTGCGTACACAAATAAATCCGCAGGTTTTCCAACGCGTGAGCAGGCCACATATAGCTGTCCATGTGTGAAGCACGGATTTTCCAAATTTAGTCCACACACTTGTAGCGATTGTCCCTGTGCTTTGTTGATCGTCATGGCAAATGCAAGTCGCACCAGAAACTGCAGGCGTTTGAATTCGAATGGCATGTCTGTTGGAATCATTGGGATGCGAGGCAACAGTACATCAAAGGATAGACTTCTTTTTTTAGAAAAAAAAAAAAAAACAACAACAACCTGCATTTTAACAGGCGTGCTGCGTGTAAGGTATGCATAAGATATGCACACCCACAACATTGAATGAAAAATCTGATGTTGACACACACGCGGCCAACTTTTTTTTAAAAACAAAAACAAAATCAAGAATATACCCATTTAATTGTGTACTGACCTTCTCTCTGCCAAGCGAACGGAAAAAACAAATGCTTCGATTACTTCAAAAGTTCCACTCCGGAAAAAGTACAGAAATAAAATTCTAACGTATCTAATCTAAAAATAAATCCATTATTTTTAATGAACACTGGTTTAAAAAACATAAAAAGATGTGTTAGAAAATTTTCACTATTTAAATAGATGCATTACTTTTATAAAAATTATGAAAATGCCTTAAAGATTATATCATTATTTATTATAACTCATATGCCTGTAAATAACTATAGACAGAAAGTTTATAAATCTCTGAAAACAATGCAACAATCTATACATAAAATAATAGTGATGTTATTAAAAGTTATGACCCTTGAAATAACTTTTCTTATGTTAAGTCCCCTTGATGGAAACGATAAATATTAGCTGCCCGGCCCGGCTTCGCCCAGGCTCTGGCGGGGATCTATCTATCTATCTATCTATGCATCTATCTATGTATCTATCTATCTATGTATGTTCTGCCCGTTCTCGTTAAAAATATAGATAGATAGAAGAATAGATAGAAAATATGATTGGAAGAGATCTATCTAAAGTAAACTTGGCTCCCATTCCCGACTATCTGTCTGTCTGTCAATCTGTCTGTCTGACCTGGCCCGGCTGCACCTCATTTAATTCATATAGATTTCTATAGCCAGGGGACTTAACTTAAGATATAACAATGCTACTAAAAGTTATATCCCTTTTTGTCATATATTTTTATATTTTCTTATGTTCAGTCATGTAATTACAACATTAAATTTTAGGAAGGTAATAGCTGATAGCTGATAGATAAAACTATCACAGTTGGTTGCACTGGAATGAAAGGAAAACGTGTAGAAAATTTCATCTCAATCGGTTGGACCGTTCGCGAACGCATAAAGGACGGACATACATACATACATACATACAGCGAATTTTATATATATAGATTAAAGGGAAGCATAAAGGAAAACTACTGTATATAAGCGGATGGCAGATCACAACGTAATGCAAGGGTCATGCAACATTTTTTTTAAATTCTGGGCAATCACCAGCTAATGAATGCTTGCAGTTGACTTGTAATTCTTTCAGTGTTTTGCGTGTTTCAGATCAATATTCAAGTATTGTTTTAACACTGCAGTTAGATATTCAGTTTGAAGCTACGTTAAATTTATATTGTTTCACAAATTTCCTAGTGTTATCAAAGCTCATCTAGCCACTTGTATTCTTATTTTAATATGTCTATAAGGCCCCCCCCCCCCCTTTCCCCCATCTTTGTCTACATTACTTCTTAAATTGGTGTTTGATTCCGTCTCCTGAGGTGAGGCCTCACCGAGGGAGATTGAGATGCTTGCTTGGTTTCATCTCATTATCTTACCCCTATGATATTTTAAGCCTAATTTTTGAGTCTTCCCATTAAGTGATAAACTTTGCTAAGTATATTCCCACAGGCTCACCATGTGGTTCCTTAGTTTTCTCAGGATGGCTATTTTCCTTCTGGCTTTTGCTACTGCCTTGTTGATGTGCTTTCTCCATGTCAGCCTGCTATCAAATGTTACTCCCCCCTCTGCCGTGCGTCCACCTTGACGAGGTAGAGGGGCTTGCGATTTCCAATGACCCCAAGAGCTATGCCGATGGTAGCACAGCTACTGGTAGGGTCACCCATGTCGGACAGGTCAAGGGAGAGGGACCAGACGAAGAGACGTACAAACCTGCTGCCTTGTAGGTAGACTGGGGACAGTCAAAGGCTAGGGAAAGCATCCTGAACAAATGCTTGTCGAAATCGATGTACTGAGCCACAGGCTTGACAAAGAAGTGCAACGTAACTTTATCATTTCATGATGCCACAGATGAAAATTAATCGTTATGGTGCTAATCCCGTGAAGTCCCATCAGGCGGTGATAGTGCCGGGCCCCCTGCCTCGAGGGGGTCCACCCATGACTACTGGTGGTCACCTTCCCCTGTGCTGTGGAGTCAAGGCACAGAGGAGTAGGTTAAGAGCTATTGACCAAACACCCCGGACTCTCAACATACTACAATGGAATGCCGAAGGAGTTTATAACAAGAAAGCCTCCCTACCACAGCGTCTTCATAAAGATAGAATAGATGTGGCATGCATTCAAGAGACACACCTCAACGCCAATCGCACATTTTCAGTCGAGGGATATCAGGCCACACGTTTCGACCGCGAAGGACACAAAGGAGGAGTTGTAATACTTACACGAAATACAATACCTTGCAGCGAAGTATCTGTGATCTCTGACAACCAAACGGAAATTATAGGTGTTGATATAATGATAAAGGACGTGAAAATAAGAATCTACAATCTGTATAGCCCGGCAGATAAGGATCTTACACTCTCAAACATAAAAATAACTGACACAAATTGCATTGTTGTCGGAGAGTTTAATAGCCGCTCAGAAAGATGGGGATACCCAGATACTGACAAAAGAGGAGATGAAGTGGAGGACTGGGAAATAGACTCAAATCTCCATCTACTCAACAAAGCAGATGACACACCGAGCTTCTACTCCAGAAGATGGATTACCACTTCTACTCCAGACTTAGCTTTCTGCACAGGAGACATCCTCCACAAAATCGATCGCCATGTGCTTGACCAATTAGCAGGTAGTGACCACAGACCAATCAAGCTTGTAATAAATATGGAGTATGTTCCACAGGAGCAAAAGCCTTTGCCCCGCTGGAATTACAAACGAGCAGATTGGGACAGATTTTCCATACTAACAGACAAATATTGTGAAAACATAAATACACGATATGGCAACATGAAGCAAATGGTGGAAAGTCTAAACAGAGCAATAATACAGGCGGCCACTGAGTCTATTCCAAGAGGAGCGAGGAAAGATTACAAACCATACTGGACTGAGGAACTACAAATTTTGGAGGACAAAGTTGAAGATGCTAGGAAGACCGCAGAGAGAGAACAAACAACTGAAGCGAACATCTCTCTCAAAGCCATCTCAGCAAAATATAAAAGAACAGTAAATCAAACAACAAGAGATTGTTGGAGGAAAAAAACAGAAAACCTGAATTTTGACAGGGATGGAAACAAACTATGGAAACTAGTGAAAGCCATGAACAATGAAGGACCTAGAAACAAACAAATAACAATTAAACAAGGAAATGCCTTGCTTACAGGAAAAAAGGCTGCAAATGCACTAATGGAACACTATGCCAGTGCAAACCACATTGATATTACAGCCAAACAGAAGAAAGCAATCAAAGATAAACAGATACATCATAGATATACAGAGACAGCAGCAGAATATATGATGGCAAATCTAACAATGGAAGAAATGGAACAGGCAATGAATACCCTAAAAAAGAAGACATCACCAGGAAAGGATGGAATCACAAATGAAATGCTAATAGGACTAGGCACTAAGGCAAAAAAGAAACTACTAGCAGTCCTAAATTACAGCTGGAAGAGGGGAATAGTCCCACAGGCATGGAAGGAAGCTATACTAATACCAGTCCCAAAGAAAGGAAAAGACCTGGAAGAACCAAATGGCTATCGACCTATCAGTCTTCTTAGCTGTGTAGGAAAATTAATGGAACGCATTATCAATGGCAGGCTAACATGGCATCTGGAAGAAAACCAACTCTTAACACCTCGCCAAGCAGGATTCAGAAAGTACAGATCCACTGAAGATCAAATAACCTATATAGCTCAGGAAATAGAGGATGCCTTCCAAGAGAAAAAGCACACACTAGCGGTCTGGATAGATTTAGAAAAAGCATTTGATAAAGTATGGAAGGAAGGACTGAAAGTAAAACTGCAAAAAATGCATGTTTGTGGGAAAATGTACAAATGGATCAGCCACTACCTTGAGAACAGAACTGCCAGGACAAAAGTACAAGGACAAACCAGCAAAATGATGCTGTTGGAGCAAGGTGTCCCCCAAGGAGGAGTTCTTTCACCAACATTATTCCTAGCATATATAAATGACATCACGGAAAATTTTCCAGCCAGAGTACACACATCATCCTTTGCAGATGACCTAGCCATATGGACATCTGAAGAATATATTAGTACAGCTAACAGCAGAATACAGCAAGCCCTATTAGCGCTAGAGGACTGGTCAAAATCATGGCTAGTGAAGATAAGTTAGGAGAAAACAACATGCACAGTATTCTCCCTCTCAACTAAATCTCAGCAACCTAAGCTGGTATTGAATGGAAAAATATTGCGCCATGAAGAAAATCCAAACTATCTAGGAGTCACCTTTGATCGTCGCCTGACATGGAAGACATAGGTTGAGAAAAATCGAACAAGAGCAAGGCAAAGAATGGCAATCATGAAAAAGCTTGCTGGTACAACGTGGGGAGCAGATGAGAAAGTTCTCAAGAAGTTATATACTGGACGGGTGAGGCCAGTACTGGAATATGGCATTGCAGCTTGGGCAACAGCAGCTAAGTCAAACTTTAACAAAATAAGCAGAGTCCAAAATCAAGGAATGCGAATCATAACTGGAAGCCTGAAGACAACGCCTATTAATGAACTAGAAAAGATAACTTGTTTACAACCAATGCAGGATAGAAGAGATAGCAGAGCCCAGCAACAAGCTGAAAAATTTAGAAGATTGACAGACCACCCTATGTATAAAAGGTTTAGTGGTTTTGGAAAGGGAAGACTGAAGCGTAGCAACTTTGTAGAAACTGCAAAACGAAAGATTAGGGCAGATCCCATACTTAACATATCAACAGTCAAACCCATTTACAATGCAGACAAGTTCCCAGCTTGGAGACAGCAGCTACTGCCTGAGATGATAGAAAACATTCCTGGTATTGAGAAAAAGAACACTCAGCATGAAACCGAAAGAAGAGAAATAACCCTAACCTATATAAAAGAACATTACCCAAGCAGCAATTGGACCCATGCATATACAGATGGATCAGCCAAAAATTCAGTAGAGAATGGAGGAGGAGGAATTCTCCTAAATTTAAAAAATGGAGTGAAAAAAACACATTCAGTGGCAACTGGAAAGTTTTCAAGTAACTTCAAAGCGGAGGTAGAGGCTCTGAAAACTGCAGCAGAAATGCTCTTGATGGAGGAAAATAAAGAGACACAAATAGCTATCTTTACAGATGCAAAGTCAGCTGTCTCACTACTGAAGAGCAATAACAGCACAGAAATAGCTGACCTAAGAGCAGCACTCCATGGTCTATGCCAGAAATCCAAAAAAGTTGTAATACAGTGGATCCCATCACATTGCAGTATACCTGGAAATGAAGAGGCTGACAGACTGGCAAAAGAGGGCGGACGACTACCACAGCCTGACATAGACATAACCTATAATGAGGCAAAGAGGTTGATAAAAAGCACTTATAGAACCAAATGGGAATCAGAGCATCCAGGCCACCAGAAGGATGATGCATATTACAAACTCGACCGAAGAGAACAAGTAGCAATCTTCAGACTCCGCACAGGACACAACAGGTTGAAATACCACTTGTTCAACAAACTAAAGATAGGAGACACAGATGAATGTAATTGTGGAACTGGTAAAATGACAGCTAAACATTTGCTGTAAGAGTGCCCAATATATGCAGAACAGAGAAAGATATTTTGGCCCACACCTGCTTCATTCGAGGACAAGCTCTATGGAGATATCAACAAGCTCAAGTCGACTGCAGCTTACTTTAACTGTATTCAGGTTGACATTTAAATGTACATGAAGAAGTATTTAGACTGCCACACTTCATACCACAGGCATGTCGGTTACACAAGCCTCCCAGAGGCATGAAATGGAATATTGCTTGGATAGCAAATCCATTACGTGGAAAGTCCGAATCGAAAGCTCACTGTGTGGGCTTCAAAAAAGGTGGAAAAAGTGTCCTAGTGGCACAAAATGGAATATTGCTTGGATAGCAAATCCATTATGTGGAAAGTCCGAATCGAAAGCTCACTGTGTGGATGTCATCTGCAAACTGCATTCTTCTGGCTTCTGGAAGAACAGCCTATGGTGAACGGAAGGCCCAATATACGGAAGTGAGGCTAAACAGCCATGTGCAGGACGTGACGATTCCTTGGGTGAGCCCAGTACCAGAGCGGTGTGTGATGGCTCTGCAATTATGGAAGCCTCCTTGGATGGCGGGGAATGCCCATGGTCTGCCCCTGCCTTCCCTTGAGGGCCGACCAGGATGCCTTTGGCTGTTCTATGTGGGCCAGCTGGGATGGGAGATAACACCACAACAGTGAGTCTAACGTCCTAAGAAACCCCCGGGAAGGTTAACCCGGTCAACAAATGCCCGCAGAAGTCGGATGTGTCGGCCTAACGGCGCAAGAATGCAGCTCTGCTGTAAACAGGCACAACGCAATCACGTCCGAAAAAAAACTCCGGATGAACGAAGAAGAAGAAGAAGAAATGTTACTCCAAGGTATGTTGGTTCTTTATCTTCTCTAAGGGGTATTCCATTTATCTGGATGATCCCTGCCTTTTGTTTTGGAGAGAGGGTAAATGGAGAGGTGCTGCACTTGTCAGTGTTTATGCTGACACACCATCTATTTGCCCATGCAACAAATGCATCTACAGCTCTTTGTAGCGATCTGGTGGCCACTGATGCATGTTCATTTGTGCTCCATAGAACTAGGTTACCAGCGTACATTGTCGCTTTAATTCCATGTGGTAGATTAGCAACGAGATCATTGGTAATTCCATGTGGTAGATTAGCAACGAGATCATTGATGAAGATTAGAAAAAGTGAGGAACAAGACTCCGTCCTGGGGAACACCGTGACGCAGTAGTACTTTCTTGCTCTTGAGTCCGTCTATCTGTACTCGGGTTCTTCTGTTGTGCAAGTATGCTTTCACCCATTTGTACATTCTTCCATTCACTTTATAATTTCTCAATTTCTTCATCAGACCTTCTTTCCAGACTTTGTCAAAGGCTTTCTTCAGAAGTATCCATGCAGCAAGCACCAGCTTCTTCTCTTGGAATGCATCCTCAATTTCTTGAGAGAGGTAGGTTGTCTGATCTTCTGTAGAGTAGCACTGCCTAAAGCCAGGTTGCTGTGGCACAAGGATGTTTTCACTTTCAATGTACTATTGCAGTCTGTGATTGATGATGCGCTCCACTGTTTTGCAGAGATAGCTGTGAGGCTAATTGGTCTGTAGCTGGAGGCAATGGAACTATCTTTCCTTGATTTTAGGAGGGTATCATGATTGCTTCTCTCCAGGCTTGTGGAACACTGCCTAAGTCCAGCTGTTGTTGAAGATCTGCAATAGCTTTGCTTTGGCCTCTGTTCCTGATCATTTCATTGGAGATATCATCAGCCCCTGGTGACTTTCTCATTTTCAGTTTTGATATGGCTAGCTCCAGTACGCTGATTGTGATAGGTGCCTCCTGAACCTCATGTACTGTTTCATTCTGCCCTGTATGTTGCCATTTCTCCCGAATCTCTTGTTTCTCTGGACTAATTTTGATATTGTTATTTGTGTGAATGAGTCTGCAAAATGGTCAGCTGCTTGCTTTGCTGTTAAGATGTTTCCATCTTTATGTAGTGCAATTTTTGAGATTCTGCCTGTACTTTCATCGTTAAGTTGTTTTATTAGCTTCCACAACTTCAAAGTTCAGTGACTGTTTTCTTCTGCCAGCTTTTCTGTCTAGCCTGCAGCTTGGCCCGTTGAAATTTGGCTTTTGTATGCTGGTATTTATTGTGGTGCTCTTGGCTGGGTTTGGCCTCTGCTTGCTTTCTACACAACACATCATTATGCAACAGTTCCAGTTCACTACTCCAGTAGGGTTTATAATATTTACGGGCTCCGCTTGGTACTGTTTCTCGTGCTGCTTGTAGTATGCATTTCCCAAACTCTTCAACTACTTTACTTATGTCTTTCTCAGTATTCAGGTTTCTAACCGGTATGTTGGTGCAATGATTGTACATTGCCCAGTCTGCTTTCTTGTAGTTCCACCTCGAGAGGGTGCTGCTTTCACTTTCAAGCTCATTTTCTAAAGTTAGAAAGACTGGCCGGTGGTCACTGCCACCAAGGTGTTTCTCAACAAATCGTGTAATGTTCCACTTCAGGTCTGGTGAATGAAAAGCCAGGTCAGGTGTAGTTGTAGTGTGCCATGTTAATCAAGATGAATCTATTCTCATCCTGCCAGTCTTCTAGTCTCTCTCCTCTCTGGTCCATGTGATCATAGCCCTAGTTCTGTGAGTGGCTATTGAAATCGCTACATACAATCATTTTTTCTTTTAATGGTAGTGTGTCCAGTGCCTGTGGGCGTCACTTGGACAGTAGTAATTAATCAGATGAAGGTCTGTATTGCCTGTTTTAAGTTTAAGTGTCTTCCATGTAAACTTCAATTTGGGAAGCAGTGATGTTATTTTTTACAAGGGTTACTATTCCACCCTTTTGCCTGTCCTTTCGGTCAGATCGGTAATACTGGTAGCCTGATTTTGAAGGCTATATTTTCGTAGAGGTGAGTTTCTTGAAAGCAACATTGTGAACATATTAGGAAGAGCTTGGGGGAAACAGATGTGGTCTGTGATGTGTATGTACAAGGGGGCTTCAAATGAAAACCTTAAATGTCTTTTTTGTTGTGTGAATATATTCTGAAAAAGTAAAGAACAAATGTATAATTTTTTGATGTAGTCACCACTGTGTTCAATGCAAGCCCTCCAGCGCTGATAAAGTGCATGTATTCCTGTAGAAACAAATTCTCTTGGTGACATTGTGTAACCACTCATGCACCACCTGTTGTACATCTTCATCAGAATGAAAAGTTTTGAAACTTCCTACTCCACTCATACAATTGTTGGACTGACAGGCATGCATCACCATACTGGACCTTCATTTGCTGATGAATTTCTACAGGTTTCACCACTTCACTGATAAAATAAAATGGAAAACAGAATGCTGCTCCTCTTTGGTGCAAGTCAAAAGAGGGGTGGCCATATTTAAAGTCTTTATGACATCACCATGTTCGTCTGCACTGTGATATCACATGATTAACACTGTTGACATCCTTAACCCTTAACAACAGTATTGACAGGTTACAAGACAATGGCATGGTTATTGTAATTTCTATCACAATTTTAAGGTTTTGATTTGAAGCCCCCTCATATTGCAAATAGCTTGGATTGCCAGAGTATCTCACAAATGCCTGGAAAAGGCTAATGAAAGTAGAAGAGGCTAATGAAAGTAGAAGAGGCTAATGAAAGAACATTAAATGCACATTACAAAGATAGATAATTGTCTCTGGTCATGTAATGAGCAGAGAGTTACTGATAAAGATCCAGTACGTTCACCCTAACAAATGCTATCAAGTAAAGTGGAGAGAAAACAAAGATTAACACTTGTAAACAATACAGCTGCATGTGTCTTGAAATGTTTTAATTTCCAATTTGTTTAGTTTTTACACAGCAGCAATTTTACACTCTTTTTACCTCCACAAACTTTTACAACTACAACACAACAGGAAGGAAAAAGGTGGAGAAAATAATATTTTGTAACGTGAGAAAAGTATTTAAGAAATGAAAACAAATAATAACCAGTAACACTTACCACAGGCAACTTTTCATCACATATAACTACATAATTCCAGCAGTGATGCAGCCACTAAAACAGAAAATGCCACCAGTCATGTAGCCACTAAAACAGAAAACAAAAACCCCTATAAGTGTTATGGGGAAAACACATATTTTACAAATATAAAATGTGCATTAAATGGACTCTCCTAATACTTGGACATACCGCTTACATTGTATGATACTCCAAGATTTCTTTTTATGTCATTCCAATTATTCCTTTTTATTCATTCCATTGATTCCTTTTACACCACTTCATTTATTCCTTTTATGTCACTCCACACATTCATTTTTATGTCATTCCACTCATTTATTTGTATGTCATTCCACACATCCCCTTTTAAGGCATTCCAATCATATCTTTCTATACCATTGCAATGATTCCTTTTTATGTCATGCCATTGATTCTCTGTATATCATTCCATCGATTCCTATTTATGTTACTCTAATGATTCCTTTAATGTCATTCCACCGATTTCTTTTATGTCATTCCTGTGATTGGTTATGTTGTTGTTTTGATGATAGTGGTTCTTGTTATGTTCTTGTAAAACTGATCTCTAAATTATTTCTTGTTAGATTTTTATTTATTGCACTGTCACATCTTGTTCTCCTTTAACATCTCTCAATGTGTATACCAGGAACTGGAAAAACAGAATGTAACTTGAAACATCTTGGCTAACATACGCAACCACATGTATAGAAAATTCAAGATTGGTGACTCAGCCATGTGCACATGTGGTTTGCCGACGCAGACAGCAGAGCACATACTCCAGGACTGCCCAAACTACAACATATCCAGGCAAACCTTCTGGCCTACAGAGACAACAGTGGAAGATACTCTATGGACCACAAAGTGAACTAAAAAAGACTTACATTCATACAAGAGACAACATTGCAGTTATAGACATATTTCATGAGAACGAAAGAAGAAGAACATACGAGGGGGTTTCAAATCAAAACCTTAAAAGTGTCATAGAAATAACAATTACGCCATTGTCTTGTAACATGTCAATATTGTTCTTAAGAATATCAAGAGTGTTCAGCATGTGACATCTCGGTGCAGAAGAACACAGTGATGTCATAAGGACAGTTTAAAGATGGCCGCTCCACTTTTGACATGCACCAAAGAAGAGCAGATTTCTGTTATGTTTTCTGATCAGTGAAGGGGTGAAATCTATAGAAATTTATTGACGAATGAAGGTTTGTATGATACATGCATGTCAGTCCAGCAAGTGTATGAGTGCAGAAACTTTTAGCTCCGATGAAGAGGTACAGCAGGTGGTGCATGAGTGGTTACATATACGGCCAAGAGAATTGTGTTCTACAGGAATCCAAGCACTTTATCATCGCTGGAGGACTTGCATTGAACGCAAGGGTGACTATATAAAAAACTGATACATCTGTTCTTAACGTTTTCAGAATAAATCCACATAAAAAAAAAAAAAAAACTTGAGGTCTTCATTTGAAGCCCCCTCATATACATAAGAAGAGCAAAGTAACAGAACCCTCTACACGGTGCTGGCCTCATATTCTTAGAACAGTCAGCACCTGGAGGGTGGTATGGTCAATATCACACCACCTGCCTTTACTTCCCAGAACATTTTCTGTTATCCGTGTTTAAGGCTGGGCCGACCTGACTGTCCAGGTCAATGAAAATCCTGCCTTGAAGAGGATTTGAACACATGACTGCCAGGTAGGCACTCATGTAATTGCCACTGTAATAGCATGGCTCCCTTACTTAGACATAATTGCTGGTAACATATAATCACCACTGGTACCCTGCCGTCCTGCCAGATGATAGTTTGTCACACCCTGCTCCAAAAAAGGCATAGTAACTACAACCCATGGCAGGGACCAGGGATGGAGCTACACCTCTCAATAACACAAAGCCTGGGCTGAATTGTTGAGATCATGTGTAGCCCATGCAGCATGATCCCTTTCTTCACCCGCCCAGTTTATTCCAGAGGAAAGGTAACACTAATATGTCTGGAATAAGACAAGCTGCAGGATCCGTAAAGCAACGCTCTAACTGTTCACATGTCGGAGCTTTGATTCTAGACCAGTTGCCAACCAAGACTTAGTGCTTGGTCTGCCCTGCCATGACATGTGGTCTTCAGGTTGTATTTCCTCAAACTAGGATAAGATTTGTACCCTCTAAATTGCACTCCACCTGAAGCCATTTTGGCACAATGTAGGGTGTGGGTTTTGGTGCCACCAAGTCGCATCACAGTACCACCAAGTCACGTCTCACAGTGCCACCAAGTCACATCTCACAGTGCCACCAAGTCACATCTCACAGTGCCACCAAGTAAACACAGACAACTTTGTACATCTTCAACATTTCTATACTTTCCCAAATGTCTGTAACAATTCCCATGAGCTTGATACTGTTGTTGGTGTGTGATGAGCTAGATTCTCATACATTCTACACCACACCATACTGAGGTGGCATGGCCTGTTTTCTTCCTAATAATTGCCTTTACACATCTCAGAACAAGTGGTGTGGCCTGTTTTTATCCTAATTGCCTTTCACATCTCAGAACAAGTGGTGTGGCCTGTTTTTATCCTAATTGCCTTTCACATCTCAGAACAAGTGGTGTGGCCTGTTTTTATCCTAAATGCCTTTGCAGGGCTCAGAACAAGTGGCATGGCCTGTTTTTATCCTAATTGCCTTTACAAATCTCAGAACAAGTATTGCAGCCTGTTTTCTTCATAATTGCCTTTACACATCTCAGAACAAGTGGTGTGGCCTGTTTTTATCCTAATTGCCTTTACACATCTCAGAACAAGTGGTGTGGCCTGTTTTTATCCTAATTGCCTTTAAACATCTCAGAACAAGTGGTGTGGCTTGTTTTTATCATAATTGCCTTTATACTTCTCAGAACAAGTGGTGTGGCGTTTTCTTCCTAATTGCCTTTACAAATCTCAGAACAAGTGGTGTGGCCTGTTGTTTTCATAACTGCCTTTACAGAACAATTTGAAATTTGTCAGCACCAAGTTTAATGAGAGTCGCACAGGTCAAAAATATAATACTTCCACTACTGGAAATTGAATTTGGACCATTGGATACACAACTGCACTAATCACAATGCTGTCATGGGCCCTGTGTGCAAATGTGTGTAAAATAAAAGTACAGTTCTATAAATCACAATGTTGAAAGTGGGGAACATAAGATGAATATCATGCTTGTCTGAAAGATATGAATTAGGAGGGCATGGACAGAGCTGCATGAGATGTATAACGGTAGGAGGGCATAGACAGAGCTGCATGAAATCTATAAGGGTAGAAGGGCATGGACAGATCTGCATGAGATGTATAAGGGTAGGAGGGCATGGACAGAGCTGCATGAGATGTATAAGGGTAGGAGGGCATGGACAGAGCTGCATGAGATGTATAAAGGTAGGAGGGCATGGACAGAGCTGGTTAACTGTCTATGACCCAGTGAGGTATATGGGGCAGAAGAAAACGCAGCAGCATGCTACAGATGTATTCCCGATGATGTAAAAGTTGTAGTATCTGGTGGACGAGATGGGTTTAGTTAACTTTCACATTTCTGAATATAATTCTATTGACTCCCCTTTTGGATAATGCTATACAGATTCACATTTCTAAATTCTAGATATCTCCTGCAGTTATGCAAGTACTGATTACAGAACGCTTGTGGGACAAGGTGGAGAAGGCGGAGGAACAGATTGAGAACCCATATGTGGAAAGAATGAGATTGCGGGGGATCGGCAGGCTGGAAGAATCTCAAAACAGAGGGAAGACCAGGAGAACTTTTAATCAGATAGTGGTGGGAACGATTAGTAGTATGACTCTTCGCCAGCTGTTGAATGAGGGAACGGAGCACGTATGGGAATGTCCTGAGTGCAGTGATGTTGGTTCTTTACTCAACTCAACTGGCTACAGAAATGGATGGTCAAGGCCCTGGAAATCATAATTTAATTCTACCAGGAGTGGGCCCACTGTTAATTGCTGGCAATGCATTTCTGGGGAGGAGGGGGCACAACAGGGCAAAGTGCTATAATGAAAATAAGTGACTGCTATAGAACAAACTGTAGTACTCTCAAGGGCACAGAGAAGTGTACGGTTAATGATGATGGCCTATGTAGGAGATAGACTGTTGGAAATCAAATCCACAAGTTTAAGCTGAACCCATGTGCCGTGGAACGCCAGGTTTGTGGGGAAACACCAGTTGTATGTTTTCATGATGTTCTGGGCTTCTTCCCTATCAGGCAGGCTCTACTAGGGTGGCCATTTATGTCCTGCCTTACCACCCCTACATATGAAGTTACAACACAAGAAGCATTTTAGCCACATCACCTGAGGATTGATACCTTCTTCAGCTCTGAATGTTGAGAAAGGGAGGGGAGAAGGATAGGAAATGGAGACAGAAGGAGGGGAGAAGGAGAGAAAATGGAGACAGAAGAAAAAAGGGGGAAAGGAGGGCAGGAACCAGAAAAACAAGACTTCAATGGCAAGACACAGTTGTTTTTTTTTCCAGTATTTGAGAGCAGGCTACTGAAGCTGTCACAGTGCAGTGCAGAGAAGCAATTCTGGAAAGACATGTCTGACTTTGACATTCTGATGCTGCAGAAAGTAAGGACTACCATTTTGGAATATTGAGGTTGTTCAACATGTTACTTTATTGGGTTTGAATGAAATTAATAGGCAGCCATTATTAATATAATATAATAATATATGGACAGACCAGAACAAGTCATTATTCTGCGCCTTAGAACAGGAGACAACAGATTGCGCAACCACACATATACAAAATTCAAGATTGGTGATTCAGCCATGTGGTTTGGCGCAGCAGACAGTAGAGTACATACTCCAAGACTGCCCAAACTATAACATATCCAGGCGAACCTTCTGGCCTAGAGAGACAACAGTGGAAGATAAACTCTATGGACCGCTGTGTGAACTAAAAAAGACTTAGATTCATACAGAAGACAACATTGCAGTTAAGATGTATTTCAAGTGAACGAAAGAAGAAGAAGAATATAAATGATATCATCATCATCAAGTGCCATGCTAGCTGACGTAGGCGTTCATGACTCTCCACAGATCTTGGTCCTTGCTTTTCTGGATTAACTCTGCTGATGATATTCCTCCATGCCACCATCTCAATCCATCCAGGATCATTTCTCTTAGTCAGCCTCTGCTTCCCCTCAATCTTCCCAGTTGTCATGATGTTCTCCAATGCCTCTCTTCTCATCACATGACCAAAGAAAGCTGTTTGTCTCTTTCTTATCATTGTATGTAATGTTTAGCCTCTTTCAGGCAATCGTTGTTAGTTACTTTAACAGTCCAAGGAATTTGGAACATTCGTCTCAGGAACCACATCTTTGTTGCTTCCAAGTTCTTCCTAATTTTTTCACATACATTCCAAGATTCACTGCCAAACAGCAAAACTGGTTCCATATCATATAGCATTTCAGCACCCTCTTTCTTATATTCAGTGATAGTGACTTATTACATAAGATACTCTTCATTTTCTGAAATGCAGCTTTTGCTTACCCTGTTCTGCACTTAATCGCTGTTGTGCATCTTCCATCTGATGTTATAAATGCCCCTAGGTATTTAAAATTATCCACTTGGTTAAGAATTATCCCTTCTATTTCCATTTCGCATTTTGGAGTCACATTGTGATTTTTCTTTGATATCACCATTGTTACTGTTTTCTTGCTATTCAAGGTGTGTCCTTTCTTGGTACTCTGTTACTACAATGAAATGTCCAACAATTGTTTTGCTACCATAAATAAGGCATAATATTTCAAAAGTCTGTGATGCAATTATATGTTTTGGTCTGGCTGTCACGAATACAATTACAGGCACTCTTCCGATTGACGGGTCTAAATAGTTCCGCAGTGAATAAGTTATGGTTAGGGTCAGTGTTAAACTAACACTAACCCTTAACCCCTGACTTATTCACTGCGGAACTATATTTAGACCTGTCAATCGGAAGAGTGCCCAATTACATGTTGTGGTTGCTAAGTATTAGGTTAACAAACAAAAAAGTTACCTCAGTGGTGAGTGGTAGGATGCAAGTTATTCCTCATTTCCCCCCTCTTTTCTGCCGCTATTGTTTATTTTATTTATACACAAATTAATATTTAATATTTGGAAAGCTAAAAAAAAATTTATAAAACTGTGCAGGTTGAGTAATTTAAAAACTCAAAAAAACAATGTAGAAAAGTTACTATTATTATTAACTTACTAAATCACGAATTAAGTAACTTATTTTAAGTACCTAAATGGTAATACTATTCAATACTAATAATAAAAACACGCAATCAATACAACAGAACCATGTGCGATTTTTCACTCCAATGACCACTTAAGACGCGTCCTTGTGTGTGTCAGCTTAATTAACCGGCGAGGAATTTCCTCGAACTGTAGCCAACATTACGTGCTCCTGGATTGACCCTATTTCTCCAGCCCATAACGGAAGCAATAGGAGGAGGGGCAGTCGCAGGTCGTAATGAAATACACTCATACTATTTTTTTTATAATTAATCAGGCACGGACTACAACTCCAGTATAAGATGATCTATATATTCCAATTATAAGTCACCAGACTGAACTGAATCTAATCTGTGTTGTTTAATAATAAGACTCGCTTACACAATATTAAAATATTTGCAACACCAGTACTGCAGTACAGTCTTGCGGTTGACGGATTTAAGACAAGGTTTCCCGCGAGAACATGGTCGACAAACTGAACCTGGGGGAATGTGTTTACCAGAGTTGACCTTTGAACTGTGCGTGCAGACGACCGTCGACAACGTGTGCAGCGAGGGGCCAGGACAGGAGAAACATGTGGGACATGTGGCCAGCAACTCTTCTAGAATGTTCTGTTTTGTCCTGGTTATATGTCTTTCAAGTTATGGTGATGTAAATGAAACAGATTGTGCCTAAATGTGCAAATAAAAAGTACACGAGGTTATTTTGGGGTAAGTGCAGAAATGCAGATATCTTGGCACACGATAACATCAGATAGAACAGTGGTTCTCAACCGGTGGGGAATTCCCCCCCCCCCCAGGGGGGAATTTCAGGGTTTTCAGGGGGGGGGGGAATGAAGACCATTTCAAGATCGTGTTAATACAAGAACCGATTACTTGACATAGTTTTTCCCTTCATACTTTACAGTTATGTATGTCTCGTCCTTCTAAACCTCATTTTATAAAGTAAGTAGACCCACAAATCATGTTTTATGTGGATGTCTAGATTTGTTTTAGTATATGCTATTACATTTACCTTCCATTTTTACGTATACTGTGTAGGGGTGGGGGGATTTTTTTATAGGAAATATGAAAGGGGGGGGGATGACGTTCTGAAAATACGGTGAAGGGGGGAACGGGCCAAATTTTTGATAGGAAGGGGGGGGGGGGGGAATGGCGTTCTGAAAATATGTTGAAGGGGGGAATGGGCAAAAAAAGGTTGAGAACCACTGAGATAGAAGATGCATCATTCAGATAAAGAGCAGAATAGGACAAGCAAACACTGCATTTTAATATTTATCAAATGAAGAACGTTTTGTACAGTAAGTCCTTGTCCTTGAAAATCAGAAAAAGAGTTCATGCGTGTTACATAGAACTAGTTTTAACATGCGGCTGTGAGCCCTGGACAATTTAGTAAACAGGCGAACACATCTCTGGAATCCTTGGAGATGTGGTTTTACAGGGGAATGCTGAAAATTAATTGGATAACCAAAATGAGCAATCAGGACGTTTTAAGGAAAGCTGAGTCGCAAAGACATTTTATTACAAACATTAGAAAGAGGAAATCATCGTTTTGTTGGCCACGTTAGGAGAAGACAAAAAATGAAATACGTTGTGACATCCGGAAAGATTTGCGGAAAGAGACATAGAGGAAGACAGCGTGCGAAGATTCTTAACAGTTTTGTGTCGTGGCACGGAAGGGAGTCAACACACGAATTGATCCATGACGTCGGAGATCGTAATTTGTGGAGAGGCTTGATCGCCCACGCCAGCCGGCAAGGCACTGGATGATGATGATATTTCTTTTAATTATGTCTTTCACAGCTAAGCATAACATGAATCATACTGATCACCATCAGTAAGTGCCAGCCTCGCATTGATAGTCGGTGTGTTCATAACCCCTTGTCCCACGTCTTCAAAGTGCATTCATCCTGTCCATCTTTTGATGTCAGCCCGCATATAACATCGTCTTCCCCCAGAACGCTTCCCTCCAAGCTTCTCTCAAAGTCATCCTTTAAACAAGGAGCTATGTCCCTTTATGTGGCCGAAATACTGTACAAGTAATTGGTTTTTTTTTTTTTTCTTTCTTTCTTTCAGCTGGATCTCATTAAGTGGCCAAACAAGAACACTACGCAGGAAGCCAAAGAAGATTAATAAACCAACACAGAACTGGTGTCGTTAGCAGTTACACGCTGCGGGGATTTACATTTACGGAGGAGGGGATCTGAGCACTTATGGACTGAATAGATTGATGTGCAATGAGGATGATCTTTCGACTAACTAGCTAATTAACTCACTGAGTAATGTTTTCACCAGTCCCCTTGTTTTTCTGTCTTTGTTTTGTCTTTTTTATCACACAATGCTCTCTTATTCATGTGTGTGCAGACATGTTTGTTCTTCCATTGACTGCTTCGTCTCTCAGGTCGAAGTAAAGGCGGCCGGCCTGATATTGACCCAGCACCCACTGAGTGCCGATTGGTCTATAAAATATGGGGCTAGCACCTAGACCAAACAGCCACAAGGTGTGAACAAGGTTTCTGCCCAGAAATGTCCTGCTACCATGTTAGGCTGCGACGACTGAGGAGCCCAAATCAATGAAAAACAATCCCCTCATTGATTGGGATTTGAGTACCCGACCACCGGATTGGCAAACAAGTGTTCAAGCCACTGAACCACCGTGACCAACATGTTGACAGAAATACAACTCATAATTCATGTCCATGTTGAAACAGCGTTAGTAAACTGAAGCACAGCTGAATAACAATATAATATATACAGCACAAAGCATTTGCGTCGTAGGTACGGTAGATGGCGACGTTGATGATAATGAATGAGTTTTGAATGACTATATTGTACAAGTCCACCTCGACCATAAGTTAAGAACTGACAACCAATCGGAGACTTTTCAACACATTAAACAAGACGTTAGACAGGGGTGTGTACTAACATGTCATCTGATCAATATATATGTAGCGATATATACAATATATATAAAATAACGAGATCTGCACAAGGCATGTCGGCAATATCAGTTGGTTGGGTTCAGCAAACTTTATACAGTCGACAGGCTTTAAAAGCCCAACCTCTGCAACCTCTCTATCACACGACGTTCTTGATGATAAGTGCGTGCGATGGTCGTTGTCTAGGTAACGATGCTCCTGGTGTGTCAATTGAGCTATCTAACTGTCTCACAATGCAACTCACCCCAGTAATACACATCCATCAGTCAGTAAACAAGATTGAGTTGGCGCACATAATCCTTTAATACAGAAAGAACACGGACAAACGGAACATCCTTATATATCCAGACACAATATAATCCATAGAAGATATATATATTCCTCACAACTCTACCCGCACACAACAATGCCTTCTCACGGCCTGCTGAATCTCAAATTCACAAGACAGGTAATCCAGCTCCTATCCACAGCTGGACCTCACACATCACAACCCACACACTGGGTCTAGTCTCCGCTAGCTATCCAACCCACTTTGGGTTCAGGCCTCCACTCACTATAAACCCACTCTGGGTTCCAAGCCTGTCTTCACAACTGGGAGCACAACACAACACAAGAACTGACCCACAGTCAGTCTAAACTCCCACGTCCTCGACAACCGATCCGTTCGGCCGCCAAAACATCAACTGTCTTGAAGTCCCTTGACTTCACACCAAACTAAACTGTCCTTCACCCCATCCACTCAGGGGGTCTTCCACTCACACTCGCCCCATTATTTCTCAGGGTTGATTGTTTTTCTCGTAGCCAGGTCACTCACCTTACTGTCAATGACCCAGGCATATGTCATTATCCTCCCCTTAAAAGAAAACATCGTTTTCAAATGTTGGGAGACTAATACTTATCAAATATGTAACCCAGACACATTGCCTGGGTAGCCGTAAGTATAAATCCAACTTACTCTAGCTACCACACTAAATACTACATCAAATGCTCATAGTACACTCCCCTATTCCCCACACATCAATACATCCAACTTTCTATCTTGTGTACCAATGCATGAACTAATACATCACATAATAATAATACATAATAGGAAACATCATATCTGTGTATCTGCAAGTCTATTAACATCCTCAAAAATTAACATCCTTGTGTACCGACCCCGTATCAGGTGGTTCTTTTCTTGCATCAAACCTCCATCTATTTCTGTCGATGATGTATCTACCTTTCTTGTACCCATTACTCATGGTGTCCATATATTTACAACACCTGTATGCTATCCCTAACCCTGGGTCAGTGATGTCGCGAACACTCTTTTGACCTGACTCAACTTTCCTATCTGCATATTGTACTGTTACACTGGAGTCTCTGTTTAGTCTGACCTCTTTATTAAATCCTGGCCAATATACCTGGCATCCTGCTCTATGCTGCTTCCGCCTTACTCCTATGTGCCCTGCACATGCCCTATCCTGAGCTGTTTTAGTATATCGGTCTCTATGTGTTAACGTTAATACTACTTGCCCACATGCAGTTCCGCCATCTGAAAACCTGCGAGTGAGAACATTATTCTTCCTTCCAAAGCACCATCTACCCTTCTTTGATTGCCTATGTCTGACTTTACCACACCCTTGGAAACATTTGTCGAGAGTAGTATATTGTCTCTGGGATTCCCTACAGCTATATTTGAGATCCATTCCCACCTGCTCCGCTGTCCTATCGTTGTCCTCTGTGTCTACTTCAAGTGCCACTTTTTCTTCAGCTATACTCTCTAATTTAGGTTTTCTTTTAGTAACTACCCCGTTACTACTTACACTATGTATCTGGTCCCAATAAACTACTTCTTCTTCTGTACAATCTTTAACTCCTGCTACATTTCCTATGATTAAATCCGCCACTGGTGCGTCCAGAACACACGCTGTCACTCTTCCTGTGATATATGGTGTTTTCACTGTTATCACGGCTAATGGGTAGAATTCTACTGTCCCATTAAATGTTATGGATCTAATCTTTTTCCCTGTATAATCCGAGGGATGCACTAAACTCTTTCTAACTCCGATGGACGTACATCCGGAATCCCTAATTGTTAACGCTGGCCTATCATTAACAAATCCATGGTGCATCTTCAGACTTCCTCCTTCATGGACTGCTGATCCTGCTTTCACTGTATGACCACACACTAAGACTGGCTGACCGTCTTTTTCAAAAAGAGGTTTGCACCCACTACAATCTTCATTGTTGATAGTCTCAATAACTTGTGCTGCATTAGAATGCTCCGTTTCCCTCATCGTACAATGATAGCTGACATGCCCCTTCCTTCCACATTTGAAACAAGTGATCACCCTTTTACTGTTGTTCGTTGGTACATCTGATGGTTGTGCATCACACTCTGCCATTTTGTGTCTCCAGCTCCCACAATTCCAGCATCCGACATAACTATTTGGACGTCTCTGGAAATTCCCCCTTTTGTATGGGTACCGTCCTGCTCTGTCAAAATGGTTGCCACGGAAACCATTATCTTGAGACTCTTGTTATTCATACTTCTGTGCTGAATCCACACTTTTCGATCTTGGTCTAATACCTGGATTCTGGTCTTGTTTAGTGTACGCTGCACAGACTATTTCCTCACTCATGAGTCTACCAATAGAACTGTTTGGATGTGCAGTCATGCAGTTTTGCCCTAACTGTGACATTGTGTCTATGTCCTTTGGCTTACGGTCCTCAAAGAAAGCTACTAAGTTTGTATTGCATGCAGATACTACCTTGTCTCTTAACATTAAATCCACTAATTTATTAAAATCTTTCCCTACTTCTGCAAGCTCCATCCATTTGTTAAATGTGTTCTTTACTGTGTTAACAAAATCTGTGAAATCTTGATTTGTCTCTGGTCCTAAGAGTCTAAACTTTGTTCTATAGTCATGCTCAGTTAGTTGGAACTTTGTTAACAAACGTTGCCGCAAAATAGTGTAGTTGTTTCTTTCTTCCACAGGTAAATTAAACATTGTATCTAGAGCCTTACTCGTTAGAACCTCACCAAGTCTCATAGAATATTCTTCCTCTGGAATGCCTACAGATTTCGCTGATGATTCAAATCTGGACAAATAAGTCTCAAGGCTGTCGCGGTCCGTAAAGTATGGCAGTTTTAGTCTCTGTGAGGAATGGGAAGGTCTTCTGCCTTCCTCACTTTGACCCTTCGATGCAAATTCAAACTTTTTAATAGCAATTTCCGCTTCCATCTTAATCTTCTCTTTCTCGATTTCCATCGCATTTGTTTGTTTTAACTTTTCACGTTCTAGTTGCATTAAATTGAACTGTGTCTCTTTCTTTTCCTGTAGACGCTTGGCTTCAGCTACCTTTTCTTCCTGTAGGCGTTTTGTCTCGCATTCATTATGCCTCTCCTCTCTTTCCCAGTGCTGAACTTCTTTCAATTTTGCTTCTGCAAACTCCTGTAACTCTTTACCCTTCAGGCCTAACCGTTCACCTACTTCAATATATTCCATTAAAGTAGGCATCTTGTACTTTTGGACACGTTGCTGTCTGTCAGCCAACTATAAATGTAAAGACTCTGCTGCTAGTCTTTGTGTGCCCTCCCTAAGTACACCTCCACTAAGACTGTACGTAAATCCGTAGTACTAATAATATCACTCTGTACTCCCTCGCATATATACCAAATAGCTGTAAAAAAAACTCTGGAAATATATTTAAACATATATATATATATATATATATATATATATATATATATATATACATATACAAACGAATGAATGATAACAGTAAGTGTTGTCTATGAAACGTTAGACTCACAAGCCAAGTACACGGAGACGGTGATCACAAAGACATAAACTACAGTAACAACCACAAGCTTGTGTGAAACGACCACAGTGCGCGTAATAATATGTAACCTGACACCGACCACTAGACAGTAGAAATGACGAAAGATCACAATAATAACATATATCCGAACACAACAAATATCATATGTAAATATAACGAAAAGAAAGAAAGAGAAAAAAAAATAAAATTATAGCATCAAAATATACACAAATCTGACGTCAGACAACTCGGCTCTAGATATTGGTTAGGACTCCAATGCCACTGCACGACATGCTAACTCATTAGCGTTTTCCTTACAAAAAATATCTTAAGCACCAGAAATATCCACGTTTTGCAAGGCCTATCCTGATGTAGATAGAGATCGCAAAACGTGCCTATCCAACAACTACATGTAATAAAATATCCATATATATAAGTTCACAAACGATAACGACAGTTAAGACGATGAGAGCAACGAAAATGTCCAGATGGCTGGCCGACAAATATGTGCTTATTAATCCGTCGCCAAAAGTTCGTTTTTCATAGTTTCCCACAATATGCTGGAAATATCTGTGTTAAATTTTCCGAAATGTCTACGACGCTAGATTCCCAAAACGACTGATTGATTTGTTGAGTGGTTACTGAATTTCACGTGGTGAACATAAATTCCAACTGTCGACAAAAGTTGAAGATGATAGTGAGTATCCAAAATGTTCTGTCTCGACACAGTCCGTAACGTTATTGTACTTTCATCTGGACGTGGTGGCAACAAAGTAATAATCCAAATGTCTTTATACCTTCGATGTGGAGATGGCGCTTTGCTGTATCATATATGTAATGAGTTCACCAAAAGAAATGGCAGCAAATGTCCAACGCTTTCACTGTGTATAGTAATTTACTTTTTAGCAATTGTATGCGCCCACGGTTGCGGTGCCGACACGTTAAAATTGTTTGCTCATAACAGGGTAATGATCACAAAGGGCTTGAACAAAGGCGAACATAAAGTCTGGCTTTCTTTCAAAACAACTTGTTTATCCAGTTCTCCTGTGGAAATTTTGTGTAAATGTCCACTGTCCCTGACCTTGACCCCCGCAGTCAACCTCAATTTCTCTTCATCACCGTTAGTGGAAAAATCCTCAGTAAACACCGTTTCCACACAACCTTTTCAGCCACAACTCTGGCTGCGGTGGGGTACTGTTCCTGCCCCCTTCAGTCACCTGTCCTCGTAAACAGCGCTGACCAGATTTGTCCGTGGAAACTCACAATTTCCACCGTCCTCCCCCGTCGTGTTAGCTGTGGTGAAATTCTTCACCTGTCGACTCGCGACCAACACAGTGCGTTGCCTCAGCACACACACACAAAATGTCTCACCACGCACCGGATTTGGCGACGAAATTGCTCACTGTCTTAACTCCTGTCCTGTTACACACACACACACACACACCTAGGACTGACCTCTTCTTGTCGCAAACAACTCGCTGTCCACGCGACATTTCATCTGTGCTGTTTGTGACTAGTGAATAACCCGTCACAGTAGTCCCCTCTCTCAGTTGATCTGTGCCGTGTCTTCATGCGCGCTGACTGTCCAGTAATTTACCTGTAGTGTGACCTTCTCGCGAACTGTCTGTTATCTTCAGTACTACTGCCTGGTATCAATTTTACCTGGTTTCTCGTGAACTCTGTCCTTGACACACACGCACGCTGCCCTCGCCACACTCTGTATTCAACACTGGTTTTTCCGTGCCCCGACTGCTAGCTTGCGTGTTTACTCCCGTCTGTCTGTGTGAATTATCTGGCGCACACACCGAAGAGTTCACATTAATTTCTTTAAGCAATAATATCCAATTTGTCAAGGGCTTGTTAGTTTGATGGAACGAAGTCACCAGATAATAACTCCTCTCTCAGCGAAGAGCACACAGATATCTCAATATTGCACGGTGTTCCTTGACCGAATGTAGCTGTCAGAAAATCTTTACTAAGCGACGAGCTCTCAGTTAATACACTGGGTTTCTTGAAAGGACGAGCCATCCAGATATCACACGACGTTCTTGGTGATAAGTGCGTGCGATGGTCGTTGTCTAGGTAACGATGCTCCTGGTGTGTCAATTGAGCTATCTAACTGTCTCACAATGCAACTCACCCCAGTAATACACATCCATCAGTCAGTAAACAAGATTGAGTTGGCGCACATAATCCTTTAATACTGAAAGAACACGGACAAACGGAACATCCTTATATATCCAGACACAATATAATCCATAGAAGATATATATATTACTCACAACTCTACCCGCACACAACAATGCCTTCTCACGGCCTGCTGAATCTCAAATTCACAAGACAGGTAATCCAGCTCCTATCCACAGCTGGACCTCACACATCACAACCCACACACTGGGTCTAGTCTCCGCTAGCTATCCAACCCACTTTGGGTTCAGGCCTCCACTCACTATAAACCCACTCTGGGTTCCAAGTCTGTCTTCACAACTGGGAGCACAACACAACACAAGAACTGACCCACAGTCAGTCTAAACTCCCACGTCCTCGACAACCGATCCGTTCGGCCGCCAAAACATCAACTGTCTTGAAGTCCCTTGACTTCACACCAAACTAAACTATCCTTCACCCCATCCACTCAGGGGGTCTTCCACTCACACCCGCCCCATTATTTCTCAGGGTTGATTGTTTTTCTCGTAGCCAGGTCACTCACCTTACTGTCAATGACCCAGGCATATGTCACTCTCAATAACTACTAAATATCAGCCATACAGTTAAAAAAAAAAAAAAAAAGATATTCCACTGAAACTAACCAACATAAAACGCATTCATAGTTCGGCGTTTGATATCAACGAACTCAATCTTTATTGCCATCTAAAATTCACAAAATTCTGCATGGAAACAATTAGAAATGTGAAAACAAAAGAGAAGGCTCAATTGAACAAATCACTAGGCTTGTTAAAGATTGCACCATCGGTGCTTGACAACCCCCATAAATATGTGCACAATCTTTCCTCGGCCGTACAAACCGAAGTTCTTTTTTACTTGTGGACTGAAGTTCTAGTTAGTTAGTTAGTTAGTTAGTCACGGTTCCAACTTCACAGCAACGGGTCGTCCCCATTATGCTCCGTTCCTGTGCCAGTGAATATCACATAAAACGCTCCCCACTGCCCAATGTGAAAAGTGGAAAAGACAGGAGTCTCGACAAACAACAGCCCGCACAGATACACTGTGCATAATGCTGCCGCCAGAATGTCAACACAATAGTCCCCCACGAAACATCCAGTTTATCTCTGATGGAATCAACAGTCATTTTCCCATCTGGATGTTTCCTAGATGTTGACCCACACTGTCCACGAAAATACAGTTCATCGTTGATGGCTGAAGTTCTGTACACACTTACACGTATTAACCAAGTTGAGTCGCAGCCCAATTCGAAATACTGTTTGATCAATTATCAAAGCTGACACCATCTACTGCTGACTCGGTCGGATGGCTAAAAACCAAATTGGTGGCTATAGACCATCAATATTGCTTAACGCCGCCTTAACAGAAATGTCCGTTAAACAAAGATTACATCACCGCTTTGAAATCACTACAAGCCAATGAACAACCGGTAATACTAAAACCAGACAAAGAGAATTGTGCATTGGTTATGGGTAAGTCTGCGATCTATCCAAATTTCAGTTAGATCCAAAGCCAGCAAACCAGGGACTTGGATGCGCAAGTGAGGAAAGAAATGAAGTAACTTTTAGATAAATCCATCAGTGAGGCGACTGAACAGCTATTCGCCTTATGTGGCTCATAAAACCCTCAACTTCATGCACAAACTAAATTGCTCAATTCTGAGTACCATTTAGGCCTATGTTATCGATGGTCAAACTACTGAACGTAACACAAACTACTGAACGTAACACTTACCTAGTACATCAACAGCAGCTGAAAAATGCTGGCGTTGACTGCAACGTCTCGTAAGGGATACGCAACAATTTTTTTTTCCCGATGGTCGACTGTGCCCAACACAGGATGGCTATATGGTTTGCCGAAATTCTTAAACCAGTGCAACAATCATTCGACCCCTTACTATTAAAATATTAATTTGAGCTGGTCGAATACTGGGCACCGCTGATCTTAAACAAAAGCACATGACGTAAATAGACATTTTCTCTCTGTTAACTAACATACCCCTGTGTGAAACAGTAAAGATAATCTGTGATCGCATGAAAGTGAAGAAACTAAAGTTAGGCCTATCAATATCCAAACTTGAGAAACTATTTCTACTCTGCACATCTATTATTGAATTAAATTTTCTTTAAAAACCTTACCACCAAATAGACGGAGTGGCCGTGGGAGGTCTTCTGGGTCCCATTCCAGCTGACATCTTTATGGTGCAATGAGAAAAACAAAGATGGTCGAATATTAAAGACCTTTTCTGCTCCGTGGCGAAGAATTTACGGACGCAGTTCGTAATCCAGCATACCGCGTTCGAAACACAGCTGCAGGCGATTTCGCAGCAGATCGCCTTGCGTTGGGGTATTTTATAATATGGTATGGGTACCGGTCGTTCAGAAATAAAGGGCAAACTACTGAACGTAAACTCGCCAAGAAATCACAAACAGCCTAATAATGCTGGAGCTGACTGTGACGTCCTGTAAAGGATATGCAACTAACTATACCTCCAGCATGCGGATGGCATATTATTCCTCTCAGATACCAGATAACAAGCAGAATCGTTCCATTCCACCATGAACCAAAGAATCCACAAAAACATTTCCTTGACTATTGACCACGAGCATAACGACACCTTACCTTTCTTACACATCCTAATCTGACGTCGGGAGGATGTCACCATAAAAGAACAGTCTATCGACAAGGGACATGGACGGACCAGAACCTGAATTTCAACAGCTTTGCACCCATTCAGTATAAGCGCGGCTTATTATATTCTCTATTAAATTGGGCTAGAAAGATTTGCTCCGACAACACAGTTTGAAATCTAATGGATATCCAGTCGTTTCCTTTAAGTGTCACTGCCAGCCACCCAAATCTACCCACAGAATGATGGGTCCCCCAAACTTCAAGCGTTTCTTCAGCTAAGTCTTCGAGGAGACTACGTAATGAAACGAATACGAATACGTGATCGACTTAAAACAGCTGAAAACTGCACATTCTTTACTGCTGAACCAATGATCAGTTACAAAACCACTTCGATACCTACTCCATCTATGAAAGAACCAGTGTCTCCATACACAAAATCTAACTGCATTATGAACACCATTGTGAGTACAAGCAACTTACGTAGGTAGAGCGGAAAGACATGTAGCACATCGAGTAATTAAACATATACTAGTGTGTGCGAGCGCGCGCGCGTGTGTGTGTGGAAAAAAGACTTAATCAGTCTTTAGGAATCGCCGTGCAGTCGACAGGTTATAAAACCCGAGGTCTGCCACCAGGTACAATTGCTTAGACATTATCGATTAGGCGTTTCCAGTCGTTGCTTTGCAAACAGAAGGACTTCCTTTGAAATCTTACTTAGATTACCAAGGTGATATCATACTCCACATTCGATTACTATCAGTGGCTATGTATGTAGTATTTCAGCCATAATATCATTCGTTTATTCTCCTCATATAATATATAACTCTGATGAGATGCAGCGAAATATGCCAGGTAAGAAATCGTGCCATATATTAGATGAAAGTTGTAATTAAGAAGTTGAACATGGAATAGCCCAAGCAAAAGCAATATTACACAAGATGAAGAATATTCTCAGCAATACATCAATGTGAATCGAGGTGAGAAAAGAGTTCTTAACAGCTATTTCTAGTCAATCCTTATGTGGGGAAGCGATTCGTGGACAAATAGCAGACTAGAAAGTAATACAGCGGGGAAGACAGACTCCAACGCCACACGTCATGGGCTATAAGAAGAACACAAATCCATTGCACTTATTTATTTTTGGCATGTATCGGAAATTTTCTTATGCACCAAATGGTTGTGAAGAAAAACTGAGTGTCTGGAAAAAGGAAATAAACAAACGCAACATTATGTCTGCTTAGTCTGGAATGGGCAACCTACTATAACACGTCTGTGTTATTATTTGGCAAAATTGTTGTCATTCTGAATTGATAAGTAATGGAAATACAGGTTAGATACATTCTTTCTTTCGTTTTTATTTTCCATCAGTAACCTGTTCAACCCTTCTAGGTTATAAATTAAGGTATATCGTATGGTATATATGTTAATATACGAGGGAGCTTCACATGAAAACCTCAAAAGTGTAATAAAATCTACAATAACCATGCCATTGCCTTGTAACCTGTTAATATTGTTGCTCATGATGTCAAGAGTGTTCCGCACGTGACATCACGGTGCAACGAATAATGTGACGTCATAATGACAGTTTAAGGATCGCTGCCCACTTGTGACATGCGCCAAAGAGGAGCAACGTTCTATTATCAGTTGTCGTTTTTCTTTTAAATCAGTAAAGGGGTGAAACCTATAGAAACTGCATCGGCGAATAAAGGTCCAGTATGGCGATGCATACCTGTCAGTCCAGCAAGTTATCAGTTATCAGTTTGGATATCTTCATTGCACTCCGGACAGGTCCGTAGGTGCTCAGATCCTCCCCCCAGCATAAGCATCAGCGTTCGGTGGCTAATAAAATATACCTGTCAGTCCAGCAAATGTTTGCGTGGAGTAAGAAGTTTCAAAACGGCGGGACTTCTGTGACAGACTTTTCGGTCTGTGCATGGGTGGTTACACACGAGACCTAGAGAATTGTTTCCTACAGGAATCTAAGCACTGTATGGGCGCTGGAGGACTTGCATTAAACACAGTGGTGACGACATCGAAAAAATGATACATTTGTTCTTTACTTTTTCATAATATTTATATATGTCACAAAGTGTTATGACAGAGTGACAGACAGAAGTGGCTATGGTTGTATCTAGTAGTATGTCTGTATGAACGCTCTGCAGGTGTACTTATGAACAGTTATAGCAACTGGAAAACACACGTTTCGCGCACATCATTTTATTGATGACACAGGTATTTGATGAAACATACATGATATAATTTCCAGGCACAGTCTCAGTATAAATACATGTACACAGTTAATTTTCTCGGAGTCTTTCCTGTGGTCACACTCCCTGAATGCCTGGCCGATATTTCCTCCTCAGTCCAGACCACGACTAACTGACTAGTTCCCAGACACTACTGCCGCTGACAGCCTGGCTAAGTTTCCAATACTTAGCCTCAGAATTCCACTGATCCCCGTTAAGTCTCTTTGACTTAATTCAACTCCGAGTTGCCCAAACAACTCACTGCCCCAAAAAACTCCAGCCAGAGTTCTCCCTAACTCCGCCACCACTGACCTCCGAATCATAATCTCCTGAATTTGCCCAGCCTTGTCACTTTATTCAGTCTTCCCGGACACCCAAGAAACATAATTTAACCTCTTTTCAACCTCAATCTACATTCCACCACCATTACATCTTTAGGTTTCCCTTTGTCTCTTATTCTGCTATCATGTATTAGCATGTCATGAATGACCTTCTCTTAGCCCGTACGTGTTCCAACAATTCCTGTGTTGGGTCTTACCCATTGTTCTAGGGTTTATTAATCGACTTCTTTGACCTCATATCCGCTCTTCTCTCACGTATTCCTATGCGCATTCGTGTCTTAGCCTGACATCTCCGTGATATATACTTCATTGTTTTTAGGGCCCATCTTTGTATTGAAATTCCTATCTCCACCTTCTGACCTAACATCCGCCTATTACTTCTCTGACCCAGTTACCTTGCTAGAACTAGCAAATTCCCAACTAGAACGTTAACCTCAGATTAGCATAAACAAACGCACGTTACAATATACATATTAAATTTTGTATTTAATTTTATATTTAATATGGTTGTTCGTGGTATTTTATATCAATTCTTAATGTATGCATAATGACCGTTTGTCTATCAGATAGTTGTGAATATTTATGTAATTATCATCTTCTATGCAATAACGTTGCCTGCCTCAGGCTCAGAAGGCACCGGATTGGGTCCCAGCACCTCGCTGGGAATTGCTGTATGAACCACTGGCATCTAATGATAAAACATTAACCCCCCCCCTCTCCCCTACCTTTCCACACCTCCCCGATCTCTTGATTAGTGAGACCAGATACCTAGCCGTCTAGTAAAAGCGCGGGAAAATATGCGGTCCCGTGTACAAATTGTACACGTTAAAACTCAAGCGGCAGTTGACAATTGCAAAGAGTAGGCCATAAGGTCGTATTTCTGGTAAAATTTCTAGTAAATGAAACCTACCCATGGGTAGAAAGAGCTTGTTACCTTGGGTGGATTTTGAGGTACTTAACTGTTTGTAACGCTCCTCCATCGAAAGCGGATCAAAGATGAGATCTTCTATGGAACTAGTATATTTGGAAACTTTGAATAATAGATGTACACATGTCACACTACAGTTGAGTTGAGTTGAGCTAAGATCGACATCACTGCACTCATGAATTCCCATTCGAGCTCCGTCCCCTCACTCAACAGCCAGCGAAGAGTCATACTGCTAATCATTCCCACATCTATCTGATTGAAACTTCTCCCAATGTGCGCCTCTCAGTTTTGAGATTCTTCCAGAACCGCTACCGATCCCCGACAATGTCATTCTTTCTGCATACGCGTTCTCAATTTGTTCTCCCACCTTCTCCACCTGGTCCCATGGGTGCACGACCACCTCTCCCTTGTCCACAGGTAATCTACCACAGAGGGGTGTATTCACTCCCAGCCTATCAGCCTGTTCATTCCCCCAAACTCTCGCATGGCCAGGGCAAAACAATCCATACAATTCTCACAATCTGTGACATATGAAGCGAGATGATCTCTGCAATCATTATATGGCAAAAGTGTACACATCTATATGAAACAGATACACAGCATTATTTGGTCTGCAATCATTATATGACTATAATGTTCACGTCTCTGCCAACGCCTCAGTCCATCCAGCATAATTTCCAGGGCCGTGCAGTGCTATGATACAGAGAGGCGACCACATCAGGCGGCACCGTGAGGAGCGGCATTTTTACAGGAAAAAAACACACATGTAAATGGCGGCATTTCGAAGAGTTGCATAATACATAGAAAATCTACCGTACGGTACTGATTCTCTCTCTCTCTCTCTCTCTCTCTCTCTCTCTCTCTCTCTCTCTCTCTCTCTCTCTCTCTCTCTCTCTCTCACCCACTTTCCCCACCCCCTATCTCTCCATCTCCACTCTCTCTCTCTCTCTCTCTCTCTCTCTCTCTCTCTCTCTCTCTCTCTCTCTCTCTCTCTCTCACATTTAATGAGACCGAGTCAGGATATTAATTTGAATGTGATTGTTGTCCAAAGATGGTAATATGGCTTTACAAATTTGCTGTCAGTTCACGCATTTTCTGAACCATTTGCATGCCGCAATTGAAACCCGAAAGACATAAATGGCAAGACTACGAATGTTTACATCTAAATATTCAGCACCCGGGTTTGTGTTTATTCTAGAGCGCTGTCACGCTGGAAACCAAGAGCAGAAAATCAAAACGTTCAGCACCAGTAGTGCCTGTTAATGCCGAAACGAATCAAGAACGACAACTTAGACTACTGAAGAGCCGCCTACTTCCCTTGTCCAGGTTTGTTCACAAAACTGAGATCCAATTACTGGGGTTTTTATTATATTTTTTTTTCATACTAATATTAAATGTCATTCCCTGTGTTGTGTGTTAGTAGTTTAATGTGTTTATTATTACTGTTGTTATTGTTAGTGATAGGAGCAGTAGTAATAGTAGTAAAAATGTTTTGCGTATCCTTTTACAGGACTTAGCTGTCAACAGCAGCATCTTTCAGCTGTCTGTTGATCTCTTGGCAAGATTACGCTCAGTAGTTTGCCATTGCTTTCTGAGCGGCCGGCTCAGTATCCGCAAGTCACGAGCGGGGGTCGAACCACCTCAGTTCTCGCTCCGCTGCGAGACTCTGCGTGATAAACGGGATTACAGAGAGAAAGTGTTGTAACCCCACAGCCAGAGAGACCGGCAGTAATAGTAGTAGTAGTAGAATTAGTTTTAGTAGTAGTAATAGCAGCACAGCAGCCGCAGCAGCAGTAGTAGTAGTAGTAATAGTAGTAGTAGTAGTTGTTGTTGTTGTTGGTGTTGTAATAGTAGTAGTAGTAGCAGCAGAAGCATAGTATAGGGTGTATGTTAATGACTGTGTAGTGTTTGAAAATATTGCCGGCACAAGTCTTGTATTTACCCTGTGTAAAGTTCATGCAACATAATAAGTAAATACAAAACTTGAACCGGCAATTTTTCAAACTCTGCAGTCATTAAAATTACACCATGTAGTAGTAGTAGCAGCAGCAGCAGCAGCAGCAGCAGCAGCAGCAGCAGTAGTAGCAGCAGCAATAGCAGTAGTAGTAGAAATATTAAAAGCAATACGGCAACAGCAGCAGCAGCAACAATAATAATAACAGTAACGGCACAACACCAATGGTATACTGACCTATATTCGATTCAGAGTTAAGTATAATATCAGTGATTTATTCTATCGCCAGTACAACCGCCTCGTGCTGGAAATTACCCTCATACAAATAAAGTGCGCACGTATTCTCTCGCCGGTACCGTCGCCTGCCGCCAGCAATTATCCTCATGCCTTATTTCACGGTGTAGGCTCTCATTAATAGAGATCAGCCGCTACCCTCTTTGGACAACAATCACCTTCAAATTAATATCCTATTTGTCGCTGTCACGGGATTATTAATTTGAGCCAAACGATGGACCCTAATATAATTTCTTTTCTCAGGGTGAATTTCGTCGCATCGCTACTGAGTTGAGTGCGTGGCGCAACACTGTGAGCTGTAAATTTCGTGTGAAATGCTTTAACATCTGTCCACAATTGTTTTTAGCGTGAACTGCATGTTCGGAATAATGGAGGTCGGCTTTGTCGTCGAACTGACTGGTTTGCCTTATGCAATAATGTGTGGCTGCTCGTTTTCCAGTGACTGCCGCTTCCATCGACGATGAACTGTATTTTTCGTGGAGGACTTTTGTGCTGGCATTCTGGTGGTGGCATTATGCACAGAGTACCTGTGCGAGCTATTAATTTGTCGAGACTCCTGTCTGTTCCACTTTTCACATGGGGTTGAGGATGGGGACGGAGCGCTTATGAGAATGCACCGAATGCTGTGATGTCGGTTCCTAAATCAATCAATCAATCAATCTCATGGGGTAGTGAGGAGCATTTTGTTTGATATTCACTGGCACAGGAACGGAACATAATGGGGACGATCCTTGCCATGAAGTTGGAACCGCGACTAATGACTAATGACTGATTCTCAGGATGAAGGCGGTAGAGGAAATGGTATGTTGGAATTTTCTCAGTTTATTCCTATGGGCGATAATCTCTTTTAGACAAATACCTGTCAAGTATCCAGATAGAGTAAGTATGATTGAAAGATGAGACGTAAAGAGTTAAAGGCAGCTACACAATAGTTCACATGAAAACAGACTATAGCGAGACAGAAATCCGGGACATGCCCAGAAAGCCAATCTAGCGGCCAAGCGAGTGAGCTCTAGTGACAGAAACTCGGTCATGATCCCATGAGCGGTCTCTCAGTCCCGACTAAGGCTTGTTGCGAGTCTTTTCAACTTTTGCGTTGATCGAATCGTGCGTCACTCTACTTCGTGCACTCCGTTTGATCTGGCCACAATTTGGCTCCTTTCAATACCCAAAATGTGACCCTGTCACAGGATTATTGATCTGAAGATGGTATGGGTCCTAATTATAACTTCTCTTTTGAGGTTGAACCGGGCAAGGGTAATGAAGAAAAAGACTTATTCTCTCGTCGGTACAAATGACTAATACCGTAAATTATCTACACATTAATATTTGATATGTTATTCTCTCGTTGTTATAAGTAACTATGTCAGCAATTAGCTTTACATCAATATGTGCTGTTCCCTCCTCCCCCCCCCCCCCCAATCTCATCGTTATAGGGAACTCTTGCAAGCAGTTATCTTCATGGCAATATTTATTCTCTGGGCCATACAAGCACCTGTTGCCAGCAAATATTTTCATTTGAATATTTGATGACTTATTCTCAGTTTGGAGTGATTCGTATGTCAAAAAATAGTACCTTGCAGTGTAGGGCAGAGGGAGGGGGTCTTGAGCCTGGGGATTAAAGCCGCCTAGCAAGTGCAGTCGCCGCGAACTGTGCGGATGTTGCCTTCGCCATGGCGATTCTTGTTCTAATCTCTTCAAGGCATCTCCCATCAGATGTTATGACTGTTCCGAAATAATTGTACCGATTCACTTGTTTAAGAATATTCCCATTTACCCGTATATTGCATTGCGGTATTTCTTTCTTCCAAGTGACGACTATAATCTGTCTTCTTATAATTGAATTCTAACCTTAGTTGTTCACTACATACAAAAACCGCATTAACTAAAAACTAAATGTTGCAGATCCTATTCCTTGTCTACAATCAATACTGTATCATCTGCATGTCTAATGTTATTGGTGATGTGTCCCTCCAGTGGTTATTCCGATCATATCTTCTAAATTTATAAACATAATTCACTGTACAGGGGGAACAGAAAACCAGGAGATATTACACATCCATGTCTTACACCTCTCTTAATAAGCTGACACTGACCTACTTCCTTATCAGTCTTTATGGCACTTTGTTGGTTCCAATATATGATTTTGCAAGTCTCAGGTCTTTCCCATCAATTTGTGTCTTAGGCATCCAGTTTATGGACCCAAACTAGATATTCGTGACTCTTCGCTGTTAAAATGGCTTCTGCATTGTGACACAAATGCCCTATACGCAGAAGCTAAGATCAGAGCGTGCCTGGAGTACAGGAGAAAGCACAACATTGATGATATAGCACTCAACTACAAGCTGCCGGTAAGAGCAATTAGAATGAGTGCATTTGCTTGTCAGTACATGTTGCGTCTGGCTGCTTAGACGACGCCTATCTTTACATTTTGCTAACACGTAATTATGTATTTCACCCCGCCACCTGTGCTGAAGCCGAGGTAGCGGGTTCAACCCCTTCACCAGATAGTTGGACTAAAATGTTTACTTCTCGTCCTTGACTTGAAGATGTAAATTACAAATACCTCTGAACTTGAAGTGGGTTCGCCTGATGGCGAGTTAGCGGGTTCAACCCCTCTCTACAACGGTCAGTTGCACTGAAATGTTGACCTCTCGTCCTTGACTTGGGGCCGTAAATTACAAGTACCTCATAATTCGGAGGGGGTAAACCTCATAAGACGTCCTCCCTGGCGTAGAGGTTACCGTCTTTCTCCGTAATCCCGTATATTCTCGCCAGTAACGTAACCTGTGCGAGAATCGGTAGCGATTCTCATCGCGTTGGTAACTTAGGGGTATGTGAGCCGGTCGCTCAGAAAGCAATGGCAAACTACTAAGCGTAATCTTGCCTAGTACATTAACAGCAGCTGAAAAATGCTGATGTTGACTACAACGTCCTGTAAGGAATGTGGGAAAAAAACCTCATGGCCTGAGACACTGGTAATAGGGAAAGCTAATCCACAAGCAAACACCAGTATGCTTGCTTGCTTGCTTGTGTTCGTTGGCTTGAGCTCCAACGCAAAGCCCTGTACGTCGCATGAAGGCATCCCGTTGTCCAACATCAGTGTGATGTCATACAGGACCTGAGGTTTGCGTGAGTATCCGTTGTCCCATGTCTGGCTTATTGGTGCGCAGACTGGTGATTCCTCGCCGTACAGGCAGACACTCTCCGACTTCGGAGGAATCGGCGATCCTATTGACTTCAGCCAGGACCCCGAAGGGACCTGTTGCCCAGGACGCTCGACGAGGACGCGTCAATGCACTTACATTAGCAGCCCGTGTATGGACTACACTTGAGTTCAAAGCGAGAGAACGAAAACAAGATCCCATGTGTCCTGTCAATGGCGTAGACGTGCAAGCATCTATAAACATCTGAGTGCCTGGTGTTGTAGATACATCCTACTGTTGATATATCCCCATACAACCCGTCGCAGTTCATCCAGCATACTTTCTCTGTCTACCCCTGCATTTTCAACCGCTGATATTACCATATATCTCGATATAAGAAGCGCAGAAACGGGCACTCTCCAGCTGTTTATGCTTCACATCGACACCATAAAGTACAAGAAGAGATGAGATGAGATGATATGAGATTTATCCACTGGTCACGATTTTTTTCCAATACTTCTTTTCTCATTACACGATTTAGAAAAAGTTTGTTGATTCCTTCTTATATGTAATTTCCCACCTTCTTTAGCCCCTTTCAAGTATCCGTTAGTTGCTCTGGCATCCCAAGGTGTTTACAACACGCGTCCCAGAAAAAACAAACAAACAACCCTCTTTTGTCTGCAAGCTATTCCTAGTCTGCTGGGTCACGTTACATGATCCACTGCCATACAGCAGAATTGTTCGATATACCATTTCAGTACACTCTTTCTGAACGTCAATGATAGTGACATATTGCCTACGATATACTTTAATTTCCAGAAATGCCACCTGTGCTTGGCCTATACTGCTTTGAATCTCTGTCACGTTCCATCTGGTGTTATAATTTCCCCCAAATATTTGAATTTATTGACTTGGTCAAGCATTATTTTCTTTATGTGAATACTCCATTTCGTTGGTACATTTTTCTTGATATAACCATTGTTTCTGTTTTCTTAAATTGACAGGGAAATCCTCTTTGTGCATTCTCCATTATCACAATGCCCAACAGTCACTATAAATCTTTCGCATTTTCATCTATCAATACTGCGTCATTTGCATAGCGTAGATTGTTTATATTATATCCCCAGCCCTTCCTATGCCCCAACCATCCCAAATTAGTTTTGCTCACTGTTCCCATGAGATTATGATATCTCCCCTCTTTACCTCGACGACAACATTGACCAGACTTCACTCCAGTTTGTGTAGTCGGTCTGACGTCACAGTCTCGCCAGTATCCGCCACCAGAGTCTGCATTTCACTGATTATATCAGCCCTGTCCATGCCTCTTCCCGGGCGTGAAACGCGACTTTCTAATCCTGGATTTCCGTTTGGAGTGGTGAATGCCGGTTGCTAGTACATGCTCATAGATTGAATTATCGCATGTAGTGCTGCCTGTTCTGATGCCCATGTATGGTTGTGATAGGTTTTCTTGGTGCCTTAGCCTCTTTCAGAATATTTAGATTACTCCATTCCACTATGCACCTAATTGTCAATTGTCAATATTCTCCTGTAAAACCACATCCCAGAGGCTTCGATATATTTTTTGTTTGTTTGTTTACTAATTGTCCATGATTTACACCCATATGCTACATCTGGTTCTGTTTAGAATGCAATGTAATTTATGTATTGGTAACTGGTTTGTTTCTGTTGTGTTGGAAGATAGTACCGACACAACAGAATCATAGATAGTTCTAACAGAACAGAATAGTAGATAGTTCTGACACAACAGAATAGAAGATAGTTCCAACAGAACGGAATAGTAGATTGCTCTGACACAACTGAATAGTTGATACATCTAACACAACATCATAATAGATAGTTCCAGCACAACAAAATAGTAGATAGTTCCAACACAACAGAGTAGTAAATTATTCTGACACAACAGAAAGTAGTAGATTGTTCAATGACAACAGAATAGTAGATAGTTCCAAAACAACAGAATAGTAGATAGTTCCAACACAACAGAAATGTAGATAATTCCAATACAACAGATAGTATAGAGTTCGAACATAATAGAATAGTAGATTGTTCCAACACAACAGAATAGTAGATAGTTCCAGCACAACAGAATAGTAGATAGTTCTGACACAACAGAATAGTAGATAGTTCTGACACAACACAATATTAGATAGTTCCAACACAGCACAACACAATAGTAGATAGTTCCAATACATCAGAATAGTACGTTGTTCAGACACAACACAATAGTAGATAGTTCCAACACAACAGAATAGTAGATAGTTCCAACACAACAGAATAGTAGATAGTTCCAAACCCCAACAGAATAACCGATAGGTCAATCACAACACAATAGCAGATAGTTCCAACACAACAGAATAGTAGATAGTTCCGTCACAACAGAATAGTAGATAGTCGAATGACACCAGAATAGTAGATAGTTTAATTAGATCAGAATAGTAGATATCTCAAACACAACAGAATAGTAGATAGTCCAATGACACCATAATAGTAGATAGTTTAATGAGATCAGAATAGTAGATATTTCAGACACAACACAATAGTAGATAATTCCAACACAACAGAATAGTAGATAGTTCCAACACAACAGAATAGTAGATAGTTCCAAACCCCAACAGAATAACCGATAGGTCAATCACAACACAATAGCAGATAGTTCCAACACAACAGAATAGTAGATAGTTCCGTCACAACAGAATAGTAGATAGTCGAATGACATCAGAATAGTAGATAGTTTAATTAGATCAGAATAGTAGATATCTCAAACACAACAGAATAGCAGATAGTTCCAACACAACAGAATAGTAGATATTTCAGACACAACAGAATAGTAGATAGTCCAATGATATCAGAATAGTAGATAGTTTAATGAGATCAGAATAGTAGATATCTCAAACACAACAGAATAGTAGATAGTTCCAACACCCAACACAAGAGAATAGTAGATAGTTCCAACACAACAGAAAATTACCTAGTTCATATCACCATGGAGACAAATTATACCCGAGACTGTGCAAGTGAGTATTACCTAACAAAGAGTGTATTGGATACACATGCCAGGATATCGCCAGTTACTATGCGGGCGGTCTGTGCGGCGTGGACAAGCAAGGTTCTCCTGTTTATTACGAGCTGTTTGGGATTTTAAACTTCAAGGAGATCATGCTGTCTTCAACCAAGGAGCAGCTGATCAAGTTTAAAATATATCAGCACGAGCAAATTATCAAACATCTAAAGGTTTGTTCTTGGTTGATTCAGTTACAAGTGTTTCACGTTTCTCCCCGTGTATCTGTGTGCGTCTTAGAGTGTGTCTGCGTGCGTGCGTGTGTGTATGTGTGTGCGTGCCTCAGTGTAATCGCGCGCGCGCGCGCGCGTGTGTGTGTGTGTGTGTGCAGGCACACGAATTTGTTAACAAATGTACATTAATAAACATTACTTTTCCGTTCATTATGCAAGTTGGGCCATTACATGTGTATAGAATAAATGGTGATCGTATATAAGTAGCAGAGGTTGAATACTGATTATATGTTTAGAATGAACACTGACATTTTCAGCCACGATGGATACACTACTAAATGTTTGCTGCTTATTCAGTAAATTTTAATAGCCTTCACCAGGCTCACAACACAGATCTGAATCAGAAATCTTGGTTATCCAACTGAAAATACGTCACATCTTTTTCTCCTTGAAAGCTTCCTGTGACCTTTGAACTTTTGGTAGTTACATTGACAATTTCCAAAGACGTCATGTTTCATCACTTCTTGAAACCACGTTGACTGACTTTCATTTACTAATGATTCTCAAGGGAATGATCATAGTGACTGAACAGACCAGTACCTCTTCCATACAGACGAGGGCAGTCTAAAAAGAAACCAGACTTGTAAAACGGCGTAGCAAGGAGTGGTAATTAAACTAGCAACTACACGAGTGCGTACCAAGGACATTTACCTTTGTCTAATAATAAAAGCATGATGCCGTCCCGCCGGTTATAGTGTGTGTGTGTGTGTGTTTTGTTTTTTTTTGGTTGCCTCAATATAAAATTCAATATCTCAGTAACCAATTGAGGGAAAATTATGAGATTTAGCATATAACCTTATAATTATGTCCACCCAACAAAAATTTTTTTTTTTCTGGAGATTGTACAGCAGATTTCAATGTTTGGTTATATGCGGTATATATTTTTTTGCCCCCGCATTCATTCCATCATTTTAAGAGTATTACCGTTTCAACAAGACACACCCCCAAATTTTTGAAATTTGTCTGCGCGGTTTTGCTTTTGGCAGACTGAGGGAATTTATATGGGGTAGGTTCAGAGGTGTCGTCAAACTGTGGGTTCTTTCATGAAACGTGATTATATAAATAAACTAGCTGGCTCGGCCCGGGTCCTGGCGGGGATCTATCTATCTATCTATCTATCTATCTATCTATCTATCTATCTATCTATCTATCTATCTATCTATCTATCTATCTATCTATCTATCTATCTATCTATCTATCTATCTATCTATCTATCTATCTATCTATCTATCTATCTATCTATCTATCTACCTACCTACCTACCTACCTACCTACCTACCTACCTACGTACCTACCTACCTATCTATCTATCTATCTATCTATCTATCTATCTATCTATCTATCTATCTATCTATCTATCTATCTATCTATCTATCTATCTATCTGTGACAGCGAGAAAAGAAGAGGAAGAAGAGAGGAGGGAGGAAGGAGAGAGAGAAGAGAAAGAAAAGAATGATGAGGGAATTGATTGAAGTAGTGTGAAGCCTAAAAGTTCGTTCCTCAGTCGAACTCTGCCTACTATGCACTACCTTTGATAATAGGAAAGATGAAGAGAGAGAGAGAGAGAGAGAGAGAGAGAGAGAGAGAGAGAGAGAGAGAGAGAGAGAGAGAGAGAAGGAGAAAGACGATGAGAGTAAGGGATACGGTAGATTTAGGTTCGTGTCTCCGCGTGAGAACAATAGTTAATTATACTATTGCACCATCAATGTCTCGTGGTGTATGTTATCAGGTTATAGGAGAGATGTACAGCCCACCTCACAATGTCTCTAAACTACTCTAATCTACACAATCTCAGACTGACAAGTCGAAATAAAAGGCAACTCAAACATATATTTATTTTCTTCTGAACAGTAACAGAGTGACAACCTACAGCATAATCGCATAGAATAACCAGTACATGCATTGAAGACACATCTATGTATAATCGACTCCAAAAACAACACAATACTGCATGACGTCACAAGGGGAGGTAGATAATATAATATACTACTATGCAACCGGATGTTAGGGAAATATTACCTACTATCACCTCCTAACCGCTTGAAGAAAAGGACTAAAGCTAGGAATTACACCGGCCTTTGTTTCATAACTATCTCTCCGTAGGCTTATTAGTGGTACATGTATTCAGCTCAAATACCCATTGATCCACAGATAGATCCATCAACCCATATACCCAAGGAATTAATTCGCTCCCATCCAACTTGTTCAGCGGGTAACTGTTTATTCAGCTATGCCCGGTATGTCTAGGCAACTCCAGTTTACCCAGGCAATGCCTGAAGCATTATAAAACAATACCCGTGAGATTTATGTCACAATCAACCTTAGTGTTTCACTACCTACAAAGTCCTTAACAGCAATTGCTTCCCTATCTATACTAGTATTAATATATCTTAGCCATTACATAAATTAAGAACAGTATTGTAAACACAGTAATCTATCGCCTACATATATTTAACTAACATTATTATTTCCGATCTCCCAACGCACCGCCTACAGCCAACATTAAGTATTTAACCATTTACCCGAAGATTTGAACTCGCTGCCTGTACCACGTCAGGCCAACTTAACTACACAACAGCAGAAGCGCGACCTCCTTTCACCTATGTCCAGCGAACAAAAGACCCGCATTCCTTTCCATACCGCCCAAGTCTCTCCGCCGATCTCACCTGTCCTTATTGTCTGGTTGACCCAGTAGTCGCTTCGCCGGTGCAGCTTGTCTGCTAGACCCGGCCTCTGTGTTGTTTATATCTTGCAGTAGCCTTTCGTTTTGTATTTACAGGCTGTGTCGACCCGCCTAGTTATCATTAATCTTGCAGCCTAATTGCTTAGTTTACATGCACATATATAGTTTATCTACACTCTGCTTATCTAACCGATTAATTTGACTCCCATCACCCTATTTTGGCCATTTAGATATAGGTCATATGCAGGACGTCGCATTCAGTCCTGATCCTTTGCCGGGTGTTCGTGATTTCTTTAGCGGGCCAACGCTCAGTAGTTTGCCAACGCTTCCTTGCTTAGACTGCTATTATAGTTAGCTAGCTAGTTAGATGTGGGCCCTTTGCAGGACGCTGCACTCAGTCCTGACATTTGTCGGTCGTTCATGATTACGCGGTAAGTTCACCTACGGTAGTTTGCTATAGCGTTCTAAACTAAGGTACCTTATCATAATCTAGCGAACATTCTAACGATGCCTTATGTCAACTTACATTCGCTTCTGCCATCCAGTTGCTTTTCTGGTTGCCCTTCTGGGTTTTATTTGTCTCTGCCCAATCAATCGCTTGTCGTGGATCCCACTTGACCTTTCCGTCCTATCTGACTTTTAGTCTTCTGCGTGGTTCCAACCGCAGTGTCCCTGGCTATTGTCGTCCTATTTGACGTTAGCCATCTACTGCAATCAACGAGCGGTCTCCTTGGCTGGCGGTCCTCTTAGCTCAAGTGGCTTTCTTGCACTTTAACGACCCTCGGACTCTGCGTGTCTTTCCCTTCTTTGGCTTATCTGCCTTTTGTAGGTTCCGTTCACAGATCCTTAGTCGTTCTCACTCCTATCAGTGATTCAGACGAGTTCTAGCATGGGCGCTTGTCCGTCTTCCTTCACTTCCTCCTCCTCCAGATACTATACAGACTTGGGCACGGATTAGCCACAATTTCTGAAGTCCTGTTACTATGTTCCTTGGGCTGCCCCAAGAGGGCACAAACCCCCGCCACTCCCGGAGTCCACTATCAATTGTCCTCTCCCCTGTTCGACTCTTCTTCAACTGACTGGATCCCAAAGTATATATCACCTTTGAGTTGGCACCTTTCTTGAATCACGTGACCATGCTTCTCTCATCTCGCTACGGTCATCCAATCAGTACCTCGTGTACCCTGCTTAATTTGCATCTTATTATTAATCTAACTCGCTTCACCCCGCTACGACCTATTCTTGCCGCCTTTGTCTGTTTTGGGTCATTGGGCGTGTCCGTTCCCATATATCTAGCCCCATCCGTTGTATTTCTTGCCCATTTGACAGTTCCTATGCTAAGTTTGGCTTCATGTTTCCTGAATTTCTTATTTCACTAACAACGAAAGGTAAACTGTCGGTTAGCGGGCCGTGTCCCAGTCAGTGCCCGGCCACTCACTAACTTTGAACTTATACTGGTCGGTGAACTTTCTGTTTCAAAAATATTCCAGTTAATGTCCTCGGATAAACTTATGCATAAAATTTGGTGGAACTGCGGTAAAGCTGTGAAAGTTTAAACAATATAAAATGACACAAAGTAGTGCAGCTTTACATAACAGAGTTACGACACATACAGAACGTTGCGGCGGTTAGCCTTCATCAGCAAACAAACACATTCACAAACACAACATACGGTCAAGGAGAACTCCTGTGACTACATTAGAAGGTGATGACAGGACGAGAGGAACAAATGCATGGAAAAATGGAAGCAATGAAGAGAAAATGAGAATTGAAAAAAATGTTAATTGAAAAGAATGTTAGTCGAAGAAAATGTTTAATAGAAAAACTGTTTATAGAGAAAAAAAACTGCATACTCACCTCACGTACGGATCTACAAATGACCACGAGAATCTCGGGTGTATCTACACACGGCGCCGGATGCCACGGCCCAGCGAGCACATAGAAAGAAGGGGGCGGGACAGGAGGCGTGCAAAATCGACCACGACCCCATTGTGCCGCTGGTCCGGGTGGACCTGTGCGCATGAACACGTGCCCACGCACAGACACACTTCAACAGACAAAATGCTAGTGTATGTGGACATATGTACAGTCTATGCAAGAAGAGAGAGAGAGAGAGAGAGAGAGAGAGGAGAGCGAGAGAGAGAGGGGCAGACAGAGAGAGACAGAGAGAGACATAGAGAGGAAAAGTGCCTGCGACCTATCACATGGGGTATATTGTAACCTACGAAATAGTCAGTATGGTTGCTAGTCATACAACGCGTTACAGGAGCCCCTCGCCCAGTGCTCGAGTTGTTGGGGTTGTGTAAGATCCAACTACTGGCAATGCACGTGAAGAAGGTATGCACAGAGAAGCCAGATGTAAGAGGAGAGAGAGAGGGAGAGAGAGAGTGAGAGAGAGAGAGAGGGGGAGAGAGAGAGAGGGAGAGAGAGGGAGAAGAGAGAGGGAGAGAGAGAGGGAGGGAGAGAGAGATAGAGAGAAAGGGAGAGAGAGGGGGAGAGGAAGAGAGAGAGGGAGGGAGAGAGGGGGAGAGAGAGAGTGAGAGAGGGTGAGAGCGAGAGAGGGGGAGGGCAAGAGAGAGATCAAGAGAGGGAGAGAGAGAGGGAGAGAGGGGGAGGGCAAGAGAGAGATCGAGAGAGGGAGAGATAGAGGGAGAGAGAGAGGGGGAGAGAGAGAGGGAGAGAGAGCGCGAGAGGGAGTGAGAG